>JAINUG010000033.1:5410774-6610774 GCA_029706075.1 Aldrovandia affinis | reverse complement strand
CATGAAATCTCAACTAGAGTTTGCCAGAAGGCATGTGGGAGACTCTCAAACCAAGTGGAGGAAGATTCTACTGTCTGATGAAACCAAGATTGAATGTTTTGGCCTCAGCGTTGGGTGCTGTGTTTTTGGCTCAAGCCTAACACTACACATCATCCCAAGAACACTATCCCTACCGTGAAACATGGTGGTAGGAGCCTAATGCTATGGGGATGCTCCTCTGCTTCAAGGACTGGAAAACCTGTCAAAATGGAGTGCAAAATGGATGGAGCAAGATATAGATCAATCTTGGAGGAAAACAAGAGACCTGGGACTTGGGAGAATATTTATATTCCAGCAAGATCATGACCCAAACCGTACAGCAAAAGCCACATTGGCAAAACAAAACAAAACAAAAAATCGAATTGTTGTTCAACGGTCACCATCCAACATAATGGAGCTTGAGCAATTTTGTAAAGAAGAATGGGTGAAAATTGCATGTCCAGATGTATAAAGCTGCTAGAGACATACCCAGATAGACTCGCAGCTGTAATTTCAGTTAAAAGTGCTTCTACCGAGTATTAAGTCAAGGCGGTGAATACTTATGGAATCGTCTTTTTTTATTATTATTATTATATTTTTATTTGATTTGATATTATAGACTTTTGTGTTAATCAATGGCAAGAAATTCTAATTAAAAACATTTTGATTCCATGAAGTAAGAAAATAAAATGTGAAAAATACCAAAGGGGTGAACACTTATTATACCCACTGTATATTTAGTGTTCACATTAAAAAACCTCAGTTGTAAATCAGCATTGTACTGAACAGCGACTGGTCTGACCAAGGTCCTGCTCAACATCTGCATCCTGCTTCCGCTGCCAGCTTGACATGGTGCTGGTTGGTGTGGGTTTGTGTGAACATTCAGTGCCTTTTTACTCCCAGGAGCCATTGCATTCTGTGTACTAATGAAATGAGCTTTTCAGCCACAATGGACATCTGAACAGATCACGTTTAAAATGTGTTTTTATTTGAGGAGGAGGAGGAGGAGGAGGAGGAGGAGGAGGAGGCATGCGTGCGTGCGTGCGTGCGTGCGTGCGTGTGTATGTGCATATGTGGAGTGTGTGTGTGAGTGCTTGTATATGAGGGGTGTGTGCTTGTATATGAGGGGTGTGTGCTTGTATATGAGGGGTGTGTGCTTGTATATGAGGGGTGTGTGTGCTTGTATATGAGGGGTGTGTGTGTTTATATATGAGGGGTGGGTTTGTTTGTATGCGTGTATGTACAGTATATGAGAGGTGTGTGCCGGGGCCCAGATTAGGGTAAAAGTCATACTTGTCAAAGGGCAAGTATCTTAGAAAACATACTTGTCCTTCCTAAAAGTTACTTGTCCTTGGTCTATTCACCTTCCAATTTTCCTGGAAAGTGCGATCTCTGAATCATATTTTTGCTGAGTTTTAGCTGATCTTCTTTAGTTTTAGCCTTTTTAGTGGGGGGTGGACTTGCACCCTCAATAAATCTCCACATCTTTGAAAATGCGATCACTACGTCATATGTAGCCCAAAGATAGACACGACGGTTAACGGTATTTCTTTTCTACACTGATATTTATGTTTGACTTGTGCAGCGTGTGCTCATGGGACTGTGTAGCAGTGAAGCTGTCACGGGTGCCCGCAAGTGGTGTTAGCGACTAGTATTCTGACTGTACAGTATGTGATAACGTACATTCTAGTCGCAACTCGAACGAGATATATTTTTCCATTCCCAATTAGTGTGGTATGGCAGCTAACGTAATAGCTAGCTAATAATTCCTAGATTTAACCGAGCAGGGATGTGTGAATGATTTGTGCTTGGACTGTAGGACGGAGATGAGAAATCACTGCAGGAAAATCACAGCAATTCTTCAGCCTGGCGGGAGGGCCCACTGAACAGAATATAGACAGTAACTAGCTAGCTAGTGTTCATGGATATTACTTGCTAATTCAAGGCTTGGTAAGTGATAAATGCATGATCACGTACTAAGCCTTGTGTTAGCAAGCAACTAGCAACAACCGATATTGATACCCAATGTCCGTGAATGCTAAAGTTAGCTAGCTAACTAACTAGCTGGTTCTCGCTGTTGTGTCTGTGCCGCGATCCGCGAACTTGCTTGACTGCTGCAGTCTGACATAGCAACAACAATAAACGCGGTGAGCACAGACTGCGTGCGAGTGACAATGTGCCACTTTTTCCCATTTGGAACTTTGGAAATATTTTTGAATATCCGTGCATGATGTGTTTGTTGCAATGTGAGTGTAAAACAGAAATAGTTCCAGTTAGCTAATTAAAAAAATTATAAAATCCTAAATTCACACACATTTTTAGTCGTCTGAGATGATAGGACAACTGCTAATCTGGGCCCCTTTGTGTGTGTGTGTGTGTGTGTGTGTGAGTGAGTGCGTGCGTGTATAAGAGAGGTTTGTGTTTGTATGAGAGGTATATGTGTGTGTGTGTGTATCAGGGGTGTGTGTATGTGTGTGTGTTTGTATATGAGGGGTGTTTGGGGGTGTGTGTGTGTGTGTGGTTGCAGACGTTTAATCCACAGATGAGAGAAGTCCCGCTCTGTACCCTAAATTATTGATACTATGGTTGAAAGTGTGTATCGGTCTCCCGCTACCTCCTGTCTTCCTTTATCGCTTAAAAAAAAATCTGACCCCCTCTGGGCCCGCAGAGACCCAGAAACACACACTGTTTTATTTATTCAAAAGGGGAAAAAATGATATGAGAAAAGTAATCATGTATTTTGCCTGCGAGCCATAAAAACCCTGCAGTTCTGTTCTCCCTCTCCCCCTTAATGTCTTGTTTTAAGTTTTCTGTATTCAGATAATAAATAACTCTAAGCATTTTTCCAATTTTCCCTATGAATTGCTAATGAATAGAGCGGCTACGCACATGTGTGCACAGGCTGGTGCACTCGCGCACACACTCTTTCGCTCACTCTCGCTCACTCTCTTGCTCACTCACTCTCACTCTCTCTCACTCTTGCACTCACTCTTCTCTCGCTCACTCACTCTCTCTCGCTCACTCTCTCTCTCTCACTCTCTCTCACTCTCTTGCTCTCTCTCTCTCTCTTGATAGAAATATTGAACAATATTGGATCACTCTCTCTTGTTTAAAGAATTCTGTCTTTTTATTACCAGCTCACTCTCATTGTATATTGATTTGATAGTATCTTTTCCCCTACACCTCACTCTTTTCTCTCTCTCGCTCTCTCTCTCTCTCTCAATAATCACTCTCAATTCTGAGGTCTCTCACTAAAACACTCAAAATAAAAAAGTGTCTTTCTTTTCTCGCTCACTCTTTCTCTGGTGACAGACCGCTCACTCTATATTCTCTTTTTCGCTCACTCTCTCTCGCTCACTCTCTCTCGCTCACTCTCTCTCGCTCACTCTCTTGCTCAATATCTCTGGCACTCAGATTGTTCCAACATTGATGCCAATTCATTGATAGAAATATTGAACAATATTGGATCAAATTGCATCCCTGTGTCACTCCATGCCCTTGTTTAAAGAATTCTGTCTTTTTATTACCAGTTTTTACAACACATTTGTTCTCATTGTATATTGATTTGATAGTATCACATTTTCCCCCCCTACACCACTGAAGAAGTTTAAATATTAATCCTTAATTCCAAATTGAATCAACATAAATTCTATTGGTTCTCTTTTGGTAGAAATCCAATCTGTCTTTTACTCACAACACTATATTCAGTAAGGAAGGCCAGTATTTGGGCATTGATGCTGCAAAATACCTTCCCCAGGTTACTGCTCACACATATGCCATATGTAATTATTGGGATAAAATTTGTCTCGGGTTTTATAAATGGGGGTTATTAGTCCTTGTTTCCAGATCTCAGGAAACAACGTACACTCGCACCCCTAGGGACTATGGAAGGGGCGATTAAATGACGACAAATGATGCGAGAACCAGAATCAGAATGTGAACCAGAAACTGAAGAAGGTTCTGGGCACTGCAGGGGTTTCCCTCTTCATCCATCTGTGTCCAGAGACAGATGTATATTGTTATTAGTTATTTATTATTTATTTGCTCAGCAGATACTCTTATCCAGAGTGATCACATGATCACTGATGTGTTTTTTTACATTCATACAGCTGGATATTTACATAATGATACAGCTTAATTACCTTGCTCAAGGATAGTGGCAGTGCCCACCTTGGATTTGAACATGCAACCTCTGAGTTATCTCCCTCTGTCTTCTTCTCTCCCTCCCTCAGTGTGGATCTTGTTCACGCCCAGCTGCACGTGTGTGAGGGGCGGAGTCTGACGGAGCTGGGTTTGAGGCAGGATAAGATCCGCATTAACGGCTGTGCCATCCAGTGCCGCGTCACTACAGAGGACCCGTCCCGTGGCTTCCAGCCCGACACCGGCCGCCTGGAGGTATGAGCCACGCCCCCTGAACATGATCCACGCCCCCTAAGCCTGAGCGTAGGGCACACCTCTAAGGCTCTTATTCAGTGTTGACAGTTCGCCGTTTCACAGTTTAGCTTGTTCTTCTACCCTTTGACAGGTTACAGTTTTAAAGGCCTTTTTTTGTTGTTGTTGAGGGCGGAGAACTGAAACCCACCAGTAAGGTCCACATCTCGTACATATTCAAGGGTCCGAGGTCAGAAGTGGGGGATGCTGCAGCACCCGCTGTCATGAACAGTTTTCTTGTATGAGTATATCGTATTTGAAATGAAGACAAAAATGAGTGTGCGTCTGTGTCTGCGTGTGATAATCGGTGTGAAACTGAGCGAGATGCTGCATGGAGATTCGGGAGATACTGAACCAAACATTTGATTGACCAATAGGTGCGCGAAAAAACTAATCTGTCAAACGAGTTAGCTAGCTAGCTATCAAGAAGTGACCAGAAGAAGGAACACATTTTACACAATGTAATGAATTGATTGAGCTGTTATGGTTTTACATTTTTGTTAAAGATGTCTCAAAAACGTATTAGCGAATTCTTCAAAAAGCCTCCAACAAAAAATCTAAATACCACCGACGGCGGCGCCATCACTTCCTCATCACCGCCAGCTCTATCCTCAACCTCAGAGGCACAGCACTCAATTATACCACAGTCAATCCATTAAATGGAGCACTTTGTTGTTTTAATCACCCCATTCATATGTGGCACACAGAGGGTTCTGAGGCCTTTCAAAGTCGTTGCGGGAGTTAGTGTCAAAATTGCACTTGAAATGGGTGTGTGAGGCGAGGCACTATTTTTGTCTTTACAATACCAAACGGTGATGTAAGGTACTTCTAACAGGTTTTTTTTTTTTTTTTTTTTTATTTTTTTTATTTTTTTTCTCCCCCTGCTTTAGTCATAAAATCTGGAAGTAGAAGTAATTTACTTCCTTTCAATGGTGTAATTTACATCGGCACCAAAATGTTTTCACGTTCCTTTAAGCCAGGTTGGTTTGATAGGTGGAAGTAGTTGCATTATGTCAAACCGACCATGTTCGTTGCTATGTCAGTGTAAAAGCAGTGGATAAAAAAAAAAAAAAAAACTTTGCAGTGCAAGTACTACAGTATTAAAAACAATACTATTCAACCCCCGTTGTGTTATTATAATGCTATGTTTTTTAGTTATGCTATTATTTAAACACCCCAAAGTCAAAACATCTTCCCGCACCTCCGGATGTACGGGAGTCGGAGATGGATAGATCAGCAGACATAGGTCAGTGGATGGATAGGCGTGCATGCGTACGCAGGATGAGGAAGGTGAAAGTGGAAGAGCACCACGTTTCTCCTGTCTATCTGCCTGTCTGCCTGCATGCGCGCGTAATGTGTGTCAGGTGGGTAGTGCAGGATGAGGAAGGTGAAACGGCCCCGCTGAACTACTTGTTCTGTTTACACCTCTCCAGGTGCGTTTCATTTTCTCTTGTTTCTGAAGAAGACAAACAAAGAGAGCTGTGAACGCAGAGCCGAGCGAGGGATGAGAGAGACCAGAGGGAAAGAACAGCGAGGAGGAGAGTGTGAAACTTTCAGAGGGAGAGGTGTTCAGACTTTAGATGGGAAATATTTCTGTTTAAAGGACAAATATGTTGCTTTTTGCGTGGTGCCAGCAGGGGGGAAGCTGTCAGGAAGCAGCAGTGATGCGTGATGAAGCTCTATGGAGTTCAGTCAATCCATCTTTTTTTTTGTATAGCGTCTTTTACAAACCTGTCCCATCATTTCACATTGGAGGCTTTCCAGAGGGAATCAAAAAGAAAAAAAGAACACATTTTTACAAATTTGGGTAAAAATGGAAAATGATTCCCTGACTGGTTAAAGAGTGATCGTGCTGAGCCCCTGGAAAGTGGTGGGATGCAGCAGCAGGGGTTTGCTGGTTGGAGTCCTGCGCTGTGTCTCTTGTTCTTGTGTGGTGAACACAGTATTCGGAGCAGAGAGGACAGGTGTGCGTGTGGGGTGAGGCTGCCAGATGAGAAAATGAACTGGACCACAGTAATGGAGACCGTGAGGGTGTGTGTGTGTGTGGGGAGACTGCTGGGGCGGGTTTGTGTGTTTTGGGGTGTTGGTGCAGCAGGGCGTAGTGTGCACTGTGTCCATGGTAACGACTCTAGGCGCTGTAAATGTTGTCATGGTGAGGTGAAGCAGGGATATGTCTGCTTTAATAATACATCATAAAGTGCAATGCCAGGGGCAGGGTTTCATAACCACACAAACTGGGGCTACAGGGGACACACACCAGGGGCAAAATCCCATAAAACCTGGGGGGGGGGGCAGTTTAGGTTCAGTGTGGCTGCATCAGAAGTCAGTGGTTTGGTTTGGCCCTGTTCACTATTGATGGGGTTGTCCTCTCTGCTCCCTCATGTTGTGGCTTTGAAGTGAAGTGGGAGCGGTGAGAGGAAAGAGCTTTTTTAACCTGCTGATCCTCATACTGCCTGCACAGCTACCACCAAGCAGCTTCAGGACAGCACAGTAGGAACAAAAACAATTAGAATCAATCAAATGATCACACGGCACAAAGAAAATGACATTACCTGTTGGAAAACACACAGAGCAAATTCAAGTGCCCCCAAAACGCCTGACCACAGTGAAAAACGTCAAACAAAGAATCATTGTGACACTGTACGTGAGCACTGCCTTGTTGCCCAGAGAGGGAGAGAGTGAGACGGAGAGAGTGAGACGGAGGGAGGTAGGGAGGTAGGGAGGGAGGGAGGTAGGGAGGGAGGGAGGGAGGGAGGGAGGGAGGGAGGGAGGCCTGTCGTATGCAGTTTTTTGGAGCCGTATGCTCTCACACCTGCAG
Source organism: Aldrovandia affinis (assembly GCA_029706075.1). Taxonomy (NCBI): domain Eukaryota; kingdom Metazoa; phylum Chordata; class Actinopteri; order Notacanthiformes; family Halosauridae; genus Aldrovandia; species Aldrovandia affinis. Next base: position 6,603,507 of record JAINUG010000033.1, on the reverse strand, counting down.
AGATGCTCTTGATTAGATCCGGCAGGTGGTTTATTCTTTATTGGTTTGCGAACAAACGGCGTCTATTCAAAGAAACCAAGTCGCCTGCAGATTTTCTGACGGCAAAGTTTTGCCAAGATGAAGATGTGGAAGCCGCAGTTTGGCACAGACTGTTGGGGACGTCGATGAAGCAAACGGGCATCTGGTTCTGGAATAGTAAGGTGGGGAAAAGCCCTTCCTGAGCCCAGTGACTCGCATGCAAACGAGCAACATTTCTCACCCTCCAGTGTCTGCTTTTCTGTATTAACCCAAACACTGACCGCACTGTGTGCTTTACCTCATGGCCAGTTGAACTTGGATGGAGAGCATTGCAATTGTCCAATCTTGAAGAAATGTGTGCCTCTGTCTGCAAATGCACACAATGGTTAAATTCTGCAAATACTTCTGTAGAGTAATGTGGTAATGGATAACCGTGTTTAATATCACCCATCACATCAATTATACGCAAACACGTGATTCTGAAGAAACATTAAGAGAAACATTAATTGTCCTGATTTGTTACGTAATAATAGTTTGGGCTTTGATTACTTGTGTTTTTAATTCAATTTTAATAATACTACTCATCATATTACTGTAATGCATACGCAGTCTGCTCAAGGCTAGGCTAATACAATCTAAATATTCATTGGAAATCTGATTATGTACTGTATAAATGTAATGTGACGGGTTATATTCAAACGTGAAAGGAAGTGGTTCTGCAAGCTGTGCAAACCTGTCTCCAGCATTCTTGCGGCCTTGTAGCATTAATGGGAGCCACTTCCCAAAAAGCCCTTCGGTCAGACTCTGCGTTCATACCCAAACTTCACCCCACATTCTCCGTCACCCCACTAACCTAGGCGAGAGCTTTGCACCCGTGATAAATTCGATTTGCCTTTTTGCACCTCTTATGTGTGCTGCCATTGGTTGCCAGCCAAAGAATTATGTTTATTTAGGAGCCGTCTTTATCTCCTGTTTATTTAGGGCCTCATAAATGCGATTTAATGCCCTGCCCTTCAGCGGGTGGTTTAACCCAGGAGCCTGAATAGTCACATGTGTAATTGCATATTCTCCCAGATTAGCTGCTATTGTGGTAGTTGCATTGTTTTCTAAATGCATTACGTCTACGTTTAGCATCCTCGCTAATCTCATCCATCTGGATAGAAACATTAATGTACAATTCCCTCTCTACTGAATACATTCCATTACTTTGTCTTGGCAAATCCCATATTGTTCAGTATTGTAGGTGCATTGTTTTATGGTGGAAGTTATTAAATCTGGCAATCAACTGATTGATGGTGCTTCAGACTTGGCTGTAAAAGGAAGGGTTGATGTACACATTAGAAGAAGCAGCTTTAGGAGTGGACTTGTTCAACCAGACTCCACTCCACTTTCTCTCTCCTCCTTTCTGTGCTGCTGTTCTTTCTCTCTCCTTGACGATGAAAGTTAATGAGGAGGTTAAGTGCATTAAGAATAAGGAAGGAGATCTGCTTTAAAATAATAAGGATATTGCTGATGTGCTAAACAGTTACTTTCAGAGCTTTGCCAGAGATTATAAGTATGCCTAAAAGTATAGCCAATGTACATAATGTTTTCGAGGACCTTGAAATGAGGGGTGGAGAAATACTAGAAAAATTACAAAAACTTACAACAAAGAAGGTAGCAGGCCCTTATGGCATGTATCCTAGAGTACTCAAAGAACATGGGAAGATTATATATAAACCATTGACTGATATTTCTATGCAATGTCTAAACACTGGAGAAATACCAGATGACTGGAAGCAAGGTAATATAATTCGTATATATAAGGGAGACCGTACTAACCCAGGGAACTGTAGGCCTGTCAGTTTAACCTGCATTTCATGTAAAATACTGGAATGTATTATAAGGGACAAGTTGGAATTATTCCTGAAAAATAATCGTATTTTAGCCCACATGGTTCTTAGGGGGAGGTCATAACAAACCTCCTGGACTTCTTTGAGGAAACTGCAAAGTATTTTGACTTGAACCAGGGTTATGATATTATATATTTGGACTATCAAAAAGCATTTGATAAGGTACCGCGTGAGAGGCTCATTGTCAGTGAATTCAGTAGGAATTACAGCAGTTGTTTCAGAGTGGATTAATAATTGACTGCAAGGTCGAGTACAAAGCTTAACTGTAGATGGGGTCGTATCTGATCTGGGTGCTGTGAGCAGTGGGGTCCCCGCAGCGATCGGTGCTAGGGCCTCTGCTCTTCCTCCATTACATAAATGATCTTGATAGGGATGTTAGTAGCAAAATAGTTAAGTTCGCAGATAATACAACATTTTGGGGTTTAGCAAACAGTTTGGAATCGATTTAAGGTAATACAAGATGATTTAAACAAAATCCAAAAACATGGCAGATGACATTCAATATTGCTAAATTGAAAGTTATGCATGTGGGAAATAAAAATATAAGACATGAGTATTTTATGGGAGAACAATTGAGTGTTCAATTTCAAAAAGGCTTAGGAGTTGTAGTTGCTCAAAGTCTATCTGCATCTAAGCAGTGTATCACAGCAGTGAAAAAGGCCAATAGGATACTGGGATATACAGTGCCCGCCAGAATTATTGGCACCCTTGGTGAAGATGAGCAAAGAAATCTATGAAAAAAATTTTTTTGTTGTTCATCAGCTTGATCTTGCACAAAATATGAGAGAAATCTAACCATTTAATTGAAGTAAAATTAGGTTTTCAATGGGGTTTCGGTCAGGGGACTGGGATGGCCATTGCAAAAGTTTGATTCTGTGGCCAGTGAGCCATTTTTGTGTGGATTTGGAGGTATGCTTTGAGTCATTGTCCTGCTGGAAGATCTAACCATGACTCAGTTTTATCCTAGGAAATTATAAGCCTAGATGGGCTGAATGTCCTGTTCTCTTCATTATGTATTCTTATGTTCTCATGTTCTTAAAATTAATTTTATTTCCCTGTCTCTCTCTCTCTCTCCCCCCTTTCTCACTCTCTCTGAAGTAATTGTTGCAAATTAGCCCTGCGTGCGTGAGTGCGTATGTGAGCGTGCGTTCCAAACACAGGCAAAGGTTTGAGCTCCTGGGAGACGTTCTTCTGACCTGGTGAATCTCTGTTCTTTTGACCGGTCTCCCTGTCTCCCTCCCTCTCCCTGTCTCCCTGTCTCCGTCTGGGTCTCTGCCATCCCCCAGTCCTGCTCAATGCAGAAAACTCTCATTGACTGCTGTGTCCTAAATATAATTGGCTTCTCTGTTGATCCATTTCTGTGCCAATGATGAAATCTAATTTTCCTTCCTCTTTCTCTCCTCTCTTTCTGCCGTATCTCTCATTTCTTATTTTACATTCTGGCTACGTTATTGAACCCTCTACCCCTTAGCTTCTCTCCTTTTCACCATCTTGCCATCTCCTCTCTTCCACTCTGCTCTTCAATACTCTTGCCCCCCCTCTATCTCTCTCGATCTCTCTCTCTATATTCAGTTCAGTATGTATCGGTAAGTATATCTCCTTCTCTCCCCCTCTCTCTCTCTGCTGTTCCTCTGCCTCTCTCTCGTTCTCTGACCCATATATTCTAAACACCATTTTCTCTCCCCTTTCAGCACAATTGTTTTTCTCTACCATTGTCTGTCGGTTCCAATTTCTCCAAATATTTGTTAATTTCTCCCCACTTCCCCTTTCTGCATCCCCCTCTCCTCTCTCCCTCCTCTCTTGTATTATATTGTAGTGAAATGGAGGAGTAGTTTCCAGCAATATGCGATCATCACTGTTCTGTGATCATTCCTCTGTCTATCAGATGTGTATCACAGACCTGTGCTTCGCTAGCTAGCTTCCCGTGGATCTGAGCATGTCTGTGTTAATACAGTCCAGTTAAAGGGCATGTTTACTGTGCTGCCCGGATCTAAATTCTCCCCAATTCATTCATTTATCATCACTGTACAAATGGCAAACGCATCCACTCAGCTCCTCCGTGTGCGTGTTCGTGTGTGTCTGTGTGCGCGAGTGTTGAGAGAAAGAGAGAAAGAGAGTGAGAGGTGTGGGTGTGGGGTTCTGCTCCCTATTGTTTCAGGTTTACTCCTAACATGAAGGTCTTAATAATCCAACAACTCACATCTCCTAAGTGATATCCAATGAATGTACTTGTCGTTCCCTTATCATCTCTTTACTTTCTCTCCACGAATCCCTCTCTTCTCCAGCTTGTTTCCATCAAGGGTGGTCCCTCTCCCCTCTCCTCTCTTCATTCTTTCATTCATTCTGTCCTTATCTGCCCTGGCTGCAGAAGAGTTGTGCCAGTTCTTGAGTGTGTTTGAAGTAGTAGTGGGGAGTGTTGGGGGGAGGGCTGGTTGCCAGCAGATCATTTCAAAGTAATGAACTTTGCCTGTAAAGGAGGGGAAGGAGGCAGTGGTGCATTTCCTTGGGCCTCTAAGACCTTAAGTGCCCTGTAGAAGAGTAGAACTGCTGTGCCCTATGCCAAGCAGAAGAGTAGATGGTGAGTTAAAGGAGCAGTGTTTGCTTAAAGGGGCAGTGGGTTGTGTTTTGGTTAAAGGGGCAGGGTTTGGTTAAAGGAGCAGTGGATGGTGTTGGGTTAAAGGGGAAGTGGGTGCTGGTGGTTTGGATGGTGATGTAGCCCACAACACGTCCTAGTGCGTGTTTATTGCTCTGATTTAAATGTAAGAATCTGTGGCCCAAATCCCACACACCACGTCCTTTAATTTTCACATCCTTTTTCCCCGCAGCAAATGTGCATTCATCCCAAGCTGCAGCTGAATATACACATATTCATTATTAATAACTACGATTATGAGGGTCAGTCTCTAACAGGATGGAATGACCTTTAAATTGTTGTTTGTTGTGCTGAGACGTTTAAGCTGTTAAGGCTAATGTGGAAGCTTTCTATTGCAACAATAATAATGAGTGTGTGTGTGAGAGAAATAATGTGGTATCTGGCTGATCCTGGGTCAGTTTCAGTGCTGGATAGGTCTCTGACCATCACACTCAGGAAGCCTTAATGCTACACTCACAGACACAGACAGGGTGGGAGAGAGGGAGAGGGAAGAGGGGAAGAACAGGTTGAACTGGGCAGAGGAAGATTTAAAGGAGGAGAGGGGGGAGAAACAAAGATTGAGGTAGGGATGGAAAGAGGAGGGAGAGATGGAGGGGGGAAAGTGGGAGAGGTGGGAGAGATGGAAGGAGAGCAGTATGGAGAGGTAGGTAGATTGAGAGAGAGAGAATGAATGAGGAGGAGGATAATGAAGATGTTTGAGTAAATATTAAGACGGCTGGTGGGAGGGGGGTTTGACCTACTTTTGGAAAGCGGAACGCTGTGTGTGACGAGAGTTCGAATGGAGGCCTTGGATTGTCTGGTTGCCATAGTGACCATAGATGATGTGAAGTGTCACGCTTATCATACACACACACACACACACACACACACACACACATACAAACACTCACACACACTCACTCACTCACACATACACATGTATACACACACACACACACACACACACACACACACACACACATACAAACACTCACACATACTCACTCACTCACACATACACATGTATACACACACACACACACACACACACACTTGCACACTCTCACACACACTCATTCTCTCTCTCACACACACTCACATACTTGAAATATTGATATTAGGAATTATCCAAATTTTTTGATGTTTCGTGGGGTTCATCCTCATAGCGGAAGTGCACACACACATTCATTCTGTTTCCATGAATTATTGCCCCCAAAAGAAGGAAAGCACCACTATCAACAGGATATCACTGTTTTAAAGACGCTAAACAACCTTCAATTTTCTTATCAGCACAAAATACCATTAAAAGCATGCAAATGACAAGCAGAAAGAATGATCAAAAACATGTCATTTTCTTATTCCAGACATCTCATGTGGAGATAGAGCCCAGATATTTAAAAATGAACTACAATTGTTATAATAGAGCAGTATAATATAGATTGGGGTGGGATACATTTTTTGTTAAGCAGCAAGAGCAGAAATATTTCATCAGTTTACTATATTTCTGTACTTGGATTGGATATAGTAGACATTCTAATTTTATAATGGTGGGCGGGCTATGTTTTTACAGCATGAGTGTAGACCCTGTACAATGCCTTATTGTTATATGCGTGTAGCTTGTCTGGTAAGAAAAGCAATGGTTTTAACTTTGTGAAGAGCCATGTAAAATACCCTCAACTTTCTCCAATAATAAGCACATTCCAACTAGTGGTATGTTGGTATACCACAATATTAAAATATGATATAGTACTATCATAAACTTTACGTAATACCATGATAGTAAATCATGTGGCAAAGGCTATTTTCATACCCTACTAAAATGTCTAAATAACCCATATTAAATAATATAATACTGGACCTGGGGTGTCTGCTAATGTCATTTAATCCCACCACCTCTTTGGCTGTTCTTGCATTTTGTTTTGTTTACAATGCAATTGCGCATGTGCAGACAGCTCCCTCGCATTTCCCAACCCTGAGCTGTTGTTGCTAGCTAGCTACACGGCATAAATCTCAGTTTGCAGTCCCTTATAAAACTTGCGATGTCCGACGCTGATTATTGGATAATTGGCCAGTGTGTCTTCACACCTGGCTCACAGGTAAAGGGAGTGTGGAAAAACAGCAGTGCTTGGCCCACGAGGACCGTGATTTGAGTAACCCTGTTCTTTTTCTGTGTTGATCAGTGGCAAGAAATCCAAATTAAATCTATTTTGATTCCATGAAGTAAGAAAATAAAATGTGAAAAATACCAAAGGGGGTGAATACATTTTTTTACCCACTGTATTAATAAAGGGTATTCATTCGCTTCAGTGCCTTAACTGGAAATACTTTGCTATGAGTCAGTGGAAATGTAATTAGGCTTTCAGGCCAGATGGCTCAGAACTGTGCTGCTGCTGTGGTGGTTTTCCTTCTTTCTGTGCTTTGACGCTGAAATAGCTGAAATTCTCTGTCCCATTTAGCTTTTTTCTCTCACTCTTTCTTTATTCCCCATTTTCTTATTTTTCCTCCCCAATTTGGGATGCTCGATTGCACCCTTGAGCTCGGGGGTGGGAGGGAGGGAAGATTCTGGACTCTGGGAATGCAGCCGGATATTTATACCATAAAAACATCATCCTGTCATCCTCCTCTCTGCGTATTCTCTCCAGTGTGCTCCACGGTGTCCCCTGCAGCAGGAGTAATTCTGTGCTGTGATTTGATTATGGCTTACTGTTTTCCCCCATGCGGTCCCTCCACTGTGCCTTTGAAATTACTGAGTAATTAGGCTGGAGAAAAACTATTATTGAAACTTGGCAGTTTGGGAGCCGCTTGGTGTTCTGTTTTTCCATCATACCTCCTGATCTGAATGGTAGACTCTGTGACCTGAACGACTGACCTTGGGTCAGCCTCCATTGCCCTAATCCTAACCCCAACCCTCACCTGAGATAGCGAGACTGATCTTAGGTCAGCCTCCTTAATCATAGCCCCCAGCCCTTGACCTCATCCCTGTGATATTGAGACTGTTCCTGGATCAGTGGTCTGTGCCGTGTTTCCCCAGGTTTTCCGCAGTGGTGAGGGCATGGGGATCCGGCTGGACAGCGCGTCGGCCTTCCAAGGCGCAATCATCTCTCCGCACTACGACTCGCTGCTGGTCAAAGTCATCGCCTCTGGCAAGGACCTGCCCACTGCCGCTGCCAAGATGAGCCGCGCCCTCGCCGAGTTCCGTGTGCGCGGTGTAAAGGTAGGTCCCGCCCACCTCCTCGCTCCGAGGGGCTGGCGTCTCCACGTGTTTCTTTTCAGAGGAGTCAGAAGTTCAGACCAATGTTACCTGTGCTGTATGTTTTAGATCAAATGTGTACAGCTGTGGTTCAGGTGTGGACAGGTTCAATACTGTAGTCTAGAGTATAGGTCTAGATAAGGCTTTATAAAATAGCTGTTTGTAACAGTCTTGTGCCGAGCTGTATGACTATTAAGAACAACGTTAAGCGCCGACGTTTTGAGCAAAGTCATGAGAGGAGATATGGAAAGGAGTTTGCAAGAAAGGCTAGGAGACTAGTGTGAAGTTCCATTAATTTGATATTTTATGTATTCTATTGCTCCCAATATCAAATGATCAAGCCCTGCTCCAGCCCCAAGCCCTGCACACAGTCCCAGCTCTTTATAAATAATGACTTTCTGCAGAAAGGCAGTGTAGATTCAGTCACTCTCAGCCCAGAAAGTTAATTACATCAGTGAATCGTCTATCTGTTGTTGCCATGCAGTCTTCTCTAGGCTCTCCCTTTGTGAATATTTGCTAGAACAAGAAATGCTATTCTGAATATTTATTCCTTTTTTATTGTTGTTGGTAAATTGAATACCGTTACGAGTCATCAGTTCGCAGTGTGTTCAAATGTTTAAATAATTTAGAATTTGGTTTCTTCGCTACTTACAGCTAGGCTTGCTGGCTAATCAAACTGTTTGTGAGAGAGAATCGAATTAGGAACATAACTAGATGGGTTCAAAATTTGTCAAGATGTTTTTAGTTTCCAACTGATGGAGCTCATGTCATGTAGCATACTGTCTGACACCAACATCATCATAGTGTAGTTACAACTGTGTTCTGTCCCTGAACGATCCTTTAAAACAAATTCAGTGAAAAGTTTATTCACTCCTTTATATACCATTGCAGTTCATTCTGTGGTTTTGTAAGCAGACATTTGGTTTGACACTTGGTTTTGACAGATTTCATGAATATCCCAGCAAGCAACTGCATGGTAGCGTTCAGCAAATGGACACTAGAGGGGCCACTAGCGGCAGGACCATTCATTAACGATTGTGCCTTCTCTTAACCGCTGATCCTCTCTCGATTACCTCGTCTCGACTGTACGCCGTCATCCCGCTGTAGTGCCGATTTTGCTAAATGCTGGCGGACCTGCACCTGTGCTAGCTGGGATTTAAAACAGACGTGTTACTGCTTGGTTAGCTAGCTAGCGTCAATTAATGTTACATTGTATTAAAGACTGTGATGCAAAGGAGGCGACGAGATAAATACTTTGGGGAACTGGCTACCTGTAATCAGTTCTTGCTTCACACAGACTCGAAGCAACACAAGTGTCTTGTGTCCAAACTATAGGCACCAGCAGAGATGTAGTGCCTCGTCTGTCAGAACAGGAGCACGACACAATTCTGTTCAATGCTATCTTGCCCTGCAGGAGATTTCCGTGACAGATCTGTATTGTTTTGAATGCCAACTACAATCTGACACAAACTGGTTTAACTAGCTAATGTAATCACTGGTAAATGTACCAGTAATTGGCAGTCAAAACAATATAATGTTTCATATTATACAATATCATTTCACTATATATTATTATTTAGCTAGCTACATGCACTTCTGGGTACCATGAGCACGTACCGTTAGCAGTGTGGCTTTTAGCAAGAAATGCTAGCTAAAAACCAGCCCAATGGCCAATAAAAATCAGCCCAAAGTATCAAAATGTCCAATGTCTGCTGCCAATAATCCAAACAGCATTACAACCATTGTCAAATATATTGTAAAGCTATAAATTGGTTGAATACAATCATTAAAACCTACACTCCAATGTTTTTCCACTGTGTTGCTGTGGTTATGAAGTTCACTATGATGAGCTAAATTGTTAGCGTCACTGCTGGCAGTTGAGAATGAGGCTGGCGGCGGTCTGTCGGACGGGTTTGTGACTATAATTGAGTATGCACTCCTGTAGCAGGCAGTATGGTCCCATCTGTGTAGGTGGAAGTTGACTAATGTTGATTTAAAGTCAGTTTAGCTGGTTTCAGCAAAATGGTTAAGACTAGAATTTTGGTAGAATTATCAGTGCGTAGGGGCAACTTCTGCCTCGAACTGTCATATGACGGAGCCAATGGACGCCGACTGACATAATTTCACTTGTCATTGTACATTTTTAATGATTCATTTATTAAAAATACAACCCGCTTAATAAAGAAACCCGCAGGAACATTTTTAAAGTAGCCCAATACCATAGGTTTGCAATGCTGCGCACAATGCTGAGCGGAATACTGAGCGTGCACGGAACATTCCACCATGTTACTCCATTGGGAATTTCATTTTCAGCCTTCATAAATCAAGTACGAAGTTTATCAAAAGCATACGGAGCAACCCAAGTTGGATAGCATACTATAGTTTGACCAAGTGTGGTGCTTACAGCTTCGGAGTGTGGGTTTAATTTTTCATTAGGAAAGGTATGAAGGACGGTGACCTTTGACCCTCCCCACCTCCAGTGCTTTTAATTTCAGACAGTTCTTTTACATTCTCAAATTCATTGGGGAAGATGATGCTTATGTGACCCAGAACAAAAAATATAAAATTGATGTGCTTCCTGGATCAGGGAGAGAAAAAATGCATACCCTGGCACAGCACCAAGAACTTTAAATATGACTTTCCTTTGTTTTTAAAAAACATTCTTTAGGCAAAGCAGAAATTAGTTGGTGTCTGTAATCATGGAGCGTGGACTATTTAGGGCCTATCCATGGAGCCTCAGTGGTCTGCAACATGTGAGCGTGTGTTCCTCTCTCTCCTTACGGCTGTGAAACCACTTCACACGTCTGACTCGCCTGCCATTTCCGCTGGGCCTCAGCCAATCACAGACCTCCCAGTGGAGTCACACGGGGTTGGCGATGAAGCGCGTGTGAAATAAATAACCAGGAAGGAGGAGGAGGAAAGGTGTTCACTCTGTCGTAAGCAGAGTGAGGGAAGGTTTGAAGAGCACAAGTGAGAATGAGAAGTATTCCATTGTAATGTGTGTGTAATTTCTATATTTGAGTATGGGTTACATGCCCCGAACATATGTAGGGTGTTGTACAGGGAATTTATTTATGCATTTATGCGTGTTGGCAATTGATGTTAGAAATGATTCAGGGTTTTAGGGGTGGGTGGCCATTCTTGTGTTTCTGTGTTGCTTAGACCTTTTTCTCTGGGACTAGGGGAGCATGCTCGGACCCTGGACCTGCACTGAAAAGTGATGCATTTCATCCATATGCACACATACACATACACACACACACACACACACACACACACACACACACGCATACCTGCACATGCACACACACACACACACACACACACACACACACACACACACACATACCTGCACAGGCACACTGCCTCCTGTAGTCCCAGTTCTATATTTATCACATGTTACTGGGGAGAGAGAGCGACAGCGGGGAGGGAGGAGGGAGGAAAAAAGGATGACTGAGAGAAACAAGCGCTTAGAGAGAGGAGAGGAAAAACACCTGCTTTGTTTGTTTTATTTAAAAAAATTTGTTTGCCATGATAGCATTCAACCAGTTGTAGTTTCAATGAAGCTGTCGCATTGTTGTCAGGGTAACATGTGTGCTATGTTTGTGTTGACGTTCCTGCCCATGACCCCTGGGTTGTAGTTATGCTAATTGGAGCTTTACCTGACTGAAGAATGTGAATCTGGGAGGGATGGGATGAGGGGGGAGGGGACTTGTTGTATCACAGTGAAGCCCAGCTTCAGAAGAGCAGGTTGTGGTCAGACAAACCTTTTACTGCTTTAGCCCTTTAAAGCCCTCTGTCTCTTTACCTCGGTCTCTCCCTCTTTCTCTGTCTCACTCTTCCTCTCCCTCTCACCCTCCTGCTGCCCTCTCCCTCTCCTTCCCCCTCCCTCCCCCATCTCTCTCCCCCCTCTCTTCCTCTGTCTCCCTCCTGCTGCCCTCTCCCTCCTCTCTCTCTCTCTTTCTCTCTCTCTCTCTCTCTCTCTCTCTCTGTGTGATCAGTCACAGCAGGGTACGAGACTCTGCTCCTGGTTGAGTCGTAATGGTTCCGCTTTCTTTCTGTATCTTAATAACCAATGACCTGCTACCCAATGCTCACCAGGGATTTAATTACCTTCCAAATAAAAGGCTTCATCTGCCAAACGCCTGTGTTCGCTTTGCTGTGTTCCAAAGGTCTGGTTAAGACTTGAGTGGGGCTGAGCGGGGGGAAATGCGGGGGCTCAGCCTGCGACTGATCATAACGAGGCAAAGGGATGGTCTCTCCCAGCTGAGAGCAGCAGTGCCCCAGGCCCAGTCAGCCTAGAACCAGGTCCCAAACAGATACTACACAAATTGTAAAAAATTCCCTTAGGTGTATTTGGTTATTTTGAATATTTCCATATTCCATAAATTACATATTTTAGACTTTCAGATCAAATAAAACCTTGTCTGCTATACGTATCCATGGTAATATTGGAACCATGGTAATTCAATATTGTACTAAATGGTCCATGTCTTGCAGAGATCCATACTGTAATGATATCATGTTTCAAACATGCTTCTCATGTGCTGTTGTGTGAAACAGCCTCTGCACTGCAGCCTGTTTAATGGCAGTCAACCGATCCAGAGACGCACACGATGAACAACGCCAGATATGATGAAGAGCAGTAGTGACACTGACACGCTTAACCATGTGATGGACTCAACTGTGCAGTTAGTATGGTCTACTAACTTGTCCGACATATTTAAACTGGACCAAGTCCAATAACGCTCATGCAAAATCAAGCATTCAAAACAAAATTCAAACACCACTTATGATCCGAGGTTTTGCTGTGCGCCCTTAAACACAAGCCTTTATTTTTACCTCGCCCCTCTCCTCCCTCAAGCTCTCTGGCCCAGCATCTCTCTCTCTTCCTCCCCTCTCTATTCCCCTGTCCTCCCTGGCTCAGCCTCGCCTCTTTCACTCCCTCTCCTCCCTCCATCCCCCTCTCCTCCCTGGCTCAGCTCTCTCTCTTCCTTGCCTCTCTCCATCCCTTTCCTCCTTGTTCATCCCTCCCTCTCTCATTGTGATTCTGCTTGTGCGCTACCTGGGCTGAACTGGAATTGAGCCCTCCGGTGTCAGTCCCATCAGATGCGTGACCTGGCTGCTCTTGTGTAATTAAATAGCTGGTGATAATAGTACTGTTTAATTCACCATTTTTGGCTCTGTTAAAAATGGTGGGGGGAGAGAGGGAGTGTAAAAAATGGAAATGCCCGCAAGCCACAGTATCTAAATAGAAAACCTGAAGCCAGGCATGGGCAGCCTGTTTTATATTGCGCTAACAGTGTTTGTTTTGGCTTGTCCAGAGATGCTTAGATTTCACCATTTTAAACAGAAGGATGTTACACTGCACCAAGTGGACACTTCAGTTTGGGGAAGAATAACACTGTCCCTGAAAAAGAAGACCAGTGCAACCAGAGTTATTCAAAATAACACTTAACACCCTACAGCACAGGTGTCAAACTCATTCCATTTGCCAAATTTGCCAAATCAAAACACTGTGACACCCAATGAGTTTGCTAATTGGAACATCTCATTCGCTATCTTGCTATGACAGCTAGTGTGTCTGTATTGGTGAGGCAATTGGGATAGAAGGAGAAGTGATAACAGCATGTGAGTTTTTGTCAGACTCTGCCGAGACATGGCGCAAACGCATACACTGCCCTTGTGTTGGTGCCCATACGGGAAAAGTTTGGTCTGGTACTCACTGTGTGAGAGCTTACACACACCATTCTCTCACACGCACATAAAACTGCTCACACACACAACTGTCACATGTACAGTACATGACTCTGGGCTCACACACACACACACACCCCTTCTTCCCTGGTTTTATAACTGTTGGTGTGTGTTTGCAGTCTTTGAACTTTGTGGTAATCAGGAATAAGAGGTTGGCGTTGAGCGTGACAGAAATGGGGAGGGAAATCGGTGATGGAGGGAGAGAGCAAGAGAGGGTGGATAAACGGATGAAAAAGGAGAAATGGATAGAGATTTCCTTTTGTGTGTATGTTTCATTTTTTTAAAATGTGATTCTTGTACCGAGCTAAAAATATGCCTGTGTGATGTCATGCCTCATATGAGTTGGTGTCGGGGCTGAGGCGTCTGTTCCTAAGGGAGACTTAGTTCTGCTCAACGTACAGCACACAATTCCACAGCTGTGGCTCCCTGTCACATTGGCTTCCCTCTCTCCATCTGTGTACATCTCATTCTCTGCCTTTCTCTCCTCTCTCCCTTTTACTCTCTCTGCATCTCTCACCTGTCTCCCCTCATCTGTGAGTGAGTGTGAGTGTGTATGTGGTTCTCTGTGGCTCAGTTGGTAGAGCACAGCGTTGGCAACACTTAGGTTGTGGGTTCAATTCCCACTGGGACCACATATACTGAAAAATGTATGCATTCACTACTGTAAGTCGCTTTGGATAAAAGCGTCTGCTAAATGGCATACATTATTATATATTATATTATATATTATATGCGTGTACGCAAATATATGCGTGATTGTGTGTGTGTTTGTGTGATTCTTTGTGGTGTCCAGGTTGGCGGTCGTTTCAGTAGGTCTTGTCACACCAGGGAGGCCTGTTGAATTCGAATGTGTGAGGGGGGCGTGCGGGGGGTTCTCAAGTGTCAGTCAGAGACTGAACGGAAATGGGAGCTGAAGAGTGGGGGTGTGGGATGACCTTGGAATGTGAAATACAATATAAAGATGAAATCAAAGTCTAATGCCCCCCCCATTTCCTAACTGCACAGCAAGGTGCCAAATCTGCCAGGGTAGAAGTGTTGGTATAAGGGCTATTGGGGGGGTTTGCTTCTGGTCCCAATTCCTGCAACCCAAACATCTGTATTTCCAGATCTGCCAATGCAGAGTGGCTTTTGGCTTTTAACTTGGTTTAACTTGGGTGTTGGGTGTGGATTTCACCTTAAAATCAGCAACCAATTCAGACCAAAGTAACCAGGTGTGGTGTGTTAACTGTAATCACCTGCTTAAATCGATCACCTAAGTGCAGAGTAACCTCACACTAGCTAATTTCTCGCCCTGATGTGGTACAACTCCGGCCACGGATGTGCTTCTCTAAAAAACCAATGACCACTTACTACTTCTGACCAAAGCCACAATCAAGTTGGTTTGTGAAATGATGAACCGCTCCAGCCAATCCAATCCACCCTCAGAAATCCGACTGCAGGAAGCTTGGGCCAGAAAAGTTTGAGAAGTAGCAGACCCTGCAGGACCAGTGCTCAGTGAGGTGCAGTACAGCCCCCCCCTGAAAATCTGGCCCACCGCACTGCGCACCGTAACCTGGCAACTGCCAGATGTTCCGTACGTGCTGATTGGATGCCGGGAGCTGGTCTGTCACGTGGTGCTTATGGGTAAGTGCCCGCTCTGCACTGAGGCACAGCGTGGTGTTCCAAATGGCTTTACATACTCCCTTTATATACACACACACACACACACACACACACACACACACACAACACTTGCATACATACATGCATGCATACACACCCCCAAGTTAAGTGTGTGATGTCATTTCCTTGTGAGCCTGTGCTGGAGTCCAAAGGCAGAGGCTGCAGATTTAGAGTGGTGGTGGCTGAATGTGACACTGTGTTGCCTGTGTAATGGTTCTAATGACCTCTGTGGAGCGCGCTGCGCTACCTGTGAGATATTTGAGAAGGCTGGGTCAGGCCGCTGAGGTAGGTGGTGTATTTTAGGTGCACACACTTTCTCTGGGTTTCCAGGAGTGACACGCTTTTATAACATGCTGTGTTGCTGTGCTGTTGTGTTATGTTTCAGCATAATGACAAGATGACTGAGGAAAGTGCGTGCGCGTGTGCGTGCGTGCGTGTGTGTGTGTGTGTGTGTGTGTGTGTGTGTGTGTGTGTGTCTACACTTTTGAATCTGGCAAACTGGGCCATCGTAGCCCTTGGCAGAAGAGAGAAATGCTTCCCTCTCTTCCTCTCTTGCACGTTCTCTCTCCCCCCCAACTCCTCTCTGTAGCGTTTTCTCCTTTGCTGTCAGCATTCAGACCTTGTAGATAAATGTTGTAAGTTCATGCAGTAACTAAAACAAGCAGATATGACCTATAGCAGGAGTCACCCCACACACAGACAGACACACACAGATACAGATACACACACACATACATACACCTGCACATGTAAGCAGAGAGGTTTTACACGAACCATAATCTCACACACACACACACACACACACGGCCCCACAGGAATCTGAGTTTGCCTGTGCCTCACTGCCTAAGCGATGGTGCCAGTGTTCAGAAATGTCACGCAGCCATTATTTAAGTGTTTATTTAAGGTTTATTGTTAATCTCTCATTATTCACAGACATTTTAATTTTAACATTCGCTGCACAATATTTTGTTTTTGTTCTAAGATCACATTTGTTGAGTGATGTCATTCCCTTCTTCTGGCCTTGTGCTGTTGACGGTGAGGTCGCTTTATATGGCTTCCCAACAAATGTCGAATATCTAGGTAACTATATACAGCACACTGTTTCAAAGTAAACCATATCACTTATCGCAACAATATTTACTTTGGAAAATGAAGATTGGCCAAAAGAAGACCACACTTTATCGTTAATGGCATTGGATTAGCGGTTGTTTCTATAGTTGCCAGGCTTCAGTGATGACAGGACAGTGTTAACAATCATTTCAACAAAATGACACTGTGTTCAAAAGGTTTCAGAGAAAACTGAATTGAGTGAGATCTAATAATAATAATGTGCTTTCCAGTATATTCCCCATTTGTTTCGCCTTTTTTCAGACCCTTCCTTGTCTTCAGATGATTGATTGATTAATTGCTCTCACACTTCCTGCTCAGAAGTCTTAACGGGTAGATATACAGTTGTGATACAGTTTGTAGATTTGTCCGTTTCAGGTCCTTAAGCAGTTTGTTGATTGCCTAATTGTGCTGGTCACCAAAGTTAAGTTTGCACTACTGCCTGCTGTTAGTTTGTGACCTCACTTCCCGTGAGCTTCACTCTGCTCCTCCCCTGGGCAGTATGACCTCACTTCCTGTGTGCCTGGCAGTGTGACCTCACGTCCTGTGTGCCTGGCTTGGCTCCTCTTCCGAGCAGTGTTTCCTCCTGGGAAGGGTCCATCTGGCTGCACTCCTCTGACTTGTGCAGTGTCAGGTTCTGTCCATGTCCTGGCAGTATGTTCTTTAGTCTCCTCCTCTGTCACCCTAACCCTCTCTCTCCACATCATATCACACCTTTACCCTCTGACTCCTCATTTCCCCCCAGTATTCCCCACATTCTCTCTCTCCCTCCCCCTCCTTCAGTTCCAAGGGTTCTTTTTATGAAACACCTCTTTCTTGCATCCCCCTCATACTCCTCCTTCATCCCTCTTTCCACCCCCTTTCTTATGCATGCTCTTTCTGCATCTGTCTATCCCTCTCCCATTTTCATATCTCTCCCCTTTCGGTCTTCTGCATTTCTCTCCTGTGTTTCTTATTCATCTCTCTCTCTCTCTCTCTCTCTCTCTCTCTCGCTCTCTCGCTCTCTCTCTCTCTTGGGCTCTCTCCTACACCACGCTCTCTTCCAGTTCGTCACCGTTGGTGATGGCGGTGGAGGCGAGGCGGGAAGCGGCCATGTCGTAGGCGCCTGTGTTGCTCCCGCCGTCGGACGAGCTGCCGGCGGAGGGCTGGACCAGCATGCCCTGCAGCAACGGGCTCTGCCCTGTCCAGATGACGCTCAGCCGCTTGGCGTAGCTGTAGCCGGTTGTCGTGGCGACTTCGCCCATGTCGAAGGAGCAGCTGCGTTTGGGCCCTGGGGCCCCACGCTCGGGGCTCTCTGCCGCCCCCTCCTGGTGTGCGGACGGGGCGACAGGGGCAGGGCTGCCCAGGGCTCTGCCCCTGAGCCTCAGCTTGCCGGCGCGCTGCAGTTTGCAGGGCAAGGTGGCAGACGCGCTCGGGGAGTAGAACAGGGACACGCGCTCGTGCTCTGGGGTGTAGGGTGGGAAGCGCTTACCCGAAACCGCCACAGTGAGCCCTGCCCCGCACCTGCCCCCCCGCAGCGGCTCAGAGAGGTCCCGGGGAGGTTTGGGTTTGTGTTTGGTTTTGGATTTGGACCGCGCCCCGTTGGGCAGCACCACCATCATTACGGCTCCGTCCCCACTGGTCTGCGAGTACACGCTCGTCCCCTTGGTGGGATGTGACGACCCCGTCCCCTCGCCGGCTCCGCCCCCTCCTCCTTGCCCTCTGTCGCTGCCGTCGTCATCGAGGCAACCGCCGGCCCGGTGGTGGTGCCTGACCATGGTCACCACGGTGAACACCAGCAGCATCACCACCACGGCCCCGCCTACCAGCACGCTGAGGGTCCCGCCCAGGAAGTGGGCATGGAGCGCACGGCAACGCGGGGAGTCGTCCTCGGTGCTGAACGCAGCGCAGCCCAGGATGCGTGTGGCCGAGAGTGTCGTCACTCCGTCGTCGAACACCGCCAGCACACACAGGCTGTAGTCCGCCCCCGACACCAGGTTCTTCAGCTGGAAACTGCTGCTGCTGGATGGGAGGATCCTGGAGGAGGAGAGGAAAGAGAGATGGAGATGTGTGAGAGGAGGAGACTCGTTGCAGGACAGACACACACACACACAGACACACTTGTGCACTTACACACACTCACACAGTCCACAGTCATGTATTCACACAGTCTCACACACACTCTGCAGGTGCCCCCATCTGGTGCCACAGCCAGTCACACGCTGCCCAGCAGGGCTGCTGACCAATCGGCACGGTCAGGAGTCCATCCCAGCCAGGAGGCGTGGTGTGTACGTCGCTTACAGCAGCTCCTGTTCCACACCCAGTTTCTCCAATTTCATTGGTCCAATCTGGTCATTGCCCATGTGTGTTTACACCTATGTGCTTCCCAAAAACACATCACAGGAACACACCTGCCTGGAGTCTGTCTTCAGCACAGATATGATCAAACTCAGTGACTTCCTGTTATCAGTCTAACAGATGTATAAGCAAAAATGTTCACCATCTCTCACACCCACCGTCACCATCTCACACACATCCTCGGCCTCTCTCACACCTCACACTTTTCTCCGCTCTTTGGTGAATCGGTTGTTTTGCCATTAAATGCTGGCCATTGGCTTGCAGCATGGAGGAGATTCACCATGATGACGACGCATCGATCAGTGGAAAACAAACCTGATATTGAGCCTAATTACAGGTTGTTAGGAAGCCTTGCATTAACCCCTCTTGGTTCTGTGTGGCTCAGTAGGTAGAGCATGGCGCATGGTGCTGACAATGCTTCGGTTGTGGGTTCAATTCCCATTGGGACCACACATACTGAAAAATGTATGCATTCACTACTGTAAGTTGCTTTGGGTAAAAGCATCTACATATATTATTATATTAGTATACCCCCCCCTCCCTCTCTCCTGTGGGGTCTGTCCCTCTTTCATTCACCCTTTGTCTCCTTCCTCTGGTTCATCACTCGTTCAGGGGATGTTAAGGGAGGGTCCAGTGGCCACACCCCTCGTGTATTTGAGCCCCATTCATTGGCGGTTCTCTCACGTACAGCTCAGCTCAGCCTGGCCTTCCTTCCCATTCCCCTCAGTCACTCTCGGCTGGCGCTGTGCTGGCCTGGCCCACTGAAACACTGCTGCCAAAGCGATCAGAGAACAGCCATAAATATGCAGCCAGAGCCAGCCCATAACCAGCACGCCTGCGTCTGCTTCCTCAAGCCAAATGGGGAATGTTTCCCGTTGACAGCCCTCTGCCTCGTCTCTGTGGCGGTGTTTGTTTTTGGGATTACCCATGATCCCTTGGGTGTAGTTGGCAAATTTTGCACTTTTTGAGTTTTAGGGTTTTAAAATATTGCATTTCCCCCTCTCCATCTCTCTATTCCAGTTTTTTTCCTTCGTTTGGAGTGAAGATAATGCAGTTTGTTTGATTCTATCCTCTTCCCCCTCTCCTCAGTTTCTCTGCTCTTCCCCTTCTCCATTTCTCTTTACCTCTTCCTCTTCTTTCTCCCTCTCCAGTTGCTCTCTCTATTCAGATGAATGTATCTGTGTTTCTCTCCCTCTCTCTCTCTCCATCCCCCGCTCCCCCTCATGAGTGCTGAGTTCATTTGTAAAGTGACGGTAAATTGAGTCTACTCCTACAGACTCACACAGTGTGTGTGTCTGTGTCTGTGTGTGTCTGTGTGTGTCTGTGTGTGTGTGTGTGTCTGTGTCTGTGTGTGTCTGTGTGTGTGTGCGCATGAGCGTGTGTCTACTGCGCTCAGGTGTACTCACCTGTACATGAGGGTCTCGTCGGCGGTGCTGTTGTACTGGATCTGGTACATCCAGGGCAGGTAATCCAGCGAGGCTCCGCCCAGGAACCAGCGCACCTCTGCGGAGGTTGCCGTGACGCCCAGCACCCCCACCCCAACCCCATCCCCCCCCTCCGCCCAGCCCGTCCCATTCCCCGCTCCGCCCGCCTCCTTAACCCCGCCCTTCCCTGTGCTGATGTCCGACGACCCCGCCTCCCGCTCGCGGTGCCCGGACAGGGGGGCAGTCCTGTTGCCGCGGTGAGGCAGCGGGATGATGCGGAGGTCGACGGGGGCGGTGGCCTCGCCCGCGGCGTTGATGGCGATGCAGGTGTAGGTGCCGTCGTCCCGCGCGCGCGTCACCAGCATGTCCAGCGTCCCGTTGCCGTAGGACCACACCCGGCTGGAGTTGGCCACGATGCGGTCGTCGGGGGAGACCCAGTGCACCAGCGGCTCAGGGTCGCCCACAGCCCGGCAGCGCAGTGTGGCCCGCTGCCCCTCCAGCGCCCACAGCCGCTGCGTGTGGCGCGCGATGAGCGGGGGCTCGCAGGTGAACTCCTCCTCCGGCACCGCCCAGAAGTACCTGCCCGCCAGGTGGGGAGGCGAGGCGCAGGTCTCCATGTCGTCCGGCCGCACCAGCCGCCGTAACCACAGCAACTCGCAGTTGCAGTGCAGCGGATTCCCGCCGAAGCTCAGGCTGGTGACGGGCTGGTAGGGGGTGGGGCTGAGCACGCCCGTCTGCGAGCGCGCGAACAGCGAGTCGGGCGGCAGCGTCTGCAGCCGGTTGGACGTCATGTCGAGGCGCGCCAGCTTGTACAGGTCCTGGAAGGCTCCGTCCGGGATGTGCTCGATCAGGTTGTGGTCGAGGTTGAGCGTGTGCAGGCTGGCCATGCTCCTCACCGCGCCCCACGGCGCCTCCTGCAGGTTGTTGTAGGACAGGTCCAGGTCCTCGAGCGAGGGCAGGAAGTCGGCGAAGGCGCTCTCGGACACGGCGCTCAGCTGGTTGTTGTTGAGGATGAGGTGCTGCAGGTTGAGCAGGCCGCTGAAGGCGCGCGGGCCCACGCACGTCAGCCGGTTGGAGTCCAGGTGCAGCGAGCGCAGGCTCTCCAGGTCCGAGAAGGCCAGCGGCCGCAGCGAGTGCAGCGTGTTGCGCGACAGCGTCAGGTCCACCAGGCCCGTCATGTTGGAGAAGTCCGCGCCGCCCACCTCCAGGATGTAGTTGTCGGCGAGGCGGAGCTCGACGGTGCGGCGGTCGATGTCGGCGGGGACGAACAGCAGGCCCTTGTTGACGCAAAGCGTGCTGAGCGACTCGGACAGGTTCCGGCACACGCAGTGGAACGGGCAGATGGACACCATGCCCCACGTCTCGCCTGCCCGTACGCCCGGGGGGTGAGCTAGGAGGACAGCCCCGGCGAGCAGGACCCAGAGCAGGGGGGGCGGGCGGCAGGATGGACAGCAGGGCCGCCGGAGTAGGGAGGAGGGGCTGGGGATGGCTGGGGCAAGAGGCGCACGTGCTGGAGAAAGAGCGCGGTCTGAGTTTGAGGGGTGCGGCTGTATCAGAGCAGGTCGGGGGTTTGGGGAATTTGGCATGGTAGACCCAGTTATCCACAGACCTGGAAACAACAACCGCTTTTATATTTACACAGTTAAGACTCACACAGACTCACACACACACACACACACACACACACACACACACACACACACACACACACACACACACACACACACACACACACACACACACACACACACACACACAGTTGGGTTATTAGGGTTGTGACTGCAAGCTCTAGTGCTGCCTTATTCCCTGAAGCTCAGTCACACATCCTGTTCTTACACTCTACCGCCTGATGTGCATCTGCTAGGGTCTGCTAACAAGCACTGTGTGTGCCTGTGTGAGAGCGAGGCACCCAGTGTGTGAGAGAGACTGTCTGTGTGTTTGTTTGTTATATTTACATAATGCCCGAATGCAGCATTCAATTCCACTGCCTGCACATCATTTATGTAAGACCTGTGTCACATTGACACAGTAGTCTTTTCTCTCTCTCTCTCTCTCTCTCTCTCTCTCTCTCTCTCTCTCTCTCTCTCTCTCTCTCTCTCTCTCTCTCTCTCTCTCTCTCTCTCTCTCTCTCTCTCTCTCTCTCTCTCTCTCTCTCTCTCTCTCTCTCTCTCTCTCTCTCTCTCTCTCTCTCTCTCTCTCTCTCTCTCTCTCTCTCTCTCTCTCTCTGTGCATCGGGGTGCAGGTGTGTACTGTACCTGTGTGTCTGTGCTGGATAGAGGAGGGTATCAGCTCCTCATGGCAGCAGGTTCTTCCTGCGGGGGGTCAGAATATCCCCGTCTCCATGGAGATGTCAGGTATTTCGTCCGCAGCTGATGGTGATGGAGTAACTCCGGGCAGAAAGTGTAAAATGTGCTTCTGAAGGCCGACTGCACAATGTTTCATACTCTGCTCTTAAGCAGTGCCCTGAGTGTTAATCCTGTAAAACCATGCGACGCATCAACCAAGCCCGTCAAGAGATAGGGCAGCAAATCCCCGGCCTGCCCCCCTCTCCTCTGCTGCTTCCTCATCCCTTGTTTTCCCCCCTCTCCGGCTCCCCTCTCTCCCTCTCTCTCCTCTCTCTCTCTCTTTCCTGTGTTTTGGTGTTGCTCCTGCTTGCTGCCGGATCGATGCCAAACTCCACTCTGCTCACCCCCCCTCTCCTCTCTGCTCGCCCCCTCTCTGTTTGCTCACCAGAAATCCTGAGATCCAGAACAGGGTGAGGAAACGGTGCCCCCAAAATAAACAGAAGGGGCTCCCTGGGACCGAAGCACACACACAGAACTGTGCACTGATTAGCAGTCTCTCTCAGGTTGTGAAAGGGCGGTCTTTCTCAGGTTGTATAAAGACGGTCTCTCAGGTTGTATAAAGACGGTCTCAGGTTGTGAAAAGGCGGTCTCTCAGGTTGTATAAAGACGTTCTCTCAGGTTGTATAAAGACAGTCTCTCAGGTTGTATAAAGACGTTCTCTCAGGTTGTGAAAGGGCTGTCTCTCTCAGGTTCTATAAAGACGGTTTCTCTCAGGCTGTGAAAGGTCTCTGTGCTCCTCTACCCCTGGACAGACTGGGCCGTTTCCCATTTCCCCAGGGTCAGGTCTCTGACCGGCGTGCTGCAGTGCCCCACTCAGGGACCTGCAACCCCTTTGGTCCCCGGCGATTTAGCGTGCCCAACCTGTTGCCGGTGTGTGTAAAAATCGCCGTTGCGGTGCTCTGATTGGCCGTCCAGTCTCTCTGGGTTTATTGATTCTGCCTGTCAGCTGTCAGCCAAACCACCCGGTCACTGAAGTCCCCCCCCCCCCCACAGCCTCTCTACCTCCGTGCCGCGACCAGAAATGCCTTTCTCCTGTCCTCTTTTCCCTGAGTCTCATCTGTTCATTCCAGTGTGTTTGGATTGCCCCCTTCCTCCCCTCTCTCTCTCCCTCTCTAAATGAAATGCCCACAGAATAAATTCAGCTTCTATTGTTATTTTTCTGTCCACGTTACTTCTGGGAACCTGAGAACAGTGCTCTTCCTTTCTTCCTCTGTCCCCCTCTCCCTCTCTCCCCCTCTCACTGTTAGTAGTGAGAGACACTTCTTCCTTTCTTCCTCTGTGTTGCCAGCCTCTGTCCATCTCACTCACGCCCAGACATTGAGAAGCAGGTGCAGGCAAGGGGCGGGTAGAGAAAATGGATGTTGAAAGAACTCACTGGGGGGAAAAAAAGAGCGGTCTCTCTGCGGTGTAGTTCCTCCTCTTCTCGCTCGCCCCTCGCTCGCCCGTGTGTCTCCGTTGGATCGCCCGATCCCGCTCCCGCTCCTGCACACTGATTTATGGGTTTGGTGCAGCGAGAGGGAGAGTGCGAGAGACTGCAATGTGTCTGCTTTACCCAGAGAGCAAGCAAGTGAGAGCAAGAGGGAGAGCGAGCGAGAGCGCATGAGGGAGGGAGGGAGGGAGGGAGGGAGGGAGGGAGAGCGGGGAGAGAGGGAGGGGAGACAGCGTGAGAGACCGAGTGCAGGAGGGAGGGGAGCAATGAAGAGAAGGCGGGGGGAGAGTAGAGCAAGAGACTGAAACAGTACTGGCTTGTGAGAGTGGAGAGGTGGAGAGAAGAGGGAAAGAGGAGAGGGGTGGGGGAGGAGAGAGGGATGTTCTGTTGGCACAGGCAGATGAGCTCCGCTCTCTTTGATGGGGAGTAGGAGGGGCCTGTAGTAACCCTGCAGAATGGGATCTAGCGAGGTGCGTGCGTGCGTGCGTGCCGGGGTTACTCAAATCTGGTCCACAAATCCAAATTCGGTCTTGGTTGTCCTTTCTTTCAGGTAGTTAATTTGGTGCAAATAATTGGCCAGTGTCTTCACACCTGACTCCCAGGTCAAGGGAGTCCGCTCACTGTGGAGACGATGTGAGGGTTTCAGTGTTCAATAGTGGAGAGAGGACCTTGACCTTGACTATACAGTGTGCAGCCTTTCAGGACCAAAAGCCCTGTCTAACTGATCCAAGGTCAGCTTTCTTCCATTATCCTAACACCAATCATGCCTAAATCGCTCAAACCGATCTAGGATCAGCCATTATCCTAACCGCAACCATTCCCAATTCACTCGAGCTGATCCAGGGTGAGCTTTTTGCCATTGTCCTAACCCTAATCATGCCTAACTCGCTCAAATTGATCCAGGATCAGACAGGAAGTGGGCGTGTTTGGGGGTGGAGTCAGTGCACGTATGTGACGTGAGCGTCCCCATGTTGATGAGCCAGGGGGGGACTATTTCTGTACTGATCTCCAGGAACATTGAGAGAATGAAACCTGAGGAAGGAGGGAAGAGAGTGGGCTGTCCATTACGCAGCATCGTGTGTGCTCGTTCGTCTGCTAATGCCTCAGTGATGTAATCTATCCATAGCAGAGCACACATTGTGAGGAGACGTTCTTTGTGCTAAAGTGTTGATTCAGCTGAGCGAGCACTGTGGAGGTGTGATGAGATACAGGGCCACAGCTAATGGCCCACTGGACTCGCCCACCTCAGCTCGCACTATAACCCCTGTCGTCTTGGCAGGAAGAGTGTGTAGTGTGCATCGTGTTACGATGTGTCTAAGTGTGTAGTTTGTTAGGGTGCAGTGTGTTAGGGTGTGTCTCAGTGTATAGTGTGTTAGGGTGTCACAGTGTGTTCGGGTACCTCTGTGTGTAGTTTGTTAGTGTGTGTAGTGTATTAGGGTGACTCAGTGTGTAGTGTGTTAGTGTGTGTAGTGTGAAGTGTGATAGAATGTCTCAATGCGTAGTGTGCAGTGTGTTAGGGTGGTTTAGTGTGTAGTGTGCAGTGCTTTGGGTAACTCTGTGTGTAGTATGCGGTGTTTTAGTGTGTAGTGTGCAGTCTGTTAGGGTGATTCAGTGTGTTAGGGTGTGTTTCTGTGTAGTGTGCAGTGCTTTGGGTAACTCTGTGTGTAGTATGCGGTGTGTTAGTGTGTAGTGTGCAGTCTGTTAGGGTGATTCAGTGTGTTAGGGTGGTTTAGTGTGTAGTGTGCAGTGCTTTGGGTAACTCTGTGTGTAGTATGCGGTGTGTTAGTGTGTAGTGTGCAGTCTGTTAGGGTGATTCAGTGTGTTAGGGTGTGTTTCTGTGTAGTGTGCAGTGCATTAGGGTTACTCAGTTTGTAGCGTGTAGTGTGTTAGGGTGATTAGATTTGCTAAAGGATTGTGACTGCTTTTTACCATGCCTGTTGCGTCCTGTAATGTCAATGGGTCATAAAAAAAAAAAAGTAGTCACTACAAGTTCCCAATATCTATGTTGAATTAATAAACAGTCGCAATGAGTCAAATAATTATTAGGATGTCATTTTTTCTCACATTTCTCTCTTGTTTAAACACTCTCAAAGGGCTTAAGTCAAAGATCTTTTTCAGCAAACTTTCTTTTAGATTAAGTGTTAAATCTGTTCATGTATATCTGGGGTGAATGTGCAAAAACAGGATGGAGATTTAGTAAATTAGGTTGGTTAAGTATTCTGCCTGATTTATTAAAGCATGCCTGTTGCGACCTGTAATGTCAATGGGTCATTAAAAAAAAAGGATTTATTTAGAACATACAAAAGTTGAAGGACATACTCACATGACATTGAAGGGATATAATAAAACAGTCTAACTAAGCCCTAGCCCTAGACAGAACAGGTTCTAAACTCACTCCCGTACTAATCAAAAAGGAGGTTCTTCCGCAGACTGCTTCCCTAGCTATTAAAATGTACATAAGAAAAATAAATGCACAAGAAAAGTGGACAAGCAATTAAGGTAAAGATCTTTGTAAAAGTTTCTAAAAAAGGCACAGCTGAATGGCACGAGGTCTTTCAGAAAATAAAAAGTGTATTTTTCTCCTCCAAAAAGAATGCCATTCCACCCCTTATAAACTCCAGACGGGCGTGGCCAGACGAGGTCGAGGAGAGTGCATTTGGGAACGGTCCAATCAGTGCCGGAGAATCCACACATCAGGAGCATGGCCTCAATCAGGCCTATACAAAGGCCTATTATTTACTAAAACTTAAAATCAAAATTATATGAAAAGATGCAGGATTTCTATTGACCAATTTGTCATCAGCTACAAGTCGGTATAAACATGCAGTTCTGAATTTGAACAATTATCTTATTGTGTGTATGCGGTCAGGAGAGTACAGAATGAATCTTCAATACAGTTTTACTTTCAGACACTCTGTGGCCTTCTCCCATCACAAGTTTAGTCATTTCTTTTCTTTATTCTTATTCTAATCTTTCCTTGGTTGAACCACCACCAGTGTCTTTTTCCCACATTATGTTGTAGGAAAGTTTTTCTTTTGGATGCCGCCTAACCTCATGTCATATTTTCTTTACATTATTGCTTGTTTGTTTTCTTTAAATCTACTGTTCGTTTTGTTATGCCTAATGAATTTATTTATTTCGTAATGTCTCCAATTTTTATACATAATTTTTTTGCTTCTCCATTGGTGTTGTTTTCCTATGCTGTGATACAGCGTTGTGACACTGTACCTCGTTGACCAATACCTCTATTTCCTGATCTGTGAAATGTTTTATTCCTTTTGTTGTTCCCTTGCTACTTGTGCCTGGTTGTTGTGTATCCATTTCTTGGCGTAAATCTGGACAGCTGGAATTTTACTGAAGCAATTAAAAAGTCTGCTCAAGGGTACAGCAGTGCCCCACCTGGGAATTGAACCTGCAACCTTTGAGTTATAAGTCCAGCTCCCTAACCAGCTCCCTAACCATTACACTACACTGCCAGCCTGTGAGCATGTAATGTCATACCCTTTCTATGGGTGTATCCTACCGCAAATTGTGAATAAGGGCATTTCATTTCTTTGATTGCATAATTAGAACCAGTCTTAAGCCCCTTTCACACATGGAATCCGCAACATTGCCGGGTTCCATCATCCGGGTAAGGTAGTGTTTTTCATCGTTCCCATATAAGTCTCCTATACGGAAGAATTCTGTGTGGAGTCTTTTCCCACATGACATGATCATTCCGGATAGATTAGTCAATGCAGGATGTATTTATTTGAAGATTATTTTTTTATTTTTTTTTTACGCAGACTTTTCAGTTTGCTAATGATCTCTCTCATTATACCTCGTTCGTGTAGCATGTCTTTTATTTTATCGTAGATCACTGCATCTCTGACAGTGCCACAGAGCTGTCGGTTAATTTCGTGGTCTGCGCGGATAGACAAACTCTTGTTCCAATTTCCAGACATTTCAGTAGCTAAAACAAAGATGTTGTAACTACTGTTAGGAGTTACAATGGATTTTGATGCTGAGGACACTGAACCCCCCTGGGCATATATTTAACACATTTTATGACCTTTCAGGAGTCAGATGACAAAGGTTACACATTTCTTAACTATGCGAATAGAAGACAAAACTACTGGCAACGTTATACTACCAGCTGTCTGCTAGCTAGCTAATGTTCACTATTTGGCAATTATTTGGCAATGTGATTAGTTAAAACAGTGCTCCTATGCCACATAGTTATGCATTTGCATAATGTAGTCAGATTTTTTATATCGCTGTTAATTGCTATCAGATTGATGGATGTGAAATGTTAGGAATATAGCCTCCATAAACTAGCGTCAGTAGGTAGCTGGATGTGAAATGCTAGTTTGCTAACTCGCGATCTAAATTGTTAAAATAATTTAAATGTTTGGTTTGATCTAGCTAGTTGGCTAGTGCATTAATATAACTTATTATATTATATTAAATTGTTTTATATGTTATATTATGAACATACCATTATTTGGCAAAGTAAAACCATCATGCGTAAGAACGTCGTAACCGTTTGCGTACTTTATCCGTGAATGTTGCTGCTTTTGTACCTATTACAGCCGTGGCGGAAGATTTCCATAAATCTTACTAGGTCCTGATCAGGAAAATTACCGGAGCGTCTTACACGGTAAAGCGACTCCAGCTCTTGTTCCCACATGACGCCAACACAGAAAATTACCAGAATATTTACAGGTTAAGGTGCATGTGGGAAAGGGGCTTTATTAAATTGGTTGTTTGTGTCGCTATTTGCGACTCATTGTGTAGTTTGCAGTGTGTTAGGGTGACTCACAATGATTTTTTGGGGTTTGTCATATTTCACCCATATTTTATTCATACAATCTCTCTCTCTCTCTCTCCACAGACTAATATCCCCTTCCTGCAGAATGTGTTGAGTAATGACCAGTTTCTCTATGGGACGGTTGACACCCAGTTCATCGATGAGAACCAGGACCTCTTCAACCTCAAACCTGTCCAGAACCGAGCCCAGAAGCTGCTGCACTATCTAGGTGTGTGAGTGACTCGCTTTGGTTCTGGTTCTGGTTCTGGTTCCGGTTCCTGTTCTGGTTCCGTTTTTTTTGGTTCCAGTAATGCATTGTTCAGGATCAGGAGTTGCATCTCTGGAGGGAACAATAGATTTTTTGGTTATGATTAGGGCCTGCAGAAAACCTCAGTGTCTTATATAGCATGTATTTCAGTCCTCCACAACGAAGGAGTTGATAGTCTATTTCAAGTCATCATTCAATTAATTGTGCCAATAATTTCAGTTAATTAATCAATTGCCACTTAATCGGGCGCAGGAAAATAAAGACAATTCAATGTGTATGTTCCTTGACAATTATCAGGTGACGGGCGTGTAGTGTATTAAGACAACTCTGCAATAAATTAAAACGTTCGCCAAAAACACATTAAATAGTTTTTCTTGGAGGAGGTGGGAGATGTTTATTTAAAATGGGCAAACTGCTCTACAGTATTAAGAAATACAACAAACAGAAATATGTGCTGCAGCTTCCAGCAGCACATAACTAAAGATGGGGGCTCTACATTTTTTTGGTTTTTTATATTTATTTTCATTTTATTTTATTCAGATTGTTAGAAAAAAATATTTCTGGGCCTAATTGTACCCTCTATTTCTTCAATTCACCCTCCCCCACGAGCCCGCCGCCCGCAACTACGGGACCAGCCACTACCCCAGGGCCAGCAATGAAACGCTTCCTTCGAACTTGCCTATTCGTTTTGCCCACATGGAAGCCTTCTGTGCTTGCGGCGAGTCCATACCAGCTTTCCCTCTCCCCTCCTACTGGGGCGGACAGTTAATCGCCGCCCCCGAATGGGGCTCACGGCCAGAGCAGGGTTGGCAGCTGCAGTGGGCAGGCTGGACTCCAGGCGATTCCCTTTACCGGTTGTGCAACCCGGGGACTCTACATTTGAAAGTTAAATGTAGACATTGTCAGGAGGTTTATTCTCTCTCCTTTCTTGGATTGACGTTAATGTTTTAAAACCTGCTGATTGAAAATGCACTTCTTTCAGCATTGACAGAATTCGGAACGACTGACAAGTAGCATTTAGCCGTGGAATTGATCTATAGACATTTGGGCGCTTTCCTCAAAGTGCTGTTCGTAAATTTGAAGTTCAGATTGACCATACTCGTCAAACCCTGGAATAGAATACAGTGGGAGGTTTTCTACATCCTGACCGCAAACCTGTTTATGGTCAAGAATACTGACAGCCTTCAGATGATATACTGATGAGCCTTCAGCCTTGCAATTTATCACGATTTTAATATCCTGCAATCCTTTCTGTTGAATATTGTAATCCATTGATGGTTTGTTCTCTCTACCGTGAACCTGTTGTGCCAATTTTTTATATGCACTCACCAGCTGCTGAGTTTATGGAAGGTTTTGACATTTTATTTTGGAATTCTACCTTCCCAGCTCTCAAATTACTGGATTAATTCAATCAGACTCTAGCCCTCTTGTGCAACGAGCGAGAGAGCCTTTTCTCCGATGCCTCGGTTAAATCATACATTAAATCATGCCGCCCTCTCACTTCTCTTTGCCCTTATGCTTTTTGACAGCTGTTTCTCCCCCGCCCGTGTCCATCTCAGGCTGTCATTCTTTGTGTTTTTATGTGCCGGTCTATTGTAATATTTGTCGAGCGGTCTAAAAATAAGTTGCAAGAAGTGCAAAATAAATTACATCTGTCAGTATGCAGCAGTGTGCCAGGAGGATATTGTCTGACTCATGGATAGAAATGCATCTTGAAGTTGTTTGTGCGTCCATGTTTCACTTCCTCCACACTTACCCGTAACAACGTCATTTTATTAAGAACGTCAGGCTACATAATGACGAGAGCAGGCCGTTCGGCCCGTCTAGGCTGGTTATGGTTTTTCACCGACGAATGCCTCAGAATTAATTGTATCAATACTCACATGTTTGTGATGATTGCTGAACCTGGAGTGCCTACAGGGACACCTAGAGGATAAAGGCTGTCTGAACACGTTCCCTTGGTCAGATTTTTCACATTCTTATTCACCGACCCTCTCCTGGTTCCTGTCCAGACCGTGATGTAGAATTGTTACTGTTCAGTCCGCTTCTCCTCTCCCAGAAGGGTTGGATGACCTTAAATAAGACATCAAATTAAACCAGGCATTTAAATAAGACATTTCAAATGAAATACAATCTGATTATGCAAAGCTGTTGACATGCCTGTATGTGAATAGACTTTAGACCCCGTCTACTCCATACTTAGACTCTCTCCCTCTTCCCCCCCCCCCTCTCTCTCTCAGGACATGTGATGGTAAATGGCCCCACCACTCCCATCCCAGTGAAAGCCAAACCCTCCTCCATCGATCCTGTCATCCCTCCTGTACCTCTGGGTAAGGACACCATGGCTCAGCCAATGAGAGACCACTGTGTAACCAATGAAATGACATGAGTGGGTAGCCAATTGCACCACTGCTTAGCCAATGACACAACTACTGACCCAATGGTGCGGCGACTCAGCCAATGGAGCGGCGACTCAGGCAATGTACAGCTGCTTCACACCAACACAACCAGTAACCTAACCCATTTGCACAACATTGCAGCCCATTCCAGCTACAAAACACTCATGGCAACACAACCCATAATCCAACTACACAACATGGGCCAACAAAATCCCACAAAACACTGTCAATCCAGCAATTCCGCCTTGTAGGCGTTTGTTAGAGGTGCCTGCTTGTTTGTCAAGGTGTCTGGGTTTGTAGATTAGCAGTGACTTATCTGCCATATTTAATTACTACTTTCAGAGGAAGAGTGTCTGATTTGTTTATAAATTTATTCTGTACAGCGTATAACCCTGTGTGTTGAAGTATTGTGTTAAAGTGCCACTATTTCATGCATCACTGCACAGTGCAACTGATGTTTTTCTGCACAATTTGTGTTGTCTTTGTGTGCAATGTGTAAATGTAGCAGGGTTGTGTACAGTGTAACAGTATTGCGTAAAGGTGTAATGCTGTGTAATAGTGTGTAACGTTGTGTGATGGTGATGGTGGTGTTGTGCAGGTGATCCTCCGATCGGTTTCGGGGCGTGTTGCTACGGGAGGGCCCGGAGGGGTTTGCGGCCGCGGTTCGTCGCCATGAAGGCCTCCTGCTGATGGACACCACGTTCCGGGACGCGCACCAGTCCCTGCTGGCCACCCGCGTGCGCACCCATGACCTCAAAAACATCGCCCCCTACGTTGCCCACAACTTCAGCAACCTGTTCAGTGTGGAGAATTGGGGCGGTGAGGGGCTCTATCTGCTTCTTTTGGCTTCTCTCTCCTCTTCCTCTGTTTCTCTGCTATTTATTATTGTTTTCTCTTTTTCACACAGTCGATACATGAATGATTCATGCATTTTAATGTCTCCTTTTATAGGTCACAGTAGGAGTTTAAAGGTTTTTGTGTAGTGCTGGTGGAACAGATTGTGTAGCACTGTACAGTCTGGTTACCAGTCATGTTTCTCTCCGTTTGAGTGAACTGAGTCAGGTGTCAGTGTCATTCATATTCAGTCGTGAGTGCCTGTGTGCCTGTGTGTGTGTGTGTGTGCGCGTGTGTGTGTGTGTGTGTGTGTGTGTGCGTGCATGCATGTCCTGTTCGATATTAGGGCTGCATGATATGGACAAAAAAACGTTTTGTTAGCTTGATATTTGCTTGATATTGCGATTTGATTTGCGATATAACAAATGTTTGGGTCAACACTTAACATTTCCCACACGTACACATACTTCTAAGACAGATCATAGGAATTAATATACCAGTATAGAATAACTGAAAACAATTCGACTATTTCCACCATTTTTTGTTTATTTAACTGACTGAATCATTTAAAACCATCATTGGAGCTGAACAATATAGCTGTCATTATCCGGAATTAACATCGTATAAAAATAAAAGGCCAGTCTTAGTCATGTGCGTGAGTGAACTTTTATTTGGTTCTAATGTGTTCTGTATGACCAAACCATATAGATAGCTTTTTATTTTTATTTTTTTTCTTCTTTTTCTTTATTGTATTTGTTATTTATTTCTTATTGTTTAACATTTAGTAAATACATACATAATAATACAAGGAGCTATCCAACAGAACTGGCTAACACATGGGGGTTTACCCAACAGACAATAGACCAAGGAGTAACATTTTCTTTTTTTTTTTTTTTCTTTTTTTCTAAATATATGCACAGGTAACATTACACCACTATGCTGCCATTAACCAGTGTTAGCTTTGTTGTTGTGTTTATATTGAGAAAACAGAGTAAGGTGTTCCAGGTTTTCTGATAATCTGTTGATCATATTTGAGCTATTAATCATAGATATTTTTCCCAATATTTTTGCAATTTAATAGGAGGTTGTCCCAATGTTTGATGGAAAGTTTAGCTTTTGGATTTCCAATTTTGTAGGATGCATATTTTTGCTAGAGTTAATGAATAAGCGCTTAGACCAATGGGGTGGGAGGACACGGCTTCCCACATCACTCAAAGTGCACAGTGTTGGGAGACGCTGTGGCCTAAGACTGTTGATGACCCGTGTGGATATAACTGTGTCCAGAAATGTGAGACTGGTGGGCAGTGCCAAAGTGTGTGAATATAGTTGACCTGTTCCAGGGTGCAGTGCTAGCATGTTTGATAGTTTGTGTTTCCCATTAAAATGAGTCGCCTTTGAATATAGTGGGTTTTTGTAGTGAATTATTTGTGTAGTCTTAATTAAACTGGTCTTAAACGGGGCATTGGCTGAGTCTTTAGCTGTAGATATTGGTAAGAATAT
This sequence comes from Aldrovandia affinis, assembly GCA_029706075.1. Lineage (NCBI taxonomy): Eukaryota > Metazoa > Chordata > Actinopteri > Notacanthiformes > Halosauridae > Aldrovandia > Aldrovandia affinis. Next base: position 6,569,864 of record JAINUG010000033.1, on the reverse strand, counting down.
GTCCTGAAGTTTTTCAAATGGTCCCCTTATGGACAATATGTTTGAGATGAGTTATTCTTTTTGTGCCAGCTGGAAAATGAACGATATTGGTAAAATGGGTGATATCCATGAAGTTTTGGTGAAATTTAGTCCAGGCCTCAATCACTGAATAAATATGATTTGAGATTTCCAGTAAATGGTATGTCGCAGAGTTAGAGTGTTGTCTTCTTGTTCCGCCAATCCAGGCAGGCGAGTATGAACTGTCTTCTGAAAAGATATGCTGGATGAAAAGATATGCAGTGTTGAAAGAAATTTGATGAGGACCACCTTGATTTTTGTTTCAAAATCTTAAGTTTGATAAGCAGGATTTTGCCTTTCCAATTGTGGATGTTTAATGTATAGAAGTACATGATCTGCATATAGGCTTATCTTGTGTTTGTTTGTATTGAGATTAATACCGTGTATGTTTTTGTTTTGTCTAACAGCACAGGCAAGTGGCTCAATGAATATTGTGAATAGTAAAGTTGACAATGGACAGCCTTGCATGAACGATTTGGATACATTTTTGTTATCAATTATATAGGCTTTAGGAGTAGAGTAAGTTGTTAATCCATTTGATTAGGTATGTACAGCTGACCCTATAAAACGCCTCTGCTTCCAACAATATGACTGGTGGGGTCAGGACTCGATTTGCTAATGTGCATGATGTTGAAGAGTCTACAGGTGTTGTCGTGTAAATGTCTGCCTTTAATAAAACCTGCCCGCCATTTGGTTAGGTTTTGGGCATGCAATTTTATTGTTTTGGATTATTATTTTTTGTATCAAATCCCCCTTTCATCTGCTGTTGGGATGCAGATTCAAAATTGGATTAGAATATGTGACAGCCCTAGTGTATGTGTGTTTGTCGTGCATATCCAGCTGTGTGTCTAATTAAGGTATATTTGTGAGTCATTGTTTGTGTGTGATTACAGTGTATTTATAAGCCATTTTGTGGTGTGTGTGTATGTGTGTGTGTGTAGGCGCTACATTTGATGTGGCGATGCGCTTCCTGTGTGAGTGCCCGTGGCGGCGGCTGCAGGAGTTGAGGGCGCTGCTGCCCAATGTGCCGTTCCAGATGCTGCTGCGTGGAGCGAACGCCGTGGGCTACACCAACTACCCAGACAATGCGGTCTTCAAGTTAGTATGCCAGCATCGATCCCAAAACACCCACATTCATCCAAAAACACTCGCGTTCATGCACAACACCCACATTCACCCCTAAAATGCCCGCATTCACCTCCAAAAAACACCCACATTCACCCCAAACCACCCAAATTCAGCCTCAATAACACCAACATTCACCCATGAAAACACCCGCATTCACACCCTGCCAATTGTTTCTCATCCCCCCCATTCTTGAACCTCCTTCCCCTCCTTTAATTTCATCCTTTCTCCCACTCTCTTCTCTACCTCTCCCCCAGGTTCTGTGAGGTGGCTCAGGAGAATGGGATGGATATCTTCCGGGTTTTTGATTCGCTGAATTATTTACCCAACATGATCCTGGGCATGGAGGCCGCGGGCGCGGCAGGGGGCGTGGTGGAGGCCGCTATCTCGTACACGGGCGACGTGTCGGACCCCATGCGGCAGAAATACTCGCTGCAGTACTACCTCGACCTCGCCAACGAGCTGGTGAAAGCTGGGACACACATCCTGGCCATTAAGGTGGAAACCTCAGCATGAACCTTTTAAGGAAAGCTTTGAAACCCTTTCCCTGAGACTATGGGATGTGTTTGAGCCCTCGGGGTGCTTTATTCTGCAGTTTGTTTGTTTGAATGGGCTAGCTCATTACAGCATAACTTTGTGTGATTTGTTGAATGGAGGAAATAGATTTTCAGCCAGGTTTGGAAGGAGAGAATAGAAGCTATAAAAATGAATTGTTACAGGTTTGGTGTATAGGCGTATTTTAGTTATCATGCCTCTAGGTGTTGAATAGATAGGGTTATGTGGGAGCACCTGTGATTGGTGGGTGGTTGTGTCTTTTAGCCAATCAGAATCGGCACATAGAGGTTCTTGACATCTACATGACCGAATGCTTCCTGGTTTTTGATGTGTAGCGGGGACCTGAATGGTGATTGATCCATGCTGATTGGCTGAAGAGAGGATAAGGTTTATGCTGATTGGCTGAATGGCAGTTGATGTTCATGCTGATTTGCTCTTTCCTGTGCTGTTCTGACAAGGTTGCTAGCAGGTTACATCAGTGATAACCAGAGGCTGAGTATTATAGTACACAGCACGTACTGTGGCTACGGTTTACCTTCATTAGCAAGAAGTGTTGTCTCTTGATCTCAAAATGGAGGGAGGAATTTTAGCTTTTTAATCTGATCATTGCTCTCTAACTGATTTTGTGTTGCATGATTGGCGAGCGTGCCAGTTAGCTGAATAATCTTAACTGCATCTTGTGTTGTGGTGTTCTCTTCATGTTACATTTAACATTCTAACAGGAGTTCAGTGTTGTTTCCATGATGTACAGGAAGACGATATAATGCCACCAGGCACCATGCGAGAGCCAATCGGCTGCCGTCCGGCTAATTACAGGCTTGCGTGTTAATCACTGAAGCGACCGAAAGTTGAGTTGAGAAGAGCAATGATGAGTTTGGAGGTGAAAGTGAGGAATCTGTCATACCCAGAGACTGAAATGGGAGCGCTTGGAGGTCTCCATGGTTTCTGCTTCTGTTCTGCTTTCATTAATATTCTGAGCATCACGCAGTACAGAGAACAAGGTAAAGAAAGAGTTTAAGCGCATGTCAGAATCCATACTCAGAGATTGAGGAACTGAGGGAGGAAGGGAGAGCGGGAGAGAGAGATGGACAGAGATGGATGGAGGGAGGGACGGACGGACGAAGGGAAGGAGGGAGGGATGGAGGGACCGAGGAGGACAGACAGTGACAGGGAGGGACAGAGGGAGGGAGGGAGGGATGGATGGACAGAGGGAGGTAGGGCAGATATCCTCAGTGCCGCTCTCTCTGCAGGACATGGCGGGGCTGCTGAAGCCCGAGGCAAGCCGGCTGCTGATTGGTGCTCTGCGGGACCGCTTCCCTGACATGCCGATCCACGTGCACACGCACGACACGGCCGGAGCGGGCGTGGCTGCCATGCTGGCGTGCGCCGAGGCGGGGGCCGACATCGTGGACGTGGCGGTGGACTCCATGGCGGGAATGACGTCCCAGCCCAGCATGGGGGCCATCGTAGCCTGCACCAAGGGCACCAAACTCAACACAGGTGCGACTGTTACCCTGCCCCTACACTCACCTACACACACACGCACGCACGCACGCACACACACACACACACACACACACACACACAGAGAGATGGACAGACAGTGAGATGAGTCCTGCATTAGGCTGATAATTGACATAATTTAAAATCCTCTCAGTACTAATTACCATCTCATACTCATTTGTTTTCTATTTTCTTACGCTGCACTGTTGATTGTTTCTTGTTATTAATTAGACTTTGGCTTAATATATGCAGTCCAAGTATTTAGTATGCCTTCCAGAAAGAGACTGACAGTGAGAGTGAACGAGAGAGGCAGCTGCTTGCCTCACCCCTTTCTGCCCTGCCCTGACCAGGGATGTTTTTAGCTGATTAATCAGGAAATACGGATTTTCAAACCCCAAATGTCAAAAGGCCAGAAGGAGGGTGGGGTATAGTTTAAAACGGGGGTGGCAGACTCCATCTCTACTGATAGTGACTCCATCTCTGGGCTTTAGCTGAGACTAGCTTCTCTTCGTTTGAGTGGGGTGCTGGTCTGTGAGCCGCTGTGTGCAGGTGAGCCCCTATCCACATTCTTGCCACAGTATCCCTTTTTTGTGGAATTTTTATTCCCTGCTCTCCTCCCCAGTCGTACGTGCGTCACACCAGAGTTTAGGTCTTCTGGTCCTGCTCCCGTTCATTGGCTAGCCTCCTAATGCAGACTAGCCTCCTCTGCAGCGCTAACACACAGCGACACAGCTGACTAGTTAGATTAAAAAACAGTCGGTAACGTTACTAGGGTAAGACTCTTGCATACGTGAAAAGGTGTGAAACCATAGCCTTGACAAAACCACAGGGAAATATACTCTATTACCTGATTGATGTTATGTTAAATAATTTGCTAGTAACGTTAGCTAGCTTGTCCATCAGAGGTGATCATATTAGTAGCTCGCTACATGTGATCGCTATCTAGCTAAACGTTGGCTACTAAAAAACCCATGAACTGAATATAACCCCATCACGCTGCCGATGTCCGTTCAAACTTCATTATTATTTATTTAGATTATTATAACGTGATAAACTTTTGTTGTACATCTCTGGTAACGTTAATTCAGACACAGCTAACATTAATATAGGTGTCCCCTACATGTTTCAGGTTGGCAGTTTTTCCTGGTCCCGCCTCTTCGTTAATTTGATTGGTCAGCGGGTCCAAATGTGACATTGATGAGCGACGCTGTTGTGCCTGAGTTCCCTGAGTGCTCCGCCTGAAAAACGTGAGGCGCATTTCAAGGATAGAGGAGCATGCATAGCACCCCGTACCATTGAAAACAATGGCCATGCCACTGGAAAACACTTTTTGTGTGATCCCTGCCTTAGTGTTAATCCTCTCTAAAGGAGTGTAATACCAGAGAGGAGGGTCAAGAGAGGGGAGAGACTTCCAGACCAGAGTAACAAAGTGAAGCCAAGTGCTTCTTACTGTAAATATTGGAGAACTGGGGCATCCGCTGGCAGAATGTGAGCGACTGTCAGAGCATGAGCGGGCACGCAGTTCAAGTGGGTTTTAGACTGATTTGATTGGTCTGGGTGTAGGTGTGGGGTAGGTTTTTTAGCTTTTCATTTCTTTTGGTGGTTCTTTTGATTCTCTCCTAGCACCTCTCCTAGCTCGCTCGCTCCCTCCCTCCTGCAGTGGATTTCAGAGAGGTGCTGGCGGAGTTTTAATTGAATTGTCTGGGAGCTGTCAGTTTGTCCAGGAGAGGAGCAGATATAGGAGTAGCTGGAGCATCAGCGTTTGTCTCTCCTCTGTGTGCGCGAGGCATCACACATGCGCCATCGTCCCCTCATCAGCACCCAGACCCCCCGCTGCCTTCCCTCCTCCTGCTTCTGTACATCCGTCTCTCTCTACCTGTCTCACTCCCTCTCACTTTTCAGTTTTGCCTGTGTGTTGATTGACAGTGAGCATAATTATTCCTTATGCCTGTCATTTCAGATGACATGTGGGGGCAATGGGGTCAATTAGCAGGGCTGAATAGAGCTGGTGGGGTGTGCTTGCGTTCGTGTCTCCCTTGCTACAAACAACCAGTAGCCAAGTTGGTTATATGGTTGTGTTTCTTGTCATTCCTGGTTTCTGCTCCTGACTGTTTGGAGCTACCTTAGTGTGGTTTGAAATTTTGACTTAGTGTCTCTGTCTCAGCGCAGGGAGAGTTATTAAGCTGGCCATAGGCGTAATGAGTGGGGGCACGAGGTGGACATGCCCCCCAATAATTTGCATATATAAAACATCTCCTTTCATTATGTACCCCCCCAATATTTAATATGTGGTTACGCCCTTGTGTCCAACCAATTCTGCCATTGCAGGAAGAGGACCTGGCCCAGTCGTCTGACAGATGGAGGACTGATGAGCCCCAGGGCACAATGGTGGCCACGCCCCCCAAGAACAGGGAGTTATTCATAGTGGGGGACTCTGTTATTAGAGGTGTAGACAGTATAGTGTGCTCACATGAAAAGGAGTGTTGGATTGTGTTGCCTGCCTGGTGGATACCTCCTTGAACATGTGAACAAGCTCCTGGCCAGAGTGGCGGAGTCCAGTGGTCATAGTCCACGTTGGAGCTGAAGAATTGCTTCGTTTCTCTCCTCAATTAAAACTCTGTTCGTTGCTGGTACTTGCAATTTCATTCAGGCAATAGAAGAGTCTTAAAACAGTTCCGTTGGTGAAAGACAAGAGTTTCTTTATTCGTATAGTGTAGCTTCTGGTGGTATCAAGATCTCAAGTCTAACACACCATCATGTAAAAATGTCACAGGTTAAATACAGTCTTAAACAAAAGGTGTCTGGCCAGGAGGAAAGGCTTCATGCATGTGTTAATTCCCTCCTTCCCCGGTTCCTGTTTCCTGGCTAGATCAATGACTCTTCAGACATTATAATTTCTATTCACCCAGGGTTGCTTTCCAATGGCTCTCGGCACCTGAGTCTCGGGGGAGATCTCGCATTTGGAAAAGGGTCCTTAACACCCAGGTGGAAACAGGATGAGTAGTGGGGACATACAGATTTTACTCGAGACTGTAAATAACATATTGCTTAAGGAAAAAGACCTAAATCTAACAGAGCCAATGACATAGGTAAGGATAGGTTTGAGGTTCTGCAGGATACATTTATAGAATTGGGATCAAAGATCAGGAGCAGAACCTCTATGATGGTCTTCTCAGGAATTCTGCAGGTACCGTGCGCTAGTAAAGGGAAGCAAAATTTAATAATATTTAACATGTGGCTACAAACTTGGTGTAGGAAAGAGGGGTACAGGTTTATGGGGCACTGGGACTTCTTTTGGGACAGGCATGACCCGTACAAGCGGGACAGGCTACACCTGAACCGGAGTGGTAGAGCTGAATTGGTGCAGTCAGGAGTGGGAGAGAGGGAGAGAATAAATGTACTAGTAATACTTTTAAGTTCCTTTGTTTAAACACTCAAAGCATAAAAATATTTGTTTTGTAACTGGAGCCTTGATTCATGGGGGTTATGACATTTTTGGGATTACAACATTGTTGGGATTACATATTTATATGAATATATTTTAGACGGGTACAAACTGATCAGGAAGGATGGAACTAATAAAAGAGGAGGGGGAGTGAAATAAAATCACTCCCCCTTTATGTGAAAGAAAATCTAAATGTGCAGGAAATTCCCAGACATTAACCCGTTTACTCATGAGGACATCTGGATTAGACTTGTGTGAGAACATGAGAAGGGCCTTAGTATAGGAGTTGCTTGGGACAGCAACATAAATACTGTGATCTGTGGATACAAAACAAGCTTGACAGGATGGAGAGACATTAATAATGGATGACTTTAATTTAAACCTCAATTAATTGGGAAGTGTGGCAAGGAATTGTTAGATATTGTAAATGACTGTTTTTGGATTTTGGATCTGATTTTGTGTAATACTCCTGACAGAATTTGCAGCTCTGAGGTAGTGGAGCCACCTGGGAGAAGTTTTGATGTATTTTGGCAAGATAACACCGCCTTTACCAACTCTATAAAACATTTTTTTAACTTCAGATGAGCTTTTTATAATAAAACGAGAGTATTTAATTAACATAGATTGAGTACAACTTTAGATTGCAAAACTGAACAAAAAAGGGAATACATTTAAAAAGGTTATTGTTGATGGAGTGTAAATTCAGAAAAAATTGCTGATAAAGCCTCAATTTATTCTGCACAGTAGTGAATACATCTTTACAGGGGATTTTGAGGCAAAAGAAGAGACTGTACAGAGTATATGAAAAAGTAATTTCAGAGAGAAACAAGGTAGATTATTGTAAAATGCAGGCTAAGGCTAAAAAGGAAATAAGGGCAGCTAAAAGGCACTTTGAAATTAACATTTTCCAAGATGCAAAAGGTATTTTTTAAATATTGCAGCAGAAAAAGGAAAGGTTAAGAATAAGAAGGATCTGGCGGCAATTGGTTGTCTGCTCCAGGGAGGGGGGAGGGAAGCCGACAAGACGTTCACTGCACACAGGAGTGTCTCTGGGGTGCCGGAGTTACGGTCGACAGCATGACGAGTGCCGTCTTGGAGGAGACGATACCTTGCCTTTGTCACTACCTTTCACAGGCCTACGGCAGCGAACTACGAGGGAGGGATTGACCTAAAAATGGCGGGTGTAATTGGCTACCAAATTGGGAGAAAATCAGAAACAAAATAAAAATGTTAAAAAAGAATAAGAAGGATCTTTGCTCTACAATAATAATAATATTGCTGATATACTAAACAGTTTGAGAATTTTACCAGAGAAGAGTTTGTACATATGCTATACTATATAAAAGTATAGTCAATGTACCGAATGTTTTGGAGGACCTTGAGATAAGGGGTGGAGAAGTACTAGAAAAATGACACAATAAGTCAGCAGGCCCTGATCCCATATATCCCAGAGTACTTGGAGATTAGTTATAAAACGCTGACAGATAGTTTTATGTGATCCCTAAACACTAGAGAAATGCCACATAACTGGAAGCAAGGTAGTATAATTCCAATACATAAGAAGGGGAACCGTACTGACCCAGGGAACTATAGGCCTGTCAGTTTAACCTGCATCATGTAAAATACTGGAATGTATAATTAGGGTCAAGTTGGAATTATGCCTGAAGAATAATAGTATCTTAAAGGATGGCCAATGTAGTGGAAATTGCCCAGGAATCCAGACAGAAGATTCTCAACACTCCAGGCCAGCAGAGGTTCAGAATATTTTATTTTTGACCTTGTACCAGCATTGCGTGGCCCTGGAGAGCTTTGTCTGCAGAGGTCTGCCTGGTGATCTGTGGGTCCCCTTATTACAGTGTGTGAGTGTACTGTATTCACACTCAAATCAATGGTTGGGACAAATTTGAGTAAGAATGTGTTGATCATCGGTCATATGTTTGGACTTTGATCTTCCTTGTGTTGTTTTCTTCTCCTTTGGTTAATCTTGATTGATTCACTGGTTAACACGATTTTTCTTGCATGGGGTTTTACAAAGGATTCTAGCTAACTTTTGGGTGCTGAATCCAAATCTGGCGTTAGTTTTTGCCTATCACATCAGGTTTTTGAACTATGAAAAATCATTATTTTTTAGAAAACAGCAATTTTACACTCAAAGTTGAAAAACACTGTTGCATTAGAAGATCGATAGATGCAAAAAAATTACAATGAAAGGTACCTACTTCAATTACAATATTTAATTGTAAAACTTAGATTAGGCAGTCTTAACAGCAGATTAGGTAGAGTCTTCACAGCTGCAAATCACAAAAAACATAAACTTATGTAAAACATGTTTTTATGACTAAAATTATTTTAAGACCCTAAATAAAGTAGTTTTGGTGAGAATAATCAAGCTTTTGCTGTTTTATCCCCACCAAGATTGCCAGACTGGATGGTCAACTTTTGTAAAATCCATGAATATGGAGCATAGATAGCACAAAACCTTGGTGGTAGAGCAAATCTGAGCTTGGATTTGCAGCCCAAAATCAAAACCAGTTTCAGCCCAAAAAGAAAAACATTTTTTTTTGAGCCAAAACCAGTTTCCAAAGTCCATGCAAGAAAGAAAAATTATTTTTTTGTAGACCAGTGAAATTATTGGGGTTTGACCAGGAATTGATGAGTGGTGGATGAAATTATTGGGGTTTCTTGAAGAGTGGTGGACTTGAAAAAGCATTTGACATGGTACCATACAAGACGCTCACTGTCAGAATGAATTCAGTTATTTCAGGGTGGGCTCATAATTGGCTGATAGGTTGAGTACAACGGGCAATAGTAGGAGGGGTCGTATCTGACCTAGGTGCTGTGGGCAGTGGAATCCTGCAAGGAACGCTGCTTGGACCTCTGCTCTTCCTTATTTGCATAAATGATCTTGAATAGTTTAGATTTATCTTTCAGGTAAAAGTAGTAGAATACAGAATGCCCAGAGGATAACCGGTAAAGACATAATTAAACATTTCCAACGTGGACCTCTGTGGAAGACAAAAGGACTAAAACCTGAAATAAGCATAATAAAAACATTACTCAAAACGCATGCAATCAGATACAATTTCAGAGAAACCCAAGAGACAAAATTCTGCTGTGTGTTGTTAATATAATATAATATATGCCATTTAGCAGACGCTTTTATCCAAAGCGACTTGCAGTAGTGAATGCATACATTTTTCAGTATATGTGGTCCCAGTGGGAATTGAACCCACAACCTAAGCGTTGCCAATGCCATGCTCTACCAACTGAGCCACACAGAACCGCGTGTGTGCTTGTATGCTCGCATGCATGCATGCATGTGTCTGGGAGAGTATGTCTGTGTATGCATATATGTAGTGTTTTATGTGCATGTGTGCATGCATGAGAGTGCGCACACCTTTGTGCGTGCGTGTGTGTGCATGTGCCTTATAGAATTGAAATAAGCATATTGAGCATAATACATTCCTTCTCCATAAATAATGTTTTTTATCTCGGCACACAATGGCTTTAACCGTTTAAATGTCATTCTGCTCAGGAGGTCTGTAGCAAACGACAATTAGGGGTTTTTGTTTTGTGTAAGAGTAAGAGCTCCACCCTGTGTGTGTGTGTGTGCGTGCGTGCGTGCGCGTGCGTGCGTGCGTGCATGCCTGCATGCCTGTCTGTGCAATGTATATGTGAATGAATGAAATGTAATGTCTGTTATTACTCTAGCTCCTGTGGATACTCAAGATCTCTAACCTGACCTCTAAAAATATGTTTTGATTGCACTAAGTTCATATTGAGTGGGAGGCTAATCCATAACCCCAGTGCATAAGAATGGACTCCCTGCTGATGTGGAACATAATGACTGCAGGCCACTTCTCCCTTGACATCATCAGCCTGATCAGCCATGGCTTACCGACCGGTGGTGATATTGCCACATTTGATGTGGACAAAATGATCACAGATGTTGCACATAACCGCTTTGGAGTTCTTTATTACGGCCTTTCTGAAGATTATATTATACATTCTGCCCCCTCTTTTTTTCCACTGTACACCTTTCTCTCCCCTTCTCTTGTTTGCTTCCGCAGTCTCTCTGTCTGTTGCTTTCTGTCTTCATTTTCAACTGGTGTGACAAGAATGCATTTATGTTGCCAAAGCATGTTCTGAAATGATGAGCAATCGATAAATGACACATTGAGCCACAATAATAACCTTAATGATTCAAAATAAATACAACTCTAAACCCCACAAAATATTTGCCACCAGAATATCCAGACCCTACGACCAGATCATTCACCGCTACCCTGCTGATGCTGCCTGCCCCTGTTCTATCCTGCCTTTTACAGTATGTACTCTTGCCCCCCCCCCCCCCCCCCCGATAATTGTTTATTTTGCATTCCCTTAATCCTCCAGAAGAGGATTGGCTCCCCCCAGAGTCTGTTTCCTCACAAAGTTTCTTCCTCCCTATGCCACTTGGCATGCTCTTTGGGGGTTTCAAGGCTACATGCCCTGTAAAGCTGCTTTGTGACTATGCACTTCTTTAAAGGGCTACACAAACAAACCGCAATGGAGCGTGTTACCGCGAACAATAATTATTCGCCTGAAAGCCCAAGTAGACACGGAGCGCAAGGTAGCTTGATGGAGGTGTGAAAAACAATTAACAGTTCTATGTGTGTACTCTTAAGCACGTTAAGTTCCTGCAAGGTGTGCAGCGGGAGTCTTGCGTGCAACTTGATAGGGATGTGAGAAGAAAAATAGTTAATAGCAAACAGTTTGGAGTCTCCTAAGGTAATCCAACGTGATTGAAACAAAATCCAGGAATGGGTAGAAATATAAGACGGGAGTATTTTACGGGGGGGGGGGGCAAATTTGAACGTGTTCAATTTGGAAAAGACTTAGGAGTAGTTGATCAAAGTTTATTAGGATCCAATCATTGTGCTGTAGCAATTAAAAAGACCCAACAGGATGCTGGGATATGTAACAAGTATTGAGTATGAATTAAAGAAGGTTATATTGATGCTATATAATGCCTTTATTAGACCTCATTTAGAGTACTGTGTGCAGTTCTGGGCACCACACTACAAGAAGGATATAGAAGCTGTTGAAAAATCATAGACCATTGATCATTGATGGTGTGCCATGTCAACACTCACTGTGAGCGGTCCCATCCACAGTGCCATCCATCTTGTTTCAAAATAAAAATAAAAAGCTGAAATCCCACCCACTGAATTCCAGCTCCTGCTCCTATTGGCTGACACATTCCTACATCAGAGGACGCTCTGTCAAAAGTTCAACTCTGTTCAACAGACAATGGAGCATTGTTTTAATGAAATTACGTGCTGGTTCCCATCGTCCACCAATGCACTGCTTTAATTGAAAACGATGGCAGAAGTGCATTTCTGAAGCATACAGAAATGCCATTATGAACCCACGCTAAAACCTGATCGGCCTGTTCTCATCATTATGTGTTGTGTGTGTGTGTGTGTGCGTGCGTGCGTGTGCCGGTGACTCTGGGATCTTCCGTTCAGACAGACTCCCTGTGGAGCACACAGTCAGTGTTGAATGGATAAAAATCTTGAAGGAATAAAGATGTTTTTTCCTGTAAGATTTTGTGCGATTCCCGCGTGGCAGTAATTGTAGCGCGTGGGTTAAGTAACCGGCCTTATAACTCAGTTATAAGTTGCAGGTTCAAATCACAGGTGGGGCAGTGCCGTTTTTCCCTGACTTGCTTCAGTAAATACCCAACCGTATCAGTAGATTGTGTGATGTGGTTAGGTGTCATTTGAGGAAGTGTATTTGTAAAAGGATGTCCACTAAGCAAATGAATAGTAAAAAGATGTAGATGTGAAAGTGTGACTGTTGAAGCCTGTCCTGCCCACCCCTGCAGGTATCTCCCTGGAACAGGTGTTTGACTACAGTGAGTACTGGGAGGTGACCCGCGGCCTCTACGCTCCCTTCGACTGCACCGCCACCATGAAGTCGGGCAACGCAGACGTGTACCAGAACGAGATCCCCGGAGGCCAGTACACCAACCTGCACTTCCAGGCCCACAGCATGGGGCTCGGCCACAAGTTTAAGGAGGTGAAGAAGGCCTACACAGAGGCCAACAAGCTGCTGGGAGACTTGATCAAGGTAACGCTCACGCCCTCACTATCACACACACATACACACACACACACACACACACACACGCTTGCTCTCTCAACCCCCCCCCCCCTAGAGTGTAGAACCGAGGGACACAGTAACGCACTGAGAGAGTGTAGCACAGAGAGAGACCATAACAGTGTCCAATAAGAGTGTAGTGAGGGGTGTGTAGGTATGTGTTTGGAGGGGTGTAGCTGCACGTTTGGGGCTGAATGAAGTAATTACAGGTAATTCTCTCTGGTTATGCTCTTCCTGGGTGTCCTTCATGGTTAATGCAAAGAAGCACACCAGTTTAAATTGCTTTCATTAGTTTCCTTCTCCTGCATCCCTGCCCCTCTCTCTCTCTCTCTCTCTCTCTCTCTCTCTCTCTCTCTCTCTCTCTCTCTGTATGGTTTGTTCAGTACATTATTGCAGCACCATCTGTACTGCATGACTCTCCTACAGTAACGTCATCATTAGCCCCCCTCCTCTCAAAATGGCTTTGTCTGTATCAGACCTGGCTTTTTGAAATATTTGGGTTGTATTTGAAACAATTTAGTATTTGATAGGATTCTGATAATCGTCAAAAACACTCCTGCAGATTCCCTAAGAAAGGCGTTCCTAACCAAACCCCCCAGGTGACCCCTTCCTCTAAGATTGTGGGCGACTTGGCACAGTTCATGGTGCAGAACTCGTTGACCCGGGCGGAGGTGGAAGAGCGGGCAGATGAGCTCTCCTTCCCACTTTCCGTAGTGGAGTTCCTGCAAGGCCACATCGGCATCCCTCATGGCGGCTTCCCCCGAGCCCTTCAGGTCAAAGGTAAACTGTCCCCGCCCACTTCCCCGAGCCCTTCAGGTCAAAGGTAAACTGTCCCCGCCCACTTCCCCGAGCCCTTCAGGTCAAAGGTAAACTGTCCCCGCCCACTTCCCCGAGCCCTTCAGGTCAAAGGTAAACTGTCCCCGGAGCCCTCAGGTCAAAGGTAAACTGTCCCCGCCCACTTCCCCGAGCCCTTCAGGTCAAAGGTAAACTGGCCCCGCCTACCTCCCCGAACCCTGCGGGTCAAAGGTGACTCCGCAATCTGTCCCCTCTCTCTGTAGCCACAGCATGTAACGACAGGGTTAAGGGCGGCAGTGCTGTATAATGGTTAGGGAACTGGGCTTGTAATGCAGAGGTTGCAGGTTTTATTCCCAGGTGGGGTACACTGCCTATTGTACCCTTGAGTAAGGTACTTAATCTAAATTACTTGAGTAAAATATCCAGCTGTATAAATGGATCGTATGCAAAGTAATGCAAAACTCCCGATAAGAGCATCTGCTAAATGCCTGTAATGCATTGCACTATAAAAGCACAGTTGCGGTAGCTTGGTTCCTGTAAACCCAAGCGCATTGTGAGCGTGGACGAGCTTTCAACTCACTTTAATGAGCTCAAGGAGTTTCTCACTTTATTTTCTCTCCTAAAAGCTCACAGACGGCGTGGAGTTAAATGAAAGGTGGCATAAAATGTCACCGCTAAACGCATCCGCTGTAAGTAATGGCCCTCCAATTGCCTCGTGTTTCATCCCCTCAAGAACTGTCCTAAAAAATTGTTTTATTTTATTTTTATAAAGAATCGGAGCATTGAAGCCCAGTTCCCATATTTCACGTGTGATTTGGGCCCATTAGAGGCAAAGTGCCTGATGGTCAGATTCTGAGAGCGAGCGGCGAGACGGGCAGCGCTCGGAGAGCAGCATCGCTGCTGACACAGCAGGATGAAGGCCTAACGAGCGGCAGGAATCTCCCACTGCATTCTGGGTAAAGCCCTTGAGAATGGCTCGTTTGTTATCGCTGATGCTCCTCTGGTGTGAAACAGAGGTCCTTGCAGAATGTTTAAGGATTCAGCCGACAGCCCTGAACATGTACAGCCTCAGCCCACTGTCCGGAAGAGGTACTGCTGCACACGCACAGGCACGCACACACACACACACACACACACACACACGGAAGTGCACACACACACGCACATACACCAACACACACACACGGATGTGTACACGCACGCACACACACACACACACACACACACACACGGATGTGCACACGCACGCGCACACACACACACACACACACACACACACACACACACACACACACGGAAGTGCACACACACACACACGCACATACACCAACACACACACATGGATGTGCACACACACACACACACACACACACGGATGTGCACACACACACACCCACACACACACGGATGTGCACACACACACGCACATACGCCAACACACACACACGGATGTGTACACACACACACACACACACACACACGGATGTACGCACGCACACACGCACGCACGCATTTTTGCCATGCGGAGAGCGCATTGAGCTTTGCACGGTTGGCCCAGTTGGCCTAGGGCCCCTGTTGTCAGACAGTGATAAGCTCGGGCATCAGTCCGACAGGGGGTTTGAGCTCAGGCTTGCCCGATCAGAACCGATTCTCTCTCTCTCTCTCTCCGAGAGGGAGGCAGATTACAGAGTGATCTCTATTCCTGTGCCTCCATTCCATGTAACTGACACGGTGCATTCTTTATTCTCCATTCACTCGGGTGGTTTACCTGTATCGCTGTCACCTGCGAGGTGTCAGAACCCTCTCGCCGTTTTCCTCCTAAACCCCCGTGAACGGCGTCAGAAAAGTGGCTCTGAATATCACCTGACACTTTGTGTTGTTTGTTGTTGTTGGTGAGAAACGCTCAGCAGACGCTCTGAAACTTAGCTCTGTTCATCTGGGAGAGCGCTTCACGGAAACATTGCTTTGTTTTGGTTGCCATGCCAACGCAAAGTAATCAGGATCGCACAGCGTGCCCGAGCTTCAGGCGGCCTGCGAGCTGAAGGCCATTTTCTTTATTTCTGCTTTCTTGTGGGGGGTTAGTTTGGGTGTTTAATCCTTCAGATTTACCGCAGCAGGTTGTGTAGGTCCCAGGGCCTTTTTAAAATGCATGGTGGATAGTGTTTGAAAGCAGAATGTTGAGGAGTTCAAACTGTCTTCTCTCTCCTGTGAAATGCGTAGCCGTCTCCTTATTTCATGATTTCAAGCACAATCTTGAGTAAATTACAATATGTATAGCAATTAATACTGCGGTGTAGTGATTAAGGGCTGAAAATGCAGGTTCAACTCCCAAGTGGGGCACAGCCATTTTACCCTTGAGCAAGGTGCAAGGTACTCAACCTTGAATTTATTCAGTAAAATATCCATAAATACCCATAAATAAATGTCTATAAATACATATTTGCTGATGTTCCTCTCTCTCTCTCTCTCTCTCTCTCTCTCTCTCTCTCTCTCTCTCTCTGTTTTTGGTCTTTAATCTGACTGTCCTGTCATCCTGACCCCCCCCAGGTGCTGAAGTCCCTCCCCAGAGTGGAGGGGCGCCCCGGAGCCTCCCTGCCCCCCATGGACTTCAAGGCCCTGGAGAAGCAGCTGAGGGAGACGCACGGTGATGACATCACTCCCGAGGACGTCATCTCGGCGGCCATGTACCCCAAGGTGTTCCAGGAGTTTAAGGAGTTTGGCACCACGTTCGGCCCGGTGGACTGCCTGAACACACGGCTGTTCCTGGACGGGCCCAAGATCGCCGAGGAGTTTGAGGTGCAGTCCTCTCTGAGCCACACGCCATTCGGGCTTACACACTGCACAACAGCTAATCCTTCTTTCTGATTATCGTTCAATCCCTAATTCCTCCCTTCCTCCCCCTCCCCCTCTCCCTCCCCTGGTACAGGTGGAGTTGGAGCGAGGGAAGATTCTGCACATCAAAGCTCTAGCTCTAGGGGACCTGAACAAGGCGGGTCAGAGGGAGGTGTTCTTTGAGCTCAATGGACAGCTGAGATCCGTGCTGGTCAAAGACACTGTGGCCATGAAGGTATAACACACACACACACACACACACACACACACACACATATACACTTGCACAAATTAACTTACACACACACAGAGATAGTCATTGTTGGCTCACTGTCGCCCCCTGCAGGAGATGCACTTCCACCCCAAGGCGCTGAAGGATGTGCGGGGGCAGGTGGGGGCGCCGATGCCTGGCAAGGTGGTGGAAGTTCGGGTGAAGGAGGGGCAGCAGGTGGAGAAAGGGCAGCCCCTTTGCGTGCTCAGCGCCATGAAGATGGAGACCGTGGTGAACTCCCCGCTTTCAGGCACCATCAGCAAGATCTATGTCACCACCGACGCCAGCCTGGAGGGAGACGACCTCATCCTGGAGATCACAGAGTAGGGCGGGGCCTCGCGTGGGTCACCACACCCTTCTCAAAGAGGTGTGTCTTACTCTTAAGAGAAGAAGGGAGAGGAAGAGATGGAGAGGTTTATCTTTCAGATTAATGACTTTTTTAAACTTTTTTGTTGATTAATTAGCAAACGAGAGTATAATTAGTGGGGCTAACAGGGATGAGCGCAGGGAGTGTCTTTTCTAACCGCTGACGTTGCAGTAGTATCCCTCTCGATGGCCTAGATTCTTGTGTGTGTCCATTTGGGCTTTGTTGGGGGGGATAAAGGCGGTGTCGTGTGGTTGCGGTGGGCGTCTGGGCAGATTTTGGTCTTTGTTCCATTTCTTGTTGTTACTGACGTGTTCGGGGTTGTGAACGCAAACTGTGTGCTTTGAGGGGGAAAATTAGGGTTTCGTGGAACTTTTGCACTTATGTGTTTCGATGTCGCCCACTGCTTATTAACAACAACAAAAAAGAATAATACTAATAACAATCAAATGTAAGTGTCACTTTACTGGAGTAGAAAATTGTTCATATCTAATGTCACCTTGCACCTGACATCAGAGCGGAAAGACGAGTTTTCGTGTATTCGTCATGCCATTGTTTAAAGATGGATAAAGCAATAAAATAGAGTAGAGTTGTATTGATAGGTATTTTTACTGTTTCTGTCTAATGTACTCTGTTTGATCACACATTATGCCATTAAATGCTGGGATATGTTACCGTGGGAACATTGTGAATGCATTGTATATCAGATCTGTGACAAACCGAAAGGATTAGCACAATCAATATCCCTCTTCTCTCCATCTTTCATTGTCTGCTCCCTCATCCCCCTGTCGTCATCCTCCTCCTCCTCCTCCTCCTCCCTCCATCCTCATTATTACACACACACACACACACACACACACACACACACACACACACACACACGTACGTATGCACACATGCGCACACATGTACACGCGTGCCCATGTGTACGTATACACACAGATGCAGGCACCTATGCATGCATACACACACACACACGCGCACATATACATGCATACATACACACGCGTACACACATGCACCCACACACTTTACAAAAGGCGCAGTAGAGGGACTTCCTCCTGTATTCCCATCTCGTGGCTTCATTGCCTCAGGCGCTTTTTTCTTTTTTGTGAATTGAGGTGGGGTTTTTTTTACCAGTTTCCTGTCTTTTTAACTTACAAATAGTAAATGTGAACATTTTGCATGAAGCACTTGGTTTTGTTTCCACTTTACATGAATTGGACTCAGTGCCTGTGGATTTTCACTGCAGCCCACATTCCAGCTGCTGTGCCCTGATAAACAGTGTGAGCGTGTGAGCGCGCACGACCGCTGTGCCCTAAGAGGCATGTTATAACAAAGACACGCGAAGTGCGCGTTTGATGTGTGTCGTTACGCGTTCTTACACGAGTCACTGAAATACGGGGTCAGGTTTCGCTTGCTTAGCAGCTGTGTAGTCTTGGTGCTCTGCGTAACCATAGCAATGGAGCGAAGGCCACATTCTGTAAAAGGTCCATGCTGTTTTTGTTTGTTTGTTTGCTTTAAAGAGGACAGCTTTGAGAGATCTCTGTGTGAAACTCTGTATCTAGGGTAAGGTTTGAGGCACAGGAAATTGACTGCCAGATCGTGGTTGTTGTAAATGTTCATATTTAGACCGTGTAGAATATTCATGCTGTAGATTTATATTTTTTACTGAAAATGCTCTCCATGTTTTCCTGGGGCTCCATGGGTCTGTACAGTCGTCACATTGAGCTTAATCGTCCGTATGCATTCACAAACTGGAAGGGAACAGGACTGGTGTTTAGATGTGTGATAGAGCTCAACATTAATGCTCCATTTCTAGTGGGGTGGTGGGGCGCAGAGAGGATATAGAGTGGATTCTCTCGACCATTGTGGATCAAAATCAAGGCATTTGGGTTTCCTTGCAGAATTGGAGGGGGATGAGGAATAGCAGGGTAAATATGTCTGTTGTGATGTGTTTTGTAATGTGTTTGAATTGATGGGACACAAAGACCAAACCTAACACGCACATCTCAGTGGTGCTGTGATGAAAATATACATATTTGGGACCATGTCACATGGGACTGTATCAAACCAATTAAGGAACGACAACATCTCTGTGATCTTGCCTTTACGTTGCAGCTTTTCTCTGAAATTTCACGTCTTTACTCCTTTTGTTAATAATAGATCATGCAAATAGTCTACTGTATCACCAATCAATCATCTATTCTGTCGGTATGCAAAAAAAAAAAAAAAAGAATTATTGAAAAATAAAATGATAAATGAAAGCTTCTCTGTTCTGGTTTTCATCTTTGTGTGTGTGTGTGTGTGTGTGTTGTTTCCCCTTTAATGTAGACTTTTGGGAATCGACATGGGGGAGGGGGCGTTCGAAAATGAAGGAGTAGTTCATTTAAGAAATGAGGTGCGAAGTGATTTCAAACATTTCTATGTAAAGGGAAGTGGTACAGTGATATTCAGATGAGGCGGGTTGGGCTTTGCATTTGGGTTCTATCAGCTGCAGGACTCTAATGAATCTGACAGTCAGTCCAACAGCACAGGGACACAGTCACACCGATTACTGACCGGAATCAACTAATTATGCCTGGAGGTTGCATATGTGAGGGAGAGTGAGAGTGAGAGCGAGAAAGAGAGTGTGTGTGTGTGTGTGTGTGTGTGTGTGAGAGAGTGCGTACATGAGAGGGTGTGTGTGTATGAGGGTGTATTTGAGCCGGGTGTCTCTCTGAAAGCCGGCCCTGTTTGAGGGTGTATCTGGTCTTGCTTCCCCTCAGAGACTGGAGATTCTTGGAAAACCTCCAGATGGTCCCCGACTTCTTCTAAGTTACCACGGTTACTGGCCTTTTAGTTTTATAATGAATTGTGACTTGTGACATTCATTAGCTGTACACATTCCCCCCGCCGGCCCCCACGCAGATAAATTACAGGTGCTGTTTTATTTGTATAAAGGGAAAGAAAATTACCTTCTGTCAGTTAATTGAAATGCAGCAGAGAAGGAAGGGGGTTGGGAAGAAGGGCATGTGACATTATCTCGGCGAGTGGAACAGAAGCGTGGGCCCGATCCAGCGGTAAAATGGCTTTTTCTCTAAGTTGCTTTCCAACGGGAGTGTGACAAAGCTCCGTATCGAGAATTTAGCCGGCCGCAAACAGTCCCACTCTCCCTTCAGCACAGAAACGTCCACATATTCTGTGCAGTTTCCTTTTCGGATGATCCATATTGCTTAGTAACCCTTTGTAAGGCGTGGCCCCGTGTCCAAAAACGGGCCCTTTCAGACTGAGATAATGCAGAACAGTTCTCTATAGGATGTTTGCGCCATTGAAATGCTCCGTTTCCCATCTGTGGCATAACTCGGCAGTGATCTTGAATGCTAATGAATGATTCATGATCTCTTAATGAGCAGCACCACA
The DNA here is from genome assembly GCA_029706075.1 of Aldrovandia affinis. Classification (NCBI taxonomy): domain Eukaryota; kingdom Metazoa; phylum Chordata; class Actinopteri; order Notacanthiformes; family Halosauridae; genus Aldrovandia; species Aldrovandia affinis. The sequence continues at coordinate 6,549,371 of JAINUG010000033.1, read as the reverse complement.
GACTGAAGTGAAATCCATAAAGACAGCATGGTAAACTTGAGACCGTTAAAGTCTGCAGTTAAAACACATAAAACATACGGGAGAACAAAGTAGGGATTACTTAGGCTTTAGCACAAAATGATTTTCATTTGCAAATTATGCTGCGCATAAGGTTAAGTATGGGAATTTAAGGATGTCACCCCTGCAAACAATTTGCTGTCAATTGATGAATCTCTCTCTCACTGACTCACACTGTCTCTCTTACACTCACATGCTCACACTCGGACAGGCATGCTTGCTCACCCATACACGCTCGCTGACACGTACTTCCTCCCACTCCCACACAAACGTATACACACGCTCGCTCGCACACAAGCGCATAAACGCTTGCTCACGCTTTCTCCCACTCTCCCACTCGCTCACACAGGCTACTTCCTCCCACATCGTCGGATTACTGCGATGTTGACAAAGCTGTGTACTAATGATTTGTATACCATCCACAAAATGATCTGACTTTGATGGACCATTCAGGTCAAGAAAACAAAACAGAGGAGAATAATGAGCTACTTTACTGATGATGAGCAGCAGGCATTTAAATGAACTTTGTTTACAAAAAGCCACAGGAGGCCATAATCTCCGTTAATGTCGCTGTACATGCACGGCCAGTAGCAACGACTGCAGTTTGTTCTGTTGACGCCCTGGGGTCTATGCCCTTCATGCATTTGAACCAGCACCTCCTTCTGTGGGGAGACTGGCAGGACAAATTTGCTTCACCTGCCCTTCCTTTTGGTCCTGCCTCTCCCGGTACAAAACACCAGCACTGCTCACCACCTTCTCCCATTGCCTCACCAGCTCCACGGTTCTGGATGACTCCTTCATCCTCTCCTCCTGACTCGGCTTGTTGCCTCTGGCCCAATACTTCAAGAAAGAAGAGATCGCCTGGTCAGCCTCCGGTAAGGTGGCCAAGGACTCCTTACTGTAAGATGGAAAACTGAAGGTGGAGGCTTGCTCTGTGTGAGTGGCTATAGAAGTTTCCTGATGAGGGATGGAAAGGGCACCATGGGTTTCTTGAAAAGTCTGAACCACTTGACTCTCTGGAGCCTTGTCTTCTGTGTACTGTACCTAGAAATCAAACCTGGAGTTCAGACACCCAGTGCTGCTCTTCGGCACCTAGCTTCGATGTTTTGAGATGGCTCAATGGATTATTGTCTGTTAATACAGTGAACTTGTTCCCAATCAGATTGTCGGTAACAGCCCATTTCAATCCAGCTCGAGTTTCATTGCCCTGTAGTTCTCCATATTCCACTCAGTGGTTTGAAGGCCCCGGCTGGCATAGGCTACAGGTCTTCTTTGGTCATCCACCTCTTGGGACAAGACAGCACCCAAGCTCTGGTGGATGGCATCAATTTCTAGAACAAAGAGTTTGGTGAAATCAGCATAGGCTCACACCGTGCACAGATCAACTTCTGTTTCAATGTTTCAAAGGCATACAACCAAGCTGAACTCCAGTGCTGGCAAAACAGGTGAGCAGGAATATATCTTTTTTTGATGATAAGTTTTTTTTTTCAGTAGAAAAAGCACACAAAATATTTCAGTTCTGACAGGTTCTGGGGCTGCCGCCAAAGAATCTTCTCGGGAACCCCATCGGCTTAAAGAAGGAACACTTACTTAGCTTGACTTTAAGATTGAAGTACTTGGCCCTCCCGCGTGGTCTAGTGGTTTCAACGTCCGATGCTGGCCATGGTGACTGGGGTTCGATTCCCGTCGCTCCAGAGTTGGCTCTGGTCGGGAGTGCCACCGGGGCGGCAATTGGCTGTCTGCCCCAGAGAGGGGGGAGGGAAGCCGACATGGCAGCAAGCTACGAGGGAGGGGATTGAACTAAGCACAGCGGGAGTAATTGGCTACCAAATTGGGAGAAAAACGGGAGGACAGGACAGGGTCAAGGCATTCAAGGTGTTGTTCGAAGGTTGAAGAGAAAACCACCACATCGTCTAAATATAGCAACTGGGACTGAAATCTCTGGTCTCCTAAAATCTGTTCCATCAATCTCTGGAAGGTCCCAGGTGCATTGCACAGACCAAAGGCCATTCGAGAGAATTCATATAACGAATCCAAGAGCTGCTTAATGTGTTATTTTACCTCATCATACTGGCTAGGGGGTATCCTGCTGTACTGTTGGCTAACAGGGGCATCATCTGTAACAGGAATCTCATGCTGAATGACGTTAGTACATCCATCACCTGCAACAACCTCTGCTGGATAAAGGGAAGTAATGCGTGTTTGAGGCTTTAAACTCACAACAGTAGTGCCTACATTGACCACAGGCACAACTAAGTGCCCAGTATGGGTTTGTACCAAGGCACTAGAAACCAATAACCCCCCTGGTAGAATACCATTGTCCATCCCTAAGGTTTCTACTAAAACCAAAGACCCTGAAGGGATCCCACTTTCAACCTCTGTAGCTGGAATAAAACACATAGACCCTGCAGGTACTTCACATGGAACTGTGGTTTTAGCCATACTGTCAGCCATTTAGCCATTTTGACACACTTGAAATGCCAGCCCTCCACCCTAGGTCACATTGACTAATGGACATGGGTGGCTGGGCAGGGCCATCATGGGGAAGCAGTAACTCATAGCATTCCTTAACAACACTCATGCCTGTAAGGCCTGGAACTGCTCATTTACATACTTTGGGGTCTGTGGGGTCCTTCACAACCAACACCCCTCTCCTTGGTATGATCTTGCCTAAGGTCTCAATGTCTACCTCAAAGTAACCAAGATATGGGATGGTGATACCATTTGCTGCCTTCAAAGTGAGCCATTTACAGCCTTTCAACTTTTTATGTACCTTAGACTGAAAATGTTGGTAAACAAAGGACTCTGTAACAGTGGTGACCATAGAGCCAGTGTCTAAAAGACCTGCACAATGGGGCTGCACAATGTGGCTGTCCCACAAGGTATTCGTGAATCTCCTCTTTACAATGGCTATCTGAGCCCAACTCTGCCCCACCTGTGGTTTGTCTCCCCACCACAGGGGGCAGAGTTTCCCTGCTGCTCTGATATATGGGCAGTCCTGTTGTTGGCACCTGAGGGTGTAGGTGAAGAGTTGTTACTAGAAGATTGATAATGCCTTGCAACGTGACCAACTGTTTGGCATTTAAAACAGATGGGTCTACCGGAGGGGTCAAATCTTGGCTGTTGTCTGTTATTTCCTGCACGCCTGCCCCCCCCACCCCCTGCAAACTGGTGTTGTGTCACATTATCAATTTCAGCTTGTTTTCAATTTTCTCCCAATTTAGTAGCCAATTACAACCTTTATTTTTAATGTTAATCCCCCCTCGTATTGTGAGTTCCCTGCCGTAGCCCTGTGACCAGCAGTGACAAAGGCGAAGTATCGTCTCCTCCGAAACAGCACTCACCAGGGTGTTGACCATAACTCCGGTACTACAGAGCCACTCCTGTGTGCAGCAAACTTCTGTCGGCTTCCCTCCCCCCTTCCCGGGGTGGACAGGCAATCGCCGCCCCCGGTGGCACTCCTGGCCAGAGCCGAATCTGGCGCGGCCGGTGGAATCGAACCCTGGTCACAGTGGCCAGCGTCGACCATTGTAGCCACTAGACTACCCAGGAGGCCCGAGCCTATTGCTTTTTAAGAGTATTCAGGATCTCTGTTAGCACTGGGTCTGATTTAGGAGAAGTTACAGCAGCAAGTGCATTGACCTCGACTGGCTTCGCTTCCAATTCGCAGGAACTCACTACCTTTTTAGTACGTTCCCCCGCCATATCGTAATCCTCCCCCCATTGAAATGCCTCATCACAAATATCAAACAAAGAAATATTAGGATTCTGGTGAATTGCCTTTCCAGATGAGCTTACACATACCCTGCCGATCCACAACATCGCCAATTAATGTTTGCCTGCCTATAAAATGAACGCTTGTTCAGTTCATGTAACCATCCAAAAAATATGAGCGATTGTAATATTGGTTTAAAAGTGTACAATACTCTCTCGCCACCCACGAGATTCACCAGCACGGCAAACACAGCATCTCAGTCAAACAAAAAGAGAGAATGCACCTCCATCGTGGAAGGCGGATATCATAGGTGCACAGGTGTATCTCACCTTAAGCTGCCTACCTGACACAACAGGAAGAATATTAGTTAATAATTAGTTCTTGCTACATTAACCCCTGCCCCAAATTTGATCAGTGACCCACTGCAAAGACTTACCTCAAAACTGCTGTGCAAGTTTGTTGAAACTGAACTGCACCAACGGGGGCGGCCCCATCACCCCACCTTGGTGATTGACTGCTGCCCTGGGCAGGTGGAATGGATTGGAGTGAACGCCTGCTGTTCTTCTGCTTGACTGATGGACAATTACAGGTGTAGGCAGCTCCTCTTAGAGCTCATCCTCTTCCTTCCCAGACCTCTCTGAAAGGCTGCTGGCCCTTTCTTCCGAACACCCCTCCTCCAACAAGGGGGCTCTGTTCCTCCAGCTTGATCTTCTGACACACTGAACACTACCTAATTCCTCATCCTCACTGCTGCTCCCTGCTGGTCGATTGGGCAAGTTGGGTGGAGGGTCCTCCTCATGCTCCTGCACCTGAACTCCAGGACCCAGTCTTAGCTCAGTTCAATGGACATTTCTTGGGGGGTTTCATGTTTAATTTAAACAATTTAAAGAATGAATGTTTAAACAATTAATGTCCATCTGCCTATAAAAAGCCGCTCTCACATATTCAAAATCTCACACTCAATAGGACTTCATTTTTGCTCCCTATCAAATAGGTCCAAACGAGCATCACAATTACATTTGTAGTGTCTTTGAGTTAGTTCAGAGAGATATACTAGCTGGCTGTTATCTCTTCTGCCATCTGAAATGAATAGAGCAAGCAGTGGAGGGGTGCACAGAGTGTCTGGGGAGGGGCGGGAGTGTGAACGAGGGAGAGAGGTGGAAAGCGGAGGAAGGGGAACGAAGGAAGAGCAATGAAACGAGATGGAGTGCAGTGTTACCATGTTGATTTTGTTCAGCAGAATTTGGAGCTTCACTGCAGCCTGGTGAAGTTTACATTATGTTATGTTAATTCCATTTAGTTTTCACCTCCGGTGTGAAGAGATCTTATGCAAGAACCTCCTGTCTGCAGACAAAGTCTGGAGGGAAAAGCTTCTTCTCTGGAGAGCTGACGATGCTAACTGTGCGTGAGGGGAGGGAAGAGGGAGATGGAGGGGGAGGGAGAGATAGAGAGAGCTTTGGGTCTAGGTTCACAGGGGACTATGGGAAGATACACCCATTGTTCACCTCTTGGCAGCAGCATTGTTATATGATTATATAATTACAACCCATCCCCTTTCAGAGCATTCACGGTCAAACCACGAACTGCTCTGTCAGGTCACAGCCCAGTAAGCTGTATGCCTTCAAGAAATCCTACAGGCAGGCCCAAAATAGCACAGAGAAATAAAAGAAAGCAATTAGCAATCAATTAACCAATCTTAACCAATTGTTAGACACCTTTCTAGCAAACACGCACTCCTCAATAAAAGAGTTAAAAAAAAAAGAAATAGTAAAAAAAAAAGCCGTTTTGATTCGGTTACAAAATAAGTAGAAAACTAAAAACAGAAAACCTGGATAATGTGAGAGACTAAAACAATGCAAAAACACATTCAGAACCAGAACCTATTGCTGTATTCCTGCACTGATCTCGTGCGCTAACTGTGATTGTTCCTACCATGTATTGATGCACATCTTGTAAGTCGCTCTGGATAAGAGCGTCTGCTAAATGCTTAAAATGTAAAATGTAAAAAAATGTAAGAAAAACCGTATATTAAAAATAAACTCAATTTATTCGGGGAATCCATTAACTCAAAATGTTTCTTGGCCATTTGGAACTCTTTCATAAAAAGCAACATGATGAATTAGCTATTACAAATGGGTACACATTGGAAAAACCATTTTGAAAGACTATTTAGGAAGATGACAGTAGGCCCAAAAAAAGGGAAAATCTCAAATTGGCAATAAAAGATCATCAAAACCCTTCAGACTATGAAATAACTGAATATGAAGTAATAGAAAAACATATGGCCATGTGGCCCAGAAAAGCCTATGGGGCAGATCCTGAACAAGATTGTCAAACACACCAACAAACTAACACTCTTCAACTTGGTTCTGAGCATCGGCCATTTCCCTGGTATCTGGAGTGCAGTTAAAATTGGAGACAAATGAACAAAATACTTCACTCAAGATGATAACGTGACACAGGGCTGTCCCATCTCACCGACCCTCTTCAATATGTATTAATGAATTGACAAAATTACTAGAATGATCTACAGCACCTGTTCTTGCTCTACATGACGCCCAAATTACATTTTCACTCCATGCAGACGATCTTGTTCTGCTGTCTCTGCAGAGGGTCGGCTGCAGAATCTGGATCTACTAGAAAAGTTCTGTCGGACCTCAGCCTTGACAATTAACCTTAAAAAAACTAAAGTTTTTGTGTTTAAAAAAAGATCCAGATATCAGGGAACCAAACATATATTCACCCCAGGAACAACTCAAAATTGAACAAACTACAGATTATGCATACCGAGGGTTAAAAATCTTGTCAATAACCCAAAAAAAGAGCCATCAAGTTTTGGAAACATCTACAAATGAGCAACCCCCACTCATCATTATGAAGTCCGGTTTCTGCTTTGGCAAACAAAAATGTACAGCATTTTGTCGATAAAGCTATTTGAGGTTGCATGGGAGAGGCAAAGAGGTAGAAAGGGAGGTAGAGAGATGGAATGAAAGGGAAAAGGAGAGGTAGAAACAGAGGAAGAGAGCATTTCATCTGAGGATGAGGTACAGATAGGAGGAATGAGAGGAAGAGGTAGAAAGGGAGGTAGAGAGAGGAAGAATGGGACCAGGCCTATGTCTGTGGTCCCCATGGTTACTCTGGCTTATTACAGACTCAGATATGATTCATAAGGACTGTAATGGCAGGTCTGGTCCAGACATGAGAAAATAATTACAATATTATCCCTGATCTGCCTGCTGTCCTAGCCAGGTCCTTAGAATGATCTGTTTATACCGACATCTGTTACACTAGGCAAAAGAGGTATGGGTATTTGTGTGTGTGTGTGTGTGTGTGTGTGTGTATGTGTGTGTGTGTGTGTGTGTGTGTGTGTGTGTGTGTGTGTGTGTGTGTGTGTGTATAGGTATGTGTGTATGTCCATAAGGTTGTGAGATGACAATAATGTTCTCATACTCGGGTGCATACGATGATCGTCTCTGTTATTTCTGTCACTGACTGATTTTATTCAAACAGAACATTACAAGAAAAATAATAATGATCTCTAATTCTAGAGAATTCTAGTTCTAATTCTCCAATGAAGCCATGGCTCCACCTGCTGGTCACACAGAGGTGCTACAGCCTGTCCCTAGTTCCCAGCCTCCAACTCTCCAATGAAGCCATGGCTCCACCTGCTGGTTAGACAGAGGTGCCGCAGCAGAGATGCTGCTGTTTTCTCTCCATCAGGACGGTTCCATCTGTCTGTCTGACACATGCTTCCCTTGTGTTCACGAGCGAGGTAGCAGTTCTATTGCTGTTGAGAATGTGTGATATGTATTTACCAGACATCATTCTATGGAGTGCTACACAGAAGACAAATGTATTTCTAGATTTGAGCACTTGTCTATTTACAAAATGCTGGCGTGGAAAGCAGTCCCAGATACCATACAAACCTGTCTCAGTGCTGCTAAAACAATCAATCTTAGAGCCAGTCCAGGTCAAAAAAAGAAAGTGCAGACTTAAGAGATGGGTTTACAAGCAGATTTATGTCATATTTTAGTGCTATCGGTGGACAGAGCTCACAGGGACCAAGGTAGAGGCAGGATTTCAGACTCAGGTACACCGTGAATTGACAGACTGTCATTTAAAAAATGGTTACTGTGTATGCAGAGCAGTTCCAGCTGTTCCTGGAATTACTACTAACTAGAGTAGTATACTTCAGTATACTGTGATGTCCTGTATGTCTTGTGTGTTTTTTCACTGTCTCCTGTATCATTGCCCTGTGATTAATAAAGGCTATCTTATCTTATCTTATCTTATCTTAGAGCATTTTAGCCCCCTGCTGGTGGAGTTAGTTCACTGCACCAACCTGCTTCTAGTTAAAACTGTTCTGCACTGGGCTGTGGTTACCATCCCTGGGTAATCAGCTACACCACATTTGTTTCTGTCCTGCTGTTAGTATTACACTGTTTTCCAGAGGTTTCTCTTGATCACCTATTCTTGTGGTGAGTAGATTAAACACTGGTGCTGGATTTTTCTTCTTCTTTTTCTATATTCTCCAGAAATGGTATATTCTCCAGTTTTGAATATGCAATGTTACGAATATCTTTTCGTAACGATTTTCATTTGATTTTATTCATGGGAATTTATTTTTACTGCTGCCACTCAAACATGCCCATGTGGGCTTCTCAAGATAATTCTGCAAAGAAATTAAGGGTCAACTTCAACATATTTTTACATTTGTATTTTTTATTATTAAATTTGCATAAAAGTATAACAAAATTGGCAAAACGGTACATTAAATATTGCTACATAACCTTTTTAAAAGATCTCTTTTCTTTTCCGAATATAAACCTTGATCACTCTAGCAATATGGTGTCACTTTTGTTTTGTTGCAGTTGTACAATTAAAAAAATGACAACAGTATCTGATTAACACAGTAAAACCGACCCATTTAAAGACAATAAATATAACCATGTGACCTTATGAATGCTTATGATTTGCACCTACAGAAGCCTTGTTGGGAGATCCCCATCTGTACAGCACAGCGCCACCCGGAGGTCCCTGTGAGAGGAGACCCTGATCGCACCTCCTCCAGTTTGCCTCTGCTTTTTAAAAACTTCATTCTCAAAACAATTTTTATTTGGTTTGTGTAACATAAAAGTCTAAGGCAACATGAAAAAACTGGAGGAGGGGGCAGAAAGAAAAAATGATGTTCTGCTATCACCATGGAGACTAGCCACCTGCCACCTCCCACCTCTGTACAGAATTGGGCTGGTAGAGCAAAACCTGGGCTGGGGGGTCTTAGGATCAGTGATGGTGTTGGCTGATGTTAGGTATGTGACAGTGTTATATAGTAGTGGTGATGTTGGGTTGTGTTGGGTATGTGGTGGTGTTGTGATCAGTGTTGTGTTTGATTGTGAGATGTGTGTGCTGTTTGTTTGTGAGGTTTGTGTGTGTTGTGTTTGATTGTTAGGTGTATGTGCATGTATTTTGTTTGGTTGTGACATGTGCGTGTGTTGTGTTTGATTGTGAGGTGTGTGTGTGTGTGCGCGCGCTGTGTTTGTGAGATGTGTGTGTGAGTATGCTGTGAGTGAATGAAATCATCACTTGTTCCTTTATGTCTTTGTTTTAGGTCAGAGCATCAGAACACAAATGACCATCTGTGGAACTGCATTCTAAGCGCCATGTGGAAGTCGTGTCCTTATCACGAGTCCAGTGCTGTTTGGCTGCACAATGCAGTGGTTTTCATATACCATTTGACCACAATGACCTTAAACAAAACCACCGTGGTACTTAAGAAATATATATTAGGGGGGTCCAGTGGGAAGCTACTATAGTAAACATGATTTTGTACACATTATTTATACTCACATTTTTAAAGCGCATGATTAGAATCAAAGCATAACACTTTGTTAGCTAAACATTTTTATTTTATCATCTTATTTATTTAATCAGCAAAAAGTATTAAAACCAGTCCGATCCATATTTACGACCCAATTACAAACAATAAAAAAATGCTTAAGAGATCGAACCATTTTGTTTCCTTTACAAATCAGGAAAATTTAAATTCCTGAAATCTGCTCACATTTCAGAATATGAATCATTATCTTCTACCCATCCTAATAGTGTTGTTTATATATGTCTTTTGTAAAGGAGGGAGGGGGGTGGGGTTTTAGTTCCATAGTGCCTGCAGTTTTGGTGTTGGTGTTGGTGTTGGTGTTTGTGTGGCAGTGTGACAGTGGATACCCTGCTGTGGTCAGTGTGAACTAAAATGAGTCACATGTTCATAGAAATGCTTCATGCTTCACTCTGTGCGCTGAATCGCTGAAAGCAGAAACAGGGGAACTTGATTAAAAGGCCACTTCAGTCTCATAGCATCCTGTGTAGTGTGTGATGCAGAGGTGTGTGCTCACTGTGGCTACGCAGTGCTGAACTGCGTCCAAATGGCACCTTCATTAGAACAACACCCTGTCACTCTTTCATACTATACTACGTGTGCAGGAAGGTAGTATCCCCATAAACCCAGTGCCAAGAAGAAGAAGAAGAAGGAGGAGGGAACAGAGCTGACTCACGGGAGGAAGTAAAGACACCAGGAATAGGGACCCTGCAGTGCACATCTGATTGGCTGTCTCCCTCTCCCGCCACACAGGGGGCTTGTGGGAGTGCGCACCTTTGCAGTGGGAGTTCAGGGGTTAAGGGGTGAGCTCTCCCTTCTTCGGAGGCGTGTTGAGTTTCTGCATCCCCCGGACCTTCTCCAGCAGCTCGGATACAAAATCCTGTAGAGGCAGGCAACAGACATTTTCACGTCCACATTCCTTTCACAGATATTTGTGTTTCTGAGTGTGTGTGTGTATACATATGAATATTGGTGTGTGAGTGTGAGTGTATTAGTTTGTGTATGTATATGAGTGTGTGTGAGTGTATATGTATATGAATGTATATGAGTGTGTGTGTGTGTGTGTGTGTGTGTGTGTGTGTGTGTATGTATGTGTGCATGTGTATGTGTGAGTATGTGTGTGAATGTGTGTGTGTGTACGAGTATATGTACAGTACCAGTCAAAAGTTTGAGCACACCTGCTGGAAACTAGGTTTATCTCATAATTGACAATGTTTTACACCATATATGTTTCTGTAAATACTTGAAAATGACCAAAAACGCATGTAACAATAAACAAAAGGAACATCAAAGCAATTTTCAAGAAAACTGAATTGAAAATTGAATCTTGGATTCCTCAATATAGCCACCCTTTGCCATGATAACAGCCTCATAAACATGGGCCATTTGGTTAATAAGTTTCAGGAGGAAATCACCCGACATGTCTTCCCAGCTCTCCTGCAGCAATCCCCAGAGACACTTGTGGGGTACTTTGCTTTGCCTCTTCTGTCCAGTTCGTCCCATGCAAGTTCTATGGGATTGAGGTCTGGACACTGGGCAGGCCAGGTCATTAGTTTGAGTTGTCCTTCATGTTCCTCCTTCACCAGATAGTTCTTGCACAACTTCAAGGTGTGTTTCGGGTCATTATCTTGCTGAAGAATGAAGGAGTGCCCGGTTAGCCGTAATCCAGATGGAAGGTGTACTCAAACTTTTGACTGGCACTGTATGTATGAGTGTGTCTATGTATATCGGTGCGAGTGCATTTGTGTGTGTGTGTGTGTGTATGAGTATTTGTGTATGTATATGAGTGTGTGCATGTGTGTGTGTATAAGTGTGAGTGTGTGTGTAGGTATGTACAGTAGGCTGTTTTTATTCATACCCTTGATAAAGATAAACAAAAGAGATTGTATAAAATAAACAATATAAGTAATGAGGTATATTGTATGCTCATAAATTATATTCTTCAATAATAATGCATTGGCACAAACCACAATCGAATGGTTCACAAACTATAATTTTTTCCCCAGAGAAATCAAGAATCACAAATATTCATACCCCTGTTATCAGCACTTTGTGGTTTCTCCCTTGGCCATTATAACAGCAAGTAGTCACCTTCTGTAGTGTCATATGAGGTTATGGAACTTCTTGGGGGGGGATCCTCAACCATTCCTCCATGCAGAATATTTCTAGTTTTTGGATTGCTTTTTTGAGTTCAAACCAAAATGTTAAATTGGATTCAGGTCTGGAGACTGAGATGGCTGTTAGGACATTGATCTTGTGCTCTGTCAATCATTTCTTAGTTGCTTTGGACGTATGTTTGGGATCGTTGTCTTATTGGTCCATCTGCGGCCAAGGTGTAGCTTCCTGGCAGAGGGAACAAGGTTTTTGGACAAAATGTCTTGGTACAAGCTGGAGTTCATGGTTCCATATATTTTAATAAGGGCCCCAGGGCCTGTGGATGCAAAACAACCCCAAAGCATTAAAGATCCACCATGTTTCACCGTAGGCATGAGGTGCTTTTCAACATTACTTGCATTCTTTGGACACCAAATATAATGCTGATGTGCATGTCCAAAAAGCTTGATTCAGCCACAAGACACGATTCCAATTGTAGTTCAGATGGAGTTTGACGAATTCAAGATGCCTTTTTTGGTGAATTGTCTTCAAAAGAGGCTTACATCTTGCAACTCTGCCATAAGGCCATTGTCATGTAGGCATCGTTGAAAGGTAGCTTTAGACACCTTGTAAGCCCAAGATGCCAGGTTGTTTTGGAGATCTTGAACTGTGCCCCATGGACTTCTTTTTGCCTCTTGAACCATCCGCCTCACTACACGTGGGGGCAAGATAGACTTGCGTCCTCTACCTGGCAGGTTAGCCAATGTTCCAGTGGCCTTAAACTTCCCACTAATTGACACAACAGTGGAAAGCGGTATCTTTTTAGTTTTTTTGTAGCCATCTCCTGATCTGTAGAAATCAATAACCTTTTGTCTGATGTTTTCAGGGAGTTCTTTGCATTTCACCATGATGATGGCTGACCACAGTATTTCAAATGTGTGTTCCCTCCTTTTTGTACCCTAGGGAAACAGCAAACCATTGTAGGCCACTGTATAGTTCCATAACTTTCCAATGAACTTCAAATAAGTTGTATATTTATGAAGATTTGTTGGATTCAATTTAAAAGAATAGTTAGGGGTATTAATAATTGTGATCCAGATGTTTTCTGGAAAAAAATATTATATAACTGTGACCGACAGTGACAATGGCGAAGCACTGCCTCCTCCGAGACAGTACTCGTCGTGCTGTCGACTGTAATTCCGGCACCCCAGAACCACTCCTGTGCGCAGCGAACTGTGTCGGCTTCCCTTTCCCCCTCCCTGGGGTGTACAGCCAATTGCCGCCCCGGTGGCACTCCCACCCAGAGCCGACTCTGGCGCGACGGGGAATTGAACCCCGAATCGAATCGGGGAATGCAACAATTGCATTTGTAATGTAAGTTGCAATTTTCTGAAAATGTTTAACATAAAATATACCTCATTACTTATATCGTTTATTTTATACGATATCTTTTGTTCATCTTTATCAAGGGTATGAATAAAAATGGAGCTCACTGTATATATGTGTGTGTGAGTGTGTATGTGTGTGTGTGTGTGTGTGTATATGTTTGAGTGAGTGAGTGTGCGTGTGTGTGTGTGTGTGTGTATATGTGTGTGTGTGTGTGAGTGTGTGTGTGTGTGTGTGTGTGTGTGTGTGTGTGTGTGTGTGTGTATAATGTATATGTGTGTGTGTGTGTATGTCAGTGTGTGTATGAGTGCATGTGTATGTATATGAGTGTGTGTGTGTGTTAGTTAGTACCTTCCACTTTGCCCTGGTCAACATCAAATCACCAAGCCATACATGGCATGGAATGTAAAAGAAGGGGGCGTGTCTAACTGTGATCATATGAAATCCATCAGAACAGGAACTCAGTCCAGCAAAACAAACAACCCCACTGTTCCACGGGCTCATGTGTGTCGGGGATTTCAGATTTCTAAATAAATGTAGTAATAATCAACAAAACAGGATGCTTTAGCTATACATTAATCTTCCTGTGGGGAAATTCCCTTAAGAGGATATAATCTTAACCAGCTGGTGAACTTACATCAGTGGGTTTGTAGCAATCTACCAGCAAATCCTGCAAAAGACAGAGAGCACAGAAAAAGATTTAATCATGTGACCTGCACATCCTTGTTAACTCCATCATGTGACCTGCTCATCCTCGTTAACTCCATCATGTGACATGCACATACTTGTTCATTCATCATGTGACCTGCTAAATGGTGTATATACCTGCACATCTTTGTTATACCACAAGAAATGTTAATGCCAATCAAATGTTTGCATTAATGGAGCTGTACTGTTTATCCTGCTATATCAACTATCAACCATTTTCAAACTCAATTGTATAAAAATGCATTTAAGAATGAACAAGGCCATAAATATCTATTTAGGGCAGGGGTGGCCAACCCTGGTTCTTGAGAGCCACAGGGTCTGCTGCTGGTTTTAGTTTTCACTGTAAAATCAGAAACCAATTTAGAGAAAGAAACCAGCCAGGGGAAGTGCGTTAACTGTGTAATCAGCTGCTTTAATTCATCAATTAAGTGCTAAGAAACAACGAAAACCAGCACTGGACCCTCCAGGACCAGGGTTGAGAACCCCTGGTTTACAACAGTGGTTATCAGTCCTAGTCCTGGTCCTGGGGGACCCCTGTGCATGCTGGTTTTTGTTCCAACCAGAGTTGCACCCACCTAATTGTAGCAAGCTGTTAATTGTTCTTAATCAGCCATTTTAAATATCTACTGAAGGATGGTTTATCTTCGTCAGGCCACTTTATGTCAGAAATAACGATGTATGCCCATATTCACATCCCAGGACTTAATCGTTCAGATCTACTAGTGCTCTAATATTCTGTAATGTGCTCTATGGCAAATTATTCATTTAGAAAGAGGTTACAATTGATTAAATTATAGACTGACGGGTGAAATCAGTTTGGTCCTAATTGCTGAAATGCGGACACCTGGTCACTGAACCTAAACCAGTTGTTGTAAAGTAAGAATTCAAAGATATAGCAAATGGCAATGAGCCAAACCTGTATTGTGTTAATACGTTTAAGGAAAAATGAGGGTGGAACTTAAATACATGTTGTCAACAACCTTAATTGATGAAGTAATGGCTGTAACAAATGGCTTAATTGGCTGTAACAAAAAACTGCATACACAGTAGATCCACAGGACCAGGATTGATAACCACTGCTTTAGTGTGTGCCAAAAATGTTTTTTTCTTTTTTGGAGAAATTTTCTTGATAATTGAGAAGCTGTGTGCATTTTATAAAATGGCCTCCACAATCCCACAATGCCCCTCTTTGGCAGGTGCAGTACCTTGACCCTGGAGGCCCGTTCCTTGTCGCTGGGCATGTCCAGCAGCTCGTCCACGTCGATCTCCAGCTCTGGAATGGCCTCCTCCTGACATACACACACATGTGCACATACATACGTGCACACACGTGTACATTTGCACACGCACGCACGTACACACACACACACACACACACACAGGGGGGAGACAGAGGGAAAGATGGAGAAATTAAGAGAAAGGAGGAGAGTGAGAGTAGACCTGATGCCAGCCCACAGTTCATTCATCCATGTACACTTTCTTCCCAAAGCTGTATCGTCATCACTACACCACATTTTTCAATATGAGAAAAACTCACTAAATGATGCAATGTGACATGAAGTAGTTTAACCTCAAAAGATCCTAATTCCTGGAAATCCTAATACAACCAAAGGCACAGTAGCAGTCTGAATCTGGGCCACTGCAGATCACATGCATCACACAATGTATCACACAATGCATGAAATATTTTTCGTGTTGATTCCTAAATATATTCACATTTTTATATTATTGCTTTCTTATATTCTTATATTTCTTATATTCCATTTCACTTTTAACCAGGCTGACTTTCTTTTAGTCAAAATCTCGTATTACTCATTTCTCCTGTTTGCATCCTGATTTGGATTTTTGATTGACATAAGTTTGCCAGAGCTCAGGGTTTCCAGGCAAGGCAGTAGCTGAATCCTAACTCTATCACAGTGTGTGACTGAATCGTGACTCAATCACACAGTGTGTGTAACAACTGAATCCTGACTCAATCACACAGTGTGTGTAACAACTGAATTCTTATTCAATCACACAGTGTGTGTAACTGAATCCTGACTCAATCACAGTATTGTAAATGAATCCTGACTCAAACACACATCGTTTTTAACTGAATCCTGTTTTTTTACTTAAATATCGGTATCACTGTTATGGGCTTCCATGGCAACAATATTTACATTAAAAAAGCTGAATGCAACACTATTTCATCACACCTATAGTACAACTTGTAGTTACTGTTAACTCAGCTGTGCTTGTTTCAATATCAGTGGCACAGATTGAACCGAAACAGTTCCCTTCTCTTTTACAGTCTTCCTCTGCCTCCTCTCCTTTGTCTCTGTCACCCATTTTGTGCACTCTCTCCTCCCCCCATTTCTTCCACCTTAATTTTTGTCCCACCAGCTGTCCCCCCTTTCTCTTCTCTTCCTCCCTCTCTACTCTGGCTCTTGTGATTCTGGCTGAAGAGAGATGCAATCACACTTGCTATAGAGCCAGACCCCTCCTTCTCTCTCTATCTCTCTCTCTCTCCCCCTTTCTCTTCTGCTTCCTCCCTCTGTCCCTCTCCATAACAGGATGGGCAGGCCCTCTGTTTGTTTCTCTGTACAGACAGTGCCGCACACTCTCACATCCTGACTGGGGGGGGCAACAGGATTCTGCTCACATTCAGTGATCCTGGGTCAGCTACAGCTTCATTAGCATCATGTACAGGGGGTGGGGAGGTTACGTAAACTGATCCCAAATCATCTTTTTAAGACAGGACACACAAGGCGCCTCCTGGCTTTGCTCTGTGAGAGGCCACTTCCTGTTTGCTCCTGGTTCCTTGCATGGAGCTGGGGCTAATGCATGGCGGCAGAGCAGCTGCAGGCCGCAGCTCCAGTGCTGATTTCAGTCACAATTCATTCCTCCCTCTCATCTTGTCCTAGGATTTCTTAACGCCTCCATCTCTCTCCTCATCCTTGCCCCCCACCAGAGTGAAGCTTCCCAGACCAGCTGTCACTGCACCTGTGTCTGCATCTACACACACACACAATCACATACACACACTCGCAATACACTCACACACACACTCTCACACGCAAACCCTCACACTCACACACACGCTCACACACGCACTCATACACACTCACACACACTTGCACACACACACACATATACTCACGCACACAGCCACTGACACAGTTTGCCCCCACATACCCACACTAACGCATTGATATAGACTACACTAATCTACATACACTGACACAAGCTCCATCTCTCTCTCACACAGCTGCATTTACCCAGCTTGAAGCATCTTTATACACACTGAACAAACACTGGTATTGAATACTAAGAGAGAGAGAGAGGGGGAGGAGGCAGTAAAGAGTTAAACATCCTGCCTTTCACTTCCTGGGAGAATGGGGGGGTGCAGGGGTAATCAAGATCAGTGATGACCTGTATTGTAAGCCCTGGGCTGTACTCTGTTTGATAGGTATCTGATACCTGAAATGTGCTTCACCAATCTCAAAAGATACAGTGTATGTTGTGTATGTGGCCTCTAGTGTAAAGGTTTATCACATTAAGTTGTATATCTCTGGGCACAAGGGTGTGTGTGTGTGTGTTGGGGGTTGGAGGGTTGTTGGTGTGTGTGTATGTGTGTGTTGGTGTTGGAGGGATGTTTGTGCATGTGTGTGTGTGTGTGTGTGTGTGTGTGTGTGTGTGTGTGTGTGTGTGTGTGAGTGAATGTGTGTGAATGGAAGTGTGTGTGTCTATGTGTGTGTTTCTAGCCTGGCCCAATCTGCAGCACATCAGAAGAGCTGAGACTCACTGCTCTCCTTCTGCTACAGACCGCCAGCACACCCTACAATATGCAACCAGTGCACACAGCAGGACAGCAGCGCAAGCTTCGAATCTATTTGCTTTACTGAAACTGATCATTCAAATATTTACCAAATATTTATATATGTGTGTGTGTGTAGTGGGGTATATATAAATATAACCAATCTGTTGTTGAAGGCTTTAAATTGGTTCCATTGAACTGGACCCCCTGAAAACATTGAGCTATGTCATCATTTGCCTTTGTGATGTCACAGTGGCCAGTTCTTTTGTTGGAGCTGGAGATTTTAACGGCCACGCCTAGAGTATTAGCATGCATGCTACCAAAATATCACCATGGAAACTTGAGAACTGAAGTAGTGGGTTCTGCTTCCCGCAGGTACAATGCTTTATAATATAACATATGTCATATAGCATACGCTTTTATCCAAAGCGACTTACAGTAGTGAATGCATACATTTTTCTGTGTATGTGGTCCCAGTGGGAACCCACAACTTAAGCATTGTCAACGCCGTGCTCTACCTACTGAGCCGCACAGAACCACTTGTAGTTAAAAAAACCCATTTAAACTAAGTGTTCTTGCCACGGCTTTGTCTTCAGCACAGGTTTTCAGTCATGAATACGATACTCATTCAAAGCCACTTTCCCATTGCTTCCCGTGTGAGACTATTCTGTGGGATTCTCATTGTTCTAGCAAAGAGGGCGTGGGCATGGCGCTTTCACACTGAACCAAAGCGCGAGGGAGCGAGGTGACGTATTCTTCACTCTTGGGGAAAACACACAAGCAGAGGGACTCTCATGCACGTTAAATACAGAGGCCCAGATCACAGCACCTCCGAGGAAAAGCATGACATAAATAACGGACGAGTCAGCTTGCTCGGCCTCCAAGGGAGAAAGAGGGCTTCCTGACCGGGCCGAGCGGTTCCCAGTGTCCCAATGTGTCTATTGTTCTCTGTCGCTGTGCACTGGGCAGCCAGACGTACTCTGATGAACCCTAGAAGGAAGCGCTCCTGTAGGGATGATGCTGGCCCCCAGCGGAGAGCCCCCATCCCCCCATCATGCCTTCTGTCCCATACCGCACTGTTCTTCTGTCCCATACCGGACTGCCCTTCTGTCATGTACCGGGTTGCCCTTGTTCCTGACTTGTCCGAATGCTCGCTCCGCCATACACAAATGTGAGAGGGGTGTAAAGTAACACCGAATTCACTCCAGAGAACAGTCACCGTGAGACTCATACGACCGCACTGCGACCGTACTGCAACCAGAAGAAAACTGCTCAGTTTTGCCTGCTCCCTTCATGTTCCCGTTGAAAGTTGTCTGAAGCCCAGAGTAATATGCCTGCCCTAACCACCACCGGATTCCATCACCCACAGTAATGTGGATAATAATAATCCTTCTAATGAGGTTTTATTCTTAAAGTACAGAATAATACACTTTGGTGAGAGCTTTTAACGACTGAGCCACTCTATAGGGCCCAGCCTGCACTCATGGTGAGAGCCTTTACTGACTGAGCCACTCTATAGGGCCCAGCCTGCACTCTATAAGAGCCTTTACTGACTGACTGAGCCTCACTCATGGTGAGAGCCTAGAGCCACCCAGCCCAGCCTGCACTCTATAAGAGCCTTTACCGACTGAGTCACTCTATAGGGCCCAGCCTGCGCTCATGGTGAGAGCCTTTACTGACTGAGCCACTCTATAGGGCCCAGCCTGCACTCTATAAGAGCCTTTACCGACTGAGTCACTCTATAGGACCCAGCCTGCACTCTATAAGAGCCTTTACCGACTGAGTCACTCTATAGGGCCCAGCCTGCACTCATGGTGAGAGCCTTTACTGACTGAGCCACTCTATAGGGCCCAGCCTGCACTCTATAAGAGCCTTTACCGACTGAGTCACTCTATAGGACCCAGCCTGCGCTCTATAAGAGCCTTTACCGACTGAGTCACTCTATAGGGCCAGCCTGCGCTCATGGTGAGAGCCTTTAGGACCCAGCCTGCACTCATGGTGAGAGCCTTTACTGACTGAGCCACTCTATAGGGCCCAGCCTGCACTCTATAAGAGCCTTTACCAACTGAGTCACTCTATAGGACCCAGCCTGCACTCATGGTGAGAGCCTTTACTGACTGAGCCACTCTATAGGGCCCAGCCTGCGCTCTGGTGATAAGAGCCTTTACCGACTGAGTCACTCTATAGGGCCCAGCCTGCGCTCTATAAGAGCCTTTACCGACTGAGTCACTCTATAGGGCCCAGCCTGCGCTCATGGTGAGAGCCTTTACTGACTGAGCCACTCTATAGGGCCCAGCCTGCGCTCTATAAGAGCCTTTACTGACTAAGTCACTCTATAGGGCCCAGCCTGCGCTCGTGGTGAGAGCCCTTGCACACTCTGCCACTCTATATACCCAGGTCATGCACTGCTGGGTTGCACACATTCACAGTTCATGTGAACTGGTATACTGGTTCAGAAACAAAGTTCTGGTATTCAAAGCTGTATTCACAATAGCTTTCCAGAGTTACTGAAGGCTGCACTATATCAGATTTTCCACCTGAAAGCATCAGGATATTACAACAAAGTTATTTGTAGCATAATAAGCACCCCTTATGGCTTGAACAGCCAGCTCCAAAACAATCCTCCAGAGTATTGTGGGTATGACATCATAATTGCCACCACAGATTCAGACTATATAACCACACATACCATCTTACTATATGAGTCCACTCTGCACTCCAGGCTGAAGCAGTGCTTTAGCAACCAGCTCTCTGTGGAACAGGAAGTGTTTCCATGGAGCTTCATCCATTTTTACATTGACATCTTTAGGCATTTAACAGACACTTATCCTGACACAGTAATAATATAATAATAATAATATACGACATTTAGCAGACGCTTTTATCCAAAGCGACTTACAGTAGTGAATGCATACATTTTCAGTATATGTGGCCCCAGTGGGGATAGAACCCACAACCTAAGCGTTGCCAACGCTGTGCTCTACCAACTGAGCCACAGAAAACCACGTCTACACGTCTTTACATTTACAATCCATTTATGCCGCTGGAGATTTTAACAAAGCAATTCAGGTTAAGTACCTTGCTCAATGGTACAATGGGCAGTGCTCCACCTGGGAGTTGAACCTACAACCTCCAAGTTACAAGCCCAGTTCCCTAACAATTATACTACACTGCCACTCTAGCTAAGGTTTAAAAAAAAAAAAAAACTTGACTTGACAGTTTAATGAGAATTAACAGCCACTGGAGAAAGTATCTACTGGTTGAAAACACAAATATAAGTGGCAGTGCAGTATTAACACAAATATTAATTGTGGTATGGTCATATGGTCATACGGTCACATGTAAGAAAGACACTTAATCTTTTCAGGTTTAGCAAATTGTCACTAAGATTTGATTGAGCTTTTTCAGGTTGAGTTCTGTCAGCAGAACAAGAGGGCACAGGTGAAAATGAGTAAAGGGTAAATTCTGAACTGATATCAGGAAGTGTGTTTTTTTACACAGAGTTAGTCAATGCATGGAATAGCTTGCCAGGCCATGTAGTGTGTAGTCTGTGTGTGTCTGTCTATCTGTGTGTGGCTCTGCGTGTGTCTGTCTGTCTGTCTGTCTGTCTGTGTCTCTTTGTGTCTGGGTTTGGGCTGCTGTGTGGAGCAACCGGATGGTCTCAGGTTTGAATCTCCTGTGAGACCTCGCCATCGCAACGTCTGGACACGGACAGAACGGATATGTAGAAAGTAAGACACAGAATTTTGTCCTGTATTGGTTGTAGCACTTGTGGCTCTCCTAGAGCAAGACTCTACACCAATAGTACAGACCAAGAAAACAAATAACACAGCATATGCTGAGGAAGTAAATGTCTGTTCACTCTTACAGGCTTCCATGGTCAAAGTTAATTCAGAACGTTCTAATTTGGCCTTTAATGGCTTCAGAACAAAAGGAGGATCTTTTGTTAATACTAATAAGTAACAATGCAGGGAGGCTTGAGACATTTTTGTACTAATAAAGTCTCTCCTTCCCTTTTCTCTCTTATCACAAGTATATCGTTTAAATATGTAAAACTGAAAAGCGATGGAAAGCAGAAGGTAGAAAGATTACGTCAGTGCTTTTCTCTACAGCAGGCTACAATAGCGGTCCACTGAGGGAGAGCAGGGAAAACGCCTTGCCCACGTGTTCTTTTGTCACGGCGCAGCTGGTCCACTATCCGGGTCTGCAATCTCTGTCTATGTTAAAGGGTGTGTTAAGACACCGTGCATCCTAATAAATCACACCCGATTCAATCTGGCGTTTAACATTTCTT
Source organism: Aldrovandia affinis (assembly GCA_029706075.1). Classification (NCBI taxonomy): domain Eukaryota; kingdom Metazoa; phylum Chordata; class Actinopteri; order Notacanthiformes; family Halosauridae; genus Aldrovandia; species Aldrovandia affinis. Next base: position 6,527,449 of record JAINUG010000033.1, on the reverse strand, counting down.
ACACCTAACGTTTCGGATCGTGGAATTCATCTTCGAGACAGAAGATAAAATATATTAACGTTAAATACACTCATACCCCTTGCGTTTTGACATTACCTTTACATACCTCTTGAAAACAATTATAAAAACCCCTGTCTATACCCATGCACAGTCATGATTTTATTTATCAGGCAGTGTACGGAAATGTATTTTCGCCTTGACCTGTGTGATCCTCGGTTAATGCAAGGAACGGTTCAGCCGTTCGTTTTAACGTCTAGTATGGAAGAACGCGTCTGCGATGGATCATTGGTTACTAATCGTTCAGCTGACATGCTAGTGAATAATGGTCCTTAAAAAAGCCCTTAAAAAGAAATAAAGAAACGGAACCTCCGCCCAGAGGCTGCCGACAGTATATTTGTCACCTGATGTCTTTAGCTGCACAGTAGCGAATGTCCCTGCACAGCACACAGAACTCGCCTACTCGCCTGGCCTGCGGAATACCGACCTGTGCGGCTAAGCGGGCTGTGCAGTATACAGTCATGACCTTAATTAAATATGCACAAACAACTCCATAAAATGGTAATATCTCGAATGATGTCCATCGCTACATTTGGCACCGGGCTGCAAGACGGGCAATTGATGTGCAACTTGGGAAATCTTCATTGGAGGGGAGGGGCAGGTGTCACACCGTTACAATTTCTAGCTGTTAACAACGGGCGGTACCTACCAGTGGTAGCCTATAGATAATTATCTGCTGCTAATGAACAAACTATACAGTTACGCACCCCTTGTCATAACCCCGCACAAAACTACAAGGTAAAATAAATGAAGTCCATAAAACAGAATTGCTTCAGTGTGTCAGCTGCCGTACCTCACAGTCGTACAGATCTGTCAGTTGATCGACAATCCACTCCTCCAGGTTTAACCTCTTCCTCAGCTCTTTGCGGTCGTACTTCACGGTCACACGTCCCTGCTTCCGAACGGGAATTTCGGACTCGTCGGTACCGGGGGGTGTTTGGAAATATACCCGAGGCTGTGGGTTTGTTTCCGCGCTAGTTACCGCCGCCATAGTCCAACACTGTCCTCAAAAGTGTCTTCAAAGAACTCGCGGTGTGAATGTGGGCACACTTTGTCTGATTTATGCAGCTCACAACGTAACAAAGAACCCAGCTATTGTTCCAGTTATGCGAAATTGCATGACAATTGGCACATTTGAGAAGTTACAAATATTAAAAACATATATAAAACGTATAAAACAAAGCATCTAAATGTTTATCACAATGGTGATTTATCTCAGTTATAAAAATACATGTACCAAATAAATTGCAATTGCAGTCATCCACCCTTAGTGGTATCTCTTTTGTTATGAAATACAAATAAAGTCCCCGGTTTTCCTCTAGCTGCGCCTAAAAAGTAATGTAAATGGTTTCATTCTGCAGATTCTCTGCAGATTGTATGGCACGGAGTGAATGTTGAATAAATAACGGTCGACATTTAAAAAGTGTAATAAAGGTTCCCTGCGAAAAAAAGTATATGAAAAATATACTACGCTTCCTAATTCACTAATTTATTTTTAACTTTAATTGTTCCTTTCTTTCTTTCCTCGTCCCTTCTTCCCTCTTCCTCCCGTCGCTCTCGGCTAATGTCAGAGACTAATCTCCCCCCTTTCCAGCCCGCTCCTCGCCGTCTGTCACATTCGTTCCTCGTCCAAAGCACATGCATACTCTTAAAGCGATAGCAGCGATATCTCACTCTTCACAGGGTTTCGAGAGATGAGAGTGACGTCTCTTTACTTGCCTGTAGAAGGACTTTTAAGTGTCTCCCTCTCTAGCCATTACGTACTGTTTATACCGGGTGCTACCTAGGTCGATATAAGTTGAATAAAATTAATTTGGGAAAACTTGTGGAAACAAACCAACTCATCGTTAAAGGAAAGTTCAATGTTGCAAAAGTTCCATAAAGTATTATTTGAAATATAAATTATAAGGAATATATACATATATTTATTATAGCTATTATAATTGATTTAGCTGGATACACTACCTAAGTGCCCTGTACACTCTATTTCACAATGCAATTGTAATTTTAACAGAATGTTACAGTATGTGCATGAACTGTAGGCCTATGTGTAGTTATGCACACACATACAGTGCATACACATAATCACACACACACACACGCACACACACACACACACAACGATATCATTGTACATGTAGACTTATATATTTCTTTCTGGTATGTATCCAGCTGAAGCTAAATTTGCTCTGGATACAATGGGGCTAAAGGTCCAGAATAAAATCCTGACTTCAGCAGAGCCAGCCGCTGCTGGAAGAGAGGAATGCAGTCAGAAAAGGGACAACAGTGCCCTCCTCTGGTCAGTCGGGTTCCTGCGATCTGCCTGTGCCAGCTACACAGTCTTCCGGTGCAGTGACTGCGCAGTTGATGTGGGGGACTGCACTGTGAGAGGAAACAGCAGGTGGCTGGCTGCATGCATTTAAGAGCGTGCGAAATTGCGTGCGTCCGCCTACCTGAATCATGATGCAGGGACGGGACAGGGGTTGCACACGAGATATGGGAATCTAAATTGGGGAAATAAATACCATTTGATTTAAAGATTAAAACTGTATTCTTTACTGTACAAAACAAAATGAATGCAACTTTTAATATAAATTAAAAAAATTATATATATACTGCATTCTACCGAATTAGTTCAAAGTGCGGTCCCACAACAAGAAAAACTATTTAACAAAACAAGTAAGTATTGAGACATAGATATTTACTAAGAATATGTTATGATCTATTTAAACCCAAGGCATTAAATGAGATAGTGATAAGCTAAATGTTAAAAAAAACATCATTTATAGGGTACTTTCTATTGGGAAGTAGTTGTCCCAAACCCTGACCCCTAAATTTAAATGTATGTAAATAACACTTAAAACATTTTTTATTTTGTTCAATGGTGTAATTTCAAAGATCTTTATGATTAAGTTTAAACAGAAGTTGAAAGATTTAGATTTATTGTGGGTTTAATTTTTAAATTAAAAAACTATACTAAAAAAATCTTGTCCCCCGTTTTCATGTCACTACCGAAACCCCATAGTTTTAGTCCATTGGCTGAGCCTGGTTTTTAGCCACACCCCTGCATTTTTGACCAGGCAGTGACACTGCCTCCCTGTCCCTCATGGCTGCATGGTAAGTAGCTAAATCCCATACTTTTTGAAATAAATGTGTTCCAAAGTCTGAAAATCGGTGTGTAACTTTAAAAATCGTCACCACCGAACACATATTTTCTTCAATTAAGTAAACGTTTGGGGTTTTATGCAAAATATTATGTTTTTATGTGTGTACACCTCTTCAAAGACGTGTATCCTAGCCATGTGCTTGCTAGAATTCTTTAGTTATGCTCAAAGTTAGCTAGAATTGTCACTACCGAAACCGTCACTACCGAAACCTATGGTAGAGTTTCGGTAGTGACAAAATGTAATGGTAAGTAGTTAAATCCCATCATTTTGAAATAGATGTGTTCCAAAGTCTGAAAATCAGTGTGTAACTTTAAGAATGGAACACATATTCTCTTCAATAAAGTAAACTTTTTGGGGTTTTATGCAAAATATGATGTTTTCAAAGCTGTTTGCTAGCCATGTGCTTTAGTTATGCTAGCAAAATGGAATGTTCAATCATCTATTTTCAGTATTTCCCTCACCATTGCCTTGGAGGGACCTCCCGTCCATCCTGAAAGACCCCAAAAGCAAAAAGTAGCGGACTTTTAGATCGCTAACATTTTTAGCATAAGTCAATTGAGTTTAACATAGCGAAAATTAGCATCGCGGCTAGCGGAATCTATTTGTTACAGACCTTTCCAGGATACATTAATTAGCGTTCAGAAGCCTGACAGCAACAGCATAATGTCAATGTTATTTGTCAATGTTTTCTTCTTCTCTTTTACTGAACCCACTTGGGTAATTATTTTCCATTGATAAGTCATGTTTGTACTTTAAATGGTTATGGATGAACAATTGTTATGTCTTCAAAAATAAAATTATTTTATTGACCACAAAACATTTGTGTTTGTAATATTCCCAACATAAGGCATGTTATGAGTTAAGATTAAGCAATAAGGTTGAGGGAATATGATACAACCTTGCAAACAAAATACTGTGGTCACTACCGAAACAGTGCTGTCACTACCGAAACACTGGGTGTTTTGTAAAAAATAAAGTATATTGAGTTATAAACTAAAATGTTATGATACTGATTGGTTAAATGTATGTTCAATTTCATCAATCATTAACTCTGAAATCAATATGATCAGTGTTATGCATTTTACAGAGAAACATTGCATTTAGATTTTGATGAATTGTATAAATTGAACTTTGAAATTTGGTAAAAATTTCATTTTTATTGATTTAATTGTGAAAACCTTCAAGAAAAATTTATAAAAATACTCTTTAGAGAAGGGAAGGAAACACAACCTTAACAGATTCATATAATACTTTTTTACTATAGTGTATTACTATGTTTTGGTAGTGACAATTTTTGGGAGAGGAAAAACATTCCAAAAGAGTCTGAAAATACAATATAAAAATTGACGGTACTTTTACAAGATATATGTACTTTAGATATGGTACAATATATATACGGACAAAGTTTTGGGAATAAAACATACAAAATGAATGGCCCATATATATATATATATTATTTTTAGAGGAGAATGTACATGGGCGTGGGCTAGGTTAGTGCTGAAGCTGAGCAGGGCTGGGCTTGGTGGGTACTGAAACTAAGAAGGGCTGGGCTTGGTTAGCCAGATTGTCTTCACACCTGACTCCCAAGTAAAGGGAGTGTGGAGAAACAACAGTATTTGACTCACAAGGACTGTCATTTGAGTAACCCTGGTCTCGAGAGTATCCAGCACTGCATCCAGTCTGGACTTGAATACCCCACGTGTCTCTGCTTCTGATATATGACCTGACAATCTGTTCCGCACATTGACAACTCTGTGTAAAAAAAGTACACTGCCGGGTAAAAGTTTTAGAACACTCCCATTTTCCAGTTTTTACTGAAATTTAAGCAGTTCAAGTCCAGTGAATAGCCTGAAATGGTACAAAGGTAAGCTCTGCCAGAGATTTTTTTTTTAAGTTTAGGTTACCAAAAACTGAAAAATAATGTACATTTTTTGGCAGTGAGTAGTTTCCTACACCATCAAAAGGCACTTGGAAACTGGAGGAAACTGACAGGAAGAGGTCTGGCAGACCCAAAACCACAATAAAATCTGAAGTTTCTGAGAGTCAACAGCTTGCGTGATAGGCGGCTCACAGGACAACAGCTTAACACTGGTCGAAGTAAGGAAGTCTCAGTTTCAACTGTGAAGAGAAGACCTCGAGCTGCAGGTTTGACAGGTCGAGTGGCAATAAGAAAGCCATTGCTAAGATGACAAAATAATAAAAAGAGGCTTGCCTGGGCCATGAAGCACCGCCAGTGGACTACTGAAGACTGGAAGAAGGTGAATCAAAGATTTGAAATCTTGAAATTTTGAAAGGTTTTTGTAAGCCGTCGAGTAGGCGAAAGGATGGTTCTTCAGTGTGTCACACCTGTCAAACATGGAAGAGGATGGTCTGGGGCTCTTTTGCTGGATTCAGAGTCAGTGACTTTCACAGAGTGACTGTTAACCCACATTAACCCATTACTTGTTCCCTGAAAAGGGCCTATTTTTTTTAACCTCTGGCAGTTTACCGCTTACCTTTGTACCATTTCAGGTTATTCACTGGACTTGAACTGCTTAAATTTCAGTAAAAACTGGAAAATGGGGGTGTTCTAAAACTTTTGACCAATAGTGTAGATATATATTTTTTATGTCAGTGTGGAATTTATTGTTAACTAATTTCCACCTGTGCCCTCTTGTTCTGCTAACTAAACTCAACCTGAAAAATCTTTGATAGTTCACTTTGTTAATTGCTTTTATGAATTTAAACCCTTATTCTCTCCTTTAGTATTACCATTATATTGGCTTTCATCACATTTTCATTGGGGCTGCTAATGCACCTTGTCCGAGTGATCGTGCATACAAACCAGGGAGATATAGATATGAATTATTCAATAGATGTCCGTGTCTGGAATTCAGTCTGCTAACCCTGACATATTTACCCAGCGGGAGTGTTCCTGCTTTCTATATGTGTGTGTGTGTGTGTGTGTGTGTGTGTATAAGAGTGTGTGAGTGAGCAATCCCACCGCCCCCTCACCCACACTCACACATAGACACACACACACACACAACACGCATGCACGAACACATGCACACACACTCACACACACGCACACACACATGCACACATACATATACACCCGCACTCACACACATACACACATGCACACATGCTTGCTGTTATTGGTGCGATCAGCAAACTTGCTTACTTGCTTAAGGTTGTCCGTCTTGTCCGACGATGACAATCCTGCCTCTGCTACTTGTGAGCCTTCTTGTGGCTGTAGAGCCCAATCTGCGATGCACGCTGTCTGCCACAAACAGAACAGGTGAAGGCAGTGACTGGGGGTGTGGATATGGTACTGGCTTTATGTCTCTTTAGGCGTTTTCTGGTCCGTCGATCACCTCGGTCCTCCTCGAGCTTATGCACTCCTTGTTGACAGAGCTGCTGCCAGATGGACCGTTGAGCGGCAGCGTCCTCCAGCTGGGTCAAGTTCAAGGCAGAGGTGGATACCTGCGCAACGAGGTTATTTAGAGTGCCGTTGGGGGTGTGCATGTCCCAGCAGCACTTCTTCACTGCGAGAGGGTGGGATCCGGTGGCAAGGGAAAACCCAGGACGACCGGCACTCTTCTTCTTTCGGAGGACCGCCTGTCGTGTGCCGCCAATCACGTTGCTTTTCTCTCAGGGTGTGCTCCCCTAGCCTTTGTCTTCCTAGACTTACCCACAAGGCAGCGGGACAGTGGTTGGTCAATGCCAGGGCGTGTCCACTACACGTGGGCCTGCGCATTAGACCTCTGGGGACCACTGCAGCTCCGAGATCCCCTGCCGATTCGCCTGGGGTCGTGAGACACCCAGTTACCGTGTGTGGCCACGAGGAGGCCCGGCAGGAGTCTTGGTGAGGGAGAGGCTGTGTACTGGCAGGAGAAGGCTTACACACAGGGCTGCTTCTCTGTTCACCACAAGGGCTAGCCAGCGGCAGCAAGATGTAAGCGAGAGGATTGAAAGCAGATGGCAAGTAAGCATGCACCTTCCTCTAGCTACTGCACTACTGCACTAGACGCATCACAACACCCTGCGCGTACACGCACAGACACACAGACACACACACACACACACACACACTCACCCACTCAAACACACACACTCACACACACACACACACATGCACACACACACACACACACACACACATACATACATGCACATGCTTGCTGCTATTGGTGCAATCAGCAGAGGTTATTTAGAGTGCCGTTGGGGGTGTGCATGTCCCAGCAGCACTTCTTCACTGCGAGAGGGTGGGATCCGGTGGCAAGGGAAACCCAGGACGACCGGCACTCTTCTTCTTCGGGAGGACCGCCTGTCGTGTGCCGCCAATCACGTTGCTTTTCTCTCAGGTGTGCTCCCCTAGCCTTTTGTCTTCCTAGACTTACCCACAAGGCAGCGGGACAGTGGTTGGTCAATGCCAGGGCGTGTCCACTACACGTGGGCCTGCGCATTAGACCTCTGGGGACCACTGCAGCTCCGAGATCCCCTGCCGATTCGCCTGGGGTCGTGAGACACCCAGTTACCGTGTGTGGCCACGAGGAGGCCCGGCAGGAGTCTTGGTGAGGGAGAGGCTGTGTACTGGCAGGAGAAGGCTTACACACAGGGCTGCTTCTCTGTTCACCACAAGGGCTAGCCAGCGGCAGCAAGATGTAAGCGAGAGGATTGAAAGCAGATGGCAAGTAAGCATGCACCTTCCTCTAGCTACTGCACTACTGCACTAGACGCATCACAACACCCTGCGCGTACACGCACAGACACACAGACACACACACACACACACACACACTCACCCACTCAAACACACACACTCACACACTCACACATATGCACACGCACACACACAAACACACACACATACATACACACATGCTTGCTGCTATTGGTGCAATCAGCACACACACACGCACACGCACACACACACACACACACAGACACCCACACACCCATACACAGACACAGACACACACTCATAGTAATGCTTGCTCCTATCAATGTGATCAGCAGACACATAGTAGACACAGTCACCCAGTGAGACTCATGATGGGGTCAGCCAGATTTTCAGCATGTAATATTAATGAGGATGGGGAAAGGAAGGCCTGACAGAGAAAGTGTTTGAGTGTGTATTCAGAGTGTGTGTCTGTGTGTACACCAATGCTACTCAACTAGCATCCCTGCAGCTAAATACAGCTCGCCATCCGCTTACTCCTCACACACACGCACACACACACAGACCCTTCTCCTGGTCTTTTGATCATTCAGATGCATAAAAATAACGATGTCCATGTCTGCATCTGCACATTGTCTGCATACCTCCCACTAGTAAAATAATAATACATAATAATTGCATCTTGTAATTATTGAAAAGGCCTCTAAATCTTATTCCCATAATGTTTTATAAATAGTAGTCAAATTGAAAATGTGTTGGCCCATATGCACACTTTAAAGAAATGAATCTGGCGCCCAGTAAACAGCAGTTGAAAATCTCTGGTGTATACCAGCAATGTGTGCAGGTGTATAAGTTATCTGTTCTACAGGGTGTGGAATCTACAAAATAAAAGAAACACCGAATATATTGAATAAGTTAAGGGTTCTGGCTGCTGTTATGATGTTGTGTGCATTTTCCCAGCACGGTTTATGTCCACTCAGCCGCTTAGAGGGCAAGGTAAACACCAATATATACAAAGCCATTCTGAGTGATCACCTTCATCCTGTGGTGAAGCATTTCTATCCTGATGGGAGTGGTCACTTCCAGGATGACAATACCCACCATCCACAGGGCACGAGTGGTCACTGAATGGTTCGATGAGCATGAAAACAATGTAAACCATATGCTATGGCTGTCTCAGTCACCAGATCTCAACCCAGTTGAGCACGTATGGTTTACCTCTTAATCCAAATCTCATCTGAAAGGGCTTATTTTTTGCTCCCACAATCTGTTCTTTTCAAGCTATTTCTGAGAGACCCGCTAATTAAAAAATGAGACGAGCACAATTACAGTAATAACCAGGGTTCAGTCTTTAAAAGAATGGGATGACTTTTTTGGTGCCGCTATACAGCTAACAGCTCCAATGCCGACTATTTATATTTATTTTTATACCATTTCATCTTAACTGTCGCTCTTTGTTTCTGGGTAATGATCCACAGATTCCAGGGGAACCGAATAGTTACTAGTTACTACATTTATACCATGTCATTACTACATTCTTACCCCTTTATCCTGAGCTGTTAAATAAAACCAAAGTTACATTTTTACATTTAGCAGACACTCTCACCCAGAGCGACTTACACAGTTTACATTTCTTTACATACAATCCATTTATACAGCTGGATATTTTACTGAAGCAATTCAGGTTAAGTACCTTGCTCAAGGGTACAACAGCAGCGCCCCGCCTGGGAATTTAACCTGCAACCTCTGAGTTACAAGCCCAGCCCATTCCCATGCTTTGTAAAGTAATTGATGATTATCAAAAGAAGTTAAGGCACACATCCCCCCCTCAATCAGAATTAAATTACAACAGAATTAGAATGAGAAAAAACATTGAAATATCCTGGGGGCAATCTCAGACATGTGCAACCATAGACCGATTATGTATCCTGGAACTGAGTTGACCTGATGAGGTTTGGTGAGGGCGAGGCAAAAGGTGTGCGGTCACACTTTGTAATATTGCATTCCAAAAAATAAAAAGAATAAATGTACACCATGGCCATGTAGCCATAATGCCTTCTGATTCAGACTCTGTTATTCAGACAGCTGTTAGCTGTAAATGTTTCTTATCGAAAACATATCCTATTGGTAAGGGCATGCGTTTTTCACTGTTTTTCACAGTTCCTTTCTGATCCTCACGGCGTCCCTGTAGGCATTCTATTTTCAGTAATTAGTAGCAATTACTCAAATGAACATGACCACTTATACAATTAAGCACCAGTCTGAGTGTTGGTGCAAGGGCGCAAGTCTACAAATTGATGTTGTTTCAGAGAGGGAGTATCCATGAAACTAAACATGGAGGCTACAACCAGATCAAAGAGAAATCTGAGGAAAATTCTAACTGAAAGAGTAGAACAATATCCGCCTGGCACGTTGTACACTGATAGCCACAATTTATTTTCTATATCCTGCAATATTTCATTACAACACACAAAAAAATAAACAATAGACCAGCATTTGAAGTCATTGAAACATGAAAAAGGAAAGATCACATTTGACAGGGACAAGGGGACATCCACTGTAGGAAAACAAAAAAGAAGTAACAGTCTGGAGAGGAGGCATGATGTCATTTATGATTTGACAGGCTTTTGTCAGTGCAAATATTCCCCTTGAGAAAATGGACAACCCAAAAAAAACTAAAACATGTAAAGATCGACAAAGTGCATCGTACACAAAAGTTAAAACATCTGGTTTGAAAATCTGGCAATATCAATGAAGATATGAAAGTATTGAAACATTGTCATCTTACAAGGAGGAACAGATATTTGGTGGTAGAGTCTTAAACAATGCAACTTTAAATGCATACCAGACAGCAATAAAACTGTCACTTGAGCCATATTTTAGTAAGGGCAGACAAAACCTAAAGTTTGGAAGAAGGTATTGAAACATTGGTATGCTTAAACATGCAACTATCCATGAGCCATGTAAGACAAGTTTGGGTATGCTTTTGCTTTTACATCGACCTTTACAGCAGCTTTGTAGACATCTCATCTAATATAGCTGCTGAGGGACAGAAAAGGTTTGAAGAAACAACTGTCTCTTATTTCTGAACACCTGAACGACCAAAAATCTGAACAACCTGATTAAATGGTTTGAGAGTCTAAAAATCTGAATTCACCAAACTTACAATAAAAAAATTAAGGATCTGGTCAATGATTACAGAACATTGGCACAGCAGGTGCACAGCAAAAATGGATCAATAAACAAACAATGCAGAAAAACATTCAACATTCAACATTCAAGTCGCCATCAAACTCAACACATACTTCAACCCTGAATAGTTCAAACAGAAACCAAGATTCGTTCAACCGGCTCATAAATTTCTCAAGGCCATGAGGCTTTTCAACTCACAGCAAGTGAGCAGCCTGAGCGTGGAGACCCTTCCCTTAGAATCTATTCCCGGCTTTGAGAATGACTGTACATCAGAGATGGTAGAATACGTACGTCACACAAAGAATAGCGGCAGTCGTGAGATGTCTGTACTCTAATTCTGGAACAATCATTTAATAAGCTAATCACTTCCCAATTTGACACGAATGGCAAATTGATATTCATCAGTTGTAAATATTAATTATATTGTGGTGGAGAGAAGTGTTTCCCCTTATGAAAAAGTTTTTACACCCCTAGATTTTTTACACCTGACAAGTCATGAAAGAGGAAACAACAAATTACCTGGCAATGCTTAAATTCAACACCAAAATATAAATTATTGTGCTCCCTTAACTGAATTTAAAAAAGCAAGGCATCCATCAATAACAATTTTGTTCTTTATATTTTTATTTAGCCTTTAGGCTATCAAAAAAAACATTTTCCTTTTGCTTTCAATTGTTTCATAAATTCGTGTGGTTTAAAAATATCCTCCCACTACCTGGCAGGAGCTCGCCGCATGTGTGCATCGGAGTTACAGTCGAAGGCATGGCGAAGTTCCGTCTCGGAGGAGCTCAGTCATGGAGCTGCAACGGCGAGCTCATAATATGAGGGAGGGATAGTTGAATTAGACATAGTGCACAACTAGCTGTCAAAATTGGGGAAAAATGTGACAAAGTAAAAAAAACTATGAAAAAAACCCCATTCATTCTTGTCCAATCATGAATTATCATTGTTTGTCAGTGAATTAACTGAAGTTTCTAAACAAAGATTCAGGGGAGACATTTGTAGACAACCACTGACATTTCAACTACCTGAAACTAATTTTCCCAACAGGTAAAAATTTGCCACGTACTTTTTCCCCCATGTGCCAGCTGTTTCTGGCATCCCACCGACTAACCATCATCTCCGCCTTTGTTTTTATGCTGTTTTTTTTTTTTGTCATTTCTTTTATAAATACAAAGTACATGGTTTTAGAAGAGAGCCAACAATAGTAGTGGCTAAATCACAGTATGTGCATTATGTAAAGTCCAGGGGTCTCCAGTCTTATCTCAGAAGTGATAAAAAACTTTGAAAAAGCACCAGTAAAGGGGGTGACCTGGGGGACAGTAAACATTCATAATTGCAATTTGTTCCCCTTGTAGGGTAGCTTTCATAATCACGTATTGTCCTGTCTTTTATACAAAACAGTTTAAATGGAAGATTTCCTCCTCACTAAGATGGCTAATGCCCTTTCTCTTTGATGTAAATGATGAGAGATAAACTTCTTCAAAGCAATTTTAGGTGCTCATTGTCATTCAGATGGGTCTCTTGTAAAAGAACTATATAATTTTTTCTTTCTCTTCATTGGCTTATGAATCCCCTTAATATTCCATGTGCATAGTCTCAATTTACTACTAGCCATTACGTTTTATGGGAAAGTCTCCTAAACACAATGCATTCAAACTACCATTAACATGTGCGGCCTGAGCTGAGTGACAAAAAAACAACCAAAAATAGTAACTATATGACAGAAAACAACAGTGTCACAGTGTCTGTGTCAGTCCTCTGCTGCAACTTTCATCAGTTTCATCAAAATTAATGCACAATGCACATCCACTATGATTGTGTGAGAGAGAGTTTTTGGTTCTTTGGTGTCTATGTATAATACATCCACATGGTGTTGTTGATATTTTTGCGTTTGTGTCTCTGTGTGAGTCTTTGTTGCTTGTTTCCTTGCTTTCTGCCAACAACACTTGTTGCTTTAGCATTGCATAAAAAAAATGCCAAAAGGCTAACCAAGTCAATGTTCATATTTATTTCATTGTCATAATGTCAATGTGTGGCCAGAAAAGACAGAAGTTAGTCTGGGGTGTTTTGGGGTGTAGTTATTTAGTGTGGCAGTTATTTAACTCGACACTCACAACTCACACGGAAACAGACATAAATGGAAAAGTATCAATGTGGATGGATCGACAAGACATAGTAGTAGTAGGCTACATCATGAATTTATGGATTTTGGTCAAAGTGCTCCTTCAATAAAACCTTATGCTTTAAACACATTTATATTGTATCAGAATGTATTTCTATTAAAGCTAAAATATGAAATTCTTTCAGCCTTTTGGAATTATTTCAAGATGTCCCTCAAAATGCAGCTGTACAAAGTAGACGAGCAATAAAGTGTCCTTGCCGTTTTAAGTGTCCACCTTGCAGTGTTTGCCCCCCACGTTTTACCTCGGTCTCTCCGCTTGAGATGGAATGTGGGGGACTATAATTTAATATAATTTGATTTATATAGCGTTTTTCATTTTATAGTGAAATAAAGCAAGCACCCTCACCTGCAGTGGCTTTAGGGAATCTCACAGTGTCTCCTTGACGATATCCCGTCAGCAGAAGCTGAATCTCTCCAGTCCCCGTCAGCAGAAGCTGAATCTCTTACAAATATGCTGGGCCTCTCTGCCAAATAATCACCAGGCCTTATCCAGCCCAGACCGTAACTCATCACCAGGCCTTATCCAACCCAGACCGTAACTCATCACCAGGCTTTATCCAGCCCAGACCGTAACTCATCACCAGGCCTTATCCAACCCAGACCGTAACTCATCACCAGGCCTTATCCAACCCAGACCGTAACTCATCACCAGGCTTTATCCAACCCAGACCGTAACTCATCACCAGGCTTTATCCAACCCAGACCGTAACTCATCACCAGGCTTTATCCAACCCAGACCGTAACTCATCACCAGGCTTTATCCAACCCAGACCGTAACTCATCACCAGGCTTTATCCAACCCAGACCGTAACTCATCACCAGGCTTTATCCAACCCAGACCGTAACTCATCACCAGGCCTTATCCAACCCAGACCGTAGCTCCAGTGGCGTAGCGTGGGTTGCCAGCACCCGGGGCGAGGCACGTAACGGTGCCCAACCTTTTTGCACCACGGACCGGTTTCATGCAAGACCATTTCCAGCGGACCGGGGGGGTGGGGGTGGTACACGCAGAAAAAATGCTGAGACCAGTTCATTTATTGGGGGCGGGGGTGCAAGGGAAAAAAATTGCGCCCCTCGGAATTTTACACCCGGTGCATGAAACCGGTCCGTGGTGCAAAAAAGGTTAGAGACCGCTGCCCTAACTGTCACGAATCAAGCAATCAGGAGAAGCGTGAGGAATGCGGAGAATCGGGCCAGATCATTATCGACGGCTGGAAATAGTTAACCGAGAGAACATTTATACTTGGGTTTCTCTTTGTTCATCGCTTGGACATTTTGCTAGCTTTGCATTTTCTGTTCTTTGTACCATTGTTGCCTATTGTCTCTCGCTCGCTAAGATTTCGTGTTTCGTGTTTCGTGTTTCGTGTTTCGTGTTCGTTTGTTCGTTTATTCGTACGCCTATGTTTAGCTTAGTTACGTGTTGTTTAGTACACGTTTTGGATTGTTCAGTTTCGCTAGTTTTGTTTTGTTTTTCTCGTTGTGGCTTTTGGTTTGGTTATTTGTATTTTTACGTGTCTTGTTCAGACACTGTTTTGTTTTGTTTTCTGTCCTGTGCGGTTAAGCATTAAAATCGGCTTAAATCGCATCACTGCTTCCGGATCTCTCTCTCTCTCTCTCACCCGCATTTGGTTCCACATCTACCGGCCCCGTGACAGAATGTCCAAGTCCAATTCGGAACCAGCGGAGACCGAGCGGACCCAGAGCATCCTGCACAGTACCATCCAAAGCCAGGAAGCAGCCATCAGACGGCAGGACCAGGCTATTATTGTACTCACGGAACAACTGAACACATTCAGCCGCCAAACAGCCAGCCAGTTCAACACCATCACGGAGTTACTCCTTAACAAAACCGCAACCACCACCTCTCAGTTTCATCCGGAACCCAGGGACACTAACCAAGCCGGCTTACGTCGTGAACCACGTCTCCCGGCACCGGAACGATCGACGGTAATCCCACAGGATGCCGTGGGTTCATCACACAGTGCTCGCTGGCATTCGAACTCCAACCGTCACAATTTCCCAGTGAACGCTCCCGAATAGCGTATGTGATTTCCCTTTTAACTGGTACCGCTCTGCAGTGGGCAACGGCCATCTGGGAGGAACAAGGGCTCGTCTGCAACAGCTATGCCAGATTCAAGTCTGAGTTACAGACGGTGTTTGACCATCCAGTCCAGGGTCGTGAAGCGGCTAACCGGCTGCTCCGGATCAAGCAGGGAGGCCGAACTGTCGCTGCCTACGCCATTGAGTTCCGCACCCTGGCCGTGGAGAGTCGCTGGAACAACGAGGCACTTATAGCAACGTTCCGGCAGGGTCTCAACGAAGGGCTCAAGGATGAACTCGTTGTCCATCTACACATCGACCAGTGGGAAGAACTTGTGGCATTGGCTATCAAGCTGGACAATCGCCAAAGGGAACGTATCAATGAACGCCGCAGTAACTACCCCGCACCCGACCGCGGACATCATTTCCGTTGCGGACGGAACCTATCCCATCAGCCTCCAATTCACCGCCTCGTGTTACCCCCAACGAACAGGAGGAACCGATGCAGTTGGGCAGAGCTCGTCTCTCAGCCACAGAAAAGGAACGTCGTCGTAAAGAAAACAGCTGTCTGTACTGTGGGCGTTTTGGTCACTATCGTGATTCATGTGCGGAGCTAAAGGGAAAAGCCAATGCTACTACCACACCGGGAGGGTGGTAAGTAGCGCAGTGTTCACTCCCAAGGCATCAATCATCACTGGATTGGTGTTGCCCATCTCCATGCGCTGGAACAACTCTCAGCACTCGGCTCTCGCCCTTGTTGATTCCGGAGCGGCGGGAGACTTTATCGACCTCAACCTCGCCCAGCGACTACAAATCCCCCTTGTGACATTGGAATCCCCCCTGTCAGTCACAGCCCTGGACGGCAAGCCATTGGGATCCGGCGCCATCACGCAGCGGACCATTCCTCTCCAGATCACTATAAGGGATGAACACACGGAACGTATGGAACTTTTGTCACTCACTCTCCGCAGCTACCTCTCGTGCTGGGCTACCCTTGGCTTAGCAAGCACAACCCCAAATTGACTGGAACGCTGAGAAGATACTGGGCTGGGGATTGACCTGCCAAAGCACCTGTCTGCTGCCTCGCTCTCCTGCTGCTGCCTCACACCGAGAACCAGAGATCCAGGACTGGGCCCGTGTGCCTCCGGCGTACAGGGATCTCCATGCGGTGTTCAGCAAGCAACACACGGCTACTCTATCTCCTCACCGTCCGTACGACTGTGCGATTGATCTGCTGCCGGAACCAGTCCTCCTCGGGGCAAGATTTTCTCATTATCCCGGACCGAGGCAGCGGCCATGAACGATTACATCCGGGAGCGCTCGCCGCCGGACACATCCGCCCATCCACCTCACCAGCGGGAGCAGGTTTTTTCTTCGTGGGGAAGAAGGATGGGGCCTGCGGCCGTGTATCGACTACAGAGGTCTGAACAACATCACTATCAAGAACAGATATCCTCTGCCCTTGATGTCCACGGCATTCGAGATGCTGCAGGGGGCCACCATCTTCTCCAAACTGGACCTCCGGTGTGCATATAACCTGGTGCGCATTCGGGAAGGAGATGAGTGGAAAACTGCCTTCAACACGCCTACAGGGCACTATGAATACCTCGTCATGCCGTTCGGTCTTTCCAACAGTCCGTCGGTCTTTCAAGCTCATCAACGACGTGTTGAGAGAGGTGCTCAACCGTTTCGTCTTTGTATACTTAGATGACATCCTCATATTCTCCAGGAACGCCCAGGAACACGAATTACACGTGAGACATGTCCTACAGCTGCTCCTACGGAACCAATTATACGTCAAGCTGGAGAAAAGCGAGTTCCATGCATCCACCGTCACATTTCTGGGTTTCATCCTACAGGCAGGCAGTATCCAGATGGATCCCATCAAGACGCAAGCAGTACGAGACTGGCCACGCCCCATCTCTATTAAACAAGTGCAACGTTTCCTTGGCTTCGCCAATTTCTACAGGAGATTCATTCGGGACTTGAACAGTGGCGGCTCCACTCACCGACCTGACCCGGGGAAGGCCAAGGACTTCCTCTGGACTCCCGAAGCCGAACAAGCCTTCCAACATCTTAAACAGCGCTTCACCTCGGCACCTGTCCTCACCATTCCGGACCCAGCTCTACCCTTCGTGGTCGAAGTTGACGCTTCCAACACTGGCATTGGAGCCATTCTCTCTCAACGGTTACAACCTGACAACAAGCTTCGTCCATGTGCCTTCCTGTCCCATCGCTTGACTGCCACCGAACGCAACTACGACATTGGGGACCGCGAACTGCTGGCCGTTAAGAGAGCTCTGGAGGAATGGCGGCATTGGCTGGAGGGTTCAGCTCACCCATTCATTGTTTGGACCGACCATAAAAATCTGGCGTACCTACAGCAGGCCAAACGGTTGAACTCACGTCAAGCTAGGTGGGCCCTGTTTTTAACCGGTTCCAATTTACCCTCTCTTATCGTCCGGGGTCCAAAAATCTGAAACCTGACGCTCTCTCCCGGATTTTTGAGATTCCTGAAACAGTCGCCTCAGTAGACACTATCCTCCCACCCAGCCGCATCATCGCCCCGATCCAGTGGGGTATTGAAACCATAGTTCGTCAGGCCTCGCAAGCGGAACCACGTCCTGAAGACGTCCCACCTAACCGCTTATTCGTTTCCCTCTTCTGTACGGAAACAAGTCCTGCAATGGGGTCACGACTCCCATCTGACCGGACACCCAGGGGTGTCACGCACCCTGGAATTTCTCCGTCGGCGTTTCTGGTGGCCCAAGATGGAGGAGGAAGTTCGGTCATTTGTCTTAGCCTGCAACATATGCACTCAAAACAAAAACTCCCGGACCCGTTCTCAAGGACTACTCCACCCCTACCCATTCCCCGCCGTCCATGGTCTCATATATCTATGGACTTTGTTACAGGGCTACCTTCCTCACATGGTCACACTGCGGTCTTGGTGGTGGTGGACCGTTTCTCCAAGGCCTGTCGTTTTATTGCCCTGCCCAAACTACCCTCAGCCCAGGAGACCGCGGAACTGGTGGTCGAACACGTGTTTGGGTGTTCGGCCTTCCCACCGACATCGTGTCTGACCGGGGACCACAGTTTACCGCCCGGTTCTGGAGGGCCTTCTGCACACTCATCGGGGCTACAGCCAGCCTGTCATCAGGTTACCACCCCCAGTCCAACGGGCAGACGGAGCGGGTCAATCAGGACATGGAGACGACCCTGCGGTGTCTTTCATCATCTAACCCCATGTCCTGGAGCCGCAACCTTCCATGGGCCGAATATGCACACAACACCCTTCGCTGCTCCACCACTGGGATGTCGCCATTTGAGGTCCAGTTTGGCTACCAACCGCCTATCTTCCCGACCAGGAGAGTGAAACTGGGGTACCTTCAGCAGAACTACACATAAGGCGTTGCAGACAGGTCTGGAAAAGAGCTAGGCAAGCCATCGAGCGCACCACCCAACAGAACCGTATCCAGGCCAACCGCCTCCGTCGTCCGGGGCTCACCTTTCGTCCTGGTCAGAGGGTCTGGCTATCTTCCCGGGACCTGCCTCTCAAGGTAGAAAACCGCAAGCTGGCTCCACGTTTTGTGGGGCCTTTCAAAGTGATTCGCCGGGTTAATCCGGTGGCTTACCGCCTCTTGTTGCCTCCAGAGATGCGCCGGGTACATCCCACGTTTCATGTTTCCCGCCTTCGGCCTCTACTCATTGGGGCACACACACAGCCGGCAAGAACTCCCCGGCTCCTCGTCTCATCGACGGTCATCCGGCTTACACCGTTCGGCGTCTCCTCCAGTCCCGCCGAGTGCAATCAGGGTCCAGTACCTGGTGGACTGGGAGGGATACGGACCGGCGGATCGGTCCTGGATTCCGGCTAAACAGATCCTGGATCCCGGTCTCATCCGGGAGTTTAAAGCTCGGCAAGCGGCTCTTCCTGGACCGTCGGGAGTCGGTCCTAGGGGGGTTCTGTCACGAATCAAGCAATCAGGAGAAGCGTGAGGAATGCGGAGAATCGGGCCAGATCATTATCGACGGCTGGAAATAGTTAACCGAGAGAACATTTATACTTCGGGTTTCTCTTTGTTCATCGCTTGGACATTTTGCTAGCTTTGCATTTTCTGTTCTTTGTACCATTGTTGCCTATTGTCTCTCTCGCCGCTAAGATTTCGTGTTTTTCGTGTTTCGTGTTTCGTGTTTCGTGTTCGTGTTCGTTTGTTCGTTTATTCGTACGCCTATGTTTAGCTTAGTTACGTGTTGTTTAGTACACGTTTTGGATTGTTCAGTTTCGCTAGTTTTGTTTTGTTTTTCTCGTTGTGGCTTTTGGTTTGGTTATTTGTATTTTTACGTGTCTTGTTCAGACACTGTTTTGTTTTGTTTTCTGTCCTGTGCGGTTAAGCATTAAAATCGGCTTAAATCGCATCACTGCTTCCGGATCTCTCTCTCTCTCTCTCACCCGCATTTGGTTCCACATCTACCGGCCCCGTGACACTAACTGTGTTTTTCTCATCACCAGGCCTTATCCAACGAGGACCGTATCTCATCACCAGGCCTCATCCAATCCAGACCATGCCAGGGCCGGGCTATGACTGGCAGCCCTGCAGAGTGGTGCATGATTGGCCGTAGTGTTGCCCAGGAGGGAGTTTTATTCGGAGGCGACTCTGGGCCTGCAGTCTGCCTGCAACAACTGTGCATTCCTAGGACACAATGACAGCTGGTGGACTGTGGACAATACAGCTATTAATGCTATATTAAGCCTTAGTAACTGCACCATGATTGAAAGTGATGTATATTAGTGTGTATTATAAAGTAAAACTGAACAGCAGTATAGATACAGAAATCATTTGTAACTTATTTCATAATTCTCTGAAAATTGCCCTATTTTGTGGAGCCCATCCTCATGATTCCCTGAATGCCCTGCTTGTAGTTTTAGCAGAACTCACCCTCCCAATAAATGCCCTCTCTGGTCTCCACACATCCCATAATAATCACTTGTGGTAATATAGGCACGGCAACCAAGTGGACTAATTATATAATCTCTGACTCACTGTCCAAACACAGCCTCAGATCATTTTCCCATAGGCCAATCACTGCATGCCTCATTTTCCCATAGGCCAATCACTGCAAGCCTAATTTCCCCCTAGATCAATCATTGCATGCCTCCTTTCCCCCCAGGCTAATCATTCTGCGTTTCTTGTTGTTGAAAACTGTGGACCTGGGAGGTTGGCCAGAGTTGTTGCATCGAACCTCCTTCAATGGCTTTGTTTTCCATGCAGTACCCATACTTGAACACCAGGGGTCGTAAGTGACAGCTTGGCTCGGGCACTGCGGATGGGCCATCTGCACAGAGCATAACAACGAAGAGCACTTGCTTACATAATGAATTGTTCCCCAATCGTAGCCCTGCATGCCAGCAATCCAGTCAAATCTTCATATCAATCAGCTTCTCCCACAGACGTGGAATACATTAATGTTACTGATCTAAAAACTGATCTGGTCTCTAAATATGATTAATTAATTAAATCAAAAACTATTTAAAAATAAATGATCTTTTCATCATTCTTTGAGTGGTCTGTTGCTTGCAGTCCCCCAGGCTATGACATGCTGTCACATACAGGACAGTGAGAGGTGCTGTGTGTCCCTCTCCCAAATGGACTGACATTCCTCCCTTTTGTCTCTCTCTCTCTCCGCTCCTACGCTGAAAATCCGCTCTCGTCTTCCTGCTCTGTTTCTATTGGGAGGGGCTGCATCCATAGTGCTGCTGCTATCTGACATCACTAAAGTGCCCTGAGCAGCGATAAGATGACATCACTAATGTTCCTTGAGCAGCAATAAGATGACATCACTAATGTTCCTTGAGCAGCGATAAGATGCTTCTCAGGGCAGAAGTACACACAGCAATTAAAAACACAAACTCTTCAGAAACACACACAGTGATGAAACACACACGCTCTTCAGAAACACACACAATGATGAAACACGCAGTCTTCAACAATACACAGCAATGACACACACACTCTTCAGAAATACACATGTCAATGACACACACACATTGTGTATTGCCTGCATAACATACTACCTCTGGGCTGATGCCCTGCAAGAAAAACCAAGAACGAGAGCGTTTGGGTCCCTCCCCTCTCCCAGTCCCACCTGGATCAGTGGCTATGGCTGTCATGCAACAGCTCATGATTATTGGCTGTTGGCTCTCCAGGAACAAGTCCCTGCCCAGGGGATTTGGGGTAATGAGTTGAGTCTCATGACTTGGAGGAACTTGAGAAGTTGTATGCCTTCAAAATCTGCTTGAAATGTGGAATCACATGAACAATGTGGACTTGCCCGAGGCCGGCAATGAACCGCTTCCTCCGAGACAGAACTTGCCTATTATTTTGTTCACGGGGAAGTCCTCCGCGCTCCACGGCGAGCTTGTGCCGGCTCACCCTACCCCCTCCCCCTGGGGCAGACAGCCAAACGCCACCCCCAATTGGGGCTCCTGGCCAGGGCTGGTCTGGCACAGTTGGGTTTCGAACTGCGACCATGATGCAGTTCACACTCGTAAAGCACCAGTCTAAACAAGTGCGTTAGACTGCTATGCTATCTGAGGCCCCGGGAAGATGGTCTTTAATCTTGTCACCTCTCAATTGATGTTTTCTTTATCTAACTCTGGGGTTATTACTTGTGATGAAGAGGGTAAACACTTAAATACAAAACTTGCCTGCCAGCTGTGATTACATTTTAAAACAGGGTTGTCAAACTCCATTCCATGGAGGGCCGAGTGTATGTAGGTTTTGCACTATACCAGGTGATTTAAATGAGTTCCCCTCCTTGGTTGAAGAAGTGAGCTAATTAGTGAAATCCCCTAGTGTAGTAAATTGCTAACAACAAAAACCTGCATACACTAGGCCCTCCATGGAATGAGTTTGACATCCCTGTTTTAAAATCTTCAACGTTCATCTTCAAGGACGTTCAAGTTGAGTGTCATTTAAGTTCTAAAGCAAATCATACATGCCATTTTAAACCTCTCTCCTGCACTACCTCATAATCTCAAATATGAATAACCGCAACTACACGTCTTACAGTCAGTTACAGTAGAATGAGTCTGACTTTTAAATTCAGACTTATAGTGATGTCTGAGCTTGTGTGTGCTGTCATGCTTTAACAGGACCCACAGCACACTGTGGCATTTAATCTTTAGCGCTCGGTGCGTGCAGAGGCAGTGCTGCGGTCTGTGTAATTGCTAACTACAGCTTTGGGTGTTGTCTGTTTATTTTGTAGCACCCCCCCCCGATGGGTGCCTGGTCTACGTTACCCTTTAAATTATGAGTTAACGGGAAACTCTCAGGATATCCCCTTGCAGTAATCAAATAAATGACAAAGCCATGTTTAAAGTAAAATAAGTGGCAAAGTTTATTACAAGAGGAGCAAGAGATAATATACAGTTCTCCTCTCCTACAGTCCACTATGTTTCGCTCTGGGGAAATGGTGACAATAAAACAAACAAATAAACAAACAACAAACGACAGAAAATAAAAAACAACTAGTCCGCCCACAGAGGCCACCCCAATCTACACCGGCTTATGTGCCTGGGGGACTAGAACAAAATATCAACTAATAAATCAACAAAACGTAAGGGACTAACAAACAGTAAGAGCGGCAGAGGGAATCTGCAAAGCTCCTTAAAAAAATACAAACATTTATGTGTCACATTTAATGCACCAGTAGCAATATAAAACATTTCGTTTGAATATCCCACAATTAAAATGGCCAAAGTTTTATTTAATTTCACTGTTGAAAGTTTGTACCTGGCCTCCTAGGTGGTCTAGCGGTTACAACGTTCAACGCTGGCCACTGCGACCGGGGTTCGATTCCACCAGCCATGCCACTATCGGCTCTGGCCAGGAGTGCCACTAGGGGGCAGCAATTGGCTATTACCCCCAGGGAGGGGGCAGGGAAGCCGATATGAGTTCGCTGCATATAGGAGTGGCTCTGTGTGCCGGAGTTACAGTTGGCGGCTTGGCGAGTGCCGGCTCGGAGGAAGCAGTGCATCGCCTTTGTCAATGCTGGTCTCAGGGCTACGGCAGCAAACTCACAATATGAAGGGGGGGTTGGCATGAAAAGAGAGGGTGTAATTCATTACTAAATTGGGAGAAAATAGGAAAAAATCTGAAACAAAAGAAAAAAAAGAAAAAAAAGAATTGTATAAAATGCTGCGCTCAAGACTCCCCAGCGTACCCAGCTAATGTCTCACACCAGAGGTCTCACTAAAATAGAGAACAAGGCTTAATGGTTCTCCGTTATAAAACACATAACGTTTTAAGGATTAAAAACACCTACAAGTTTGCTCACCAAATGCAGGACACAACCACAATACAGCACAACCATGCTGGATAAATCCCTCCATCTTGTAGGGCACCAGTTGGCACAGTTCTCAGCTCTGTGCGGTGGATTTGTCACACTGGCCCCTCCTGGTGAAAGGGAGCAATGGAATAGACCACACCATACTCTGATGGCTGTCGCACCATCCGATATAATGTGGGGTCCTAGGCATCCTGAATCTTGTTACGACCTTTCACCGAGTGGTTCCTGGTGTAAACAAGATCACCTTCCTTCAGTGCTGGATCGTTTACCTGATTGAGATGCCTCTGATCCCTCAGTTGTCTTCTCGCAGTCAGCCACTGCTGCACATGATGATATACTCCCTCCAAGGACTCACAATGTTCCTGTACCTAATCCTCCACATTGCCCTCAGAAACATAATCGGTGTCCGCATCTATGAAAAAATCAACAGGCAGACGAGGCTCCCGCCTAAATATCAGATAGTAGCGAGTCATGCCAGTAGACTGATGGATGGTAGTATTATGTGCATAGGTCACTTGCGGTCACTTCTGCTTAGGAGGCAGTGTGCGGAGTAAGTCGTGCAGAGTGCGGTTAAACTGCTCACACTGACCATTGCCCTGGGGGTGTTATAGTGTGGTGCGACTCTTCTGGATGTGGTATATCTTGCACAGAGACCTGAAGACTACACATGAATGGTCTAACTTTTAGCTGCACTGCTTTCGCTAAAACACACCTTTCACAGTCCCAGCACCACTTCTTTACATCTTTGGACATCTCTGGCTAATTACAGCGGTCCCGTACCAGTTGTAAAGTGCATTCCACCTCTGGGTGCCCATAGTGGTCATGGAGATTAGACAAGATAATATGTCTAAGGCTTTGGGGTAATAGGAGCAGGTAAGTCTCCTTACTCCCATCAGGAGCATAGATCCGCTGGTACAACTCTCTCTCTTCCAAGCGCCCCCACTGGTGGCCCACTTGTCCCCCCACTCAAGCTCTCTCTTTCCGTTGTACTTGGGGTCTGGGCACTCTTCCAGTGAGTCAGGAAGGGTCCAATGACTGGATTCAGCTTTTGTAAAGTAGTCAAGTCGGCTTGCGAGCAGCCAGGGAGAGCAGATATTTCACACTGAGCACCGGAATATGCCTCACCTGCTCTTCCTCTCCACTGGATACTTCCTCCTCTGGCACCCTTGGTTCCAAGTACTGTCAGGATAAAGCATCCACATTCCCATTCCTAGATCCAGGAGGGTACTTAAAAGTGAGGTTAAAGGAGGCCAGCTGGGAGGCCCAGCGCTGCTCCAGTGCACCGAGTTTTGCAATGTTCAGATGACAAAGTGGGTTGTTATCAGTGTATACTGTACAAGGGGCCCCCAACAAATGTTCTCTAAACCTTTCGGTGACAGCCTACTTGAGGGCGGGAAACTCAAGTTTCATAGAGCTATAATTCTCCATGTTCCACTCTGTGGACCTAAGCCCTATACTAGCAAAAGCCACGGATCTCTTGAGAGAGCACTGCCCCTAGACCTCCCTGGCTGACATCTATTTCTAGTACAAACAGCTTTTGAAAGTTTACATAGGCTAACACAGTTGCTGAAATGAATGCTTCCTTAAGCTGGTGAAAGTGTGCTTCACAATCTGGGATCCAGACTGAAGCTGACATTTTACCTGGAGTGCTCATCTGGGCCACCAGCTGGTGGAGGGGAGCAGCCATTTTCACAAAATCTGCAATAAATCTCCGGTAATAACTGACAAATCCCAAGAATGAACAGAGCTCAGCTAGGTTGGTAGGAGTCTTCCAGTCTCTCACAGCATGCTCAGAAGGCCCTGGTACAGGTTTCAGTCTCTGTATCTGTTGCTCCAGGTCACAAATGCATTCCTCCTTCACTTCCTGTGTGGGCTCCATCATCTTTGCCTGTAGGGTAGACTTGGGCAGAAGAGGAGGACATAGCACACCTGGATCCACTCAACAGCGATCCCATTGATACTGCTCTTACTGTCCCTTACTAAATTAAACAAAACAAGAAAAAGCAACAAAAAATATATAGTCAACCAGTTCCCACAGTATTATTGCTCCACACTTAACTCTGGCACATAAGGGAAAAAAAGAGATCCTGCCGACTATGCCAATTGTGGTTAAAATAATAACTAATAAATCAAATAAAAAGTAAGGGACTAACAAACAGTAAGAGCAGCAGAGGGAATCTGCAAAGCTCCCTAAAAAAATATGAACATTTATGTGTCACAAGCAATTTACCATTATTTATATTACTCCATTGTTTGTCAGTAGAACATTTAAAATACAACAATGAACATTTGCTTACCGATTGTTTACAAAACAACTCAACCATACACCCGAGTGTGGATGAAAGGCTGTGCACCTGCCCTTTCTTCCCGGCCAGAAAAATAAAGTGCAAAACAGTTCCCACCTCGCTAATTTATAACCTCCCATAGGAAAATACAGTTAGCAACCACCAGGTGCCACCAGCTACAATTAGATCCTTCAACTTTTTTGTCTTTTTAACAGGCGAGAGGCGCCCTTTGTAAGGTAACGCATCCGCCCGTGCATTCTGCATCTTAATTCCCCCCGTGCGCGGGACGCCCTCTTTATTAGAGCAAGGCCACAGAGAGGGACGTTGATCACTGATGCTTATTGAGTTATACAGCCTCTTCGATCGCCTTCTGCGTTTCGGCTCTGAGTTCATCTCTCCCTGCAGGGGCTGCGTCTCTGCATTATAGACGCTGATATGCCAATCGGGCTAATCACCAGACCGCGCCCACACCCGCCCCGGCCGATCGCCGTCACCGGCCCAGAGGAGGATAAAACATGGCAGCCTTGATTGGATCGAATGAAATCAATTTCCAGTAACCATGAGACAGTGAGATGGTAGGGGGAAGGGCAGGGGGACAGGGTTCTGACCCCTTGAAGGCAGTGATGGATGACTCTGATCTGAAGCAGGTGATTTTTGGTCGGCTCAGGGGGGACGGCGGGCGTGCGGGCGCGGTGGCGTTCGGACAGAGCATTCTTTTCCTGCCGCTACCATGGCAACCCTGGGGGGACCTCCGGCTACCAAACACTCATCACCACTGTGGCGGTTTCTGTCTGTGTTCCGGCAGAGCACAGCCCACCGCGCTGCATAGATAGGAGCAGAGCACAATAGAGGAGAACATATTAGAATAGAATGAAATATGTTTTATTGTGCTCAGAGTGGGGAGTTGTGAAAATTAGAAAGCACAGAAGTACAAGTATCAGCACTCCAAGTCTGCCAAATACTGAAGTCCTAAACGTATGTATGTGTGTGGTTGTATGTGTAGGGGTGAACTGGGTGAACTCTGTGTGTGTGTGTGTGTGTGTGTGTGTGTGTGTGTGTGTGTGTGTGTGTGTGTGTGTGTGTGAGGGGTAAACTGTGTGTGTGTGTGTGTGTGTGTGTGTGCCTGTGTGTGTGGGGGGGCTTTGTGTGTGTGTGTGTGTCTGTATGTGCCTGTGTGCATGTGTATGTGTGTCTGTGCATGCCTGTGTGTGTGTGGGAGT
Source organism: Aldrovandia affinis (assembly GCA_029706075.1). Classification (NCBI taxonomy): domain Eukaryota; kingdom Metazoa; phylum Chordata; class Actinopteri; order Notacanthiformes; family Halosauridae; genus Aldrovandia; species Aldrovandia affinis. The sequence continues at coordinate 6,500,285 of JAINUG010000033.1, read as the reverse complement.
TAGTGTGTGGGTGTACAGATTTGTTTTATGTGTGCATGAATGCGCGCACTGATGTCTGAAACAGTATTAAAGAATTTATTAAAATAAAACGCAGAACCACAAGCTGTAAACAGCAAATTGGCCACAAAATCAACCAGAACAGCAGGAGAGAGAAGGAAAAGAGAGAAAGGGAGAAGGGCGAGAGGGGGACAGAGAGAGAGAGAGAGAGAGAGAGAGAGAGAGAGAGAGAGAGAGAGAGAGAGAGAGAGAGAGAGAGAGAGAGAGAGAGAGAGAGGGACAGAGAGAAAAGGGAGAAGGGAGAGAGAGACAGAGAGAGAGAGGGTGAAGGGAGAGAGAGAGAGAGAGAGAGAGAGAGAGAGAGAGAGAGAGAGAGGGGAGAGAGAGAGGGAGAAAGGCTGCATTTAATGAGCACAGAACAGGAGCAGTTACACATCCTGTCTGTGAGAGAAAGGGCCGGGGAGGCAGAGATGTGAATTACTTTAGTATCTATTAACGGCACCTAAACAGGAGCGTAGTGAATCTGTGCACTGTCTGCACAGAGCGAGGAGGCGCACAGTGAGGGGTGCAGAGTGAAGGAGCGCAGAGCGGGCGGAGTGTAGAGTGAGGGGGCCCACAACATACACACACTTAACACTCTCTCACACGCATGCGCTCGCACACGCACACACACACACACACACATTTTTCATTCTCTCTCTCACACACACACACCCACACACACAGAGAAGTAGAGATTTGGAGTGTGTGTGTTTTCTGTATTTAATGGAGTAGGACAGAGAGCCTCAGTGTCTGACAGCACTGCAGCAGCGGGCGGGCGGGCGGGGGGGGGGTGGGGAGTGAGTGCTGAACTCTGTGGTGCTGGAGAAACACTCACATGTCAGCTACAGCAGTCTGTAGAGCAGAGGTCTCAAACTCGGTGTCATAGAGGGCCGTGTGTGCGCAGGTTTTCATTCCAACCAATTACTACTGCCTTAATTTGTTCAACTACTCATGCCATATGCATGTACCTTTTTGCACTTTTTAAGTTAAAGCACAGAATATAGGAAACATAGCTCATTTGACTTTATATGCATTATGTACAAGCCGACGGGATAATTTGGCAAATAACTGGACTAATTACCTAATCAAGAACGGAGGCTGGAGTAAAAACCAGCATAGACCACTGCTTTAGAGCATGGGTATGTGGGTTTTTGTTTTCACCTTAAAATCAGCAAACAATTTAGACACAAGAAGCCAGGTGAGGTGAGTTAATTGTGCAATCAACCGCTTTAATCAATCAATGAAGTGCTGAGCAACAACGAAGGACCAGGATTGAGAACTCCTGTTTTAGTGGCTGACCATCACACTCACTCAACTGTAAGTACGGAAATCGATTTTTGCTGCTGCATTCACCCAGGTAATATGCAATTAAAAAATAAAGAAGTGGTTACCAGTCAAAAATGAGCTTCATGACTTTCTGATTTTATTAAGCACAAGGGAACAAGCACAGATGTTTGGGACAGCGTGCTGTGGGAGAGAAAGAGGTGCAACTTTTTAAATTGACTGAGCCAACAGGTGTCACATGATCCTTAACAAAGGGTTCATGTGGTTGTGAAAAAGGACTGAAGTAATGGGGACATTTTAGTCTAAATATCCAGGAAGATTCTCTTTGAAATAACTTTCGGAATTTGTCTCATCCTTGGCATGATACTGTACGTTTTTTCTCCACCAGTACATTGTAAGTCGTTCACTGACTTATTACTTTAAAAATCAATCATATGTGCGCACACACACACACACACACACACACACACACACACACACACACACACACACACACACACATACACACTCACAGGTCTCACTGTACAAAAACTCTATTTTTTCTCTGATTTTATTCCTCCCTCCATACCAACTCCATCCTCTCTCTCCCCTTCCCTGCATCTCTCTATCTCTCTTGCCAGGAGCATTTATTTCCCTTTCCCCCCCTCTCCCCTCCTCCTCTCTCTAAAGAGTCTCTAGGCTCTGGGGGGAAATGACATTAAGCTTAGCACCATCTGTTAATCGCTGTGGATTGTGTCTTCAAAGTGAACATAATTAATCTCTCTACTCATGCTTATAATATTCAGATATTTGCTTGAAAAAACATCCTTTATAGTTTCAACTCCAACTCTCTCCCGAGCCTCACAGTGTCAGCTGTTTTGATTCAGACCTGATTGGACAGGTCATTGGGCTAAACTATCCAATAGCCTGTCTCAATCCTGCCCTGGGTATTGGGAGGGGAATTCAGCCAAACCGTTACAGTATGATACCTAAGTGTATGATGGACTGAAATGATAGTTTAATTTTGTTCTTCAGTGATCTGTCATTTCAGTAATATTGTAATCATAATGGTTGTGATGATTTAGGCTTTATTAATCTCATAGTCCCAGTAATAACATTCATAAAGCAGTGATGAGTGATAACAGGGCCAGTGTGTCACTCCAGCAGAGCTGGAAATGCAGCCTGCAGGGGGATGGGGTAGTAGCTTTGACTCATACAATACAGAGAAAACACACACACACACATGCACGCACACACGCACACACACACACACACACACACACACACACACACACACACACACACACACACAAACAAACAACACACACACACACACACACACACACACTAACAGCTCTGTGTACAGTAAGTGGGATATACAGCAAGCCTAGTGAGATGGGCTTTAACCTGATGACCATCAGCACTGAACAGTGGGGCTGACCCTCCAGACCCAAACATGTTCATACCCCTGACTCCCGTGGGTCACTGTACAGAGCAAGCCAATTAAAGCCACAGACCCCATTCTTCACTGCACATGCCCCAGGAACTGACCAATCAGGAACAGCCAGTGACCCTGAGTCACACTCACATGACTCAAAGAATAAGGAGAGGAAGGCGCTAGAACAGAACAGTAATGTACCATCCAGTCGAGCACAAAGTGATAATGTGCATTTCACTTTGCTCTCTTAACTCTGTTATTGTCCAATAAAGAAAATCTAATTTGAGCAGATTAACGGGTGAATGCTCATTAGGACCGGATCTGCGGATGAACGCGTGTCAAAAGCAGATGAAAGCTCATTCTTCCACACAAAGCCTCCTTTTTCTTATTTTTATCATTTCATACTGTTTTGGCAACACATTTGAGCAGCACACTGCAGAATGGCGAAGAGGAGAGGATCGCTCCTGAACAGAAAGGAGAGTTAAAGAATGAAATGATAAAAGTGACACCCACATTTCAATTATATATTTTTATTCATTTTAATAAAATGAATAATTGAAATGTTTCCTTTTTTGTACATTTGTTTAGTAGATGTATTATTACTGTTATTATTATTGTGTATTCCTCTGATCATTGTAATTGATTTGCTGTCCTGTATAATATGTATTGTGCCTGAATAATTGAATAAAGCACACACACACAACCTACACAAAAACTACACAACACACACAGCCTACACAAGGGCTACACAACACACACACACAGTCTACATAAGAGCTGACATTTGACCCCCGGTATTCCACCTCCCCAAGTTTTCCCACACCACCCCTCTCCTCCGCACTTTTCACTGGCTCTCCGTACCGGCTAACATCAGATTTAAGACACTGGTGCTAGGCTACTGGGTTGTGAATAGAATGGCCCCTCCCTACCTCATGGCCATAGTCAAACCCTACACCCCAGCCTGACCACTGCACTCTGCTGCCTCTAGGCGATTGGTTACTCCCTCACGCCAAGTGACCAATGACCACTCATCCTGGTCTTGACTCTTCTCTGTCCTGGGACTACTATAGTGGAATGAACTCCCAACTCACGTCAGGACAGCCAAATCACTGCCCATCTTCCGCAGCAGGCTAAAAACGCACCTTTAGACTGCACCTTGGACCTTAACCCACCCATCCTTATATTTAAAAAAATAGAAAAATAAATACTTCCTGTACTTATTGTTAATTTCCTTTAGCACTTGTGCTGTTTATGCTGCTTTCTTGAGGAATTATGTGCTTGAAGATTGTAGCGCCAAGTTTATCTACTCAAGCTAAATGCACTTTCTTTAAGTCACTTTGGATAAAAAAGTCTGCTAAATGATTGTAATGTACACAACGCACACACACACACACACACACACACACACACACACAGCCTACATAAGGGCTACATAAAGGCAACACACACACACATACAGACAGAGGACAACTTCAGCACAAACTCAACTTAAAGTATTTAATCTGTGTGGGCCGAGTCTTCTTTTGAAGGTTTGTAGTAAATATCTCTGACAAATAAAGTTTGGATAAATTATGCTTTCTTATTTAAGAAAACAAAAAACGAATTTGGTCTTTATATGAGCAAGATTATGAGAGCAGGAATGGCCAGAAAACAACTAGGAGAGGTATACCTCTAGCCTTCTACAAGCAGGAAGTGCCAGCCACAAAGTGCAAAAATGGCTCATTTTTCTGACCAATCAGAGAGCTTGTTGTGGGAATGACTGAAACTACACACACAAGGTAGCGCATGCCTGCCTCAGCCTAAGAAATAATTGCTCCTGTTATGTTGAATGAATGACTTGTTATGATAGATTGAACGCGGCGGATCCCTGGGGTTTCATACAGATGCTCTGCTGGGAGATTTACTGCGGCGGTCACGGTCAAGCACCTCCTCACTTGAGCGTGTTACAACACGCGGGGCCACCGCAGCACAGGCCCCCCCCGTCCCCCGCCTGCCCCTGGAATCCGGTCATCGTGGACATGGTGTGGTCCTGTGTGGGGACGTCGATCTTCCTCTTTCTCCTTGCTCTGCAGGTTTGAGCTGAGACGAGCGAGCCGCGCTGCAGAGGCCATTTCAGCCTCAGTTCGCAGTGCAGTCAGTTTGGCTTTGCATTCCATGTTTTAGTGTGTATGAATTATTCAAAAACAATAAACAGCTTAATATATTTTTTTAATCTGCTGAGCCCAAAAACTGCTTTGCATCTTTTTGCAGTGTTGGATTTGGTGATACTTTCTGTAGGCTTGTGTGTGTGTGTGTGTGTGTGTGTTTGAAACCACTGCTTCAAACCCTGCTGCCCCAAAATGAATTGGTTCAAAAAAAAAAATCTTACAGAATATTTATTTTTTCAGCAACTTTTTCAGTATTGTATTTTTAACCAAACAAACAGATACTACATTAAAGTGACAAAGTGGGTGAACACACAGGAACATGATTTTGAATCTGGATGACCGGCAGTTTCAGGGATGTAATGCCCAAATACTGTCCTTAACTTAAAAAAAGAAGCAAAAATCAGCGTTTTCAAAGTGCGTCGCTCTGGTGTGCTGGAGCATGCTGGGAGTGTCGAGCAGCGCCACCCGAGTACATTGATTCTTACCTGCAGACTTCACACCTTTAAAGTGTCAAAGTAAGAGTTTGAAAAATTAAATCACAGAAAAAAACTTTTTAACTTCCTGCACTGAAGACCTGGAGGTCCCGTTTGCACACTCCAGGGGGATGCTTGAAAATTAGGGAACCCCCGTCCCCCGAAACCCCAGAATCCAGTCCCGTCTCGTCCTGGTACAGAGAAGAGAGGAACGCTGGGGCAGCTGGGGGTCCCTTTGTGCTCCTCAAACCTGAATCTTCTTGTTTTTGGAATGTTTGTCTCTATGCAGCGTTGGAAGCCCCTGTGGAAGGTTCCGGCACAGTCCGGGACCGTGGCCAGAGAGCTCCTGGTGTTCTTAGCATGGATTTGCTGTCGTTCCCGGCGTTTATGGCACTAGAGAGGAAGCTGCAGGGAGTTCAGGCTTTAATGGGCTTTATGAAGGAATACAGTTTATATACACTCCCTGTACACTGCTCACACTCGCAAACACAAACACACATACGCACACACGCACGCGCACACACACACTCCCTGTACACTGCTCACACTCACAAACACACACACGTACGCACACATGCACGCACGCGCACATACACATATTCCCTGTACACCTGCTCACACTCACAAACACCGACACACATACGCACACATGCACGCACGCACACATACTCCCTGTACACCCGCTCTCACACACACGCATGCACACACACACACATGCACACACACATGCATGCACGCTCACACACACACACGCACTCCCTGTACACCCGCTCACACTTGCACACAAATACACACACACACACACAAATATAGTCTCTTACATGTATTATATGAAGGAGATAATATATAGATAATCAACACCATCATCATAATCTTCATCAGCAGTCCCTCAGCCAGCCATTCAAAATAGTCCAATATTGAACTCAAGTCCAGCTCCTAGAATTTCACAGAACACCTCACATCATCCCATGACACAGCTACCTGTGCTACCTTCGTTTTCTGGTGAGTTTTCACCACAATGTCAACTCAGCTGAAATGCTTTTCAGTGCCGATGGCTTCCATTGTTTCTATTCCTCTCTTGTTCCATCTCTCTTCCAGTTGGCGTTTCATACATACTTATCTTTTTTTTGTCATCTAATGATGATCTTTTTATTGTTTTAGATTTTTTTAAATTTCACAACATGACAAGCACGTGACACTGAAAAACATGGTTATATAAGAGAGTTTTGAGTGGGGTGGGGGATATCTTTAAGGGCAAGGTTGAGCAGGAGGGTGGGGGGGGGGTTGTTTTTGGAAACGGCGCACTATATTTCCCTCAGACTGCCTGGTGAACAAATGATAGGAGGCCAGAAGAGGCCAGGAGGGGGGCTGGATTGGGGTGGGGGCGGCAGGTGGACAAGGCTGCTGGGTGGGGCAGGTGGAGGGGGCAGAGTGGGTGAGCGGGGTTGGTGGGTGGGACAGGGCAGGTGGTCGGGGTCCCGGGCGCGCCTTAAAACCCTGGCACATGGCAGTAGGCCTCGAGCGAGGCGAGCAGGATGTAGAGCAGCCAGAGCGAGAAGAAGATCAGCGAGGTGAGCAGCTTGCAGGGCCGCGGCCCCCCCAGCTCCCCCCCTGCCACTGAGGCGCGGCGGCGGTACAGCAGCGCCATCACGCACAGCAGCGCCATTGCGGTGAACAGCGTCACCGAGAAGGCCAGCGAGCCCGGGTTCACCCGAAACACCTTCCCCTGGCTGTGCCAGTACACAGCTGCGATGGTCCACGCCACGCCGATGCCCAGGAACACGTTCACCGCGTTGCTGCCCGTCACGTTCCCGATCGACGCGTCGGCATACTGGTCCTGGATCGCTGCCACCTTACTGGCGAACGTGTCTGAGAGGGAGGGGGGGAGAGAGAGAGGGGAGGAGAAAGGGGGAGGGATCGGGAACAGAAAGGAAAGAAGGGAGGGAGAGAAAGAGGAAGAGGAAGAGAAAGAGGAGTGGGGGAGTGGAGGGTATTAAAAAGACTATTAAAGGAAACAACTAGAAATAGAGAGCGAGAGAGAAGGAGAGAGATATCCTCCCATAAAGTTTAGCTATGTAAGTTACATAATTAGCTTTGTCTGATATTGTTTTTATTTGTCACATTTGCTTTTGGCAACACTGTGTAATGTCATGCCAATAAAGCATCTTGAAATGTAAGCAATAAAATTGAAACTGAGAAAAATAGAGACAGAGAGAGAGAGAGAGAGACACACATCAACATGCAGAACTAAAACCACTTCTGGGAAATGCGTGGAATAAACTAAATTCAACATAGGCAAAATTCAAAATGGCAAAACGAACAGAAAAAAAAAAAAGTAGATAAACTTTACAAAGAAATCTATCCAAAGAAACAGAAACAACAAAATTCTATTTGTGAAAGACTTTTGAATAATTTTGAACAATTTTTTTACATTTACATTTTTAGCATTTAGCAGAGTCTAATATAGAGCATTTAAAATGGCAAGAACAATCAGCTAGAGCAAAAGATCAGTACAGCAACAATACAACAGACATCATCGTAGACAGATGCACACCACAGCTATAAAACAGTGAGAGAAAAGTTAGTACTTAAAAAAAATATATATATATATATTTAGTGGAAGTGTAGTCTGAAGAGGTGGGTTTTCAGTCTCTTGTGGAAGAAATTCTGTGGTGCTGACCATGTGTAAAAGGCTATTCCACCACCGGGGGATCAGGACAGAGAAGAGGAGAGGCTGCGAGGAGCGTATATCTGACCAAATTTACACCCTACACACCCCAATAAACAAATATGTCCACCAAACTAATAAAGGAAAACAATTTGCTTGCTTTACAAATAAAAAAACCTAAAACATTTGATTCAGTTGGCACAAAGGGGACTATTTCTCAAACTTATTCAAAGTGGTGTAGGTGGTCAAATATATGACATCATAAAATCTATGTACTATGGAAACAAATACAGTGTAAAAATTGGAAATAAAAGAACAGAATTCTTCACTTGACAGGAATTCTTCACAGGGGCGTGTAGTGAGACAGGGCTGCAGTCTGAATCCAACACTCTTCAACATTTAATGAATTGGCCACCATGTTGAAACAGTCTGCAGTCCTTGGCAGAATTCCTGATCACCAACTATAAAACAGGGACAGATCCTGATCAAATACTGTCTAAGTGATCACGGCCTGGCCATTGAAGGGGGCCAACACAGGTAAACAGGGCTAGCCAGGGAGAACAGGCTGTGTGATCACTGTGAAAGCAGAGCTGTTGAGACAGAGATTCACTTCCTGTTACACTGCAATAAATACTCCCAGGAAAGGGAAATATTCTTCAACAATCTGATCACTGTTCTCCCCCAATTCCCAAATATGACTGACGTGTAAAGTCATGTTAGGTGAAGGACCCACAGCCCCACTAGCAGCCAAATATGCCATATGACGACAACATGAGGAAAGCAGATAGGACACAAAAAATAAAAGAAAGAAAATAATTAAATTACATACATTTTATGGTAGCAGTTAGTACGGTACCAAATGGTACGCCTTGGCATAGATTCTACAAGTGTCTGGAACTCTATTGGTGGGATGCAACACTATTCTACCACAAGAAATGTGATCAATTTGTTTTGTTGATGGTGGTGGAAAGCGCTGAGGTGCCGCTCCCGAATCTACCATCATTTAAGTTGAGATCTGGTGACTGAGATGGCCATGGCATATGGTTTACATCCTTTTCATGCTCATCAAACCATTGAGTGAGAGGCAAAGAGAGAGCAAGGGTGAGAGAGAGACACAGAGAGATGGAGAGAGGCAGACCTGGTACAGATGTCCCGAGAGCGACGAACACCACTGCGGTAACAGAGTCCTTGAGGCCGATGGTGCAGCCGAAGTGGGAGGCCAGGTCTCCGGTCACGGCTGTCAGCACACCGATCAGTGAGATGGAAACCATGAAGCAGGCCCAGCCATTCCAGTACTCTGTGGGCGGCACGAAGGCGAACAGAACCTTCCAGAACACCGTCAGGAAGTGCATGATGTAGTCAAAGCAGGACGGCAGCCGCTCTTCTCCGCTTTCTTCCTCATCATCATCACCTGGGGAAGAGGGGTATTACACACAGACAGGTATTATCACGCATTCACCAGGTAGTGTGGTGTGCACATGGCCGTATCTACTATTGAGGACACCGAGGTCATGACCTCTGTATTTTTTCTGAGTCTGAGTTGTATTTGTTTTTACATACTGATTCAGTGTAATACTGAATAAAAGTGGTGAACTACTGTACATAAAATGACTTCAATAGCAAAGATTTTGCACAAAGCCAAGATTACCGCTTGCTCGCCTGATCACCGTCATTGTCATTGCTTGTGTGTGTGTGTGTGTGTGTGTGTGTGTGTGTGGTGGTGAAGTGGACCTGTCCCGAGCAGGCAGATCTCATTGTTACTACAAAATCTTTGTACAGTGACACTTGGGACAACTTTGCTGCACTGCTGATCTGAAGCCAATCGATGCATGATGTAGATGTAGAGATCTCTCACATTATAAAGAAGTTGGCTGCTTGTATTATAACCAGATTAATGCTCTTCATCTCCAGAGATTATCTATCGATGGCTACTTTGTGTGTAGTCTTGTGTAGTCGCTAGCCAAACGTAGCTGTCTCTGTCTAGCTGACTGTTACACAAACCACTTTTTAGTCAGACTTTACAGTGGTTGCCTAATTTAGGCTAACGTTAGCTAACATAGCATACATTGACAGTGGTGATTGGCACAAAGCTAGCTACATTTTAGTGTACATTTTTAGTGGCAATTCATAAAATCATGACAGTCTACTACTCTTGTAGTAAATTAGCTACAAAGGTAGACTGATTACATAAAATATTTCTTAGTCACATTTCTCATGATGAACCCCCGAGAGGGGCTAGGTCTCACGACCTCGGTAATTCTCGACTCCTGGATACGGCCCTGGGTGTGCAGGAAACAAAAAGGATAAAGGGTTCAGGAGTGCAATACACACAGTGACTTTAACTTACACACTGTGACTGGGAGAGACACAGTGTGACTGCAATACACACTGTGACTTTAACTTACACACTATGACTGGAAGAGACACACTGTGACTGGGACTGGGAGAGACACGTACCTGCGCTGACAGTGACTGCACTGACAAACTGCTCTCTCCAGCTGCTGCTTCCCACCACCAGAGCCAGGTTAGTCTTCTTTATCAGTTTATCCACAGTGTTCTGTAAACACACACATGATAAAGCTATCTGATAGTTATTGCACACACACACATGCACACACATGTGCTCTGATAGTTATCATACACACACAGACACACACATCTCTCACACACAGGCAGCCTGATGGTGCTGGGATGTAAAGGTCTGATGCATTTCTGCTAGGGGGTAGGAGGGGCGTGGGTTCGAGCTGATCCAGATTCACACCGTGTGAGGCAACTTTATCTCCAGTTGCACCCCAGAATGAATGTGAGATTTTCCCCTCCTGCTCCGTGTATGTGGCTATTTCCGGGAGGAGTAGGGAGTATTGAAACAGGAACGCCCAACACCCGCGCCCACTGCTGGCGGTATGGCTCCTCTCTCCACCTGTGCTGTCAGAGCAGCGGGCACGACACATAAATCCACATACCTCTGAGCTCGCTTTTGCTACCCACAGCCCCTCGGACCATACCACTGGATCTGGATGGGCGGGGGGTGACCTTGTCCGTTACCTTGAACTCATAAGACTCCTCGATCACCACCTCCAGCTTGGTGTGCTCCCCCAGGCTTGGGCAGCCCATCTTGGCCACCTCCTCCTCCTCAGCTCCCACTTCCGGCTTGTTCTCATTGGAGTCTCCTGGGAGGGGACGGAGACATGCAAATCAGCCACAGATTGTCTGTCCGCCCCAGGGAGGGGGGAGGGAAGCCGACAGGATGTTCGCTGCGCACAGGAGTGGGTCTGGAGTACCGGGTTACGGTCGACGGCCTGGTGAGTGCCGTCTCGGAGGAGATGATACTTCGCCTTTGTCACTACCGGTCACAGGGCTACAGCAGCAAACTCACATTACAAGGGGGTGATTGATTTGAAAATAGCAGGTGTAATTGGCTACCAAATTGGGAGAAAATGGGATAAAATCAGAAAACAATATATTTTTATATAACTTGGAAACTGGAGGAAACTCTGACAGGAAGAGGTTTGGCAAACCCAAAGCCACAACAAAATCAGAAGACAAGTTTCTGAGAGTCAACAGCTTGCGTGATAGGCGGCTCACAGGACAACAGCTTCAAGCACAGCTTAACACTGGTCGAAGTAAGGAAGTCTCAGTTTCAACTGTGAAGAGAAGACTTCGAGCTGCAGGTTTGACAGGTCGAGTGGCAGTAAGAAAGCCATTGCTAAGATGGCAAAATAAGAAAAAGAGGCTTGCCTGGGCCATGAAGCACCGCCAGTGGACTACTGAAGACTGGAAGAAGGTCTTATGGACCGATGAATAAAAATTTGAAATCTTGAAATTTTGAAAGGTTTTTGTAGGCCGAAAGGATGGTTCCTCAGTGTGTATCAAACTGTTAACTGTCAAATATGGAGGAGGAAGCGTGATGGTCTGGGGCTCTTTTGCTGGATCCAGAGTCGGCGACTTGCACAGAGTGAACCCATGTTAACCCATTACTTGTTCCCTGAAAAGGGCCTTTTTTTATAACTCTGAAATTTACATTCTTTTTCAGTTTTTGGTATCCTAAACTTTTTTTTTAAACCTCTGGCAGTTTACCGCTTACATTGGAACCATTTCAGGTTATTCACTGGACTTGGACTGCTTAAATTTCAACTGGAAAATGGAGGTGTTCTAAAACCTTTGACTGGTAGTGTAAATGTTGAGAGAATGTTATGAGGACATTCAGAATCTCCATTTCCTCCAGTCACCCACCCAGCCCTTAACCATACCCTTTAACCCCCCCCCCCCACACACTTAACCCCACCCCACTCCCCTCACCCTCAACCCCCCAAAAAAACCCACCATGTTTCTGCCCGATCTCCAGCAGTACGGGTTCTCCCAGCTCGATGATGAAGGTTTTGTTCTTCTCATATTCTTCATCGTCTATGATCTTTATCTCAATCATTTTCCTGTCGACAGAGAGACAGAAAGAGAGAGAGAGAGAGATTTTCATCTGCTTTACTTCACATTATTCTCTTTGAATGTGACACCTATAGATTATTTACACCACTAAGTTTCTCAGCATAGGGTTTTAAGATGGAAATAAATAAGTAAAATAAAAATTAAATAGGAGATGCTGAAAGGTTCATTCTGTTAAGGGACTGTTCTAGTGTGTGGATAAGCCCCATGGTCTGCATTCTGTTAAGGCACTGTTCTGTGTGGATGAGCCCCACGGTCTAGTATTGAAACCCGACCATGCCAATGCTGGCTGTGGCGGTCTAGAAGTTTCTGCAGCATCATGCAGGGAAGGAAGGAATTTTAGTTGGCGAGACGTCCATGTCTCCGCCCCCCTCTGGTCAATCCGGTGCCCGCAGTCTGCCTGCAAAAGCTGCACATGAAGTGTCCTCCTCTGAATCAATGTCTGTGTGAAGCTCAACTGGTGAACTGCAGTGTGAAAAGAAGTGGTGGGTGACATCACAGGATTCAGAGGAGAATGACTACTTGTCTGAAATCTCATGACTTGACAGCAAATTGAAATGACACAAATACAAATACAAGCACAAATTGGGAGAAAAATAAGGGTAAATGAATAATGAAAACAAGTGTCTTCCACACATAAATTTCACTGCATCAAAGTGTGGAACCCATCACCTTCGACCACACACGTCTGTAAGGTGTAAAGTAGCCACTGGCTCTCTTGTAGTACTGCATGTGTGGCCTGTAGGGTGTTGCTGTTCTGCAGGTGTGGGTGACAGAGCAGTGCCCTGAGAGGCACAGTTGGTAATTTCAAATTGGGGAGAAAAAGATGTGAAAAAATGTCAAATGTTCACATTGAAATTGCACTTTATCGGTGTGGCAAAACAAATTGTGTTGTGTACCTCTATCTCTGTCTCTGTTATACCTGCTTCTCTCTTTCTCTCTCTGTCGGAAATCAATTCAGTTTAATTTTATTGCAATGACAATAAAATTATCCATAAACCACAGTGGGCAAGTACAAAAACAACAATATAAACAACAACAATGATATATGCAGGAATATTTATGTTACTCTCTCTCTCTCACTCTTTCTCATCCCGCTGTTCTCTATCATTTTTTCAATTCCAAGGTTTATTGGCAGGATGTGCATGCAGCAGTGGTGCCAAAGTGAGAGACAACAGCAATAATATCCCAATGTGAAAAGGAGGGAGAGAACAAAAATGCAGGTTACGGACACTGCAATAAAAATGGTGTGAACAATCAAAACTCTGATAGCCATAATTATAAATTATTGTGGAAATAACCATAATGAATTCACACTCTCCCATTCTCATTCTCTCAATCTATCTCTCCCACCCTCTCGCTCTCTCTCCCAAATTTAAATTTACATTTGAATCAGCTTTATTGGCATGACAACTGCTAGGTGTTGTATTGCCAAAGGGCATAAATAATGATTATTTTCCTGTTTACACCATTGATATTTCTCTCTCACCTCCCGCCCCCATCCCCGGGCTGTTGTCCCACTGTGGTTTTGACTTTGTGCCGTGGTGATTAATGGCAACTCTGCAGCTGTTATCATTTCCAGCACGCCCCCGTGTATAGCCGTGATGACCCAGAGGGGAGAAAACAAACAGCACAGGACCTGCCAGCCTGCCTGCATGCTCGGTGGTTCATACAGCACAATCCCATAATGTTTGGCGCTCCACAGACGGCTGGATGCTGGTGAACACAGCACAATCCCAGCATGCTCAGTGGTCCACGCGGCTGGACACTGGTGAACACAGTGCAATCCCAGCATGCTGGTGAATACAGGCTATCATCTATTCCTCTCTTTCTCTCAGTTTAAATTTAACTCAATTCAAAATTCTTTATTTTGGGGCTGGCGGAAAGCGTAGTGGTCTAACGCCCCCGTATTTGGCTGATCCTGTATGAGTGTGAGCTGCCTATCAGGGATGTGGTTCGAAACCCATCTCTGCCAGACCGGCCCTGGCCGTTAGCCACAATCGGGGGTGGAATTTGGCTGTCCGCTCCTGAGGGAGGGGGGAGGGTGGTCGACACAAACTCGCTGTGGAGTATGTAAGGGTATCTCCAGAAAGGGGGTTGGTGAGTTCCGTCTTGATCATCGCAGGCCTCGGAGAGTAGCTTTCCCCATAGAGACGGGTGGCAAGTTCGTGGGGAAGGGTTAATTGAAATAAATAGAGGGTAGAATTGGCTTCCAAATTAGAGAGAAAAAAAAGGGGAAAAAATCTGAAACCCAAAACAATACAAAATTCTTTATTTTGCCTGGAATACATATAGCAAATACTGCCAAAGTGTAACATCAAGTATTTGATGTGTTAAACCAAGTTTACACTTTAACCAGTAAACATGCAAAGTAATTATAACAATAACCTTTTGGGTTTGCAGAACCTTGTACTGTAATGAGTCTGGGTAATTTAGCCCTGCATGTGCTCCCTATTTACATGGTTTTATAGAAAGAGAGAATTATGAGAATTATTGCGATTCGTCCTCCCCCACGAACTCCAGGTCAAGCCAATTCCCTGAGGCCAGTGATGATCTGGCTCCTCTGAAATGGAAATCAACCACCTACGTCTGGAGACACCCTTCACACTTCTCTGCAAGTTTGTGCTGGCTCACCCTGCCCCCTTCCCCTAGGGTGGACAACCAAATGCCGCCGCCAATTGGCACTCCCGGCCAGGGCCGGTCTGGCACAGTCAGGTTTTGAACTGCGACTGCAATAGGCAGCTCACACTTGCAAAGCACCAGTCAATGCGAGTGCATTAGACCACTACGCTATCTGAGGCCCCTTAGAATAGTTTTTATATATTTTTTAAATATAGAACATAGTACCCATGACTGCTTTCATGTCATTTACAATTGCATGTGTTATGTTTTATTATTTGCTATTTTACTCTATAAAGTGGATGTACTTTTTCTAATGTGTCTGTGCATGCATTCTCTTTTGTTTGATCTTATTTTCTGAAACATACTTTTACTTGCTGTACCTAATTGGGGACAGGTGTTGGAAATGAGCCTTAATAACACTTAATGCAACACATCTGATGCTTGTTTTTTTTTAAACATTGTAACAATGCTTTTGCCATGTCCCTGACAAATAAACACACATTTATTTAGTAAATAAATAAATAGCACAGCTCATCCGACACTGTCTAATCTAAATTGTAATGGGAGTTTTCCTTAAATCTTCATCTGCATTTTGATTATATAGAAACCACTTCAGGGTTTTTATTGTTTTTTATGCATAGACTAAAAGACTGTTGGAACAGTCAAGTTTGAATAAAAATGCTCTATTCCCTGAATCCAGTAGCCTTAACAGGTAAATGCCCTTGTTTAAAGTACTGAACACAAGTGGTATTACACATTAAAACCCCTCACTTATCCTGCATGTAAAATATGTTTATTTGATTTAATATAATAATTATTACTACACAGGATACCAATTATCAATTAAATCACAGAATTCATTGATAGGCAGAGCAATCTGATGGATCAACCTTCATCAAAATATACAACTCACAATTCAATTACAATTAACAACTGGTTTATTACAACAGTTTAACAAAGAAAAAATATTCAATGTCCAATCTACAGACGTAGGTTCAACTACCTTCACAAATATTAAATCCTAGACATAAAAATGACATACAACAATCACAAGAGATTAAATGGAATAAAATGATACCAAATCAAGTTTGTCTCTCTCTAAATGCAAACACACGCAGCCGAGGTGTGAGCTAGGACCATTCTTAATTCCTAAGAATTACACTTAACACACCTCCTAAGAGCTTACTTTGGAGTGAAATCATTCTTCCCTTAAAGTGGTCGGTAAAATGTAGTTATCAAGCAGCTCACACTTTTTCATAGGTAAGTCTTTAAATATTCACAAGAGTAACTCTTAAGTGTGTTTTTACGACAATCACGGGTACCACAAATGAAAAGATTAAGATGAGATAATCAATCGCTGAAATTGCGAAGAGTAAGAACCAATCTGCTTTTGGATGTATTCTTTGATGGCCAACAGAAGTTTCCAATAAAGTTAAACAGACCCTCATTATAAAAGATGCCTTGTTGGCTAATGTTAGGCTAAGGAAAATGTATTTAAAAAGAAAACCGACTATGGAGGAAACGGTGAAAATCTCCACTTTCAAGAAGTCTTATTTATTTATTTATGAGACACATTTGTTTCATATTGCAATATTGCTGATGAACAACAAAAGTTCTTCAAATTATTTTGAGTATTGAGCTACAATTATTTTATTGTAGTTATACTTTATATTCAGTTGGAGGTACTGTGCCTAAACCTTTAAGCGCAGTGGCAGAGGTAATTCCACAAACCTCCGAACTATATCAGGTGCAGCAAGGTTTGTCACAGTTTCTGCCACTACTCTCCTGATGGTGGTTGTGATGGTCCCAAATCATCAGCATTACATAATTGCATTTTCCCCATGGCTAGGAAGCGCAGTGTTAAAATGACTTGCACCTCTGTCATAACTGTGCTACTTCTCAACGTTGCTGGCGATATTACATCCCGCATAAGATCAGTGACAAAGATGATGATCTAAGCAATAGCATTTGATTAACTGTGCATCATCAAACATTTCTAAAACATTCTTTGAGCTCAAGCCATCAACGGGCCACACT
Organism: Aldrovandia affinis; assembly: GCA_029706075.1. NCBI lineage: Eukaryota > Metazoa > Chordata > Actinopteri > Notacanthiformes > Halosauridae > Aldrovandia > Aldrovandia affinis. Next base: position 6,483,158 of record JAINUG010000033.1, on the reverse strand, counting down.
TGTGTTTGGAGGAGGGGGGTTGGCTCCCTCCCTCCTTAGCCCATGCATGATTAATTAATTTACGATTTGGGGGAAGGCCCAGCGCAAGCCAGGTTCAGACCCCCTTTTTATGTTTTTGTTTTGGATCGGTTACTACCGCAAGATATCTTTTCAAGGTCTCCATTGATATTCTCCTCTCATGTTGAGAATCGTGGTGACACCAAACATTGATAGGGTCTGGGGAAGACAGCTTGGTTTATACACAGATGTTGGTTGAGCTGATATTTGGAGAGGCATTATATGCTCAGGCAAAGAATATTGCTACCATGTGACAAGGCCAATCATACCACGTTGACCTCCGCTTTCAATCTGGTGGACCTAAATTCTTAGCTCATAGGTAGAAACCCAAACTTGCGGTCTGTGATATAAGCTTGCAAGTTTGGTGTGCTGATATAATATGGACTCCGCTGGTTGCCAAAGCTACATACCTTAGCGCCCTGGTTTAATTTACCGAGTAATAAACCTGTCAATGATGGCACCATGCTTGTTATGAGCATTTAGGTTAGGCTGGGCCATATTCTGTTTGCCTGTGCAGGATGATCAAAATTCACCTCCCCGACAAGACCAAAGCTAATTAATTTGATAATGTTCAGTTCAAGGTAACTGTAACTCAGTTTGCTTTATAGGACAGTGCTATAAGCCTTAAAAAGGTATCTGCTGCTTTCCTGGAGCCTGGGCTTGTTTTTAAAGACAATAATCTTTCACTGCCAGGGCCCAGACCTGTGGAAGTACTTGAAGAGCGCAGTCCATCGACAGTCCCCATGCAATTTCATTGTGCTTGAACAGTTCTGTAAGGAAGAATGGGCAAACGTTGCCCAATCTAGGTGTGCAAAGCTGGTAGACACACATCCAAACAGACTCATGGCTGTAATTCAAGCAGAGCGTTTCTACCAAGTACGAACTCGGCAGGGTGTAGACTTATCAATCCAAGTTATTCTAGTTTTTGTATTTTTAATTAATGTTTCCAATTTCACTTGGAATTTGTAGGGTAAAATGTGCAAATAAAGGTGGAAAAAGTATGGGTTAATATGTTATTTCTGTCCTTTCAGGCTGTAAGGCAACAAAAGGTGAACATTTTGAGATGGGGTCTAGACTTTAAACGGGCACTGTATGTGTGTATGAATATAAGAGAACTGTGTTTTTGAAGAAAACTGAATATCCTGAATGCCTTTGTAAAGATCTACCTTTCCTGGTTGAGGATTCTGCTACACTTAATACTTGTCCCTTAGGAATTAGAGAAATTGTAGCCTTTGTCATTTTCTTAACATTTCTAACAAAATGACAAAATGTGTTCATGAAAGATGGTACAGTAATTATTATTTTAGTGATAACTCCACTAAGTCCTTGTTTTCAACTTGTCAGAGAACGCCTAAGTTTAACTGATGTAAAAATAAAAAATTATGACTTTCCCTTTCTGGACTTGTTTTCATGACATGCAGTTCACACCTCTACCACAAGGGGCCGATAATGCCTCTATCTCAAACCGGTTTTTCAAACAACAGTTCAATTGTTCAAATCATCCCTGTTAGTTACTGAAATACTTGACCTCTCATTTAATCAATTACGCTATACGAGAATGCTGGTGTTTTTGAAAATGCATAAATAAAGTAAAATGTCCACCAGGAAATAATATTTTTCTTCGCAAAGGAGCATGGGAAACAAATATCCATGTTTGGAGAAGCTTTGAATGAACAATCAGCAGAGACCTAGGACCACTTGTAAGATTAAGTAGCCTTCTTTTTAAAAGGTCTATTATTAGCCTGGTGTTTGATCGTTCTGAACAGGACCTCATTGCTGGCTGACTGAGTTAACCTGGATAACTTTCAATGATAACTTGGCATAAGTCTGGCTTTTCCGTTCATTGAAGCAAGCTGACAGTCTAGCCAACTAAGTTACCATGGCAACGCATCCTTAATTTTAAACCTGCGCCAACTTGAAGTGAACCAGATCTGTGTTTAAAGGCTCACACCCTGACCCATTAAAAGCACTTGACACACTCCTCTACAATGGCGGCACCCTTCTTGAGAGACCCCATCAACCAAGGAGCAATCATTATATTATCAATCTTAATACTTAATGCTTTATTCTGAAAAGGGTTGCAGGCAGGTAATATCATGCATATTGTAAATATAAGATATTTTAAGGCATGCAGGTAAAGGTAGAACAAAGGTAGGACTGCTTGCCCTTCAGCAGACCATTTGAATCTTGAAATATTAGCAACCTTGCAATAACTTGTAGCTATGGTAACCTATTATGAAGTCAACAGCTGCAGGGTTGTTTACAATTTCCAAATTCTGAACATTCTGCCAATGCAAGTCAATGGGGATTTTTTTTTAAACTATAAAATCATTCAATTCTATTTACTAAAACTATTTGTAGTATAACTTTTGAGTATCAAAAAAGGTATATTTAATTTCAATTCAATTCCCAAGCTAATGGCCAAATTTGGTGAGCCTAGATCAAACAATGTAGGAGGAGATGCCCTGGGAAAATATGTGTGGAATAATAGTTCAATATAATTCAATATAATATAATATATAATACAAATAAGCCATTTTCAAGGCAACTTGATAGGCAATAGTCATATTGTATAATAGTTATACAACAGATAAGAACAGATGGATTAAATCATTCTCTCTCTCTCTGTCCCTGTCTCTATTTTTCTGTTTAATTTTGCTTTACTGACATGACAAATATACATTTGTGCTGCCAAAGTATGTATGCTCTCTCTCTCTCTCTCTCTCTCTGCATAGTATTGCCAAAGCCTACATATTACATATTTTAGGCCTATACCTCTCTCTCATAATGATAAAAAATAATATTATTTCTCTGTCTCTCTCTCTCTTTCTTTCATTCTCTCCCTATGTCTCTCTGTCTCTCTCTCATTACCCTGTGTACCAGGTAATACTGTGTGTTTTCATGTGGGATGGCAAGCTAATCCAGTGATTACCCTCACTAATGTTTACTGCTGTAAATTTGCATGTGGATTTGTCAGTTATTCCCTTGGGTGCCCAGCATTGCCTCACTCACTCTTACAGTCTCATAGATTAACAGTCCCCTGTGTGTGTGTGTGTGTGTGTGTGTGTGTGTGTGTGTGTGTGTGTGTGTGTGTGTGTGTGTGTGTGTGTGTGTGTGTGTGTGTGTGTGTGTGTGTGTGTGTGCATGCATGTGTGTGTGCATGTGTGTGTGTGTGTGTGTGTGTGTGTGTGTGTGTGTGTGTGTGTGTGTGTGTGTGCATATGTATGTGTATGTGTATGTGTGTGCATGTGTCAGTGACTATATGATATCTAGAATTGTAGGTTGGCATGGCAACAGCATAAATAAAAAGTCAAGGTCTCTGGAGAGTAAAGGATCAAGTGCGCACGAGAGAGAGAGAGAGAGAGAGAGTGAACAAGAGACTGCGAGAGAGCGAGAGAAAATTAGAGTTAAGGTAAACTCACACCTTCACACAATACACAAGGACATGCACAGTACCTAACTTACAATACACCCAGAAGGCACCCTTAAAAATAATTATACACCAAACCTGGAGAAGCACACACACACACACACACACACACACACACAAGCAGAAATGTCTGACATGGCTCTCACTCTCACACAAATGTGCACATGCACACACATGCAGAAATGTCTGTATGGCTCTCCCTCACACACACACATATGCACAGACAGACAGACACACACACACACACTAACACATACACATGTACAGACACAGACACACACACACATGCAGAAATGTCTACATGGCTCTCTCATATACACACACACATACACATGTACAGACACAGATACACACACACGCACACACACACACACACACACACATCCAAATCCCCGCTTCCTTAATGGGTGTGAATGGCTGAATTACAATGTTGAACACTCTGGACCAGATTCTAATTGGAATATTCAGTTTGAAAAGTTGTCTCTTTATTGCATATAGTGCTCTTTGAGATTTTTCTTTTAATGCATGTATTGCCATGTAAAAATCCCTGATGCCGTTATCATCAGACCAAAGGAAGTATAATTTAAGGTTTACTCTAAGGTGGTGTTACCCAGAGTATAAAAGGGCCACAACTGGGACTCGCTCTGTCTCCTGAGACAACATCTCCCTCACACCATGCTGCTGCAACCAGCTGAAACCGGCTTGGCAGGTTTCCCCCCTACCAGGTGTACCTTACCCACTGACCTGCCCTGCCATAAATCACAGTAAGATCACACCCATATAACTCATATAACTGTACAGGTCATCATTAGCCCTTAGACTTGTCCATTTTTCCTGCCCTTGACCTTCAGGCCAATGAGGATGGAGAGCTGGGTACAGTATAAGGGCTATGGTGCCCTCCTCCATCTCACTCTACTTTCCATCCAAATATATCGGACCCAGAGTATGCGCCCATGTGTGTCGTGTTGTTGCGTGCGCTTCTACAATTAAACTCATGAACTGGGTGCCTAAACTCACGCATATTCTTACCAATACCCCACAGCGATGGCAAAGGTTTTCACACCCAGCACAGGTATAAATGCTTAGCAGTACTTAGCCCCACAAACTTTGCACCCAGAGTTACATTTGATCTGTTTTCCAGATTTTTGGTCTTCTTTGGGAAGATTATAATCTGTCTCTTCTTATAATTGTATTGCCAAGGCCCAGTTCTGGTAGTGTTACTCAAGCAGATCCAGGTTCCCTCTCTGTCAAGTAGAGTTAGACCTGGAGCTGCAGACTCATAAATTCAAATCAAGGGGCCTTGGGTGGCGTAGCGGTCAAAGCATTCGCCCTGAATGCAAGTTGCCCACTGCAGCCGCTGTTCGAAATCCAGCTGCGCCAGTCCAGCCCTAGCCGGGAGCCCTGATTGGGGGCGGCGTTTGGCTGTCCGCCCAAGGGGGAGGGCGGAAGGAGAGCCACCACAAACTTCCCAGGGAGTAAACATAGTTGGGCAAGTCCCGTCACGGAAGAGGCGGACATTGCCTCAAGGTATTAGCTTGTCCCGTGGAGGCGGGTGGCAAGTTCGTAGCGGAGGGTAAATCGAAAAGAAATAGAGAGTTAATAAGCTACAAAATTGGGAGAAAATTCTGAAACAAATTTCAAAAAAAAAAAAAAAGCAAATATAATGAAGTGTTGGACTGAGATTACAGCTGTGTGTTTGTGAAAAATTCTGTCCTTATACTACTGTTTCGTACCGCACACTTGTTTTCTGTGTACATACATTTAACTTAGCCTTGCACCTCAAACTAATGTATGAACATCACAATCCAAGAGTATATGCTCCCAACCACAGCTGCCCTTTGTTGACGATGTTCCGTGCTGACATAACCTTAGACCCTCATGAAACATCAGCAAGTTGAGGTCTTCATTATTGAAGCTCCTGCCCGTCTTTCAAAGTCATTGATGTCTCATCTTCTAGCCATGCTAGCCATAAATTTAGGCAACCAGGCCTGCAGAGAAAATTTCATACATGACCCTGAGAATGCTGGGATGTTCATTGCTATAGTCTAATTAACTTAAGAAAAACACCTGTGTGAAAGCACCTGCTTTCAAAATACTTTAATCCCCTACTTGAGTCCCTAATTTATCCCCGAGTATCTCCACCTATTTGGCCACTACCTGTAGTTTACTCCACCATTTTCAACAGTTTTATAGGATACACCTTTGTGCTAAACATAATGCAATGTTGTTTTAAAAAAAAAGTTAATGAGGCAGGCAAAGAGATTTCAAATTTTGTGTAAATATGATCAGTGGTGCAGTGGTTTGGTCAGAAGCCAGTCTGCCTTTTACACAAGACTCTTTGCTCATTAAGGAAGCTCATAACTCTTGCATTAAAGTAGCATCCCCAGATTAGCGCTAACGCGGTAATGCCTCAGTAATTATTAGCATGCCATTTATCTCCACTTTTCTGAATTGAGGACGTAAGCTCACAATTTTAGATGAGAGGGAAGCAGCTGGAACTTAGTGGCAGATTGAATAATTTAAGGACAGCTTTCTGTGGCCCTGGGGTGCGGTTTTTTAGCAGTTCATTTCGGTTGCTGTCAGGGCCTCAGGCTGTTTTGTTCTAAGAGGTGTTTTTATATTCAGCTCTTGCTCTGAGATTGAGCTTTCTAATGGGATTTGATTGTTTTTAATTCACAAAGAAAGGGTATTCCATTTTTCATCTCTCTCTCTCTCTCTCTCTCCCTCTTTTCCCTCTCTCTCCTCCTTTTTTTACCCTCAGTGGAGAGCGCTGAATGAGCAGAGCCTCAGACATGTTATCTACCAGAGCATATATCTGAGATATGGCCAAAACTGTATTTCTTTTAATGATTTATTCACTTGTTTGGTTACTTGAGAGGGACAAATACAGTTTAGAGGGCAAAGTAAATGCCAATAAATACAAAGTAATTCTGACTGATCACCTTCATCCTGTGGGCAAAGTAAATGCCAATTTATATCACTGATGGGAGTGGTCTCTTGATGGGAGTGGTCTCTTCAGGATGAAAATGCCCCCATCCACAGGGCACAAGTGGTCACTGAATGGTTTGATGAGCATGAAAACGATGTAAACCATATGCCATGGCCATCTCTGATCTCAACCCAATTGTACACTTATGGGATATTCTGGAGTGGGTCCTGAGACAAGAACATCTGCTCAATGTCTTAAAATGCAAAAAATATATAATTTACATTGTGTGAATTTTTTTCTTCCCCAAGGATAGTTTTCAGCACTGGTTCTTACACAGACTTGTGAAAATGAAATCTCTGCTGATTATGTGGCTGCTCTCAGCTGTGCCCTTTGTTTGATTTGATATTTTAAAAATGATAGGAGTGAAATTGAATGTGACTCACTTCAATTTGGCAGGGCCACACTCTCAAAAATAAGGAGGAATAATGTATGGGCTGACACAGTTATTTTTTTTTTTAGGAAGAGGAAGCTGTCAATCCTGAGAGTCCCATCGGGGGTGAAAGCTGAACTCCTTTCTTAGCTTCCTGATCACAGCAGAAATGTGGCTTTGTGTGCTAAGTTCACATGCTCCAAGCAGACCTGGGTCAAATAATTACGTGAAATATTTTTACACTTTAGACAGTAAAGTAAAATCTGTAAAATCCATGCAGATTTTAAATGAACATAAACTCTGGACAAATTTCTTCTTTCATATGATTGTATATTTTGTTCATAAATTCTCAGGGATCTGCAGGAGAATTTTCAAATGTAACCAGCATCTATAGACAAAGTATTTAAAATGTGTATTTGACCCAGGCCTGGCTCCAATACAAACGGAGTGGGGGTGTGGGGGCAACAGGTACTGATGGGTGGTTGCTGTGTAATTTGTTCTGTAAAGATGTTTTGTTTTTTGTTTGTTAGAAATCGGTGTATATACATCACTGTTCTTTAATCAGCCATTTAATGGAGGGCGGTTAAAAATCTAAAATCCCTTTCTCCCTCTTCTCCTTTCTTCTCGTTCACTTTGTTCTTCAATCCTCCCTGGGTCTAGTTAGCTACTTTTTTCAAATAGTCTTTCATTCTATTTGATGATGGCATGAGCTGTTCTTGCGTTCTGCTCGAGGTGTCATTCAGAGTGAAAGCAGCCAAACAGCGGCACTCCCCATCTTAAGCAGCTCAAGGTGAGAGTCTCGCTCTCTAACAATGTGCAGAAACATGTGTTGTTCACCAATCACTGTGAGTCCACGCTCACCTGACAGCCCCCCAACCCTCTCTAAACACCAGGCACCAACCTTACCAAGATTATTCCACTTCTCTTCTTTCTCTCTCTCTCTCTCTCTCTCTCTCCCTTTCCCTCCATCTCCCTTTCTCTTCTCTCCCCCCTTCTCCCTCCTTCTCTCTTTCTCTCCCTCCTCTCCCTCTCCCTCCTCCTCTATCTCTCCCTCCTTCTTTCTCTCTCTCTCTCTCTCTCTCTCTCTGCATCATCACCGGTTGGCTGGTTGTGTCACAACACTGTCAGCCCATGTTGTTCTGTGTTGTCATCATGCTGATTAAACAACATTAAATTTGGGAGCACAGAAACAAGATAAACATTATGAGAGACAACAGGCACTAATCTAATCTAATCTGCGGACCGGAACACAAACAGATACAAATTCACAGCACAGCAAACAAAATGTCTGAAATGTCAAACCTCAGATAAAACAGTAACTAGTGAAATAGTATGTTAGCAAATATGACATAACTTCATGAGTCATGAAGGCCAAAAACCAAGGCGGTAAACACCCCAAATCCCAGATTTACTCCTGAAGCGGAATGCTTTTGAAACTCCTTCTGAACAACCTCACACAGGAGCAGAGAGAAGCATCCAATCCTGACAACACTGAGACAGTGGAAAAGTACAAAACTCTTACAAAAGAAACCATGAATTATAAGCACAAAATGGTAATCTACAATATGGGCGAAGAATATTTGAGACAATATTATATAATAATAAAATATATTATTATATATTTTAGACAATTAAATAAACCAAATTATATTTATTTAAAAAATGAATGATTTTTAATGAGAGAAAGATAAAACTCAACTGGAAAAAAACATTTGAGACAACTACAATTCTTTCCATGCATCAGTGTTGACAGATGTGTTCTGTAAGAGGCTGGGCTATAAAATAAAGCCCTGTTAAGCACTGAGATGTCCCACACACAAACCACACAAGCCCCATTTTACTAACCCAAACCTATTACAGGCCCATTATAACATAAAGCCACCATTTACCATTTACAGATAACTGCCAAAATAAAGGCTAGCAGCAACATAAAGTGTCTTAATAGGGTGTTGGGCCACCATGAGCCGCCATAACAGCTTCAATGCACCTTGGCACAGATTCCACACATGTCTCTATTGGAACTCTATTGGAGGGATGCAACACCATTCTTCCATGGGAAATCCCATCATTTGGTGTTTTGTTAATGGTGGTGGAAAACACTGTCTCAGGACCTGCTCCAGAATCTCCCATAACTGTTCAATTGGGTTGAGATCTGGTGACTGAGACGGCCATGGCATATGGTTTACATCGTTTTCATGCTCACCAAACCATTCAGTGACCACTTGTGCCCTGTGGATAGGGGCATTGCCATCCTGGAAGAGACCACTCCCATCAGGATAGAAATGCTTCACCATAGGATGAAGGTGATCACTCAGAATGGCTTTGTATTTATTGGCTTTATCCCCCTTATTTACTTTGCCCTCTAAGGTGTTGCGTGGATTTAAACAATACCAGGAGAATGCACCCCACACCATAACAGTTCTGCCAGAACCCTTCATTTACTCAAGTGTTTCCTTTATTTTGGCAGTTACCTGTACGTTGACTGTAAATTCTGCCAGAAACCCATTCAATATGACTCTTCACTTTCCAGCTAACAGAGAGAGCTGTCAACATTATGAGTTCCTTTTCAAACATTTCTGAACATAATTTATGATAATGGCAATAATTAAATCTTTGCCGATCTGTTGGGCATTGTTCTCTTCACACCTACGGCGCAACAAGAAACTGAACATATTACAGAGGGGAACAAAGTCTGTAAACACAAAGAGAGAGACAAATTGAAAGAGAGAGAGGCCTGCTGAGTAGGAGAAAAATAACACCGTGAGTCGGAGAGATGGAGAGAAGGAGAGAAAGAGGTTGGAGAAAGGAGTAGCTGAGGACACTGAGTTACGTATCTCCTGTAAAAATAAATACGTATGAACATATTTTTGCTGCCTGGCCCCGCCCCTTTTTACAGTGACTGTGCTAGAAATCACTTTGGTTGTGCATCGCGCTTGTTTCTATTTTCATCCTCAAAGAGTCCAAAAGGCGGGGCCTCGGATAGCGCAGAAGTCTAAAGCACTCATTTTGGCTGGTGCTTTATGAGTGTGAGCTGCCACTGTGCCAGACCACCCCTGGCCAGGAACCCCCATCCCCAAGCACGAGCTCGTTGAGGAGTGCGGAGGACTTCCCTGTGGACAAAATAATAGGCGAGTTGCGTCTCGGAGGAAGTGGTTCATTGCCGGCCTCGGGAAAGTGGCTTGTCCTGCAAAGGCAGGCGGGCGTTGGGGAAGTGGCTTGTCCTGCAAAGGCAGGTGGCGAGTTTGTGGGGGAGGGTAAATCAAAAGAAATAGAGGGTATAATTGGGAGAAAAACTGGGAAAAATATCAGAAACAAATAAAAAGTGAGAGAGAGAGAAAGAGGGAGAGTGGGTGGGAGAAAGAGGGAGAGTGAGAGGGAGAGAGGGGAGGGAGGAATGGAGAGTGAGTGGGAAAGGGAGAGAGAGGGAGAGAGGGGGACAGAGAGTTAGGGAGAGGGAGCGAGAGAGATAGAGGGAGAGAGTGGGAGGGAGAGAGAGAGGGAGAGAGAGGGAGGGACATTCTTGATTTGTTGCTGAAACAGACAGGGACAGAGTTCAGAGAGCTGTATAGTGGAGCGGGCGCTCTGGGGTGGGTTCAGGTCCATAATCACAAAGAGCAGGTCTCTGTGATATCAGAATATGATCCATTTCAACACAGTTCACTTCCCCAGTGCTGAAACATGAAGAAAGAGCACTGAATAAAATCCCTAAACTTGCTAATCGCTTCACTTGTGTGGGGGTCACAGAGAAAGAGAACGAGAGAGAGAGAGAGAGATGAAGAAGGGAAGGTGGAGGGGACAGAGGGTGGGAGAGAAATAGAACAACTTAATGAGAGAAAGTGACAGAAAGAGAGAGAGTGAGAGATGGGTATAAACCTCACAAAAGGTTTGCGACAAGCTTGATGTCCTAATTGAATGATCAAAAGAGGTGACAAGCAGGGCTGGATGTCCGCATAGGCCTGGGCCTAGGGCCCAAATGTCGCATGGGGACCGGAATTATGGGGGAAATATTAATATTTATATTATTTTTTAATATAAAAAATATATATATATATTTTACAGCATTAATATTACACTTACACGCCTAATAAATATATGTTCATCACACAGGATCCTTATTATTGTGAGTAGTAGTATTAATAACGCAACTTAAATCATATCTCCAATCTAACCTTAAATCTAAGAACTCCATCCCCCAGAATGCCATGCCGGGGGGCCCAAAACATATGCGGGGCCTAGGGTCCGTGAACGTCAAGATCCGGCCCTTGCGACAAGAGGTGACTCTCTATGATAGCTATGCATTTGGCATTGTCTTTTTATTCCGACAAATTGATGTGATGTTAATGGGCATTAATGATATTTGTGGTTCCTCTTTCATTATGTTCATGCATCAAGCGCCTGCCCTTAATAAGAATGAGCCGTAAGCACTGTCCAGGCAGTGACGCACACATCGCAGCAGTCTCTTAGAGATGCATGAATTTAAAAAAACCTATTATATGGATGTTCCTCCTTTAACGTTCTTAGCGTAAGAGAAAATGATAGAGGAAGGAGCTGAGGAATGAGATTATCTTAATGTCACCACATTACAGGAGTTTTCATTTCCGTTCCGCATCGGCGATGTGAGCTCTTGTCTCGCTAACAATCCGCAGTGGTGGCGGCAGCCCGTAAGGACGCAAGGTCCCCGGTCCCCAATTATGAGCTCCCGCCGAGCGCAACATCGCGAGCCGCAGAGCCAAGTGTGGGAGTTCCGCGCCCGCGTGTTTGTGTGCGTGTGCGTGTGAGTATGTGGGTGTGTGTGTGTGTGTGTGTGTGTGTGTGTGATCAGCACGGATGGAAATGAACAAACCGCAGAGCGTGGAGTTTCCATCCGCACTGCGCGCACTGGTCACCATGATGCCTGTAAAAAATGGCCAGTTATTGTAGGCTATATTGTGTGTGTGTGTGTGTGTGTGTGTGTATATATATATATGGGTGAGAGAGAGGGAAGAAGAGAATAAAGATGTGTGCTGCTAATTGGTTGTAGTTGTAAAAGACTGTGTGGTTACTAGGTACATTAGCTGATGGCTGTAGTTAATGAGGAGAGAAATAAAAGTAAAAGTACAGATCTTCAGATGCACACACACACGCATAAACACAAATCTCAGTGGATGAAGATAAGCACTTTAGCCTGAGGGAGGGGGGAGCCTCACATTTGGGTTATATTTACTGTTAATGTTTTGGTTACAGTGAGAATCATCCCCAAATCTCTGGGATTGTCACCAGATTTCCATAAACCCCCCAGCAAAGCCCTCTGGATCTTCCATTTGCGTGAGTTAGAGGAAGAGAGGAAACTGTGACATAAGAGAGTTAGTGAGATGGTAGGCAAGAGAGAGAGAGAGGGAGAGGGGGATAGAGAAAGAGACTTAAAATAAAGTGTAAAAAGTGATTTAAAGCAGAGAGAGGGAGAGGGTGATTTCGAGAAGAAAGAGCAGTAGAGCGTACTAAAGCTTTGTCATGAAGTAGGACAGGGTCTAATCAGAACCACACGCTGCCTCTCTCTTTTCTTCTCTCCATCTCTTTCTCCTTCTCTTCTCCTCTCCCTTGATTATGCTGCCAACGCTTAACACCACAAACACAACGCACACACACCACCATGACACCTAACAACAACAAGGACCACAATGGAAATAAGTCCTAGGACTTTTCTGTGTCATCCTTAATATGTCTTTTTAAAATGTACATGTACATTGGGATGTATCCATGTATTGTATTCTTTTAAAGTGAAATGTCAAATAAACTAAACCAAACTAAAAACGAAGCTCTCTCTCCCTCACTGCCTCTCTCACTCTCACTGCATCTCTCCCTCTCTCACTACATCTCTCTCTCCCTCTTTTACTGCACTGGGTTTTTATGGGTACCGAAGTTTATCAGAAGAAGAACTGAGAGGGATTAGTGGAGAAGGTGTGTGCCCGGTTGTCTAAGTGGAAATGGTTGATACCCCAGCTACCGTGTAAGGGAAGAGCCCCAATTATCAATAACCTAGCAGCATCCTGGGATCCTCCTGGGATTACAATCAAGGAAATACAACAGAGGTTATGGATTTATTTAGGTCCGGACAGCATTGGTGGAGGGCGGCTGTCCTTTCTCTGCCAGTCCACGAGGGTGGGCAAAAGCTTGGGGCCAGTGGGTGTAGAGTTGCTGCTTTTCGTTTGCAGGCAGCACAGAAAATCCTCTATGGGCAGCATCTGGCCTAGATGGATATGAAACGTGTACTATTGAGGAGGGCTCGGCGACTAGGGCTGGCCAGTTATGATAGTGCTGGAAAGAAGTCCCTAAATGTGGTGTGTGTGAGGGTGATGCACCTCCACAAATGGGGCTGCTGGAGTCCGAGTGGGGGACCTCACTGGTTCAGACTCATCCCTGAAAGGGAGCTGGGGGTCCCTGTACAAGTATCCCATTGACAAACGGACGGGTGGTCTTCAGTGGTGGTGTAGGAGCTATTTATGAATCTATGTCCTTGTTCATGCTATTCTTATGGTTTGTTATGATGCTTGTTATTTTAATCATGTTTACCAAGTATGTAATTGTGTCATCTCCCCCAAGTGATGGATGTTTAGAACGAGTGTTAGTAAGTACTTTGGCAGGGCTAGTGATTGGGGAAGCTTTGGATGCAAGTACCTGGAAATACTTCTGAAATGAAAGCAAAGGAAAAATAAAGCCAACTTTAAATAATTTTACTGGAGCCTTCATTATTAGGCAAGTGGGTAAAGAAAATTTGAAAACTTATATGCCCTTCCATTATCTTTCAGCTGAGGCAGCCAAGGTTTATATGCAGACTATAATAGTTTCTCACTGGAAATACTGCATAACAAGAAGCTGTAATAAAGCCACTGCAATCTCTTTATAAACATACATTTAATTAAAATCTAACATTTAATTTTTCATCAAAAAACTACTCGATACCACTATTGCAAGATACTAACTCAATTTAACTTATTGAGGTTGGATATCTTTAGGTTTTATTCTGACGCATGTCTCGTGATTAAAATTGTGCACAACTTGCCCCCCCCCCCTCCACCTCTAAATTAATTCATAAAGTTACGAGCTCACTGTTCCAACAGGTCTTCAAGAGCCACCTCTGCAGGAGATCGCACTGTATCCAAATGCATTGCGACATTTGGTCACTCAGCATTTTTTCATAAAAGCCTCTAAATATCGTAATTCACTTCCAAATGATTAAGGGAAGCAATAGTAATTTCACCTCGAAAGTCAAAATACGCCTAAAGGAAAATCATATCGGTCATCATCAATCATAATATACATATTCTCGCTGACAGTATCAATGACACTAAAGGTCTAATCGTGTTTTCTAAGCGCCGCCTCCAGAGCAGATTGCACTGTACCCACAGTAACTACGCACAAACCCAGGGCGCACCTGGAGCCTCGGGATGGAGACGGCTGTCCTTTCTGTCTGGAGAGGGGAACGCTGACTCACCTATTTGCAGAAAGCATCTCTGTGTTTATTTATGGTCCGAAATATGTCGTGGCAAGGAAAAAAGTTGCTTCTTTTGTGCTTGTCTTGCTTAATTTTCTGTTTGATCAAGCCAATATGGCAACATGGCTGTCCCGGAAACACAATATTATGGGGGAAGGGGGATACTGGATGGGATATTCATGTTTAGATTTTAAGGTGTTTGGTAGACTCTGTGAACACTCACGTTTGTTTTGTATTTGTTTGTGTTTTAAACCTATTTATTTATTTTGGTTCATTTAATATAGTTTTGAGATTTCGTTTTTAGTGTTTGGTTCTATGAAGTATGGAATGGAAGTGTCTGTTAAGCTCTTTGTTTTTACTGCCTAAATAAAGGATGATTCAAAGTCAAAAGGATTTCCCTCTCTCCCTCTCCCTTCCTCTTCCTCTCTCTCTCTCTTCCTCTCCCTCTATCTCCATCTCTGCATCTCTCTGTGTAACCATCTCACTCTTTCCCTCTCTATCTCCGCTCATGTATTTATTGGTACTTCTCTCTCTTTCCCCCTGTTTGGATGCACATAATCTCTCCCCCTGAGCAACAAATCTCTCTAAACCAATTAGAGGCACCAGCACAATTTCAGCCAGAGCAGAGTGAGAACATTAGGGAAATAAAACCAGTAGGTCTGTACCTATATTGTACTTGATAAACACTGCCTGGTTCAGTGTGGCTCAGTAGGTAGGGCATGGGGCTGACAATGCTTAAGTTGTGGGTTTGATTCCGATTGGGACCACATAAAGTGAAAAATTTATGCATTCATTACTGTAAGTCACTTAGGATAAAAGTGTCTGCTAAATGGCATATATATATATACATATACAGTATCTACCTGTAGCTCTATACCTGTGTGTGTGTGTGTGTGTGTGTGAGAGAGAGAGAGAGAGAGCATGTGTGTGTGAGTGTGTGTGTTTGTGTGAGAAGCACCTACAGCAGGAAGAGAGTGGGCTTTAAAGCCAAAATAAAAAATATTAAATAAAACCCATCTAAAGATGTCAGACTCCGCAGAATTCCCTCTGTATGGTACTGAGTTTATTTCTTTTCGTCTTGAGGAAGAAAATAATAAAATAAAATAATAAAAGTGTTTTGTCATCATCTGAGATGTCACTTTACTGCTTCACCTGTCTTCTCCAAGGAATAGCACCTGTCAATAAAAAAGGTGTATATGTGTGTGTGTCGGTAATATCTGCCTCCCTGCTAAAGATACTGAATAAATCATGTCAGTCTATTTTCACTATGAGGCTGAAAGAAAGACATAGAGAGAGAGCAAAGAAGAGACTTAATTTTCAGCACCCATGTGTGTGGAGAAACGCACCTCCCTCTCTCTCCCTTTCTCTCCCTCTCTTCCTCCTCCTCTCCCTCTCTCCTTCTCTTCTGAGGGTTTCTGGTTATATAACTGCCCTCTTTCCCTTTTTTTTACTTTTTAAATACTCATGCACACACACACACACACACACACACACACACAGCTTCCTCTTCTGAAAAACCTAACAGAAAATAAATAAAAATTGAGAGAACACAATCAGACAGGCAGGGCCATCTTCCCCCAAACTGAAAGACGAGATCTTGAATACGGTCATTGATGTCTGAGAAATTCACGTTCACGGTTGTCCATAGGGAGATGGCAGAGGAGCCCTGTTCTAAGCAGTGATATTTAAATTAGAATCCGAATTAATACCAATATAACTCAGCTGATACACGTTTTATTCTAGTTGGGTCTGCCACAGCCAAACGCGCATAACGGCCTCGTAACGTTGCAGTGGCAGTCTGGCAGCAGAGCAGAAAAGGCTTTGGTATCCCTGTAATGGAGGTGTTTACGTCATTGGTCTTGTGTACATGACAGAGCCATCTGTGCATCCGGATGGACTAACGGTTAACCTCAGCGAGACCTCGGGCAGCGAGGGACACGTCTGCTAGGGGACGTTTCCGTAGGACAGGTGGTGGTGGGGGAGGGGGTTAAATGAGGTTTGGAGGGAGGAGGGCCTGTGTTTATATAACACTGAGCAGCAGGACGTGGGTCACCTGTTTCACCTGCAGTTTCTGTGTGTGTGCGTGTGTGTGTGTGTGTGTGTGTGTGTGAGAGAGAGAAAGAGAGAGTGTATGTGTGTGTGTGAGTGTGTGAGAAAGAGCTCTTGTGTGTGTAAGAGTGTGAGTGTGTGTGTGTCCCCCCCCCCACTGTGGGACTCTACAGCCCACAGCCCCTAGGTCAGATATGATCATTTCAAAGTGCCTTTTAGCTACTCTTATTTTTTAGACTTAACCTGCATATTACAATAATCTACCTTGTTTGTCTTTGAATTAGAGGAGGCGGTTTTGCCTTACAAAAAAATATCTAAAATATAAGTGACTGCATGATCATTTGTCCGAAGTGGTTCCACTACCTGAGCTGCAAATTCTGTCAGGATTATTGCACAAAATACAAGTTGCTGTCCATAGCTACTTCTACATTGAGGGCCTTCTCATATTCTCCCAGTCATAGGCGTAACAAGGCATTCTTCGGGGTCCTCCTTTTGTGACTGTGACCGATAGATCTATGTCTATGCTGAAGGCGGGTTGCTGACAGAAAATTGAATTTGGTTGGTGCCTCCTCAATCCCGCCCCTTGCAAAGTAACAGTTTACTATTTAATTCCCTCGTTTTAGTGAAATCTCCTCTGCACCTTCAATGAGTGTGTTTGTTCGTCATTTATCAATCAGGGTTAACTGAATTACACTACAATCTGGGCTTGGAATACAAAGATATTGTATTTTAAGTGTTAAACTAAATCATTCACAAGTCCTTAAGTAAGATTTTAGGCTAGCTAGATAGCTATGTAGCTAACTGTTATCTAACTTGTAGTCAAAACTAATAGCTAGCTGAAGCAGCCATGGTTTTGTATACTTAGCTACATCCACACCTGCTGTTGCTGTGGTTGGTATTTTAGTTCACTAGCAGGGTGACAGCCAGAGTGGTCCCTCTTTCAGCTTTGGGCCAGATCCTCTTCCTGCAAGGCCTGGAATCGGTTGGACACCACAAACTCTGGACATGCTGCCCTTGCATTATATGCGTGCCCTTTTCTGTGCTTACACCCTACCATTACCCAACTCTCTCACCCTGCCTGCTCTGGAGACTCCCCCCCTCCTCAGCTTCAGTGTGCAAACTAACTCTGCAAAGAGTGTACTACTCAGCTCCTGGAACTGTACAAATTCAGCAGAGTATCAGAGTCCAGCATTTTCGGCTTCAAGTTCAAGGATGTTGCTCTTGAGATGCTCAACTAGCAACTAACAGTCACAGTCAGCCATTACTGCCCAGACAGAGACACCAAGTCAACTATACAAACCGCACTGAGGTGGTTACAAACAGTCAGGATCATAAACTAGGAATGACAGGAAACACCTCGGTATAGCTAACTTAGCTAGGTACGGGTTGTTTGTTACAAGGGAGCATGCAGCAGCTAATGTAGTCAAGTTATGTTACACACTAATGTTCACTGTAGGACAGTAAATGGCAAGCTAGCTAGATAACTAGCTTCAAAGTTTCAAAGTCTTATATTTGCTCCTGAGAGGCTGAAAAAAACACAAAAATATCTCTTGTCAGCCAAATATAGTACAGAGATTGCAAACCAGGTAGTGAGTTAGCCATTTGCCATTTAGCATTTCCCTCTTTGTCCCCTAATAGCAACAAAAGTTAGAACTAAACTTCTTATAGCATCAAGTTAAAATAAATTAATATCACAAATATCGCTAATAATCACAACAATATGCAAGCACACAACACAGACCAACAAGGAAAGCTGCACAACAGGTACTCAGGCAAGAAGTCAGGCAAGTAAATCAGGCTACAGTAATCAATCAGGCAAGAGCAATCATAGGTGAAAACAATCAGCACCATGTCTGAGTTCTGCTCTGGCTGAGTTCCAGAAGGACACACACACACACACACATATACACAAACGCCAATGGCACACTCTCTCACTCACATGGTCTCATCGTTGAGGAACTCCAGCTTGCCGGCAATCTCCTCATAGTCCTCCCCGGCCTTGGCGGTGCCCTCCTGGGTGTGGTACGGCAGTGCCACCTTGCCTCGGGCACCGGAGGTGCGCTGCACCTTCACCTGCATGGTGCCCACGCTCTCGCTCACACGCGTGGCCGTGCCCTCAAAGGTGAAGATTCCGGCATGGTCGTCATCATAGATGGTCACCGTGGTGCTGTGGGCGTCGCCAAGCGCAGCCTTGGGCAGGGCCAGGGCAGAGGCGGCAGCCGCCACACTGTTGCCAGCAGAGACAGGTTCGAGGGAGGGGTGTCCTGCACGGCTCACCACACGGGGGTTGCTCAGGTGCACGTAGAAGTATTCGTCCTCTTCGAAGATGTCGTCGTCAATCACGCCCACTGTCAGCTCCTTCAGGGTCTCGCCCGGCTTGAACAGCAAGGTGCCCTCCGCAAACTCATAGTCGGAACCCGCGTTTGCTGTGCCGTCCTCCGTGCGATAATCCACCTGAAAGGAAGGGAAGCTCAAGTCAGGAATAGGAACAGGAAGTGGGGGGTTCAGCAGAAAGCTCAGGAATAGGAACAGGAGAGCGTTATCAGAGAGAGAATGTTAAATGAGCACAGATCAAGCTTCAGACCTCAGTAGAGGGAGAGAACAGGGCTGAATGACTGTTTGCTGCAGTTTCTTTTGAATTAATTCCCCCTGGGGGTGAGTAGAGATCAGGTGTGTGGTACCGAGCTCCACCCCCTTCCTAAGTGAAAGCCAACATGGTGCTGCTTCGCTGTGTTGTCTTGTGTGGACCTCCTCACTTGCCCAGGTGTATCTCACCTTGACACCCCCCCCTCCCCACCTGTCCAGGTGTATCTCACCTTGACGGTGCAGCCGCTATCCCCCCCGTGCCGGGCTACAGCGAGGGTGAGAGAGCCACAGTTCTCGAAGCATTGGTAGTGCGGCAGCTGGAACTCCAGCAGGATGGTGTTGGGGTCATGCTCCATGGCGCTGGCCTCGTGGCAGCTGACCACCTTGCGGGCCTGGTCAGCCGCGTGCTTCTTCAAGATGTTACCGGCGCCAATCATCATCCTTGTGGCCTGGATGCGGTAGAAGGCGCGGCTCTTCTGTTGCTGCACCAGCACCTGGTAGTTGGCCATCTCAATCAGCTGCTCCATGTCCTTCTCCGGGTGCCTCTGTTTTAGCTCCTTCAGTGTCCGTGCCATGTCTCGCCGCGCCTCGTCCTCCAAGTCCCGACCGCCCGTGCCCCCCTCCTCGGCCCCCGCCAGCATGCCATCCAGTGCCTCCTTGTGGTGCGAATTCAGCCCCTGCCCATCCATCTCTACATCAACCTTGGCGAAGACGCCATCACCCTCGGTCTCGATCATGATGCCGTGGTTCTTGTCGGCGCGGTAGCGCTTGTGGACGTACTTGTAGAAGAGCAGGCGGCGGTCGGCAATCCAGGCTTGCAGAACGCAGACAGGGAAGAAGAACAGGGTGAGCACAGCCTCCCACACCTCCACCACACCTGGCGACGACACTGACAGGATGATGTAGAGCCAGATGTAGGCGAAGATGCTCCAGGCGGCCGTAACGAAGAAAACACGCAGGTGCTTGACCCGCCGGACCTCGCCATCCGGCACCACGTACACGCACAACGCAATGATCACGAACATGTTGAAGGCGGCACTGCCCACGATAGTGCTGGGGCCCAGGGTGCCCGCCTCGAACCTGTGACCACATACCTCGATGACAGAGAGCAAGATCTCGGGCGCAGATGAGCCCAGCGCCATCAGCGTCAGGTTGGACACAGTCTCGTTCCAGACACGCACGGTGGCGGTGGCCGTCTCGCCATTGGCCTTCTTCATTGTGATCTCGCGCTCCTGCGACGTGATGACCTCAATGGAAGACATGAAGCGGTCGGCGATGATGGACATGCCCAGGAACATGTATATGAGCGCCACAAAGTACACGATGGCGCGTGCCACCTTGTCGCCAGCCGAAGGGTTCTGCGGATTCCACATGGGCAGGACCACACCCTCTGAGCAGCTGTCCCCACCCGAGCAGTTACCCGGGCGACCGGGCGTGGAGTCGGGCGACGCCCGGGCTGGGGGGCTCAGCTCCAGTAGGAGGAAGAGGAGGAGGAGGATGCTGCAGAGAATGGAGGAGAAGGGGAAGGAGCGGAAGGAGGAGGGCGGAGCCAGGAGTGAGGAGAGGCGAGGGCGTGGCATGGTGGCGCAGGCAGCTGGGTGTGGGATTCACTGTCTTTCTCTCTCTGTCACGCTGTGGATTCTCTCTCTGTCTCTCTGTCTCTCTCTCTCTCTCTCTGTCTTGCTGTGTGTGATATTCACGCTCTCACTCTCTCTCTCTCCGTTGTGCTGTGTTTGATATTCTCTCACTCTGTGTGAGAAGCGGGATTCCTGGCAGTTCTCACCCCTGCAACACAAGAGAGATATCCGCCATCAGTCTCTGCTTAATTCAGTAGTTAATAAAATAAATTTCCCCAAACAACACAAAATACTTCCCTTGCATTCAATGTATCGATCACATCGATATATTGATCACATCAATAAATTGAAGCACATTGATCTGAGCTTGTTTCTTCCTTCCTGTCTCCGTCCCTTTCCTGACATTTTTACCTATCTGACACCTCTCCTACTATCCTCCTGTCCCATCCCCCCCACAGGAGGCTGTGAGAAAGGGAGAGCCATGAAAGGAGGAGGTCACCCTGGGTGAAGAGTCACAATCCTGGACTAAAGCTAAGCTGCTCCACAAACAAAGACACACATCATCACAAATCACTCCCCTCTCCTAGAGAGAGAGAGCCTGTCTCACACACACACACACGTACACACACACACACACACATACGCACACACACTCTCCCCCCCTCTCTCTCTCACTCACTCACACATGCATACACACACAGACTTATGCATGCACTCTCTTTCTCTCTCTCTCTCACTGACACACACACACAAACACACAAGCACTAACTGACACACACAAGCACACACACAGTCAAACACGCACACACATGCACTCAGTTACACACACACACGCACACACAAACACATGCGTGCATGCAGTCACAGACACACACACAAACATGCAATCACACACACACACACACGCAGCCACACACACACGCACACGCACAGTCACACACACTTGTCATGTATAGGCTTTGGCCTACAGGGTTGGATTTTACAGCATTGTTTATGTGAGAGATGGTGAGACCATCGTTTCAGTTATGGGTTTACATGGCGAGGCCCCGTCCAATCAAATGCTGTATCCCTGTGGGTTCCTGGACCAGGGCTCAGGCCTGCCATACATGGGGGTGACAGACACACATTAGCATTCGGATGCCCCGCAGAATATCAACCAATCACATCCCTCCACCTCAAAGCCTGAGTCAGGCATCGCTCCAGCTCTCAAACATCCACACCTCTACAACCACAGTCCTCCATCACTCCTGCATCCCCTGTGTGTAAACATTAATGAATCGCACTGTTTCACATTTAAAATGACTATAACCAGAGCAACAACAACAATAACAACAACAACAACAACAACAGTAGCAGCAGCAGCGACGAGTCGTCAGTGAATCAATGCAGAGCCAATGGACTCAGGGCCACCAGAACTCACCGTGATTTAGATATGGGCCAAAGAGAAAAACAGAGATAGAGAGGTGGTCGAGGGATGGAGGGACAGGGGGATGGTAGATTGATAGAGTGATGGATAGAGGGATGATAAAGTACATGGATAAAGTGATAGGGGGATGGTAGAGGGATACAAGTACAAGTATTTTAAAATAAATTCTAAGAGATACAGGGAGCCAATGCAGTTACGCCAGAACAGGTGTGATATGTTCAGTGACTAAAAACAAAGGCATAAGACAACTAGTAATAGAGGGATGAATAGAGTGATAGGGTGATAGAGGGATGGATAGAGTGACTGAGGTGTATCTCACACTCTGTGCTCTGATGGTTCAGTACTTCGCTGAGTCCCTTTGATGGAGAGATCAGGGGGGTGATGGGGGAGAGCTTTATGAATAATTCCCTGTGTGCAGGACAGTTTAATCCTGTAGATACTGATCATGCCAGCAGCCCTACACACATACACACAAACTTTTACACTCACTCTCACACACACACACACGCACAAACCCAAACACACACACTACAAACACACACACATGCACTCACTCACTCAAAACACACAAACACACATGCATACACACACTATAAACACACACACACACAAACACACTACAAAAACACACGCGCACACAGTCACACAAAAAGCTGATGGCTATAGCTACCTGTACCTGCATAACTGTAGTTCAAGTTATATATTAATATGTTTCTTTTCAGCATCAAGGATGTGATTATCCGATAATCCATCTGGAATCTTCTAATAAAAGCACCACAATCTTCTAAGAAATGTTATTATTAAATAAATTATTAACATTACCTCTCATTACTAACATTACCTTTCATTTCCTCCCATTTCTAACATTACCTCTTATTGCCAACATTACCTCTCATTACTTCTCATTACCTCTCATTACTTCTCATTACTTCTCATTACCTCTCATTACTAACATTAGAAACATTACTTCTCATTGAGAACATTACGAACATTGCTAACATTACCACTCATTACCGACATGACCTCTTATTTTGAACATTACCTCTCATTATTAACATTACCTCTCATTACCAACATACCCCACATTACTTCTCATTACCTCTCATTACCAACATTACCTCTCATTACCTGTCATTATCTGTCATTACCAACATTACCTCTCACTCTTATTACTAACATTACCTCTCATTACGGTCACACTTTGCAACGGGTCCAAAAAAAGGCTAATTAAAACTAGACCAAACTGTATAAATGTACACTTTCTACAGCGGCACATCAAGCAAAATAAAATAAAAAGAACAAGCACATTGAAACTGAAACAATTCCTTTTCTATGTCAAAAGCGTGGTCTCGTAGCAATGCTTTAAAACGTTACACTGCACATAGCTCTGTGACTACAAATGCATCTGCAAACACAGAGCGCATTAATATAAAACAGAGTCCCTTCTGGCTCAGGGTACCACGGGCTAAAAGCAGCAAGCTACAGCCAAAATACAACAGCTGTGTTTCTCTGGCTTGTGTGTATAAGATATAAAAGCTCTCTTTTCTCTCTCTGTCTGTTAGAATGTGATTTAACTCTGTGAGTAATGGGTGATGTGTCCCACCTCTGTTTAACCAAGCATATGGTGTGATAGAGGGGCAGGCACTGTAAAAGCATAATTATCTAGGAGATACAGAAACGGCAAAAGCAGAGACAGATTAGACAATGAGAGAAAATTACATCTGTTTTTTATAATGAATACATTTGTAGACACAATAATGAGGTAATTATTGCCAGTTTGGTAGCATTTGTTTTACACTTATTGCACTCTGTAAACATCTTAACAGTGTGTGTTTTAGCTTATGCTGTAAAAACATTGGCAGTGTGTGCTTTAACCTATTGTGCCAATAACGCTTGATTTGATTAGATGTTTTTTAAAGAGAGAGTAAGAAAAAAGAAGAGGGCATGGTGGTATTATCAGTTATAAGTCAGGAAGTTGTTAAAGCACTAGTGTTACTGTCCTCACTGTGTTGTTCATATGTATGCTATATACGGTGATGCATTGTGTAGTGTTTCAAGAAATTGAAGTAAAATATGTATATGTTTATATTGTGGCATCCCAAGGGGTAGGATGAGGAAATGGATGCCTGCGTCTTTCATTCTTGGGAGCCATTGGAGGAAACTGAAGAACTTCCCGCAGTTTGAATGAAGTCAAGCGATTGGGACTACGGACAGCTGAAGGCCATTCGTAGGCCTATTTAAGGGACTAATTCCTGTCACACTGAGAGGGAGTAGGGTGGTGTGTTGGCTTAGTGGAGAGAGAGTGCGAGAGAGAATTGTGAGAAGTATTTTGGATTGTGTATAATGTTTGACCCGGATTGTTTGAGGACCCTGTTTTGTGTACCGACTTTTGGACTGTGTGAGGAACTGACCTGGATTGCGACATTGGATTTTGGACAAAGACAATGTGGGGAGACAGTGTAGAGTTTGGAGTGTGTGGGGGGGCAGTGGAGAG
The DNA here is from genome assembly GCA_029706075.1 of Aldrovandia affinis. NCBI lineage: Eukaryota > Metazoa > Chordata > Actinopteri > Notacanthiformes > Halosauridae > Aldrovandia > Aldrovandia affinis. Next base: position 6,458,709 of record JAINUG010000033.1, on the reverse strand, counting down.
TGTGGGGGCGACAGTGGGGGGAGACAGTGTGGAGAATAGGCTCCAGCAGCACTGTGTGCAGGTAACAGCACTGCTGATATTTGCATATAAATTGCTGCTGTACTGAAGGCCTTATTTCACATCCCAGGTCACATTGCTTTACTCACTCAGACTCACACACACACACACACACACACACACACACACACACACACACACACACACACTCACTCACACATATACACACATACACACACAGTGGCACACACATACACTAAGACACACACACACTCTCACACACTCACACGTACACACATACACACACACTGGCACACACACACACACACACACTGGCACACACACACACTGTACTATTACATAAAGGTTGTGTCTTATTGAAGTTATCTTTGTAAATTGCAATGTGATTGGAGATTGCTCTGGTGTGAAAGGCAGTCACAATGCAATGCATTTCAAATGAGAGATCAGAGGTCAGATCAGGACCAAGGCTGCACTTCATGGTAAATAAAAACTCTGACCCATGTCTGAATGTGCTTCACACAGCAATTATAAGTGAGGAGTGAGAGAGAGAAAGGTGAGTGAGAGGAGGGGCAGATGGATTTGGGAGTTCTGGGAGGGTTCCCAACTTTATTCCAGTGCTGACGGGTCCACGAGCAGGACACACTTAAGGAACACATTTCTTGTGTTTGGGATTTCATATCGCACCCGACACTGGGCTGGGAGACTTTAGACAGTTAGCCCAGCGCCCAGTGCGATATGAAATCCCTTGTTCCAGCAAAGCATTTAGGCGTCAGATGGTATCCAGGGGAATTCTGAGCAGTAATGAGCGCTAACAGAGAAAGGTTCCCACTCTCACACACTGCTCCTCTCTCAGCCTCTGGAGCAGAGGGGTGTGGCTTAAGGCTCCACCCCCATACTTTCCCCTTTTTTTCTCCATGGTGTAATTTATTTTGTATTTGATTTGTTCCCTCTCCCTGGGGTGGGGGGCGGGGTCTGTTGTTTCAGTAGGGAGGCGTTGTCTATCTGTTTAACTTTGTGAAAATTAATCAAAATAATTTCGTAGATGATCCACCCCTTCAAAACAAAAGCCCAATTTATACCCTGTTTAAACCCATAACAGGGTGTTTAAACAGGAGAGGCAGAAAGCTGTTACTTCCACAGGTATGACACCATGGCTCCAGCACATGCTTTTCTATTACATTTATTAATTTCAGGTGATTTATTGATTTTATTTTTCAGATTTTCCCCCTGGTTTTTCTCCCAATTTGGTGGCCAATTATACACTCTATTCCTTCAATTCACCCTCCCCCACGAGCCCACCGCCGGTCTCTATGGAACAAGCCATTTACTCCGGCAATGAATCGCCTCCTCCGAGACGGAACTCACCCACCTGTCTTGCCCTCAGAGCAGCCCTCTGCGCTTCTCGGTGAGCTTGTGCCGGCTCTCCCTCCCCCCTTCCCCAGTCACCACCCCTGAACAGGGCTCCCAGCCAGAGACCCCGAACCCCAGCCGCAGTAGGCAACCTGCACTCTGGGCGAGTGCTTTTACTGTTACACCACCCGAGGCCCCTGTGATTTATTGATTTTTAAAAATATTTTTCTCTTTGTGTTATTGGATGTCTCTATATGCTTTTTTTAAAAGATTTGAGCCATAGTTTGAGGATTGGTATAGTTATGTTACTGTTGTGAGTGCACTTATGTGTGGCGGTGTGGTTCTCTGTGGCTCAGTTGGTAGAGCACAGCGTTGGCAATGCTTAGGTTGTGGGTTCAATCCCCACTGGGGCCACATATACTGAAAATGTATGCATTCACTACTGTAAGTCGCTTTGGATAAAAGCGTCTGCTAAATGGCGTATATTATTATGTACTCCCGCATTGTAAATCGATCTAGATAAGAGCGTCTGCTAAATGAATGAAGTCAGCACACACCTCCACCCTCTTATTGTCAGCTGTTTCCAATACCCCACATCTCTATCTCCACCCTTTTCTACATGTTTTCTCCTTTGTCACCAATATCCAAATGGTGAGGGTCTCCAAGTCCAAATTGCATTAAATGGTTCAGTTGCAATGTACAGTATTTCACAAGAAAACTTTGAAGGCATACCTTTTGCATAGAGAAATGTTTTCTATTGCAACAGTTTTACCATCACGTTGAAATGATCACAAAGAGATGTGGGTTACACAGAATCCTTTGCACTGTAAGTGCTCAGTTCCAAATTGTTGCCCAGATCAGATTTTTCTTTTTGGTCCCAATTTAGTAGCCAATTACCCCCTCTTTTTCATGTCAATCCCCCGCTCATATTGTGATTTTGCTGCCGTAGCCCTGAGACCAGCAGTGACAAAGGCGAAGTATCGTCTCTTCCGAGACAGCACTCGCCAAGCCGTCGACCGTAACTCTGATACTCCAGAGCGACTCCCATATGTAGCGAACTCATGTCAGCTTCCCTCCCCCCTCCCTGGGGCAGACAGCCAATTTCCACCCTCTAGTGGCACTCCCAGCTAGAGCCGATTCTGGTGTGGCTCATATTCATTTTTAAAAGTGACCCATATCCGGTATCAGGGTAAACTGACCGCCGTCCTGAAATGACCTGCATGCAGCTGCATAATGTCATTGCTGTCCACGTTTACATCAGTACCGCTAACGCAGAGTTATGACAAGAGTAATGGAGAGGTACATAAAAATTACCTGGGCCATGTTACAAGCACTGAACAATTCCACTTTGAGCATCCACACACAGGTCACATGTAGATTGCATGGCTAGTACCATATACATATATGGACTGAAAAGATGCGACTCCATGTGTTTTTTTACTGTTCACACTGTTCTAAAAACACCCAAACTCTGTCACGTAAAGGGAAAACAGCTCTGTCACTTTTTGCCGCAGTGTGAAGACAGCCTAACAGACAGAACAGGTTTAAGCTTTTCTTTCCTCAGTGTAAGATTAAACAGGGGTTCCATGTGAAGCATGGAGAGACAGGGCTAGTGCATGGCTGCAGGTGTGAGCATGTAAAACACATGGAGAATGATAATAGGAGACACCCACTTGTAGGCACTGCTGGTTACTGCTCCAAAAGCAGGTTCAAATCATGCAAATTCAGGACAATTATGACAATAAGGCATTATTTCTGCCTCCCGTATTCAGATTTCACAGGCCACAGTGCCCTCTAGCACAAGGGGAGGATGTTATGCATATTTATGCAGATTTAATTTATTTTAAAATTATGCAGTTGTTTCTTGTTTATCATGGTCAAAACTCACCATGTTTTTTAATAGTCCATTTCCCTCCCAGCTCACAAAACTGTTCAGCACGGTGTGTGTGTGTGTGTGTGTGTGTGAGTGAGTGAGTGAGTTATTGTGCTGCTGTGCCGAACAGACTCGTGGAGCCTCTGCAGTGAAACTCACAGATCATTACTGCACTGCTGTGTGAGGAAGTACCACTACAGAGGGAGGGGGAGAGAGAGGGAGAGAGAGGGAGGGACAGCGGGAGGGAGAAAGAGGGAGAGAGGAGGAGAGAAAGAGCAAGCATTCTCCTGGGAGAATGAGTAACTTTGACACATGAAGAGAGAGAGAAAGGCGAGTGAGCACACTCATCCTTGACAGTATTCAGTGAGAGAGAGCAGGAGAGTGGGATTGAGAGAGAGAGAGAGAGAGAGAGAAAATAGCAGAGAGGAGAGCAGGGCACGCATCTGCTGACCTCTGACCCAACTCTACAGGAAAGGGGAGAGAGAACGAGAGCAAGGGATTGACAAAAGAAAGACAGGAGGGAGCTTTCATCAGCTTTCATTGGCACACTGCTGAGAGAAGCAGTAGGAAGGCAGAGGGCAGGAATATGGTTCCTGTGGAGATGCATGCAGGAGCCAGCCTGCCCAGCTTACACACATCCTGCCCCTTCTGCTCCCTCCTGCCCTGTCCTGCTCTCTCCTGCATTTTCTGACCCTCCCTGCCCCCTCCAGCCACCTCCTGCTCCATCATGCCCCTCTTGCACCACCCAGCTCAGTCCTGCACCCTCATGCCTTGTCCTGCCCCCTCCTGCACCCTCCTGCTCTGTCCTGCTCCCTCCTGCCCACTCCTGCTCCACCCATCTCAGTCCTGTGCCATCCTGCCCCATCCTGCCCCCTCATGCCCTGTCCTGCCCAGCTGCCATTATCATCTATCATATCACTTTTTTTCCTCTCTTTTTAAAGTAATTTCACATGGTGGAGCTCTCAGTGCTACAAGGGCGTGTGGGCCAGCACCAACATGGCATTTCACATGGTGGAGCTGTGAACTCAGTGCTGGACAGATGGTGAACCGCTAATCACATGCTAATCTACGCTTAAAAACGCCACAGGTTTTACACAGGATAATGCTAATCACATGCTAATCTGTGCTAAAAATGCCACAGGTTTTCACAGTGTACAGTTAGTCGCACGCTAATCTGTGCTAAAAACACCACAGGTTTTACACAGTAATCACACACCATTTTACAAGGATACTGCTAATCACGCAATTAAGAACACCACAGGTTTTACAGCTAATCACACGCTAATCTGCGCTAAAAACACCACAGATTTTACACAGTGTACAGCTAATCATACAATAATCTGCATTAAATACACCACAGGTTTACACTCTCTCATTCTCTAAAAGTTACATAGATACATACTTCTCAAAGTCTTATATACCTTGCTAATATATATTACTGTACTAGGCATAGTGGTCTCAGTACATGTATCAATTTATGAACTAGCCGAGCTGAAATACATCTCACTATCTTTTTAGCATAATCGCCTCACAGTGGGGGATGTGTTCTGTTTGTCTTTGAGTCTTTGCTCTCCCGTATACACACACCCACACACATATCCAGACACATACATACACATCTACACAGAAATACACACATGTATACACATCCACACACACACACACACACACACACACACACATACATACACACACACACTCTCACACATATACATCCACATCCAGACACAAATGCACAAACAGACACACACACAACACATCCATACATCCATAAACACACACACACACACACAGACAAACACACAAGAAAAAAACAATAGTCATCAGGAAGGCTTGCATGGACATTCTAAATTTACCAGGAGGTCACCAGCTCTCAGCTCCTCACCTCTCTCTCCTCCAGCACAGCCTTGTCTGCAGCTGTTCTGTGTAATTCTGCCTTCTACTTGCCTGGAGGAGAGAAACCTTGGACTCAAACCTCAAAGATCTATCTCTTTCCTTTCCATTTGTTTTCTCTCTCCCTCACACTCTATCTCTCTCAAATTCAAATATGCATATTTGCAAGACAAGTGACCTTGTGTTACTAAAGCATTAAAATACATATCTGACAACAACCCCCAACTCTCTGTGTCTCTATATACAACCTACGCATGCGATTATTTAGATTTTTAGATGTTTATTGTTGTTTAATATGCAAAATGCATCCAAGCTGAGAAAGATTGGCGCAGCCCGCTTCTGTGCAAAGGGCACTGTATTGAGTGCGGACTGACTGCGGTCCTTTCACCGCCCACGAAAACTCCCACGAGGCCAGAGACGGCATGTAAAAGCACCCATCGTGGGTCTCTAATACCCGAGCGCGTTGCTAGAATGAATCGCCACACCCCCATACTTGGGAGTGCACGGCCATGAGAATTTGTTTCCTCTCCGTCCGCCGATCTTTGAAGGCAGTAATCCATCTGGCTAAAGAGAAACCGCCTGCAAAACCGAACTGAGCTTTGATTCAGATTCAATTAAGCCTCTAAAGTTGTGGAATCTGGAAATGTAATTAAAAAATTATTAAAATAATAATAATAAGGACAACATTGCTATCGATGTCACTACTGCTCTCCTGTCATTTCCAGGTGGACTGATGACTGAAAACAAGGAAAGTTTGGCAGAGATTGGACTCAAATCTTATAGTTGGTTTAATACACTGATACTGTTATAAAATTATACTTCAGAGAGTTCATTGTGCATATATTAATTCTGTTTGAACTTTCCATCCTTATTCAAGTATGAAGGCCATTTGTTATTCACTGTGGGAGGCCTTCGTTCTGCTCTGAGCCAAACTCCCACTGCTGGGACACTGACATTCCATCAGCTCACCAGCAGGGGGAGTTGCTACGGGCTCACACACACACACACACACACACACACATTCCTACACGGAAACAGGTGCATACATACACACTCACACACAAACACATACACACATTTCTGCACGGAATCAGGTGCACACATACACACAGATACACATACATAAATATATGTGTACACTGATATATGTATACTTTTATACACACACCATTTGTGCACACACACACACACACACACACACACACATACACACACACACAAAACATATGTTTCTTCAAGGGAAGAAATTAGTCTTGATTTGCAATAGGCATGTTGGTGGCTGAACAAGCCAATTCTTGAAGAGCAGGTCCTGTGGCAGCTCAGGCACTGGAACTCATGGCTGGTAGAGGCCTGGGTATGGGATTGGGCAGGGACTGTGCCTTCTCTCCTCGGCAGTTTCATGCCTGACGTTGTTGAACCTCAGGGCTGCTTTCCTGGCAGTGGAGCGCCAGCTGTTTTTTGTCTGCAGCCCTGAGCTCCCAGGTCTTGGTGTCCTGCAATGGTGAGTCGTTGTTTGAGTTAGTCTTTGAAGCGGACTGCTTTGTAGAGGACTGCTTTCAGCATCCTTGTGTCCTCCATGTGCGAGACATGACCTACTCAGCACAACTGCCGTAGTAGCAGGATGGACTCCATGCTGGGCATCTGGGCTTTCTCCAGAACTATGTTGTTAGCGATATAGTTATAGATATAGGCAGCACTGGTGGAAGCATTCTAGCAGCTGGATGTGTCTCTTGTACAGGACTCAGGACTCAAAGCCATACAGTAGAGTGGAGTCAACTATTGCCCTGTACACCTGAATCTTTGTGGTCTGGTGAAGTGAATGATTCTGCCACATTCGCTTGTGTAGCCGGCCAAAAGAACTGTTTGCCTTTTCCAATCTGTTATTAATGTATTTTGAGATGGATGCATCGTTTGATATCACACTGCCTAACTGTTCCACATCATTGAGACGGTTGTCACCAATATGTATGGGTGGTGAACAGTACACTCCAACAGGTGATAGTTGGAAAATGATTTCTGTCTTTCTGAGGTTGGTCAGTCCGAATGCATTTGCTGCCTTTGTGAAACAGTTGACAATGATCTGCAGTGCCTCCTCTGTATGTGCTAGCAGGGCACAGTCGTCTGCAAAGAGAAGTTCCACCAGGTGTTAGTCTGTGGTCTTTGTTCAACGCATATTGAAAAGACTGCCATCTGTGCGGTATCGGATATACACACCCTCTGTCAGCCCATCTTTAGACTCCTGCAGCATGACACTGAAGAGAATGGTAATGAGCGTAGGGGCAAGTATGCATCCTTGCTTAACCCCGTGTGCAATGTGGAATCTATCTGAGAGGCATCTATTGACTTTGACCTGACCTCTCAGTCCTTCATGTAGTTGCTGATGGATTTCAGGAACTTGGGAGGGCATCCCAACTTCATCAGTACTCTCCAAAGGCTATCCCTACTGACTGTGTCAAAGGCCTTACTGAGATCGATGAAGGCAGCATACAGACCCATGTTTTGTTCTCGGCATTTCTCCTGGAGCTGCCTCAGGACAAAGATCATGTTCGCTGTTCCCCTCCCTGCCCTAAAACCACATTAGCTCTCTGGCAGGATGTCCTCTGCGATGATGGGTATAATTCTATCCAGTAGGACTCTGGCAAGGATTTTCCCTGCTATTGAGAGAAGGGCGATTCCACGGTAGTTAGAGGTGTCAGATTTTTTCTCTTTGTTTTTGTAGAGGCACACGATAACTGCATCCCACAGATCTTAGGGTATGACTCCTTTTTCTCAGCACAGTGTGAATAGACCTCTCTTGCTGTCCAGAAGTGCATTTTCTCCCTGTTTGTATACCTCAGCTGGAATCCCATCAATGCCAGGTGCCTTGTGTGTTTTTAGCTTTTTTATGGCAGATACTACTTCTTCCAGTGTTGGGGGTTTGTCCAGTTCCAGCCTTATTTTACGCTGTTGTAATTTTTATATGGATTCCTCTTTGACAGACCGCTTGTCTCCAAACAGGCAGCTGTAATGCTCGGACTAACGCTCAGCTCAGCCATCAGATGATCGTAAAGGTGCCTGGATTTGGTAGGTTGGACCATAGACTGATTTCAGCACTTCATAAAATGCTCTTGTGTTTCCAGTGCCTGCATACAGCTGGGCCCTTTCTGTAAGGCCAAGTCCACCATTTGTTTTTGATGTCCCTCAGCTTGGTTTGCAGGGTTTTGCAAACAGTGTTATATGCCATTTTTATAGCCTAGTCATTTGGGTTGGTAAGTAATCTGCTATAGCAAGTGTGTTTAGTCTGGAGACATGATTGAATTTCAAGGTCATTTTCATCAAAACAATCTCTGTTTTTTTTCCTTGTTGAGAAGCCAACTATTTCTGCAGTTATTTCCAGAAGGACAGTTTTCAGCTCTTTCCACTGCTCTTCAGGGTCTACCTGAGGGTTGCCTGGGTCTTGAGCTTTACCGAGTCTGGCCTCAAGCTTCAGCTGGAATTCTTCCCTAAGCAGACAGAGCTTCTCAACATGACGTTTTTTGGGTACTGAGTTCTTCTTTTTTGGTTGGCGGTTAGATTTTTAGTGAGAATGTGGCCCACACTAGTTTACGGTCGGTGTAGCCATCAGTGCCTGGCATGACTCTGGTATGGAGAATGTCTTTGGTGTCCTGTTGTCATACCAGGAAGGTGCCAATGCTGTGAGCGTGGGTGCTGCCAGGTGGTTTTGAATCTGCTATTTTGCTGGTAGATTGTGTTCGTTATAATGAGGTTGTGTTCTGAGCAGAGTTCCAGTAGCATACAACCATTTTCATTGCAGTTTCCTATCCCATGCTTTCCAAGGACTCCCTTCTAGAAGTCTTGATTTTGGCCGACTCTTGCATTTAAATCTATTACAAAAAGCTTGTCTTTACAGTTGACCTCATGCAGATGAGTCCCTAGGTCATTGTAGAAGGCCTCTTTGACCCCTGGATCAGCTTGTAGGATGGGCGCATACACGCTGAATATGGTCGCAAATTTGTTTTCCTGTATGGGTAGGCGGACAGACATCAGGTGGTCTGAGTGTCCATTTATAATTAGGGCTGTCAAAGTTAACGTGATAATAACGCGTTAACGCAAATTCATTTTAACGGCACTAGTTTTTTTGACGCATTAACACACGTTCTGTTATGATGACCGTTTGCCCGACCCATAGTTTAGGAATCAGCTAGCATTAACGTTAAGTCAGATGGTGGCAAGTTCAGCTACAAAGCCAGATGGGTCTGTCAACAAGACCAAAGTTATTTGCAGTTACTGTTGATGTGAATTGAGTTACCACCGGAGTACATCTAGTCTCAAATACCATTTGCTAGCCAAGCACACAGCTAATGCAGACAGCCCCGTTAGCGCCAAAACATCCGCTTGCGGCAGACCACGCTTCATAGTGTGTGAGGGAAACTTTATTTATTGTTTGTTTTATTTTGTATCATCCTGTTTTAATCCCACATAGTAGAAGGGGATGTTTTTGTGAGTCTTTATTTTCCCCATGTGAGGTTGGACACAATTACATTGTGTGATTTGCTTTAGAAGTGCGAGGGATCCAAGGAATGATCTTTGAGTAATGGAAAATTTAACTGACCAATGTACCTGTTGTACAATGTGTCTGTTGTTGCGATGCACATAGGTCCATTGTTTTGTGTTAATGCTTAAAAAAACAGGGGCGTAAAGCGTAAAGATGGACACACTACATTGTGTGAGTACTCATATTACTAAGTAATGTTAAATTAAATTTTGCAGGTCAATATGCCCATCTGTTGTTGCCTGTTGGGCTTGAGTTTGCCAATATTTTTTAATGCTAAATGCAGTACCTTTGAGGGTTTCTGAACAATATTTGTCATTGTTTTGGGTTGTTAATTGATTTACAATAAACATACATTTGCATAAAGCAAGCATATTTGTCCACTCCTATGTTGATAAGAGTATTAAACACTTTAAGGTACATTTTGAACAGATAAAAAATGTGCGATCAATTTGCGATTAATCACGATTAACTATGGACAATCATGCGATTAATTTTAATCGCTTGACAGCCCTATTTATAATACAATACAATACAACTTAGCTAATCCCTAAGGGGCTATTAGAATGTAGGCATGGTAAAAACAGACAAGAAGCAGACACAGACAGATACAATAAAGCTACATTGGGGCTGGATGCGCAACTGCAATAAAAAATAAAAAAAAAAAGAATAAGTGTAAGAAATTAACAATTAGTTCAAATGCAAGGTTGGCATTTCACATGCCAAGCTCCAGGTAGAGCCTAGGATCGTCTTTTAGTGTCTTGTTTACCAGGCATATGGTCTTAGGTATGAAAGATGCTCTGCGTCAGTTGGTAGAGCACCTGGAGAGGCGCAGACGGCGAGAGGAAGCATTTGAAAGTGGGGATAGAGGACATGGGTAGTGTCCCCCAGGATGTCGTGGGCCTTCCTCCTGGCCTGCTGCTCATAGAATGAGACAAGGCTTCTGAGAGGCACCCCAGTGATTTTGGAACAGGTGTTTACTATGGATTGGAGGCAGTTCCGGTTTTTAACAGTGAGGGATGTGAACCAGCAGATGAATGAGAAGCACAGAATACTCTCAATGAATGAGCTGTTGAAGGTTTGTAAAATGTTTTTTTGGACACTGAAGGAATTTAGCTTCCAGAGGAGGTATTGTCGTTGATGTGCTTTTTTGATTATGGCTTCTGTGTTTTGCTCAAACTTCAAGGTGTTATCAAAGATGGTACCAAGATATTTGTACTGGTCAACAACATCCACCTCTTCACCGTGGATGACCACTGTATCCGTCCTGGGGTGCTTCCTCCTGAAGTCGATAACCCTGTCAGGCTATGAGCCTGTGATCATTGAGAGAGTGAGCTTTGTTGTTTTTGGGGACTGGGATGATGGTCAAGGTTTTCCATGACAGTGGAACCACCCCTTGGTCCAGCGAAGACTGGAATAGCTGCAGGAGGACCCTGCTGAGCTGCTCAGCACAGTACCTGAGGGTCCTGCCACAGATGCCATCCGGTCTGGCGGCCTTGTTAGTTGGGGTGGTTTTGAGCAGCTTTAGCACCTCCTGTTCTTGGAGGGTGAGTATGGTGAATGGCGTAAGGCTGAGTTTGTATTCTACCATTTTGGATGCCAGGTCAGGCCTCTTGTAGTGACTATAGAATTTGTTTGTTTGTTAGGTAGAGAGGAATCACTGACCCCCTTCACACTAACATGTCACCTCGTTGTTGTATTGACAGTGGCCATGTTTTTAATTCCCTGCCGCGCTGCCCTGTAGTTGCCTTGCTCAAACTTCTACTCAATTTTATTTTTATATTGGGTTTTAGCCTGACTGATGGCCCGTTTCACCTTTCTGTTAACTTGTTTTTTCTCCTCAGCAGAACCTGCATTTGAGCTCCTTGGTCACCCAGGGTTTGTTATTGGGGAAAACAGTAATCTGTTTGGATGGAATTATTGTATCAACACAGAATGTAATGTATTTGGATATAGTGCATGCTTGCTCATTTAGGCCAGAGCTTGACTCCAGGAACAGCTCCCATGTGGTGCAATCAAAACAACCCTGAAGGGCCTCAATGCTTGATTCAGTCCATGTTTTACTTGTCCTCACCTCTCTCTCTACTCGCTTCACCATAGGGATGTAGGCTGGGGCAAGTAGGATGATGTTATGATCAGCTGATCCAAGGGGGGGTTGGGGGAGTGACCTATAGGCTCCAGGAACTGGGCCATAGCACCTGTCAAGGGTCTTATGCATGCGGGTGGCACAGGTCACATACTGGTGGTAGCCCTTCAGTGATTTGTCCATAGAGCAGTGATTAAAATCCCCTAGAATGAATTTGGGGGCATCTGGTGAGATAGAATCCAATTTGTGTAGTGTGATGGCTAACAGTTCAGTAGCTTTATAAATATTTGCGCATGGGTGGATGTAAACACTACATAGAATAGCTTGGGGAATTCCTGTGGCAGGTAAAAGGGGCGGAGGGAGAGGGCAAGCATTGTTAGCATAAATGCAAACTCCTCCACCTTGCTCTTTTCCTGTTCTCTATTTATCCCTGCCCATACGAAATGGAGAAGCAAAGCCATCAATAGCCAAATCACTGTCACTCACCCCCTCATCCAGCCAGGTTTCTGTGAATGGCAGAATAGATGCGTTCCTATATTGGTGCATATAGTTCACATTAGCTTGCAGTTCGGAGTGAGTGGACGTTCCCAAATATCACAGCGGGAAAGGGGGTGTACCTTTTACCAGTTTCAGTTTGCGTCTCAATCCTCCTCGTTTTCCCCGCTTTCGTCTGCTTTTCCCCTTGTGGATGGATCTTCCTCCATGAAATGTTGCGGGACCTTCCAGGAACTTCCGAGACAGCGGCGAAACATCACCGAAAAGGTTGCACTTTTTGGTGCTGTTTTCCGATGCTGTTCAGATCCCCACTCGAACAGAGTGTCGGTTCCCACGGCCAGGAGGAACAGTAGCAGCATGGAAAACTTGTGGAGATTTTGGGCAATCGGATAGTTCCAGACACAAGGTCAAAGGTCCAAATGTCATGTGGCATTACTTAAAACCAGCTCCCAAACATAGCACAATCAACATTCACAAACATATTAAATGCACATTAAAACGCGAGCTAACACCGAGGGGGCTTCCGGACTTGGGGGGTTCTGAAGTTTACCAGTGATAGTGTTCTTTAAAAAAAAAAAATTGTTTCAGATTTTATCCCATTTTCGTAGCCAATTAGACCTGCTATTTTTAGTGGCAATCCCCCCTAGTAATGTGAGTTCGCTGCCGTAGTCCTGCAACCGGTAGTGACAAAGGCAAAGTAACGCCTCCTTCGAGACGGCACTCGCCAAGCCGTCGACTGTAATCCGGTACTACAGGGCCACTCTTATGCGCAGCGAACATCATGTCAGCTTCCCTCCCCCCTCCCTGGGGCAGACAGACAATCGCCGCCCCTGGTGGCACTCCCAGCCCGAGCCGACTCTGGCGAAACGGGGAATTGAGCCCCAGTCTCCGTGGCCAGCGTCGGACGTTGTAACCACTGAACCACGCGAGAGGCCAATGATGGTGTTCTTAATCATGAGACCCACTCCTGAGAGGCGTTTCTCTGTAACCTGCCCCATGTTCATTCAGGGATCCATGTTGCTTCTCAATTATTTTCTGTTAGGGAAGAAGAAAACATTTCCTGAGACCAGTTTAACGTTTTCTTCAATTTTGCGCCCCTCTTGCACCGCCCACGCTACGCCTCTGGCCAGGCGAACTTTTGAGAAACACTGACTTAGTGCAACAATGTCAATGCTTCGTTTGGAGAGCTCTCTGGCCACAAGAGCAGAGTGTCTTTGTGGTCTGTTGCTTTCATCTGAATGCCATCATTGTGTGGACATTCCAGCATGCCAGGTTTAGCAGGTTTGATTTATTTTCTTTCTGGCTGCGTAGACAGATGCCCATTGGTTGCGGAATGCCAGGAGCATTGCTCCTCTCTCTGTCAGGAGCAAGCAGTGCAGCAGGGCCTGCACTCACCCCTTGCTGCTCCGAGATCCCCTGTAGTTTAACCTGGGAACACAGGATCCCAGTTACCATGTGTGGCCCCGTGTAGGCACTAGAGGAGTCTTGGTGGTGGAGAGGCTGTGTACTGGCAGGAGGAGACTTATGCACTCTACTCCCAAAACTTGCCACCCAAATCAGGGCTAGCCAGCGTTGGTAGCTGAAAGCAGGAAGCAGGAAGCAACCAGGCAAGCATGCAGCATGCACTACAGCAACTACTAGCTCTTCACTACTAGGCTACTGCACTGATGCTTCACACACACCCTGCGGCTAAGCCACACACATACACATTCATTCTGTTTCCCCCAGCATGCCTGCCTACGCTTCCTCATTGGTTTGCCATGGACACACCCCCCCAGTCTGAGGGGCAATAAAGCCTTTGTTAAGGATGACAAGGGGCCCGTGGAGCTCAGGGCAGAGCCAGTTTACTGAATGGGAAGAGAGGGGAACGTTACAGAACACCGTACATTCCAGAATGCTGGGCGTTCCGGAATACCAAATATTACAGAAAACTTCCAGAAGGTTCCGCAGAGCAGTGTGACCATATTAGTGCTCAGAAGCAGCAGCAGGTTTGCAGAAAGCCAGCGGAAGGGAGGGGGCTCTGTCAGCTTTGTTCACACATTACATTCTTTTACATTACATGTAAACGTGTACACCTCAGTGGAGAGAAGGTCCCGGAATGCTGACGCACAGGTAGAAAACAAAGAATTGCTGCCCACGTAGCATGTACACCTACACAGCGCAGATGAATCATACACCACATTAGGACCAGGTGTCTCTGCTAATCACACCCAACATTAGGGGTGCTGGTATAATATGATCAGGTGTCTCTGCTAATCATACCCCACATTAGAGGGGTACACACACACATACATACATACACAGACACACATTCACACATACAAACACACGCTCATACACACAAATCAAATCAAAAATGTATTTGTACAGTGTTTTTCATAAATACATTGTCACAAAACGCTTAACAAAAAGGAACCCAGGCCTAGACCCCAACCCCCCCACACACACACATACACACACACACATACATATATACACACTCACACACACTTACACAGAAAAACATGCACAAGAGTTCTGACCAAATGCTTACACTGCGATTTTCTGTTTCACTGTGAATATATTGGTCTGAGTTTTGACAAAATTACATCAGTAACTCTCTCAGGAAATGGTCCCTCTATACAGCAATATAACCTAATTCCACTGTGTTGTACAACATGAAAAATGTCTTATTCTGTGCCAGATCTTTGCAGACAGATATACCCTTCTTCCATAACAGCATGGATAATTATTCGATTTGATGATATGATAGGACGAGTAGCAGGTGTAATGTACAGCACTGGCCTCCGGATGGCAACATTCCCAACAGAAGGGAACACATCTGCCAGAACACTGAGGTCTTACCACTGACACCAGGGGTCGCTGTAACAGTCTGCACCCGACCCATAAGATGCAATTAGATCCGTTTCACACATCCATAAGTGAAATCTGTCCCTCCACTCAATGCAGGGCAGTTTTATTCCAGCTTCCCTCCACTCCCCCACCACCCTTTAACTATTTTTAATGAATACACATCCAAATTCATCACCTAGATTTTAATATTAATGTAAGCCATGTTTGTGTACTGCATGCCAATGATTGGCTGCATTTCCAGCATACATTTTACAGAGACTGAGCTGACAATGGGCAGGGCGTAAGGGAATGGGGTTAGAGGAAGGGGATATGGGTATATGGGGTTAATTGTCAGGGGTAAGGTGTTAGGGTTAGGGAAGGGGATATGGGTATTTGGGGTAAGGCAGGGGTACTCAAATGTAGCCTACGAATCCAAATTCGGTTCTGTTTTTATTTTCTCTCAGCTAGGTAACTGAACAATTAGTGCAAATGATTGGCCAGAGTGTGTCTTCACACCTGACTCCCAGGTAAAGGGAGGGTGGAAAAAGAGCAGCAGCCCACGAGGACCATAATTTGAGTAATCCTGGAGTAAGGGGTTAATGGTCAGGGGTAGGGGGTTAGAGGTAGGGGATTTGGGGTTAGGTGTTAGGGGGCAGGGGTAAAGGGGTAGGGGTAGGGGAAGGGGATATGGATATATATGGCAGGGGTACGGCACTGTGTCTTTGAACTATGTTTTTCTCTGTATGATTGCACTCCTGTAATTGTTAATATTTCCAAAATAAGCTAAAAATGCCTGTGTGTACACTGAAGCTGTTTCAACATGTACCTTGCTCACACAAACACACACAACAATGTGTTTTGTGTTTCATTTGCTTGATTTCCTTATGTACTGTTAAGAACTCCCAGCTGCATATGCAAGATGATACATAAGCACGCTATTGCGTTAAAAAAACATAAAACACATTAGCTTAATTTGTTAGACACAGGTACAATTTTCCATATTTAAAGTAACCCCCAACACAAAAAAATGAAAAATAAACAAACGGAGGCATGCACATAAACACGATGACTCACATAAAACTGTGTCGCATTTGCAATAAATAAATAAACAAACAAAATCTTCACACTTTAATCTTAAGCGTCTCAGCATTAAAAGCGACTGTCCTTACCTGAGCCTTATGCTCGCAGCACAATGACTCGATGAGAAACGCGGGGTCCCCAGGGGACGTGTGCAGTCAACACCTCAGGTGCTAATAGCGGTTGGGTCAATCCCCCAGTGGGACGCACATGGCAGGGCCGATGCCCTGACGCCGCACGCGGATGTAATGGCGAGCAGAGTGGGTGGGGGCGTTTCCCAGGAGCGTTCTTTTATCCCGGACCGCGTTGACGATCCGTTCCTGCGCGGGACTTCCCCCTGACACATTGCAGTAAACACAAATAGATTAAGTCTTATTCATCTTTCAGAGAGGGGTGATGACTTTTTTAAATGCCAGGGGCAGTCATGGCAAGGTGAAAGGTGCAAAGTGTATACGCGTGGGGTAGCCTATGCACGTTAAATTAACGCTAAATCGTTTATTTCCAAATTCAGTTAATTTCATATCATACTCATCATTCAGTATTAATCTGAGGTGGAGGATTGTAAAAAAAAATGTTGGGGTGTTTTATATGATTAGAATAGTACACATCATTAACAGGCAGATTTTGAGTTTTAACAGGCGATCTATAATTGAATTCAGGTTGTAGGTTCTATATTAATTGACTAGCCGCAAACGATGCCGACGTTCCCTGTAGTTTATGTGAGAGCGTGTGATGCTCTTACCACTGAAGTACCTGTTTCGCCTAAAATATCGTTGGTGTTGTGTGTAGAAAATGATTGTGTTTGCTCGGCATGCAGAGCATGAGTGGGTGTCTGCAGTGACCCCGTGCCTCTGCGCCTATACTCACTGAATTGTAGGCGTATTTTTTGGGGTGGTATCTCGTCGCTTCCCTGGCTGTTCTTCCTTTGTATCCCGATGTGGCAAGGTATGGGGCAGTAGAATACGGTACTTGAGCACAGAGATACTGTAGCGGTGCAGTGGGTTTCCGTTGATAGTCGCCGTTTTAGGAACGTTGTTCTTCGCGCACTGGCAGCTCTTCAAAAGGTGCACACGTGAAGCCGCCCACGGTACGCGCCAGCACCGTTAGATCTCGCAGCGAATCCCAGTTCTAGTTGACACGATCATAGAATGTTTTCCGTGCATTTATCATTCATCACCACGGCTGCAATTCCAACGTAAAAACAGGTCTTGTTGAATGAAAGGATGACGTGCATGACGAGTAGACTTGTGAGAAGGCGAGTTTGCTGTTGTTTCCACAATTGTCAGGTATTTTTGGTGGGGGTGTCTTCGCATCCTCTTTGAATCTTTATCTACAATCAGCAACGTTCGCGTTCATTTCCCCCATTTCCCCAGTCACTGGCGACATGCACATTCCTTCCCAGAAATCTACTCTGCGTGAAAAACTCGCATGTAAAGCCAGGTGTATGAGGCGATGTGCCGCGTGTGTGTGACAGAAAGAGGGAGATAAAGAAGGCAACGTACGGAGGTGGATAGAGAGAGAGAAAGATAGAGAGAGGGGGGCTGAGTGATAGAGCGACCGAATGCCTGAAAAGACGCTAACGATGCATTCTCATCAGCATCATAGTACAGCAGCGATAAGGACGGGAGGGGGGTCGAAGGGAGGGAGGAAGAATGGAGATATGTTAATAGAAGTTTTATCTCTCGGTGGACAGAGTTTAGCAGAAAACACAGCCAGCTCAAAAGCGCAAATAGCGGTTTTCAGCAGCAGCAGCCGGAACCGCAGTGAGAGAGGAGGGGTGTTTTTTTATTTACATTAGCCATTAAAAACGCGCAGCTCTCGCATCTGAACACCCCGCGCGCAGGGAGCCCAAACCGAGCAGCGAATGAATGAAGACGCGAGCGTGCCATTCTGCATCTCCAGAAACGGAGATGGAGGGCAAGCGCGACATTTATTTTATCGACAACTCCGTGTGTGTCTTTTCCCCCATCGTCAGCAAACGTTCCGCATGTCGTATTCTGAGCGGACTGGCCAAAATACGCACCTGAGCTCGCCTCGCTGCGCACTTCTCGTGGCGATGACAGCCTTACGGTTTGTCGTTGTGTTGCACTGCGCTGAGGTTTGGGACACACTACGTGTTGGCTTTCGTTTTGGGGGCATATGTTAACAAAAATAAATGTTGAATGTTGTTAATATCATGCTTATCTTTTTACAAAAACAGGCAAGGACAGCTGTCTCAATGAGACTAGTGGATATACATGAATTTATGGTCCTGATGAGCTGACGCACACAAACACATCTGCGCACACGCGCACACACACACATACAAACATTTCTGTACACATAAACACACATCTGCACACACAAACATACACACACACACATATTTGCACAGAAACACACACATATCTGCACACAAACACACACACTCATATTTACACACAAACATACACATATTCACACACACGCACACACACACATCTGCACACACACACACACATATCTGCACACGAAAACACACATACGCATCTGTACACAGACACACACACATCTGCACACACACACACACACACACAGGGCTGGTAAACAGGCACCTTGGTAAGGCGTTTGGTCAGGACCGCTCTCTGACCACAGACCGGCACGGTTTCTCTTTTTAGTTAGTATAGTAGTTAGGGAACTGGGCTTTTAACGCTAAGGTTGCAGGTTGAATCCCCAGGTGGGGCACTGCCGTTGTACCCTTGAGAAAGGTACTTAACCTGAATTCAGTTAATATCCACTTGTATAAATGGACTGCATGTAAATTGTGACACTCTGGATAAGAGTGTCTGTAAAATGCCAGCCATCGCTTCTCTTCACTCTGCAGTGGAGCTGCACTTCATGGGCAGGCTGTGGACAGGCTACACAGGCAGACTGCAGAAGCCGGATCGACCAGAGGAGGCACTATTGTGTGATGAAACGTGGAAACCTTTCTGCTTTCATCATGTTTTACAATATATGACATTTATTAATAATGTTATTAATAATAATAACACGTTACAATGTATGAATGTAGAAAGTTTATTCTACAATGTTCGGTATGCATGAATTACACCTGTAGATTAATTAATTAGTCATTCATTTTTTATGTTTGTTTTATGCATATGTTTTCATTTCCATAGGACAACTGTTTTTGTCTAAGCTGTTAACAGCACACCATGGTTTAGTTTTAGAATAGAATAGAATAGCCTTTATTAATCCCGGGGTGGGGGGGGAGAATTTGGTTTGTCACAGCAGCAATGGTACAGGAATGAAAGAACACACAAGACATACAGGACATCACAGCATACTGTGTTGGGATCTTCATTAGTTTAATGTTTTACCGCAGGTACTAATGGAGTCATTGATTTTCTCCCTCTATATGGGCCGACACAGTCACACAAAATCACCCTGCAAATAATCCACTCACTACGTATAGCAGCCAGTGCTTAATTCATAATATTCATGATATTCAGCGGGGAAAACCTGCAGGATTTATTTATTTATTTATTTCACATTTCTGTCACCATAGAAACAGAAAGAGAGATGGATTTGAATTCTTTGAATAAAAACGTAGCAGTAGCCAGTGAACAAGCTGTGGGAGGTATAAGCTAAATTAGGAATGTCAGAGTTGCAGCTCTCTCTCTCTCTCTCTCTCTCTCTCCCTCCTCCCTCCTACTTCCTGGTTAAAATAACACTTTGCTATCATCGCTTTGACTCCCTTAGACCCCACATACGTATCACAGTCACATGACAAAGGACCATTATGCATTCCACCCAGGTACAGATCCCAAAACAGACCCACTGGCTCCCTGGTTTAGGGACAGCATTATTTATATTTATGACCCAACAGCAATTAAGGTGCATGAAGGTGAGTCCCCTGCCACTCAGAGAACCCCCCCAGTATGTATGATGAGTTAGAACTGATCCCAGTCCAGATGGGATAGGAGAATGGAGAGGTAAAGAAAATAAACCCACACGTGCTAATGGAGAATCACAAATTCAATCCATTGTCTCAAATGGTGCATTAGTCTCTGTGGACATAATGAAAACATGCAGAAGGGCTGGCGGATAGCCTAGCGGTCTAACGCACCACACTTTGGCTGGTCCGTGTGGTGTGCGCTGCCTGTCAGGGACGCGGTTCGAAACCTGCGTCTCTACCAGACCGGCCCTGGTCGTCAGCCCGAGCGGGGGTGGCATTTGTCTCCTTTCCTATTGCCCCCATTACTCACCTTGCTGTACTTCAGCTCTGTCCTTGTTCTTCAGCGACACAAACCAACCAAAGCACATGGACACTCCCCAGCTCTGATCACATCAATCAACACCCGCCACAAATAATTAGCGTATGAATAGTCAAGTACACTACTACTGAAGCACAAAACTGGGTCTGCATTCATAAAGCATCACAGAGCATGAGTGCTGATCTAGGATCAGTTTAGCCTTTTAGCTCATAATGGATAAGGTTAAGATATGGACAGTGAAAACCTGATCATAGATCAGCACCACTTAAGAATATTGGTTCTGTTCTGCTTTTCTAGGTTCTCTGGCACAATAAGCAATATCTACAGGCCAAGACTCAGCAGTGAGCTGGTTTACTACACAATTATTATACAATTAAACACTCATCTAATCATCAAATAAACACACATCTAATTATCCAATTAAACACTCCATTTCCCTGCCAGGACCAGGCTAGTGAAGCTCTGTTGATGCTGCCCATGTAACGCATGAGTGTGTGTGTGTGTGGTCGTGTGTGTGTGTGTGTATATGTGCATGTGTATATGTGTGTGTGTGTGTGTGTGTGTGAGAGAGAGAGTGTGTGCAGGGGTGTTCTCATTCAGGGAGAGAGGAGTCATATCTCTGGCCATGCTCAGGTATACCTGGTCGATCTGTGTTATTTTAAAAAATTGTCCGCTTGCACTTTTTGTTGAAATTCTGCAGGTATACCTGTCCCCAGAACCCGGCTGCTGTTCTCTGCTTCCTACCTGCTGCCGTTCTTCGCTTCCTGCTCAATTTTAATTCAGTCAGTAGCAATGTCATATACAGTGCATCCGGAAAGTATTCACATCGCTTCACTTTTTCCACATTTTGTTATATTACAGCCTTATTCCAAAATGGCTTAAATTCATTTTTTTCCCTCAGAATTCTACACACAATACCCCATAATGACAAAGTGAAAAAAGGTTTTTAGAAATTTTTGCAAATGTATTAAAACTAAAAAACTAAAATATCACATGTACATAAGTATTCACGCCGTTTGCTATGACACTCAAAATTGGGCTCAGGTGCATCCTGTTTCCACTGATCATCCTTGAGATGTTTCAAGAACTTCATTGGAGTCCACCTGTGGTAAATTCAAGCCAAGCCAAGCCAAGCTATACTTGGAAAGGAATGTAAACGCTACAGAGAACAAAAGAGCATGAGACCATAGGAATGTTTGATGACAAGGTCCAGAAAGTAGCCAGCACCATGTCAAGGAGAGACTTGCCTGTTAAAACCATGCTGGCTGTACCTTATGATGTCAGGGTTTTTCAGGTATAATTCCAAATTTTCACAAATAAGAGATTCCAAATTTTACATAGGAAGTCAATTACACTAAAAAGGCCTTTAAGGTAAAGATATTTGAAAGAAGATTTAACAATACATATGCCTTCTTAAATTCTAATTGTTTTACTCTCAAAAAATAGAGAGAAAACTAATACTGGTTAGCCTGTCACTGTAGACATGTTTTAGAAAAGACATGTTTGTACGGGCATGTATGGAGCTTCCCAGAAGCCTCCTGATAGCCTGTAAATTTGAGTAATGCTCAAATATTGATTGTCTGGTTGCACTTACGTTGATTGGTGGATGACGAATTCAGAAATTCCTGTTAATTACAAATAGACGTGTGTGTCTGAAAACATTTACATTTTTACATTTTAAGCATTTAGCAGACACTCTTATCCAGAGCGACTTACAAGATGTGCATTTATACATGGTATGATCAATCATTGTTCGCGCAAGAGATCAGTGCAGTAATACAGCAATAGACATAATTGTTGGAAGCTGCATACCGTACCTGTAACACAGAGAAAGAAAAGGTTAGTAAAATGTTTTTTTACAGTATTAAATAAATACAAAATACAAAATACAGTATTAAATATGTAGACAGTGGTGATGACAATTAGTTATTTTACAGAATCAGTGGTAGTGGAGTCTGAAGAGGTGCGTTTTTAGTCTCTTATGGAAGATGGCCAGTGATTCCGTGGTCCTGACCAAGTGCGGAAGATCATTCCACCACCGAGGGGTCAGGACAGAGAAGAGGCGAGACTGTGAGGAGTGGCTGCCTGGGGCCCAGAGGGATGGAACAGTCAGTTTGCCAGAAGAGGCAGAGCAGAGGGATCTGGTTGTTGTGTAGGGTATGATGAGTGTCTGGAGGTAGGAGGGAGCAGTTCCTCTAGCGGCATGATAAGCCAGCACCAGTGATTTAAATTTGATGCGTGCTGCAATAGGGAGCCAGAGCAGAGGTGAGTAGTGGGGTGACGTGGGTGAACTTCGGTTGATTGACTTTGCAATCTTTGCAATATGTACATGTTGAATAATAATTCATAGAAGCAGCTAGGCAGAGGTCACTATTAAAATTCTGTAACATGAAGGATCACATGACATTTCCCATAGCAGTATGGCATTACAGCTGAGCATAGGTGCAGAGATGGGTGTACACTGAACAAACGTTTAGATTTCCAGACTTGTGTCGCCACCTGCTGGTCACCAATGGTTATCACATGGTGAAATTCCAACACACGTCCTGATTCTGAAGGAATATGCTCCCACCAGGATTTTGCGTCCTCAGCCCCCTACTGTACTCCCTGTACACACATGACTGTGTGGCCAGGTCCAGCTCCAACTCCATCATTAAGTTTGCGGATGACACAGTGGTGGTGGGCCTGATCTCCAACAACGACGAGAAGGCCTACCTGGAGGAAGTTGCTGATCTGTCACTCTGGTGCCAAGACAACAGCCTCCTCCTGAATGTCACCAAAACTAAGGAGCTGATTGTGGACTTTAGGAGGACACAACAACAGAGGACGTACTCACCATTGGGGATTAATGGGACCACTGTGGAGAGGGTGAGCAGGTATAAATACCTGTGAGTCCACATCACCGAAGATCTCACATGGACAGCACACACTGACACTCTGGTGAGAAAGGTGAGGCAGCGCCTTTACCACCTCAGGCAGCTGAAGAAATGTAAAGTCTCCCGGAGGATCCTTCAGTCCTTCTACTCTGGAGCTGTAGAGAGCATCCTGACCGGAAGCATCACTGCCTGGTTTGGCAACAGCTCTGCTCAGGACAGGAAGGCTCTGCAGAGAGTAGTGCGTTCGGCTGAACGCACTACTGGAACTACACTCCCCACCCTGCAGGACTTATACACCAGGTGCAGAACCAGAGTCTGCAGAATCATGAAGGATCCTCACCACCCCAACAACGGACTGTTTCAGCTGCTGCGGTCAGGCAAGCGCCTCCGTAGTCACGCTGCCAAAACAGAGAGACTGAGACGGAGTTTCTTCCCTCAGGCCATCAGGACTGTGAACTCTGACCTCACCAGGGCCCCCACCAAGACACACACACTGCCCCTCTTATGCACACCCACACACACACACACACTTAATGACTACACATAATTTATAGTAGGTTTCCCCTCCATTTCAAAGTGCTCTTACTGTATATATTGTGTTGTTTTTTTATATAAGAGCTCTTATTGTAATAATTATATATATATTATTGTGTTGCTGTAATTATTGTAATTATTGTAATAATTCATTCAATTCTATTGTCTTTTACTGTAAATACTGTGTACTGTTGCCCTTTGTACTTTTTCGTTGAGCATTGCCACTTTTCATTTCACTGCACACCCCGTGTGTGTATGTGACAAATAAAAATCTTGAATCTTGAAAAATCTTGAACCAACAGCTCAGACTGTCAAAGACAATTTAAAATGACGTTACAAAGCATTAATCTTGGCACCCAGAAGCCAGTCTGTTCTCCATGAACACTAACAAGGCATTATTGAACTTCTGACTACTGGTGCACTATATGACTGCACTTACAGTTATTTCACTATTAGCCTGTTTCAGTTCCTCACTTTCATCATGACTCTGACATGTGGTAGAGACCCTTGTCCCTCAGCCAATCGTATGGTCAAACTCGATCATGGATCAAATTGGATTGTGTCCGATTCATCAACATGAACGTGTATTTACTGTGCCTAAGAGCAGAAATGTACACCCATTGGCGGCATGGTGGTGCAGTGGATAGCACTGTTGCCTCACAGCAAGAAGGTCCCGGGTTCGAATCCCGGCCGGGGCCCTCTCTGTGTGGAGTTTGCATGTTCTCCCCGTGTCTGCGTGGGTTTCCTCCGGGTACTCCGGTTTCCTCCCACAGTCCAAAGACATGCACGTTAGGCTAATTGGAGAGTCTAAATTGCCCTGTAGGTGTGAGTGTGTAAGTGAATGGTGTATGTACCCAGGCATGTACCCAGGCCGCCATTGTAAATAAGAACTTGTTCTTAATGGCTTGCCTGGTTAAATAAAGGTTAAAAAAAGCTCCTGCCCTTGCCTGCTCATATGTTCTTATGGAAGTGAAGCAGCCTGAGCATAATCTATATATAGGGGCAGCTAATGTCAAAATTACAATCATTCTCTGATACTCCTTAGATAATACGTATGTACACTGGTTATCAAAAGTACCCCAGATAATCTGCTCATAAGGTTGCCATGACTTTGTAGGCTAAGCACAAACAGTAGGTACAGGTAATTGCCAAAATACAGGTCACATTCGCAGTACTAGATCCGTTTAAAGGATCCCTCATTTACTCTAGTGTTGCCTTTATTTAGGCAGTTACCTGTATATATTTACCAAAGCGAGGCTCTCTGCTGAGAAGGAAGCAGCTCACTTAGTAATCCGATTGGTCTCAGTTTGCTGCTGGAGCAAACAAACCGTAAAAGGAAACACGTGTAAAACCTCTGCTATAAGTCGCTGTCTCTGTCTGTAATTACACTTGACACTCTTGTGTCGCTGGCAGTGCACCCTCCTCTGTCACCCAGTGGGAAGATGGGGAACCCTGTGCTCCACCGCTTGTGTGTGTTTTATATTCAGAGGCTATTTTAATTAGATTTTATTTATTTGTATTTACACATGAAGCAGGTTAGAAATAATTTTCACAGGAATAAAAACATTGTTTAAAAGGACAAAGTCCTAGACCCAACTGGGTTCCTGCCTGCAGAGTGAGGAAAAGGGAAAATGTGAATTAGGAACAGGGAGGATAAGCAGAAAAAGAGAAAAAATTACATGATTGGTTTGGCAAAATGTGTGAGTATTTTAACAGATGTTTAAAAGTGTTCATGGATGTAGAGGTTCTGAGGGGTAGTGGGATGGAGTTCCAGATGGGAGTGTTATGATTGAAGAATGATTTCTTGCCATAATTATTTTTGTGATTCAGAACTGTTATTTTGCTGGGTTATGGATCTGGTGAGTTGTAGCTGTCAGATGAGTGGTAGTAAAGTGGTTGTTTCAGGCAGGAGTTTGTTTTGGATTTGATAGTACAGTTTCATAGCTGATAAGGTGCAGTAGTTACAAAACTGAGGGAGTTAGAGTTCTGTAGTACTAATCAGTGGTGTGTCCAAGGAGAAACTGATGAGAGTACTTTATGAGCTTTGTTATAAGACCGAATAATGGGATCCAGGGCTTCTTTTGTAGTTCGGGACCAGGGGCCATATGTATCAAGCCTCTCAGAGTAAAAAAAATTGTCTCAAGTGTAAGAACTGGTAACTTTTACTCCTACACTAAAATTTAAGAATAAAAGTGATTTAAAAAATGTATCTGGTCGTAAAATTACTCTTAAACTGTCAGGTATTTAAGAGACCTCGGGAGCTCTCTTAACTCGCCTAGGAGTAGGCAAGATGGCACAGTTTTGGAGATGGAGACGTGCGCGTGTAGCAGAGTAATGTGTGAGGTACCGAACAGGGACCCAGACGCAGACCAGGATAAGCCAGTAAAGGAACGTTTAATGATCAGGCGAGGTTCAAAAGCCGATAGTCGGAGTCAGAAAAGTACAAAATCGAAATCCAAAAGAGTAGTCAAAAAGGCAATACAAAAGTCAAAACCAAATACATTTTAAGCATTTAGCAGACGCTCTTATCCAGAGCGACTCACAAGATGTGCATTACAGTTTTTCTCAATTGCTAAAACACTAAACCCTATTGTCTGAACCAAATGCTCAGTTGCCTGAACCCACTGATTGAATCAGTCACTCCTTTGGCAAAACCATAAGCACTTTTCACCTGTTTAGACACAACTTGCCAACACATTTTCATTGTGATGCACCTGTGTTGCATAATGGTGAGCACAGGTGGCAAAAGTCAAACACAATTAAAACACTGGTGTCACCGGTTGAACACAACAACTCAAAATTGATCACACCTGTGGCTAATGATGTGAGGGAACATATATAAGCCAGTTCAGAGAGCACTGGTTTGTGAGGCACTACAATGGATAGAAATCTGAGAGGAGGAGTTCGTGTGAGAGGTGGTCGAGGAGGTCAAGGTGGTCGAGGAGGTGGAGGTGGTCGAGGTGGTCAGCGAAGACAAAGAACAGTAATATCTGATGAAATCAGAGCTACTTTGATTGACCATGTTCTTGTCCATGGTATGAGCATGAGGAGGCCGGACAAAGGGTACAACCAAACATCAGTAGATTCACTGTGTCCACCATAATCCGAAGATTTAGAGAAGAGAACAGGTAATTACCTTTTTGACATTATAGTATGTAAATGTTGACAGCAATTACTGTATGACTATACTATATACTGTACCACAGTATACTGTAAGTAAATATATGTTTCAGTACATCACTGTGCCGATGTACTGTAGTATTGTAATGGAGGGTTAGTCTAACTGTTTGTAGGCCTTGTATTCCATGTATATTTTTGTAACTGCATGTTCTCTTTTTGTAGAATTGAAAGACTGCCACATGGGGGTGGGAGGACAGCTATGTTCTCCCCACACCAAGAGACCCTAATTGTCGATATGGTCCGTGAGAACAACGCCATTAAACTGCATGAAATTCTGCAGAAGATCATTGAGGACCATGTAAATTTTGAGGGTATCAACAGTGTCAGCCTCTCTACTGTTGATCGTGTCCTCAAGCGCAACAGACTACGCATGAAACAGCTGTACAGAGTGCCCTTTGATCGCAACTCAGACAGAGTCAAAGAGCAAAGATTCCAGTATGTAGAAGTTGGTATATATCCAGACACATTCAATGTTGATTACTGTAAGTAGTGATTTACTGTAGTGGCCTAAATCACTTTTTCTGTATCACTTACAAAACTATATCTATTTATACAGAGAGTTTTTCAACTGGATGCAATGGAAAGACCCCATGAATACATCTACATGGATGAAGCTGGGTTTAATCTCACCAAAAGGAGAAGGAGAGGCCGTAGCGTGATTGGCCAACGGGCCATTGTTGGTGTCCCTGGGCAGCGTGGTGGCAATGTCACATTGTGTGCTGCCATCAGCAATCATGGGGTTGTCCACCATCATGCCAACCTGGGGCCCTACAACACTCACCAGCTCCTCATTTTCCTCAATCACATGCGAGATGCTCTGTTAGGGCAGCAGGATGAGCATCCCATCTATGTTGTTGTTTGGGACAATGTGAGTTTTCACAGAGCCCTCCAGGTTAGAGAGTGGTTCAATATGAACCAAGGTTTCATCAATCTTTGCCTTCCACCGTACTCCCCTTTCCTGAACCCCATTGAAGAATTCTTCTCCTCATGGCGGTGGAAGGTATATGAACGCCAACCTTACACCAGGGTAAATCTCCTGCAAGCCATGGAACTAGCCTGTGGTGACATAGGTGTGGAGGCATGCCAAGCCTGGATACGGCATGCCAGGGGTTTTTTCCCCCGTTGCCTGGCCAGACAAAATGTGGCCTGTGATGTGGATGAAGTCCTGTGGCCTGACCCAGTACGGAGAAATGATGCTGTGGCTGAGTAATGCACTTCTCATTTGTATATTTTTGTACTTTATTTTTATGTAGTGTAGCGCCCGAGTAGGCGCATGCTATGGCGTCGTCATAGAGGGGAGATACCTTTCTGCACGCTGGCTCCACCCCCGCGCACTGAGGGAACCCCGTGACGGATGCAACAGCTGACGGGCATCAACGAAAGGAACAGACTTTAAAAAGAGCGCTCTCACGCAAGGCGCTGTTGGGAGTAGGAACGAAGTAGGAGAGAGAGAGAGAGAGTCAGAGAGAGAGAGAGAGAGAGAGAGAGAGAGAGAGAGAGAGAGAGAGATAGCTAGCTAGGTAGGTAGATTTTGTTTTTGAATTACTTTTTGGACGGATATTTTGGATACTGAACTACGGACTTGGGCGACAATGACGGCAACGGATTACCCTGGAAAGGACAACGACCACGGAAAAGGATCACGGACCATCCTGAGAAAGGAAGTTTGTGGACTTTGTTTGGGGTTCATTACCGGGACCTTCTGTGCCAGCTGTGGTTTCCCTGCCACGGGGAACGGCATTTCCGTGGCGGAATACTTCCGCATTGGACTTACAATAAACGTGTTTATTTGGAACTGTCTCCGTGTCTCCATTATCTGCGTTGTACGTTGAATAAATTATCATTTATTAGCGGAGTGGAAACCCCACACCCTTGGTTGTGCTACATATGGTGGAGAATGCGGGCAACTATAACGCTAAATAAAAATAATTTATTCGGTACAAAACAGATATGGAGTCACTACTAATAAAACAGCTGGAGAAAACTCATGCTGCGCAGCTGGCGCAACGCAGCGGTGATAGATGAGCATCGACAGCAGACAACGCTATTAAGACTGGAGGTAGCACGGCTGTCAGCTACCGCAACTCCACGCCGACCAAACCCCAGTGCATTTCTGGTAAAAATGACCGCGGAGGATGACATCGAGGCATACCTCCAAACATTCGAGCGTACAGCGACCCGAGAGGGGTGGGCTCCAGAGCAATGGGCCGGACTGCTCGCTCCATTCCTGTGGTCCTGTCTGGGGTGGCCCAGCACACGTGCCAGGACTTAGATGAGATCCAGGCTGCGGACTACACCATCCTGAAAAGGGAAATTCTCGTCGCGCCGGACACAGCCTCATCGGGCAGGCACAAAAGTTTCATAACTGGACCTTCGACGCTGCCTTACCACCCCGAGCCCAGATGCACGACCTGATACGCCGGGCCAAGAACTGGATGACCACGGAACCCACGGCCCTGACGCCCATGGAAAGGTTTGTCATTGACAAATTTTTGCGCTCCTTACCTTTCGAAGCCAAGAAACTGGCAAGCCAGGCGAACCCCGGAGCGCCGATGAACTGGTGGCGCTGGTGGAGGGGTACCAAGCCGCTGTGGAGGTCCTGCGTGGCAGCGACCCACCGATCCGAACAGGAGAAACCCGAAGCCTCTGGCAGAACCGGGCAAGGTCAGAGAAGGAACCGGGCACCGCCCAGCCCTCAGAAGACGCCCCTTCATGACAGAAGACCGCCGTGGGTGTTATGACTGTGGAGAGGTGGGACACCTCTCCTGGAATTGTCCCAGACGGGGCGTGGTGATGCGGACTGCTTCCACCACAGACACTCCGCACGCAAAACCCTGCGGGCTGCTGCTGTCGTGCTGGGCCACCAAGGGTGCCCGTCGCCCCTGGCCCGGTGAGGGCCAACGGCAAGGACACCACCGCCCTGCTCGATTCCGGGAGCATGGTGACCCTGGTCCGCCCGAATACGCCCGGACGGAACTGCAACCAGAGAAAATGGCCATTTCATGTATTCATGGGGAGAGCAAGGATTACCCCCGTAACCCTATTAAAGCTGCAGATGACCAAGGGGCAGTACGTGGGGAAAGCCGGGGTCGTAGAGAACCTGCCGGTTCCGGTGCTCCTGGGTCGGGATTGCCCGATATTTCCGCAGCTCTGGACAGGCATGCGGGGAAGAAGAAGGAAGGAAAAAGAAAAGGAGGTGGCCAGAAAGGGGAGGCAGCAAGGGCAACCCAAGTTTCCTCCGTGGAGAAGGCCCAGAGGTAGAGTTGCCGCTCTCATCGGAGGTGGGGTCGAGTCTGAGGTGGTCGAGGCCGCCAGATTGTGCGGTTTGCAGGAGATGACCCACAACCATCAGCAGAAGGGCCGTCAGAGGGGGCGGCGCTGCCGAGGAAAACCCGGGGAGGAAGAACCGACATGGGAGGAGATGTTCCCGATGGGACACGAGGAGCGCCAGCATCCCCGCCCCTGACTGGTCGGTTCGGGACTGCCCAACTGGAGGACCAGAATCTAAGGCACGCCTTCCAACACGTCACCGTGGTCGATGGGACTCTCATGGAGGGGTAAGCGAAATTTCTTTCCCTCACTTTGCCATAAAAAACCAACTTCTATACCAGGTAGTTAGGAATGAGGGGTGTGAGATAGAGCAACTGTTAGTGCCCCACTCCATGGTGAACACTGTGTTGCAGTTGGCGCATGCACACGTGCTGGGGGCGCACTTGGGGGTTGGGAAGACCTCCGAACGGATCAGGGCGCGGTTTTATTGGCCGGGGATAAAACGTGCAGTGGAGAAGTTCTGCCGAGAGTGCCGGGAGTGCCAGAGGGTGGCGCCAAAACCCAAGTACAAGAGCCCGTTAATCCCTTTGCCGATAATCTCCGTTCCTTTCAGTAGGATCGCGTTGGATCTCGTCGGGCCCCTCCCAAAGAGCAGCAGGGGGTTCCAATATATCCTGGTCATATTGGACTATGCCACCCGGTACCCCGAAGCCATTCCTCTGCGCACGATGGCCACCAACGGCATCGCCCGTGAACTGATGCTGCTGTTCTCCCGGGTCGGCTTCCCAGATGAGATCCTGACAGACCAGGGAACGCCTTTTATGAGTAAGGTAATGCGGGACTTATGCCAGTTCCTTACCATCAGGCAGATACGTACGTCGGTGTACCACCCCCAGACTGACGGACTGGTGGAAAGGTTTAACCGCACCCTGAAAAGTATGTTGAGGAAGGTGATGGAGGCGGATGGACGGAATTGGGACCAGCTCCTCCTTTTCTGATGTTTTCGGTCCGAGAGGTACCGCAGGCCGACAGGCTTCTCCCCTTCGAGCTGCTGTATGGCCGGCGGCCACGAGGCATGCTGGACCTGGCCAAAGAGACTTGGGAGGCCCAGCCGTCCCCCACCGAACTATAGTAGAGCACGTGCAAGAAATGAGAGAGCGGATGGCCACCCTGTGGCCCATAGTTCGGGAACACATGCTGGAGGCCCAGGAAGCGCAACAGCGCGTCTACAATCGCGGAGCGCAGCTCCGGGAGTTCCAGCCCGGGGATCAGGTACACGTACTGGTCCCCACCTCCGAATGCAAGTTCCTCGCCCGCTGGAAAGGTCCCTACGAGGTCCTAGAAAAGTGGGTGAGGTGAATTATAAGGTAAGCCAACCCGACCGGGCGCAAGAAAACACAGCTGTACCACATTAACCTGTTAAAAAGGTGGCATGCCAGTGACCCGGTCCCAGAGGGTGGACCACAGCTGTGTTTTTCAGCCAGCCAGACCGACGAGTGCCGCTAGAGCAACTAAGCGTAACCCAACGACAGGAACTACGGGAACTCGTGGGCCGCCATCGGGATGTCTTCTCCGTCGACCCGGGGGAGACCGATGTCATTAAACACCACATCGTCACTCCCCCGGGAGTCAAGGTAACCCAGCGTCCGTACCGCATCCCAGAGGCACGGCGGGAAGCGGTGCGGCGGGAAGTACAGGAGATGTTGGCGGCCGGGGTCATAGAAGAATCCCGTAGTGAGTGGTGCAGCCCCATAGTCCTGGTCCCCAAGCCTGATGGAACCATCAGGTTCTGTAACGATTTTAGAAAATTAAATGAGATCTCCAAGTTTGATGCTTACCCCATGCCTAGGATCGATGAGCTGATCGACCGGCTCGGGACCGCCAGGTACATCAGCACGCTGGACCTAACGAAGGGGTACTGGCAGGTGCCCCTGACCCGGGAGTCTAGGGAGAAGACGGCGTTCGCTACCGGATGGCCTTTACCAATACCGAAAACTGCCAATCGGGTTACACGAGGTGCCTCCCACCTTCCAGCGGATGATGGATCGAGTACTGCGTCCCCATCAAAAGTATGCGGCTGCGTATCTGGACGACATTGTCATCCATGGAGAGGACTGGGGGACCCATCTCCGACAGATACAGGAGGTACTGCACGCACTAAGAGGGGCGGGGCTGACAGCCAACCCCCGGAAGTGCCACCTGGGGCTACAGGAGGCAGAGTACCTGGGCTACACCATCGGCCGAGGGCTGGTCAAGCCCCAGGCAGCTAAGATCGAATCAATCCGGACTTGGCCTCGCCCCACAACACAGAAACAGGTGCGTCGTTTATCGGGCTGGCCAGTTATTACAGGCGATTTATTCCAAATTTCGCATCCCTGGCTAGCCCGTTGACAGACCTGACCAGGAAAAAGCTGCCGCGACAGGTGGAGTGGACTGAGGCGGAGGAAACCGCCTTCCAACACCTCAAGGCTGCGCTCTGTTCCGGACCAGTGCTAGTCACTCCGGACTTCCAAAACCCCTGCTGGTCCAGACGGATGCATCGGAGACAGGAATCAGGGCGGTCCTGTCGCAGGTACAGGGGGTGAGGAACACCCGTGATGTACATCAGCCGGAAGCTGCTACCGAGGGAAACCCGATACTCGACCGTGGAAAAGAGTGCCTGGCGATCAAATGGGCACTAGAGGCACTCCGTTATTTTCTATTAGGGAGGACATTCACCTTAATCACGGATCATGCCCCGCTGGTCTGGATGTCCCGAAATCGCGAGACTAACCCGAGTGACCCGTTGGTTTCTATCTTTGCAACCTTTTAATTTTGATGTGCGCCACAGGTCCGGCGTCAACCACGGCAATGCGGACGCCCTCTCGCGGAGAAAGCCCTGTGGTGCCAGGCCGCTCCCCCGCCGGGTCGGAGCTGAGGGGAGGTGTGTAGCGCCCAGTAGGCGCATGCTATGGCGTCGTCATAGAGGGGAGATACCTTTCTGCACGCTGGCTCCACCCCGCGCACTGAGGGAACCCCGTGACGGATGCAACAGCTGACGGGCATCAACGAAAGGAACAGACTTTAAAAAGAGCGCTCTCACGCAAGGCGCTGTTGGGAGTAGGAACGAAGTAGGAGAGAGAGAGAGAGAGTCAGAGAGTCAGAGAAGAGAGAGAGAGAGAGAGAGAGATAGCTAGCTAGCTAGGTAGATTTTGTTTTTGAATTACTTTTTGGACGGATATTTTTGGATACTGAACTACGGACTTGGACGACGACGGCAACGGATTACCCTGGAAAGGACAACGACCACGGAAAAGGATCACGGACCATCCTGAGAAAGGGAAGTTTGTGGACTTTGTTTGGGGTTCATTACCGGGATCTTCTGTGCCAGCTGTGGTTTCCCTGCCACGGGAACGGCATTTCCGTAGGCGGAATACTTCCGCATTGGACTTACAATAAACGTGTTTATTTGGAACTGTCTCCGTGTCTCCATTATCTGCGTTGTACGTTGAATAAATTATCATTTATTAGCGGAGTGGAAACCCCACACCCTTGGTTGTGCTACAGTAGGCTTACTGTATAAAAGTGCTAAATGCACAAGATTTCTGTTTGCTTTTGTACTGTACAAGTGCTACGTGTAAATGCACAAGATTTCTGTTTATTGTACTTTTTTTTTTTTTTTTTTTACTATGTACAAGTGCTAATGCACAGGTTTTTTGTTTTGCAACATGCATTTAGCCTACAATGAACAATAAACATTTATTTCTACAGCTTCATGTCCTGAGCATTGTGCTTTCTATTTTTCTATGTAGTGTTTAGTGACTGCTCAGTAGTGTTTTTAATTTTGATTGACTCGGGGCACGATTTGACAACATAGTTCAGTTTTGAGCACAGATTGAACTGTTTTGAGGTGAGAGTTCAGTTTTGAGCACAGATTAAACTGTTTTGAGGTGAAAGTTTGGTTTTGCAAGAAGAGTCTGAGGTTTTGTGAATGTAGTTTGAAAATTGGGTTTTGTGTTCACAGTTTAGAGAAAAGGAGAGCTGCTTTCGAGAAATGTGTCTTAGCAATCGAGAAAAACTAATACATGGTAGGAATAATCATAGTTAGCGCACGAGATCAGTGCAGGAATACAGCAATAGACATCATTGCAGGCATCAGCATACCACACCAGCGAGGGATCAGGACAGAGAAGAGGCGAGACCGCGAGGAGCGGCTGCCAGGCGCCCGGAGGGAAGGGACAGTCAGTTTACCAGAGGAGGCAGAGCGGAGGGTCTGGGAGGTGTGTAGGAAGTGATGAGTGACTGGAGGTACGGGGGAGCAGTACCTCTGGCCGCTTGAAAAGCAAGCACCAGTGACTTGAATCTGATGCGTGCTGCGATGGGGAGCCAGTGCAGAGAGGAGAGTAGAGGGGTGACGTGGGTGAACTTCGGCTGGTTGAACACCAGACGAGCGGCAGCGTTCTGGACTAGTTGCAGTGGCTTGAGGGCGCAGGCCGGAAGGTCTGCCAGCAAGGAATTGCAGTAGTCCAGACGTGAGATCACCAGGGCCTGGACCAGGAGTTGAGTGGCCTCTTGGGTGAGGAATGGTCGGATCCTCCGGATGTTGTGGAGGGAGAAACGGCCGGTTCGGTGATCGCTGCAATATGGCTCGAGAAGCACAGCTGGTTGTCCAGGGTTACCCCAAGACTCCTGGCAGACTGGGACGGAGACACTATGGAGCCTTCCACGGTGATTGACGCATCAATCATCGGGGAGCCTTTCGCTGGGAGGAAGAGCAGCTCTGTCTTCCCCAGGTTCAGCTTCAGGTGGTGGGTGGACATCCATGCGGAGATGTCAGCCAGGCATGCAGAGATCCGTGCCGGGACCTGGGTATCAGATGGAGAGAAGGAGAGAAACAGTGGAGTGTCATCAGCATAACAGTGATAGGAAAAACCATGAGCAGAAATAACAGAGCCAAGTGACTTGGTGTACAGAGAAAATAGGCCGGGGCCTAGCACAGAGCCCTGCGGGTATCCGGGAGAGAGGGTGTGGGGAGAGGAGAGGGACCCTATCCAGGCCACCTGGTAGGACCGGTCAGCCAGGTAGGACTCGAACCATGTCAACGCAGATCCAGAGATTCCCATCTCGACGAGAGATGAGCAGGATCCGGTGGTCCACGGTGTCGAATGCCGCCGACAGGTCGAGGAGGAGGAGGGCGGAGCTAAGGGATTGGGACTTAGCCCTGTGAAGAGCCTCAGTGACAGCAAGGAGAGAAGTCTCTGTGGAGTGGCCTGCTCTGAACCCAGATTGGTTGGGATCAAGCAGGTCGTTCTGTAAGAGATGAGCAGACAGTTGGTTATAGACAGCCCGCTCTAACGTTTTGGAAAGGAATGGGAGGAGAGAGACAGGTCGGTAGTTTGAAATAACAGCAGGATTCAGAGAGGGTTTTTGAGGAGGGGGACAACATGAGCACATTTGAGGGAAGAGGGGACAGAGCCAGAGGAAAGAGAGGAGTTAATGACATTGGAGACAAAGGGGGAGGATGTCCATAGCAATGGACTGGAAGAGGGGGGAAGGAATGGGATCAAGAGGGCAGGTGGTGGGACGGTGGGAGAGGACAAGTTGAAGGATGTCTGAATCAGGGAGGGGCGAGAAGGAGGACAGAGGGGTGAGAGGTTTAGGTAGCGAGATGGGTGAGGGAGAGGTTGGGGGGAAGGAGTTGCGTATGTCATCGACCTTCTTGTGAAAGAAGGATGCAAAGTCATCCGCGGTTAGAGAGGGGGTGGGGGAGGAGGAGGGGTGAGGAGAGAGGAAAATGTAGAGTAGAGTTTACGGGGGTTAGAAACTGAAGATTGAATTTTGGAAAGGAAAAATGCAGACTTAGCAGAGGAGAGGTTAGAGGAGAAGGAAGCCAGGAGTGTGTGGAAATCAGTCAGAGCTACAGGGGATTTGGATTTTCTCCATTTCCTTTCTGCCGCTCGCAGTTTCAGTCTGTTAGCCCGAATGGAGTCAGTTAGCCAGGGGGCGGGGGGTCGGAGGCATGCAGGTTTAGTGGATAGAGGACAGTGTGAGTCAAAGGAGGAGGAGAGAGAGGAAAGTAGGGTGGACGATGCTTCCTCAGCAGGTAGCTGAGAGAAGGCATCAGTAGGGGGAAGGAAAGATAGAACAGTAGCCAACAGGGCAGCGGGGGGGAGAGAGCAGAGGTTGCGACGGACAAGGACAGTGGTAGCAGGCGAGGATGGCTTAGGCACAGAGGGAGGGGGGGAGAGAGAAAGAAAGACAGAAAGCAATGGTCAGACACATGTAAGGGAGATACCGTAATGTTGGGCAATGCGCAGTTCCTAGTGAAGATCAGGTCCAGTTGGTTACCGGCCTTGTGGGTGGATGGGGATTTAGCCAGGGTGAAGTCGAAGGACTGAAGCAGGGGTAGGAATGCAGAGGCCTGAGAGGTCTCCAGCGGCAGGTTGAAGTCACACTAGTGTTGTTACACTAGATTATGCACAGGTCTTTTATTTTACAGGTCTTAAATAATCAGAAAGGCAAACAAACAAAATCGGAAGGCAAAACTCAAAGTAAAACAGAAGGGGTGTCTCGGAAAATACAGAAGGGGGTGTGAATAAAACTTAAATACAAACGGGGAAGGGAAACACAATAGGAATCAGGTGTGACTGGGAGGAGAGAAGGGTAAGAACACAGGTGAGAACGATACTGATCACTAATACAATAATGAGGGGAGAAAAAAGACACAGACTGGGAAGCACATAAACACACTGAAAATAAACGACCTGGACTAGCAGGTAGACACGTGCACAGTTCGAAGGGGAGGAGCGCATATAAAGAATCTGCGTGCAGATAAAGCGAAAAGAGAGAAGTGTACAAGGATAGGACAACGAGAGAGAGAATGATAGCGGTAGGTAGAGGCATGAGATAATTAGTAATTAGTCATGTTAGTAACTTAATATAAATCCCTAATGTTAGTAGATTAGTAGGTTAGTAGCCTACTATATACATCTAACTAATATATACAGTGTTTAGAAAAAAAGAAGGAAATAGGCTAAACGAGATAGAAAAACAGAAAACTCGGAAAGTCGCAATCACCCGAATAGTGCAATAACAAAGACGAGGAGTGGATATCGAAAAACACGGGTAAACAGACGTGAATGAACCGTAATGATGAGAAAATAACAAAATGCAAAAAACAAACAGAACAAACGTTGCAAAACATAACATAATGTTGTTACACTAGATTATACACAGGTCTTTTATTTTTGTATGCGTAGGTCTTTATTTTGATAAACATTGTCCGGAGAGATCGCAGGGAATTTACCTTATTAGGAAAGGGAAAAAAGGGATGAACTTGACCACCACACCCACCCACCCCACTGTTCATCCTCTCTTTGCTTTGCACTTCTAATGAGAAGGTAATACATTCCTGTGCTCTGTGGTTTCTCATATAAATGTAGCTATGTAACTGGTCATAAACACGTACCATTTTTTGTATGCATGTAGTTTAAGTTCCAGAATATTGTAATGACGCAATTCTCCATTATAAGTAGCCTACATTATTTCCCAAGAACGAACTTCGATAAAAGTTCGACGTTCTACTGGCTAATTAGCTTTTAGTTTGGCTAGCAGCTCGTGGCTGTATAGTTTTCTTTGATTATTCATGCATGCACGGAGGGTCTTGTTATCGCTAGGCTTAAGTGACGTATCCATTCTAGTTTTATATTTCAATGTGTGACGGTGTAATTTATATACATAATGCACGTGATATTTTGATTGTTGTTGTTGTAGAAGACCTCTTCGTAAAATCCCTGCTCCAGCTGTAGTCAAACTTACAACGTCAGCATTGCTATCCGATAAATTCACTTAGGTCTTGGTTCGATGTCTCAACAGGTGCCATGCAATTTGCCAATTGATTGCATATGATTGAGGGCATCTGTGTTTATTCCCTCTTGTGCAGATATGTTATTGTGATATTATACATTATATATGTTTTGTGAGAATTGCACATGCATTGAAATTCTTTATGATTATTACATATGCATTCAGACTCGTTATGGATGGTATATTCTTATTTTTCATATTATATTGTTTATTGAATTGTATTGTAAGTATGGTGCATACTCACTGGGTGGGGATGTATCAATTATTATTTTTATTTCTCACTCTCTTTGCTTTTCACTTCTAATGAGAAGGTGCCATGCAATTTGCCAATTGATTGCATATGATTGAGGTTATCTGTGTTTATTCCGTCTTGTGCGTGCGGGGCTGGTAATAAAACTGCCTTCACAGTAAAGTCGTCGTCACAGTCATTCTTTACACAACGCAGAGTGAGCCCTGTTACACGTGCACCTTCCAAGACAGGAAGAATGTTTTAGAAATGTTTGTTGATGCACAGCTAATCAAATTGTATCGCCTAGATCGTAAGGGAATCATCTTTGTCACTGATCTTGTGCGGGATGTAATATCGCCAGCAACTTTGAGAAGTAGCGCAGTTACGGAAGAGAAGCAAGTTGTTTTAACACTGCGCTTAAAGGTAACAATCATTTGAATACCTGTTGTTCATCAGTAATATTGCAATATGAAACAAATGTGTCTCATGAATAATGAACCAGTGCCAGATGTTGCCTTCTTGAAAGCGATTTTTCCCGACGCGCTTTGGATAGAGCATTGTACCATTTTTTTTTTTTCCCTTATTTCATTTTTCGAGTCTACATCCTCTACAGTCCAATTCGGGTTTTTTAAATCCATTTTTCTTAGACTAAGATTGGCCAAGAATGCATTTTATATAACGAGGGTCTGTTTAACTTTTTGGAAACTTGACCATCAAAGTATACAGATTTTCCAAAAGCAGATTGGTTCTTCCGAGGGTTGCCAACCGTCTGTAAACCAAAAATGACTTCATTTCACCTTGTCTGTAAATCCGTAAAGTTTCCGCAAAAATGTCCCGTTTTATACAGAATGGAGGAAAAGTCTCCGCAGTATAGACACATTTTCGTCACCCTATACTTCATTCATTGCTAAATTTCTGACTGCTGTCAAACTTTCCTCCTACTTACGAATATTTTCTTCAACTAAAGTTTGATGAAGAGCGTAGATGGGTCATATTACCTGAATGGAATATTGACTGTTAAAACTGGAAAGAACTGAAAAGAAGATTTCCGACGCACTACATAAATGATAAACGCTGCAAATATTATGATGTAGCCTACGACTACAAACGCCAGCACGACAGCTCTGCACCATACCGTGAGTATAATTTTCTTTATTTTGATACTTTTTAAGACCGAAATA
The DNA here is from genome assembly GCA_029706075.1 of Aldrovandia affinis. NCBI lineage: Eukaryota > Metazoa > Chordata > Actinopteri > Notacanthiformes > Halosauridae > Aldrovandia > Aldrovandia affinis. The sequence goes on along the minus strand of JAINUG010000033.1, from coordinate 6,419,204 downwards.
CGGTCGTCAGTAAAAAATATGGTATGTGAGTAAAAAAATAGTCGTGTCAGTGAAACCACAAAGTTTGGCAACCCAACTTCCACTTTGCAATTCCACCGATTGATGACTATTAATCTTTTAATTTGTGGTGATTGTCGCAAACATACACTTACTAGCTACTCTTGAGAATATTTGAGAGTGGGAACTGCTTTAAGAGTGATTTTACTCCTAAGTAAGCTCTTAGGAGGTGTCTTAAGTGTAACTTAACTCTTAAAATACTTGATACATACCAGCCCACATGGTAGACAGTAAATTTAATTTAGGTAAGTGAATGAGGCTGATTAAGATTTTCTTGAAGATAATTTTTTTGGGACTTAGTTGTTTTGTTAGTTTCTTGATGTGAGGTTTGAATGTCAGTTCAATATCAATGGTAAGGCCAAGGAATTTGTATTGATGAGTAACTGCTAGGGGTTCGTTTGCTATGATGATGGGATCAGGTATAGAAAACTGCTTACGTGGAGAATGGAAGAACATGCATTCAGTTTTCTTGGCATTTAAAGTCAGATTGTTTTTAAGCCAGGTGTGAAGTGTTCATATTGCTGTTGAGTTTAGATGTGATTTGTGCTGGAGTCTTGTCTGAAGTGTATAACTGTGTTATCAGCATAGAAAAGGCAGTGTGAGTTTGGACAGGCATCCAGGAGGTCGTTAATATATAAAAGGAAAAGCAAGGGCCCAGTATAATGCCTTGTGGGACTCCAATAGAGCAGAGGGATGAGGTTAAGTGAGTTGTGGCAATTCTTACAGACTGGGATTGATTTTGGAGGTATGATGTAATCAAATTGGTAGAAGCAGGTGATATGTTAGTGTTGTCGTTTTGATAGGAGTGTATGGTTCACAGTATAAAATGCTTTCCTGAAGTCTATGAAAATGGCTCCAGCCATTTGACCATTGTTTAGAGCAGAGCGGATGTGTTCAGTGAAGAGTAAAGTAGCAGATACAGTTGAGCATTGCTGGCAGAATCCAAATTGAAGATAATTTAGCAGATGTTAACTTTCAAGGTAGTTTGTGAGTTGCGTTGTAAGGATCTTTTCAAGCACCTTTGAAAGAACAGGCAGAATGCTGATGGGTCTATAATTATGTGCCAAATGTGCATTGCCTGACTTAAAAACTGGAGATATTAAGGCATACTTCCAGTATTTAGGAAAGACTGGTTTCTGGATGCACAGATTGATCAGAGTAGAAGACTTTAATAATGTCAGTCAATGTGTATGGGTGTCCATAAAGCCCCAGTAGGGGCTTGTCAAGGGACTCGCAATGTGATTGGATTATCATTGTAATCATCACAGCCACTAACAAATATTCATGTAGATTCTCTGAGACTGAAATATAGATATGTCCAAACTCGATTATGGAGAAAAAAAGTGTGATATATTGTAGCCTCAGACACAACATTTCCAAGCCAGCACAAATGGCTGTTAGTAAAGGCACCTGTTCAAAGTACAGGTTGGCTCTGGCTCTAGCTGGGAGTCCCCCTAGGAGGGGGGGATGTCCATCTGACATTTTTGGCCACCAAATTGGGGAAAAATTGGGGGGGGAGAAAAACATGAGGCTGAGGCTATCCCAAGAAGATAATTATAATGATTACACCAAAGATGTTACACAGCTGGCTTGTATCCGCAGTCTTGCTTTCTTACACTGTCATTAACCATGTCATTATGAGTAATCTGCCTCATGGGTCAAAACCATTGCTTTGCACAATCTCAGTGACCTGAAAAAGGAAACTTTATTATGACCTAGGGCATTTACAAATAATTTAACTGAATTATGGAATGCCAATGACAAATGTTTAGATACAATATGTTCATATGTTTAGTCATTGATTTACTCCCTTTAAAAGAAGAAAAAGGGAGAACAAAAGATTGACTGGTGTTCTTTGAGTGGGGCACCTCACGTGATATGAATTTCTGGAACCTTCTATAAACCTCAAGAAACGCATGTTACAGGTAGGGGTAAGCAAAGCATTAGTAGTATTTATTGGTATGGCATAGCAATAGCATTCTGAAAATCTCAAGGGAATGGATAATGACCTCCTCGAATTATGTGATGGTCAAAAAAACTAAACAAAAGCAGCGGAATCTTTTCCTCTGTATTAACCGGGAACCTTACATTGCAGGGAAAATGATGTGAGAATATGCCACTGCATAGTCAGGCTGTAAGGAGTATCACACCCTACACCCTAGCCAGACCACTCCACTCCACCTCCTCTGGCAGATTGACTGTCCCTTCTCTTCAGACGCCTGGCAGCTGCTCCTCGTGGTCTCGCCTCTTCTCTGCCCCGACCCCTCGGTGGTGGACTCGGTCAGGACCGCAGAATCACTGGCCATCTTCCGCAAGAGACTCAAAACCCACCTCTTCAGACTCCACTACCACTACCACTGACTCTTGACCACATTTTGTAATATGCATCTACGTTGATGACTGTCCAAAAAAAAAAAATCTAACTTTTCCTTACCTACACAGGTAAGGTATGCAGCTGCCAACGATTATGTCTATTACTGTATTACAACACTGACCTCTTGCACAGACAGAGCGTCTGCTAAATGCCAAAATGTAATGTAAAAAGTAATGTGTGCTTCAGAAGGTTAACCAAACAGCAATGGCTATTATAGAGCTAATACAGATGGTCTGTGATACTCTGGAGTATTGGGGACACAACACTGCCATCCTACACCGGCTGTGTGAATCTGATGTTCGTGGCTAAGTTGCAAGCAAGAAACCTCTCCAGAAGGCACTACACTAAAGGAGGTGGTACAGATTTGTCAGGCTGCATCTTAATTACACTTGGTGCCATGTTTTCTGGTTGGATGAAGCAGAAAATAGTGCATCATAGGTGTGCTTATCATGCAATTATTTGCAAGACATATGCAGTTACACTGTGTAGTTTAGGCAGAATTATGCAATACAATACTTCATTTATTTGAGAAAAACTGTAATTCTCTGAGAATTCAATCTATTCCCAACTATGAGCTGCAGAGGACTGATATTAGAATTGGTGGATTACTGGATATGAATTACAACTGGCTTTGCTTTGGAACCCATGGAGAATACAGGTAACTGCCAAAACACTGGAGTAAAATGCACCCCCAGCTGGACAATACTTCATTTATTTGAGAAAAACTGTCATCCTCAGAGAATTCTATCTATTCCCAACTATGAGCTGCAGAGGACTGATATTAGAATTGGTGGATTACATACCAAACCTTTAGGATATGAATTACAACTGGCTGGCCCATGTGCTTTGGAACCCATGGAGAATACACAGGTAACTACCAAAACACTGGAGTAAATGAGGGATCCTTTAAATGAGGGATCCCCACCCCCAGCTGGAATGCTCCTTTCATTACCCCCTCCCAGGTTACCAGAGTGTTCCCTTTATTTTGGCAGTTACCTGCATGTTCGTATGCTTAGTTATTCCTATTGATCTGTCACTTGATCTGTACAATCTTCAAATATTGCAAAGGAGCTCAAATTCTAACATCTTGATACACGGGTCAAATTGAGCAGTTGATTGGGTCATATGCCTTGGCAACCATATTGCATGTTATTAATACAATTATTTATGAGTTAAGTTGGTTTGAAACTATCCTTATTTTCTTAACTTTCAAATTTTCCAAATATGTTCTAATGTGATGTCATTTTGATATATTAATTAAAAGATGGTGGGTTACAGGATGTGTGAATAGTATGTGTTTATGTGCCTGAAAGCCATTAAACCTTCAGATTTTACCAATAGGTTCATAACAGACGGACTCAGGCCCAGAACTGGCTTCCCGTCAATGTCCAGTTTCAGTTGAGCTTTGGAATTGCTATATTTTGTTCTCCTGGTTTTGAGAACATATTCCCTGGTGTATCATTGGTTTAAATACAGGGTTAATTCTTATTTTAATAAAGTACATTTTGTAATTGAGCTGATCAACATGCATTATAAACTGTTATTTGACAAACGAGCTGAGAACGAGAAAACATGGATCTTTACTGAGAACAAATTAGGATGTTACTGGATAAATGTGTTGATTTGTGTTTTAAGTGCTTAACTCAAATGTATATGGGTCTATTCAGGGAACAATGCAGCATCTACATTTTAAGTCGAGAGGGAAAGATTTGCAATCCGTAAATACGGCCAAAACAGTGAACAAAAATGCATTTTCATTTCTCGGGGTTATTATAATTTGACAGGATGCGCGCCGACTAAACACTGGAAGCCAAAGTAAACAAGAGGAGGTGTGCACTATCCGAGACCCGCTCGCAACAGTGACGTCTTCCTAAAGGACCAGTCATAGCCTCCCGCCGGCGCGTTCTGATTGGCCCTGCTCGCTGCAACAACACCGCATGACGCGACCCGATTGGGTGAGATGCGCGAGGCAGTGAACCCTGCTCCATAACAAGCCCAGGCAACAACAATACACCGAACAAAAAGAAGGAGCGGAGACCGCATTCTGGACCGCAGAGCAAACCAACTTCGCGTCAGGCTTGAGCAACACCTTTTTATATATGTAGTGTTTATTAACTAAATGATAGAGAATTGATTAGCGATCGACAGATTAAAAGAACGAGCTGCTCGTAAAACAATCGATTTGACAGCGTGTATGGGGTGTACCCGTAAACACCGCAATCTGGCTAGCCTGCTAGCTAGCTGACTGGATTTTTTTTTTTTTTTTTTTAGTTCTGACGGGTGTCACTCTGATAACATGCGAACAATTCGATAAGTATTGTAAACGGTTGACAACTACTGAAAATAAAGTAGGAGTAAAGACGGAGCCTTCGCGGTTTCAACATCAGCCGAGGAAGGGGACAGCTGAATTGCCGACAATGATTCTGCCGACGTATCATTCGTCTCTGCGGCCAAGAAGTAACTAAATGTGACCCGTCGAGTTTTTCGAGGGCACGTTGTAACGTTTTCTATACCACAAAATGTTACAACACCTTCCGTGTTTGTCTCTGTTAGCTATGTGCATTGTCTACTATATAACGTTGCTTTATTTATTTGGTTACACGTGATAAAAATGAACGTTAAGTAGTAACTGTTAACGTAATCCGGCTAACGTTAGCCAACGCGCTAGCCAAGTCTTCACAAGATAAGCAAGGCTATCCAGTTGAATGTCAGAATGTCGAATGTCGCTAGCTTCAACATTCTAATCAGATGGAACAACTATCTGATTAGAATGCTGAAGCTAGCGACATTCATAGCAATGGCATATTTCCTTGTTTTTCATTAAATGATTAAATACCACTAATAAAGTACGGCATAACATTTAACATAAGTATTTTATGTGTGTTACTCTTTTCAAAGCAAAAAAAATGTTGCACGCTTTCGTTCAATTTATCGCTTTACAGCAATATTCAATCAGATGAATGTGCTAGCTACCTAGGCTACATTCTTTTGAAGGATGCACATTTTAATTCATGGTAAAAAAGACTTCTAACCAGAGAGGTATACAACTGTTTTAATCTAATATGGTAGCCATTTGATAATTTAGCCGACTCTTCAAATAAGAGTTAAACAAATGATACAATTCAACTTTAAAATCACGAATGTGTTAGTAATTCTTACCCCTTCCTGCTATCTTTCTGTTCACTTCTCTTGTCTCATCCATCTCTCTCTCTCTCTCAAGATGTAGCCATCGGTCATATTGTCACCTTCTCACCTGTTAACACGATGTCCTTGGATGGCGCGGGAGATTCCGACCAATCAGACACCACGTCTGAGACGGAGTCGGAGCTAGGCCACACCGCGAGCGTACAGCGGTTAAGACCGCCAGGTGAGATGAGATGCCCTCTAGGTTGTCAGGGTTAAAGATGTACATCACAAAGGAAATGCTTCTGGTGAATCATGCTAAAGTGGTGTAAAATGTTGTTTTCACTGTGAAGTCCCAGCATTAAAAAAAGGGCAACCGGATGCAAAAAGAATGAGTCTGGGCAGATATTTAGCAAGCTGTTCATGCAAACTTAACTGGCCAGCTAGATGCAAACTGATGTATCCAGGCAAGATAACTTAGCCTTGAATATTGGGGACGACAAAAAAACAGATCAACTTGTGTATTGAGTATTTTCACTGTGACTGGGCCTTCTGAACCGAGCCGAGAACCCAAAGTCCTTTATGCAGCAAAACAAAAACCAGCCTTACGAACAGCCAGAGCTTTCCTGCACCCTGAACACTGGAGCTACACCCCGAACACTGAACACTGGAGCTACTGAGCTGAACACTGAACACTGGAGCTACAGACTGAACACTGAACACTGGAGCTACACACTGAACACTGGAGCTCCACACTGAACACTGGAGCTCCACACTGAACACTGGAGCTACACCCTGAACACTGGAGCTACACACTGAACACTGAACACTGGAGCTCCACCCTGAACACTGGAGCTACACACTGAACACTGAACACTGGAGCTCCACCCTGAACACTGGAGCTACACACTGAACACTGGCGCTACACACTGAACACTGGATACTGGAGCTACACACTGAACACTGGAGCTACAGACTGAACACTGAACACTGGAGCTACACCCTGAACACTGAACACTGGAGTACACACTGAACACTGAACACTGGAGCTCCACACTGAACACTGGAGCTCCACACTGAACACTGAGCTCCACACTGAACACTGGAGCTCCACAACACTGAACACTGAACACTGAGCTACACCTGAACACTGGAGCTCACACTGACTGAACACTGGAGCTCCACCTGAACACTGGAGCTACACACTGAACACTGGCGCTACACACTGAACACTGGCGCTACACACTGAACACTGGATACTGGAGCTACACACTGAACACTGGAGCTACAGACTGAACACTGAACACTGGAGCTACACCCCGAACACTGAACACTGGATACTGGAGCTACACACTGAACACTGGAGCTACACACTGAACACTGAACACTGGAGCTACACACTGAACACTGGAGCTACACACTGAACACTGGCGCTACACCCTGAACACTGAGGCTACATACTGAACACTGGGGCTGGACGTTTCTCCCTTTTCCAGCCCATCAGGGGCATGTCTGAGCCTCTTTTCGGTCATACACATGCACTGGTATCGTGATCATATATAATAAACTGTTGTGAGATCGGCACAAAATATATCAAGTAAAATATACAAAGTTTAGATTTTTGACCATACTTCCTACCCCCCCACCAATGGAATCATGAGCAAAACTTACCTGTTGCTTCAGGTGCAAAGGCGTCTAATAAGTCACAGTAAAACCTGCGGTGGGAATAAGTGTGTATGTGTACTAAGTACTCCCCCCTCCCCACCTTTGCTCCTCAGTAGTGACTCCCCCCTCCCTCCCTGTCTCTGACTGATTGGTCTGTCCCAGGAGAGAAGAGGGCGCGCGTGCGTGTGCTGTCTGAGTCGGAGGCGTGCTCGGGGGCAGAGTTCCGGGATGGGGTGTCGGAGGAGGAGGCACCTTTTCGGGGGCGATCGCAGTCGGCCCCCGCCGCCCTGTGGGCTGCCAAACGCTATGGGCGCCAGCTCCGCCGTATGAGTGACGAGTTCGACACCTGGCTGGAGAAAGGACAGGTGAGGACAGGAGACAGGTGGAGGGAGGACAGGTGGGGTAGACAGGGACACCTGGCTGGACATGGGGGGGGGGGGGTAGCGGGGTGAGATGGATAGGTCGGGATCGGAGGAGAAGGAGGAGGAAAGATTCATGTTCAGTGTTATTGTGACTGCTTTTAGTTACTTTGTTCCATGGACATGGAACCCTTTGAAAAATAAATAGAAACTTTATTGTATAATACCATTGGATGATTTTCCATTTTGGATTAAGGATAATTTGGTCACTGACTTGATTTATGAGTTAAGATATGAGTGTGTTTTTGTGACTTGTTTTTGTTTTGTGCTGTCTGAAATATTATCTGTTAAACTTTAAGAGCTGCCATCTTGGCCAGTACTCCCTTGTAAAAGAGATTCTGAATATCAATGAGCAAATTCCTGGTGAAATTAAGGTTAATGAGAAAAAAAAAGTAGTAAGTACAGCAGGTCTCTCTCTGTAGGAGGTTAAGAGGGTGCATGCTGTCGGAGCGGCCCGTCAGATAAAGACGTCCCGCAGCTGGTTCTCCTTCCTCTGGAGTCCCCGGGAGACAGAGGACGAGCTCCATGGCAACCAAACGCCGTCCGGGAGCGAGGCGGCACAATGAGAGAGAGGGGAGAGGTGTGGGGGGCTTGGGACAAGGGGGCGGGGTGTGGGGGCAAGGGGTGGATCTTATCCCAGGGGGTGGGGTTTGGGGGTGGGTCTGGTGTGAGGGGGCAGGGGCAGGGCCAGGGGAGGGTGGAGACTGCCATCAGGTCAGATTATTAACTGTTGTTGCTTGGTGGCGGGGGGGGTTACTAGAGAGACAGTGAATTACCAATTTGTCAAAGCGTAATAATCTGTTCCTAGAGAGCAGAGGCCTTCCTGTTTTTGTTCTTTGGTTCCAACAAATTCCAGAGGTATATTTGGTCCTTAATTGGTCCAATTAGTTCATTTCAAATGTATATGTTTAGATCAGTGCATTTTGAAAATTATTCTGGAGCAAGATATTTTCATCACAAGGCCAAAATGGAGCAGCCTTCAGATTGGTGGAATTGTGACAACAGCCATGTCGCATGATTGGTGAAAATGTGAACACAGTTAGACTGTAACTGCAGAGTAATATTTGAGGCCCACCAAAAGTGTACTTTGGAAAAAGAAAAGAAAAAAGTGTATATACATACACACATACATATATATATATATATATATACATACACTGATGCAATAAGACAAAAGTACAATCTTGATAAATGACAATCTTTCAAGTGCCAGCAGGAAGAGATGAATAAAGCCTTTGATAACATTTATTTAAAAAACACTCTGTCGCCATAAATCATTTGGGAGATGTTCTCAAGTAAATGGACAGAAGAAAAGAATTCCAAAACTAACGTTGCCGAGGAGCAATGCCTGAGACTTAGCGCATGTACAATATAGGTGTCGTTTTAGAATTAACGGGGGGAACTATAGGAGGAATGCGTTTTATATCAGGAGTTAACGCCCATGAGGCTCTGTGTTATTTTGTATTGTTGCAGGGATTTGTGTAGGATTGCACCTGCAGGTTTGGTCTCTGTTAGGTTTTGCATATGAACTCCTGCACACTTGTTTTTATTGTTGTACGGGTGATGATATGCAAATGGCCCAAGACTACAGGCTACCTACACTGGTAGGATAGCAAGGTGCTGACCTCCCTCCCTCCCTTCCCCCAGGGGAAACGCTGCCATGGGCAGAAACATGGCTGTGCTCCACACATCCTGACTGTGCAAACCATCCGGCTGCCGGCTGTGCTGTGTACAAGAACAAATACATTCTCCCAATATTTATGATCCTATTGTGAAAATGCAATGGAGAATTAAGTTTTCTATACCCATATCTATGAGAATTGAAAGTTTGTTTTTTTTGGTACATCAATCACAGGCAGGGTATACCCTTGCCCACTTCCCTCTCCCAGGTGGGCAGTTGTGCATGGCCCCACAGGGTTTGATTGACTGTGGGGGTGCATCACTGCACTAAGAACACGAGCACCCAGGAGCCCGCCCCCCATTTATACAGAGGCACTTCCTGTACCCTGCAGCAGCCGGCGTGGAGGCACAGACTCAAGGTCTGCAGTGGAGCAGCCAGGGAGTAGATTTACAGGCCTGTGCAATGGGAGTCTGACCGTCATCACTGAGCAACCGCTGAGCTGTCATGCTGACCAATCGCTGAGCCATCGCTGAGTAATTGTTGAGCCATCGACCAGCCATCGCTGAGTAATTGTTGAGCCATCGATCAGCCATTGCTGAGCCTTCACTTACTTATTACTCCTGACCACTGTGTGCGGAACTCAATCTTTGAATACTTTTTTAAAACAAAAAAAGATGTCCAAACTTTTGTAAATGAATTTTCTTTTTACTGTAAGTGTATGGTAAAATAAATGAGTTTTTGAAAGCTACTTTTGTGGTGTTGGCTTTAATTGCACATTTACATTCCAATACTGGAAGTTATGGGAACTAAAATGGCAGAGATGGTTTCTAAGGTTTTTAAGGTTTTTGAGGTACTTGGATTCAGAACTATGTTGGTTTTATTGTTTTAATTATTCCCTTTGTGATACACTAACATTATAAGGTAATTATGCTGCAGAAGAATGTTGAGCCTCTTAGGAGCATAAAAATCCCCAATTTAGTAAATAAGATGCAGATTATATATCATGGGATATTGTCTTGGAGACAGAACCTGTCTGTATCAGGAAAAGGCTGCAGTCCACCAGTGGAGCTGCGCAGTTGTTGCGTTGGAGGAGTGTACTCTGCACAGCTGGCGCAGGCAGATTGCAGGTACCCTGATCAACCAGAGGGCAGTCGCACACTACAAACCCTCCCTCACCTGAGCTATGACCCAGCCAATCACAGCTGTAGACCGTGGGGCGTATCCACCCACTGGAGCCCATGTCTTAGCATGGTGAGCCCCAGCAGCCCCACAAGCCTGCATGTTGATGGAGAGGCCAAACAAAGCCTGGGAGCCTTCAGTACCTTGGGGTTAGCCTAACCGCTACCAATATCAAGAACATTTTAGCAAAACCTCTTGATATTACATTACAGGCATTTAGCAGACGCTCTTATCCAGAGCGACTTACACAGTTTCGCATTTCTTTACATACAACCCATTTATACAGCTGGATAGTTACTGAAGCAATCCAGGTTAAGTACCTTGCTCAAGGGTACAACGGCAGTGCCCCCACCTGGGATCGAACCTGCAACCTTTGCGTTACAAGCCCAGTTCCCTAACCATTATGCTAACACTGCCGCCATATATATGATATGCTCATGAATTTCTTGATGAGCTCATGAATTGCAATTGACGACTGTTCATGTGTCCCTGTACGAAACCTCTTTCTGTGATCTAATCTATGATGTGAACCGGCATTACTGTGTACAGCTAATGACCTAATTGGGCCAGGGTGATTGATGGCAACAGAAACCTGCGACACACCAGCGCTCAAGGACCAGAGTAACCCCCCGCTTCAGCCCAATGGGGCGTGGAAGCCAGTCCAGGCCGCAAGCACACAAACAGAACTCGGGTATTCATAAATCTGTAGTTTTAATGAAATACACAGATTCAAAGTAACTAATCAGTGAACGGCATTGTCTCCAACGCGATAGGACTCTTTGCCACAATATGAGTTTTTCTGTACATCTGCATTTGACAAACACATTTATGTGAACCCTTGTGTGTGCCAGACAGGTGTTCAATGTCCAGCCCAAAACTCTCAACTGGGGGGGGAGACAAATAAGTAATAAATTAACCATGATCATATGGGTTAAAAATAAATCAATAAAAATACAATGAAGCAAAGCGGTGGATTCACTTGGTCTGGAAAAAATAAAAACAGAAGTGCACGTGTAACCAAAGAGCAAAATTGCCATGGCAACCCAGGTAAAGGCGCAGGTTGCTCTGCTTCTTTAGAGTAATTGGCACGTCCCTGAAGGCTCTGTCCCCTTAAGTGCCTGTGGGACACTTCTGACCTCCCCCGTCCCATAAACCCCCATAAACCCATAACTGGGCCAAACCAGGCCATGCTGAGGTACAGTACGTGGCTTTCCTCTGTTCTACATTTACATTTACATTTAGCAGACGCTCTTATCCAGAGCGACTTACAAGATGATTAGTATTAGTACAATCACCTGACCTTGGTCACCTGGAGAGGACAAAAATGAATATGCTTCTCACCGACTTCTGTTAAACAGTCAAGAAACATTGTTAGAAAATATTCATAACGTTACTGTACATGCACCTAGGCAAGGCTCACATAGAGAGGACTGCACCAGAGGAGGCAGTGCAATCTGTAGTATGCCCACGTGTGTGTGGCTGTGTGTGGGCACGTGTGTGAGTGTGTCAGGCTACCCGGTTGATTTCAAAATTCCAAACCAGTGTGATGCCATTTGTTGGCCCTGGCATCACATGGCTAAAATGACAGATAGGGCCCATAACACAGGGAAAAGACCAAACTGCCAACTGGCTTTCACTGTCAAATATGTTACTGCAGAAACACAGATATGTCCATTTCTGCCCAGGAAGGAGTCCATCCTGCTAATTGTAGCCACAATTCAGCCAATTTGGCTAAAAATCCAAGGCAGGCAACATTGGTGTGAGTTTGTACTGTGATTTAGACACTTCTCATAAAAAATGATTAAAAAAATCTTTCTCCTGCGTTCTTATTTCCATTGTGTCCCTGTACTGTGGCAGGCATGCTGTACTGTGTTTCGGCACAACATGGCATGCATTGAGATCCTAGATCTGTCACTTCCTTGTTCCTTATATGATATGATATTATATGATGTTGGTATTATTGCTGTTTATGATCTAGTGAACCTAGGTGCTAATTCTGTTTTTAAATGACATATATTCTTAACTGACTAACCTGTGTATGGGTGTCCCAAGTCAGAAAGTGAGTGAACGAGGTGTGGTTTTGAATTGTTTGTGAATGGAGATCAGCTACCAGCAACCACGGTTTAAAATAGGGCAATACCACAATCAAGAGTGTCACATTCTAAATCGAACCCTGTTCTTTTAAAAGGGGTTGGAGACATGCAACAAAAGATCTTTAGTCTTCTACTATCCGAACAGTCACACTGACAGACACCATCTCTCCCCCACACATGCACACTCTCTCTCTCTCTCTCTCTCTCTCTCTCTCTCACACACACACACACACACACACTCCCTCAAAACCTACCCACACTGACAGACAGACACACACACGTACTCGTTCACTCATTCTCACACACCTTCCCTGACACAAACACGGGCAAGTGCAAATATTTGCGAATCAATCACGCACAAAAAATAAATTTACCGCTTTACGTTTTCTCCTTTCTCTCCTTAATGAACCTGCTTTCACCTTCCGATCACAGCACCAGACACAAATATGCTTTAAGACATGAAGCCAACAAGAAACAAGCAAGCAAACCAACAAACAAAATTGTAAAAACAAAGTATAAAAATGAAATGAATAGAAAATTCATGAGATATTTGCAAAGTATGTGGCCAGAGGTACTGACAGAACAGATAGTTGCTCCTTAACTGGTGGGGGCCGGGGAATCCTCCTCCCCCAACACCATCACACACTTCATTAAAAACGAATCATAATATTGCTAATATAACAGGTCTTTTCTCTCTCTCTCATGCTGTTTTCAAAGGAGAATATGAATGGACTAGAATCTGTTATTCTCACATCAGAACAATTTTAGACTACCAGCACTTGATCTGCTGAGGTAATGGAGTACTACACAAAGCTAACCCCCACTGATACTACGCTCATATGTATATATGTATATAAAACATTATTGGTAGTGGTAGTAGCAGTAGTAGAATAAATATCAGAAGGAGAAGGATTATCTTCTTTTTTTGAGCATTGTTCCTCTTCTTGTTTAATGATAAAAAGTCAATTTGGCGCTGGTCCAAGGAGGGAACCCAAACAGACATGTTCTTGAGATTATTTCATGTACCTGTGTGTGTGTGTGTGTATTTTTGTGTGTTTGTACAGGTGAGCATGTGTGTGTGTGCAGATAAGTGTGTGTGTATGTATGTGCAAGTGAGTGTGTGTGTGTGTTTGTGTGTGGTGTAATTGGGAGTATGCATGTCAGTATGTGTCCCTCTGTCAGTTTGTGTGAGTGAGTCAGTGAGGGTGTCAATATGCATGTGCACATGTCAGTGATGTAGGTCTGTACATGTAGGTCTGTTAATGTAGGTCCGTATCTCTGGGCTTAGACTCTGAGCTGTGTGTCAGTAGGTTTGTAGGTCTGTAGTTGCTCTCTGGGCTTAGACTCTGCTCAATGTTAGTGTGTGACTGGGTCAGTGGGTCAGTGTGTATTGTGTAGTGTAGTGCTTGTAGCTGTTCTCTAAGTGTGTCAGTGCTGTGTAGGCCAAAGCAGGGTGCTCTAGGTGGCACTGGTGCTACAGGGCGCTGGGTCGGGCTGGGCGGGGTCAGGGCAGGTGAGGTCCGGCTGGGTGGGGACGGGGTCAAGCTGGGAGGGGGCAGGGCATTCCAGAAGGTTCCTCTGGTTGAGGGTGGCCTCCTGCAAGCTCTGAACCCGCCTCTCCTGCAGCTCGTCCAGCCCCCTCCATAGCTCCACCCTCTCACGCTCACGCTTCACCTCCCTGCAGAGAGAGAGATAGAGACAGAGTCACACACAAACCGAACAAAGTGTCACACACACACACACAGACCTACATGCAGCAGGAAACACTTACTTCTGCTTCTCCACTTTGTAAGAGGCGGTGAGATCATCAAAGAGTTTGCTGTTCATCTCCATGAATGTCTTCAGCACGTTGTAGATTAGAGACACAATGGTCCTGGGGTCAGAGACACAACTTAGAGCCAAGCAAACCTGCCCTCGTACAGTCATAGGTACATATGTCATAACCAAGGCCATGTGCTTCCTGGCAGCCTGTCATTCAGTCCTCCAGCAGCAACATGGCGATACAGCCTCCTTGTCAAGATTCCTGTTTAGGCTGCGGGGCCTTCGTCATAATAAGAACTTCATATGATGACAGTAAAAGAGCCCATTACATGATTCCAGAGATATTCCAGCATGTGATTTAACATAGTCTAACACTGTTTAAACTCCCTCTGGAATCTGCAATCTGCTGTTGTATGTCCTGTGTGGGGGATGTTGTATGTGGGGGAATGCTGTTGTATGTGGGGATGTTGTATGTGAGGATGTTGTATGCATGAGACGAGAGAGGAGGGAGGGGACTGACTGGTTCCAGTGCTCTTTGGAGACTCTGTAGAGTGTGGCGAAGACCAGAGGCAGGATGACCTGGCAGTTCTCCTCAATCAGACTCAGGATATACTCATTATTCCAGAAGTACAGGGCCCGCTCTGCAACCTGGGCCACGCACACAACAAGCGAGGAGAAGAGAAAATAAATACTTTAATAAATGTGGGTAGAGGATGATTCATTAAATTTGACAGAATGAGAGAATGGGGAAAAGAGAGAGGGATTGTGGATTAAAAATGGGAGTCAGAGGCCTCCCGGGTGGTCTAGTGGTTTCAACATCCGATGCTGGCCACGGCAACCGAGGTTCAATTCCCTGGTCCACGCTAGAGTCGGCCCTACCCGGGAGTGCCGGCAATTGGCTGTCCGCCCCAGTGAGGGGGGAGGGAAGCTGACAAGACGTTCGCTACGCACAGGAGTGGCTCTGGGGTGCCGGAGTTATGGTCAACAGCATGACGAGTGCCGTCATGGAGGAGACGTTACTTCGCCTTTATCACTGCCGGTCACAATACTACGGCAGCAAACTACTACGAGGGAGGGGATTGACCAGAGATTAACGGGAGTAATTGGGTACCAAATTGGGGGAAAAACGGGATAAAATCAGAAACAAATAAAAAAATAAAATAAAATGGGAGTCAGAGGAAAAAAAGTGGTTGAGCGGGGATGGAAAAGAGATGTGGAGAGGTGGAGTACAGGGAGGAGGGCCTTGCCTGGAAGTGGGAACTGGAGATGCAGGCAGCAATCTGTCTGAACAGCGGCTCCTGGACCCGGAGGAACTGTGAGGGCTCGATCACATCCAGGATCTCCTCCATTTCCCCCAGAAACATCACCTGGCCGGGGGGAGACACCAGCTCAACACCACACCCGCTCTCAACACGCCTGCTCAACACCACGCCCGCTCTCAATACACCTGCTCAACACCATGCCCACTCTCAATACACCTGCTCAACACCACACCCACTCTCAATACACCTCCTCAACACCACGCCCACTCTCAATACACCTGCTCAACACCACACCCACTCTCAACACACCTGCTCAACACCACACCCGCTCTCAATACACCTGCTCAACACCATGCCCACTCTCAATACACCTGCCCACTCTCAATACACCTCCTCAACACCACCAATACACCTGCTCAACACCACGCCCGCTCTCAACACACCTGCTCAACACCACACCCACTCAATACACCTGCTCAACACCACGCCCACTCTCAATACACCTGCTCAACACCACACCCACTCTCAATACACCTGCTCAACACCATGCCCGCTCTCAATACACCTCCTCAACACCACACCCACTCTCAATACACCTCCTCAACACCACGCCCACTCTCAATACACCTGCTCAACACCACGCCCACTCTCAATACACCTGCTCAACACCACACCCACTCTCAATACACCTGCTCAACACCACGCCCACTCTCAATATACCTGCTCAACACTGGCCATACCCACTCTCAATACACTTGCTCAACATCGGCCATGCCCACTCTCAACACACAGTCAACCCACACAGTCTCTCTGATCCACCTCAATCCACCTGAGCCTGGAATGATTCACTTCATTCATTCTGGATGCTCTCAATCTTGAACCATTCCACCTGAACCATTCCACCTATTCAGGCTTTATCTCTCCAGCCCAGTGCAACATAACAATAACAATAACACCTGCACACACAGCTGGCCCTTATCTACAGGTCAGACAGATAAGGGCAGATACCTGTCTGCGTCTCTCACCTCTTTCTGGGTGCAGGTCTTCGGCCAGTACTTCAGCAAACCTCGGATTATCTGAGAGGGCAGGCAAGAGGATAAAAACATGGCATCATCAACATGACTTCATCAGCATTCTGCTCTCCTGCACCCAGAGTCCATGGCTATACAGGAGCACAAAAAGGGGCAGCTTGTCTCAACACATTTTGAGCCCGTCATAGGATGACCAACCCTCACCTCATATGGCATATGACCTAATTTTGACCTGTACAGGTGAGGGTGGTGTTGTACTGGTGAGGCTGGGGTTGCAGAAGGAGGGTGGAATTGTGCAGGTGAGAGTGCGTTTGTGCATTTGAAGGTGGAGTTGTACATTTGATGGTGGAGTTGTGCAGGTGAGGGTAGGGTTGTACATGTGAGGGGTTTTGCTTTGAGAAGGCGGAGACTGGGGCACTCACATATTCTGTGACGGTGGCGTCTTTCTCCATAAACTGCACCACACAGTATGCCAGCTGAAAAACAAGCAAGACAAACAGACATAACCTTTCCACACCACTGGTATGCTGAATACAGCTCTCACACAGTGATCACAGGTGGTTACACACAAAAAACGCTCAACACACTCCTGTATCTAACACCCAGGCCGCTACACACTAAAAACACTCAACACACTCATGTATCTAAGACCCAGGCTGTTACACACTAAAAACACTCAACATGCTCCTGTATCTAAGACCCAGGGCATTACACACTCAACACGCTCCTGTATCTAAGACCCAGGGCATTACACACTCAACATGCTCCTGTATCTAACACCCAGGCCGTTACACACTAAAAACACTCAACACGCTCCTGTATCTAACACCCAGGGCACTACACACTCAACACGCTCCTGTATCTAAGACCCAGGGCATTACACACTCAACACGCTCCTGTATCTAAGACCCAGGGCATTACACACTCAACACGCTCCTGTATCTAAGACCCAGGGCACTACACACTCAACACGCTCCTGTATCTAAGACCCAGGGCATTACACACTCAACACGCTCCTGTATCTAAGACCCAGGTCATTACACACTCAACACACGCTCTTGTATCTAACACCCAGGGCACTACACACTCAACACGCTCCTGTATCTAAGACCCAGGGCATTACACACTCAACACACGCTCTTGTATCTAACACCCAGGGCATTACACACTCAACATGCTCACTTATCTGACACTTTCTTGAGCACTTGTTCCTTCCGCATCTTCTTATTTTTAAATACTTCCCTTGCGAGGTGTTTATGTTTTTTATGCTTACAGTCAATCCCATACGGGCTGCCATCTGCTTTCACAAGTTTAGTACTGCAAGCTACTCTCACAATAAATGTGATGCATACATTAAAATAAGATTACATGCTTTTATAATACATGAAAGAATTCTTGCCACTTTCATGTGATTATATATGTGAGAACTACATACTGCACATTTTTTTAAAGTATATTTGAAAATACATTTCTCATATTTTAGATTTCATGTTTGACACAGCTTTAAGGCAGACCGACAATCCCAACAAGGACCTGATGACATTGCAACAATGTCAGTGGAACATTGTGAGAGCATTCCACGTTAGCCAAGATGTGAGTGGGCATTAACTAGCCTAGGCCAGGGCTTTCCAGAACACATAACGTGGCCAGGACATTTTCCCAGCGTGAGCGTGTTATATAGAGTACAGTGACTGTAGACTGGTTTGAACATGATATTGGTATTAGGTATGCACCTCCTGCCAGCGTCGCTGCTCTGAATAATGTATGTGAGGGGGATGTAGGGCAGGTTTGCAACATCAAAGTTAAGCTTCAGCTCTGACAGAACAGAGCAATCACACACACACACACACATTCACACACGCAACACACACATGCACACACGCATGTACATCTCCCCCACACACAGACATGCACATCCCCCACACACACACATGCACATCCCACACACACACACACAATCACAGACACATACATGCATGCACATCCCACACACACATACACACGCATGTACATTACATCCCACACACACACACACGCACACGCATGCATATCCCATACACACACACACACAATCACAGACACATACATGCATGCACATCCCACACACACAGTAGAGCAACCACGCACACACACACACACACACACACACACGCACACACACACACAATCACAGACACATACATGCATGCACATCCCACACACACACATGCATGTACATCCCACACACACAGTAGAGCAACCACGCACACACACGGACACACACACACACACGGACACACACACACACACACACACACACAATCACACACACACACATGCATGCACATCCCACAGACACAGTAGAGCAACCACGCACACACACGCACACACACAATCACACACACACACATGCATGCACATCCCACACACACAGTAGAGCAACCACGCACACACACACACACACACAATCACAGACACATACATGCATGCACATCCCCCACACACACACACATGCACATCCCACACACACGCACACACACACACACATCCCACAGTACATACACAAACACAGGTATGCACATCCCACACACACACACACACACACACACACACTGCTACTAATGCTACTGCGACTACTACTCCAGCACTGCACAGAGCGGTTTACGCTCTTAAAGTCCGAACCAGGCTGTCCTGAGAGAGTCACAGGGGCAGAGGGAGCTTGGGGAGGACCATGCTGACAGATAAACTCAACCAACTTGCTGCTATTTTGTGTAGGACACTGTTCACAGGACATGGGCCTCTGTCTGTGGGATCATGCTGTATTCAGGCTTACACACCACCCTGCTGTTTTAGACCCCTTTCTTCTTTTCTCCTTCTCTTCCTTCATTTCTTCTTGTTTTTCTTTGATGTGGAGCTTGCGAATCATCCGGTTTTGCTTGAATTTAGCATACCTGTTTGTTACTCAGTGTCTGGAAGAGACGAGTGTGGAATACGTGTTCCCAATATGGCCACCCATTGCTTCCCCCCCCACACGTAAAGATCTTTTCACAGTGTTCACCTACTGGTCTGGCATGTGGCTTGTGTATCAGCCACAGACAGCACACTGCTCTCAGCTCTGCCCCGCCCCCCCTTGCCCTGCCTAGCCCCAGCCCTGCCCAGCCCTGCCTTGGCCCCGCCCAGCCTTCTACATTCGCTAATATGGCACACGTGTGCCACGGGATTGGCTAGAGAAATGGCTGACTTGTTCAGTCTTGCCACAGCTCAAAGCCCCCAGCCAATCCGCTTCAAGGCCTTGTGGTTGCCTCAACTTGCCTGCAACCTCTGGTAAACAATCATTTTCATATTGCAAGTCTTAAACCATCTTTAGATAAGACTATGAGGGAGGATGAGTTTTCATCCTCAAGAGTGTTAGCTCTACCATTAACCACTCCTTAGTTCCACCTTTAAAAGCTCATTAGCTCATCCGCTAACTCTTCGTTAGCTCTACCATTATTAGCTTGTTAGTGATACCGCTAACAACTCGTTAGCTCTATGAATAACCGCTTGTTAGCACTATCATTAACAACTCGTTAGCTCTATCATTAACCGCTCATTAGCTCTACCATTAAACTTCTGTGGTACTCACAGAGCAGTCTCCGTCTAGTTGAAGGATGCAATCGTACCCTTCATTTGGTTTTAGCTTGGTCTTACAAGACTGCAGAAAGAGAGACACGGACACACAGTGTTTGTCTTACTGTGTCTCTCTGTATATCTGTGTATCTGTGTCCCTCTCTGCGTCTCTGCTTCTGTGTGTCTCTGTTTTATTGTGTCTGTGTGCCTTTGTGTCAACGTGTATGTGTGTATGTATGCATCTCTGTGTCTCTGAGTTTTTCTGTGTCTCTGAGCTTCTGCATGGATTGGCTGAGCGGTGCATGAATTGGCTGAGGGGCATACCGATTGGCCGAGGGGCTCACTGACCTGTGCGTGGAAGATGGACAGAGACCGAGCAGTGTGGAGAGGGATCAGCACACGCACCAGGAACTGCTTGTGCTCGGACTTCAGGGGCAAAGCAAAGCCGTTTATGATGCTGCCAGAGGGAGAGAGAGAGAGACGCTGACACTGCAGTCTGAAATGGGAGCACTCGCCGCCTAGCGATTTCCCATGATCCTCTCTGGAAATCTCACCCCCTGTAATAGAAATCTCACTACTTCAAACAGGATGGTTTCTGAATGATTACAGAAAATTAATTTCTCACCCCCTAAATGTACAGATTGATTGGATGGGTGTGGCACATTTGTCCACCCATTCGTGGCTCTCTGCTCAGTGTTTAATACCCCCCAGAGTCGGCTTGCGGCATTCTGCTTCACACACCAGACTGACCTCTAACCCCATGAGTCACCCAGGCCAGATCAGGCCTTCATGCCTGGGGTCCTCTTTCTCATTCTCACCTGTTTTTCTGCACCTGCACCTGTGGTTCTCTGTGGCTCAGTTGGTAGAGCACAGCATTGGCAACACTTAGGTTGTGGGTTCAATCCCCACTGGGGCCACATATACTGAAAAAATGTATGCATTCACTACTGTAAGTCGCTTTGGATAAAAGCGTCTGCTAAATGGCATATATATAATATATAACCGGCCACACCCCTAACCCACCTCTCCTCTCTCATCTCCAGAGAGAGAGGGGGATAGAGAGGTATGGAGAGACAAGTATAGAGAGGGAGAGAGGGGGATATAGAGAAAGGAAAATTAAGAGAGTGAGAAGAGGGCAAGATGAGAAAAGATGGAGAGAAGGGGAGAGAGAGAGAGGAGCAGAAAAGAGTGAATGAGAGAGGAAGGGGCAACGAGAGAGAAGGAGGACACATAGAAAGTGGGATTAGTCAGTGTGAATGCATTCACACTCTTATTTTCCCTTACTAATCCCTTCTTTCACTCCTACCCACCTTTTCCTGTCTCACCCCCTCTTTCTCTCTCCTTTGTCCTTTTCACATCCTCTCTTTAATTTTCCCCAACCCCCTCCCCACTGTTCCACTCTCTCTCTTTCTTTGTCATCCCTCTCTCTCTTTGCCCCTTCCTCCCTCAATAATGCTTTTCTGCTCCTCCTCTCTCTGCCTTTCTCCCTCTCTCTTTCTCCTCTTCCCTTCTCCTTCCTCTTAATTTTAATTTCTCTATATCCCCCCTCTCCCTCAGTCTTTCTCGATCTCTTGCTCTCTCATACCTCTCTCTCTCACTCTATCCCCCCTCTCTGTTTCTTTCCTTGAGAGGGGCCATGTGGGTGCTGTTATAAATACCCACACTAGAATACCCCCATGTCTCCCTCCATCCCTCACACTGACTCACTCTATCTCCCTCTATCTATCCCTCCCTTTCTCTACCTCTCTCCCTTACTGACAGCCTGGCTGTCTTCACCATCAAATGAGGGAGATGTTTTGTGCCGTGTTCCAGACACAAATTAACTTGTGCTGAGGATCTAAACTGTTTTATGTGGAGGGGTAGTGTTAGTTAGGGGTTAGGGGTAGTCCTGGTTTTAATTCACTCATTTTAATGGTTTTAGGTCATGTTGATCCTGACGGTCAGTATTTATTATATGTAAGCATGTATTGAGGTATGGCTGTTTGTGCAATCATACCAATAAAGGTGGGTTGAACAAAAAAATTATCTCCCTCCTACCAGTGGTGTAATTTCGGCAAAAGCTAAGGTATGGCGAAGTGACGTCACGTAAAATATATTGTGTCAATAATGGGTGAAACAGTAAATGGTAAAACGGTAAAACAGTTTGAGCTCACTGTTTGGCCAATAATACTATCAGTAAATAAATATTACTTTCATACCATGTTGCTTGACCACTTGCTTGGATTTTAAGTGTGTGCGTGTGCTTGTGGTTTGTGCGTGTATATGTATGTCTGTGTGTGTGTGTGTGTGTGTGTGTGTGTGTGAGCCAGAGGAGGTTACACACCTGCCCAGAATCTCCAGAAGTTCCGCCACTCCATTAAAATGCTCCGTTTCATAGATGAACCTGGGTGAGAGAAAGAGAGAAAGAGCTGGAACCAGGCTGGCTCATTATACCCCTTTATACCCATATGTCACTGCAACCTCCTCCTCTAATAAGGGACAGTGCAGACTAGCACTCTCCTCCCAAGCATGTCCTGTCAGCTGCCCCTTCTTTTCACTCTGCAGTCCACCAGCGAAGCTGAGCACGGTGGATGAAGAGGAGGCGTACTTGAGGAAGATGAAGATGAAGGGGAGGCGTACCTGAGGAAGATGAAGATGAAGGGGAGGCATACTTGAGGAAGATGAAGGTGATACGTACCTGAGGAAGATGTTGTTGATCTGCTTGCGGATGTAGGCTCGCAGCCCCAGCAGTTTGCCGTAGACGCGGTGCAGGATGGTCTTCAGGTACTCCCTCTCCCGTGGATCCTCGCTGTCAAAAAGCTCCAGTAACTGCGTAGGTGTGCACACACAAGCGCAGACGGATGAAGACGAACACAGACAGAAGCAGATGGACGCAGAAGGATGCAGACCGGAGCAGAGAGACGAACACAAACGGACGCAGACGGACAGATAGAAAAAGTAGTAAAGTTTGCGCAGGTGGTGAAGCAGTAGTAAGCGCAGACAGGAAGACTGTACTGGAAGATGGCACCATCCCTTTCACCCTCCCTCTCTCTTTACCTGCAGGACAAACTTCTGGTCCAGGTAGCGTTTGGCCATGGAGGGCTGGAAGTCGGGGCTTTCCAGGAAACGCAGGAAGAACTCATACACCAGCTAGAAGGCACAAACACACACACACATGCACAAACAAACGCATGCACATGTACGCACACACACACACACACACACACACACATACAGGGTAAGACGAATATATCACAGCAGAGAGTGAAACAGAGGGGATGTATATGTGTATAGGGTGGGGTCTAACAGGCTGAACATAAACTTAGGAGGGAAGGAGAGGTGACAGGTGTTGCTTTGATATTTAAGTAACAGGTTTAACTGCAGATAGATGAGTGGAGGGGACGGGGTGTACCTGCAGGTGAGTGGAGGGGACGGGAATACCTGCAGGTGAGTGGAGGGGGCGGAGCCTACCTGCAGGTGAGTGGAGGGGACGGGGAATACCTGCAGGTGAGTGGAGGGGGTGGGGCATACCTTCAGGTGAATGGAGGGGGAGCCTACCTGCAGGTGGGGCCAGGATGCTTCCAGCGTGGGCTCGTCCTCCTCAGGGTCGAACTCAGGGTTCTCGCTGGGCGGCAGTGTGCGGAAAATGTTCACTGAGATCTGTAGCAAGGAGAGAACCCCTTAAACTCAGCACCCCACTCACTCCTTAAACC
Organism: Aldrovandia affinis; assembly: GCA_029706075.1. Taxonomy (NCBI): domain Eukaryota; kingdom Metazoa; phylum Chordata; class Actinopteri; order Notacanthiformes; family Halosauridae; genus Aldrovandia; species Aldrovandia affinis. Next base: position 6,395,339 of record JAINUG010000033.1, on the reverse strand, counting down.
CAGCACTCCTCACTCTCACCCCTTAAACTCAATACCCCTCACCTCTCTCACGCCTTAAATTCAATACCCCTCTCACCTCTCTCATGCCTTAAACTCAGTACCTCTCTCACCTACCAAGATAACCTTCTTTTTCTGGTTCTGTGTGGCTCAGTATGTAAAGCATGGCATTGGCAACGCTTAGGTTGTGGCTTCAATTCCCACTGGGACCACATATACTGAAAAAATGTATGCATTCATTACTGTAAGTCCCTTTGGATAAAAGCGTCTGCTAAATGGCATATATTCATATTCCAAAGATGCCTCTTTCCTCTCTCTCTATCCTTCCCTCCCTGTCCCTTTTGACTATTTTTCCCTCTTTCTCTCTCCCTCTCATTGCATCTCTCATTCACTCTTTCCCTACCTATCCCTCATTCTCTTTTATTCTCTCCTCCTCCATCCCTCCCTCCCTCTCACCACCCTTCCCTTATCCATGCTTCTTTTCCTCTCCCAGTCTTCTCCCCACCCACTCCTCCCCTTCTTCCAGACTCAAGCACCCACTTCTCCCTCTCACTCCCTCCCTCCCCCTCCTTTCTTTTTTACCTTCCTCCTTCCCACTGTCTCCCTCTCACCATCTTGATGGCTTCTGGGTAGAGCGGCTCGATCAGCACGCCCCGGCTCGTGGCCACGCCCTCCACCAGCTCGTTCAGCGCCGCTCGCTTGATCTCCTTGCCCTTCAGGTCGGCGACACAGTCCAGGAAGTCAAAGAGCACACAGCACTGCTGCAGCTTCTTACAGAAGAGGTCATGCAGCTCCGCCACGGGAACGTCTGTGGGGCGGAGAGAGGGCCGGAGTCACACACTCACAGCTGCTCGGGAGAGAGGGGCTAGCTCACAGCAGAAGCTGTTCTTCAATGTACTCATGTTTTGGCCACTTCCGGTAAGTCCAAAACACCAAGCTTCATATGGATATAGTGTTTTCAAATATGAATGTTATCCACATGAAACCACTGTAAAAGAAAGCACGAAACAAAGGCCTAAACTAATCAGCATCACCCCGATGTCTAGATTGGTTGGTTAGAGAAATGATGATAAAACACAAAAAAAGATTACGAAAACAAAACCATTTTAAATCACTTGGGCTATGAGGAGGGATTTGCAGTGACTACTCCCAGCCCTCCATAGGCATGCTAGTTAGTATTTCAATGTTCATTCGCTGCCACAACTGCCTGTCAAACGGTGCCATCCGCCATTTTTGTTTACAGCCATTGTCAATGGGACAGATTTGTGTGCGAGACAAAAAAAGAGTATTAAAATATATATATATAAAAAAGAGAGCAAGAGAATGGGGAGGGGGAGAGAGAGAGGTGAAGAGAGAGAGATAGAGATAAAAAGAGAGAGAGGGAGCAAAGAGGACTAATCAAATTCCACAGAGGATAAGATGTACAGAGAGACAGACTGCAAACAGGAAAGAGGAGAGGAAGAAAGGGATAAAAAAAGAGGGAGGGAAGGAAGAGGGCAAAACCAGGGTCATGCCGAGTGTGGTAACAGGATGACTAAAAGGCTGCAGACTGCAGAGGGACTCATTTGATACTTAAAGAGCGAATCACCCAACTAAACACGCTGCTAAATATAGAGCAGCCATTGAGAGAAAGAGATAGAGAGAGGGAGGGAGGGAGGGAGAGAGGGAGAGGATGGAGAGGGAGCTGGGAGGAGATCAGAGTTAAGAGATGACATCATCTCGCCTTTGCTCCCTCTTTCACATTTCTGCCACCACCCTCTCTCTCTCTCTCTCTCTCTCTCTCTCTCTCTCTCTCTCTCTCTCTCTCTTCTCTCTCTCTCTCTCTCTGTCACTCAGTGTGTTTCTAAAGAACACAGCATCTCCTGCTCTTCACCTACAGGTTATTCCGATGGGATGTCAGTAATATTTTTGGCTCCGCCTCAGCAGCATTCCAGTGCCCACAAAATGACGCACAGAAACAAAACAAAAAAGAAAAACACACACACACACACACATAACATTGAGTCTAAAATTAAAATGTTGCACTGCTTCACATCCAACATCCAGAAATTATGCCACCAACTAAAAATGGGGAAGCTTGGAGGTCTGACAAACAAACATCATTATGCACATTACACAATATCTACAGGTAACTGCCAAAATAAAAGAAGCACAGACATAAAGCATCTTAATAGGGTGTTGGACCACCACGAGCCACCAGAAAGGCTTCAATGCACCTTGGCATTCTACAAGTGTCTGGAACTCTATTGGAGGGATGCAAAACCATTCTTCCATGAGAAATCCCATCATTTGGTGTTTTGTTGATGGTGGTGGAAAATGCTGTCTCAGGATCTGCTCTAGAATCTCCTATAAGTGTTCAATTGGGTTGAGATCTGGTGACTGAGAAGGCCATGGAATACAGTTTACATCATTTTCATGCTCAAACCATTCAGTTACCACTCAAGCCTTGTGTATGGGGGGCATTGTCATCCTGCAAGAGACCACTCCCATCTGGATAGAAATGTTTCACCATAGGATGAGGAATATGCACCCCACACCACAACAGAGCCACCATAACCCTTAATTTACTCCAGTGTTTCCTTTATTTGGGCAGTTACCTGTATGTTTTTATATCTGATAGAGAACGGGTCCTATTTACAAATCACTTTGAAGGCTTCGGCTGATTTCTGGTGAATTACAATGAATTACTCTCTCTCTCTCTCTCTCTCTCTCTCTCTCTCTCTCTCTCTCTCTCTCTCTCTCTCTCTCTCTCTTTATCTCTCTCTCCTGTGCTATGAGGAAATTTCTTTTTTTCTTTTGCTTTTCATTCCTAAATGTCCTTCTCTTCTCCAGTTCTGAGCCAGGTTCTCTCCTGTGTGTCTCTCTCCTTTTCATCTTTCTTCTGTCTTCCTGCAGTCCTTTCTTTCTTATTCCTCTCCATCTGTCTCATCTTCCTCACTCACCGCCCCCCAACCCCCTGCATTTCTGTATTGACCCATTAGGCTCAGAGTGAATATGAGGAACATGAAACCTTATACCAGCCTGCTCCAGCTGTCCCCTCTCTCTCTCTCTCTCTCTCTCTCTCTCTCTCTCTCTCTCTCTCTCTCTCTCTCTCTCTCTCTCTCTCTCTCTCTCTCTCTCACACACACACACACACTCACCCCCTCACACACTTTCACACACAGTCACACACTTCACACACACACTCAGAAATACACACATACACATACAAACACACACACAGGTGGACAGACAGCTGCAGGGTAACAAGGTCTTATAGACTCCTGCGTACACACACACACACACACACACACACACACACACAAGTACTCATTTAAACTCAGTATTGTTCACAAAGAGGAGCCCAGAGTTAGAGTGTCATTACAGAGCAGTCCTCCACAGGAACATGTGAGACTCTAAAGGAACCGCTTCTACTGTCAGCATCTCAAAATGTGCCACTCCTCCTGTGAGACTCTCTCTATAGGAGCCGCTCCTCCACAGGATGCTGTGAGACTCTCTATAGGAGCCACTCCTCCACAGGATGCTGTGAGACTCTCTATAGGAGCCGCTCCTCCACAGGATGCTGTGAGACTCTCTATAGGAGCCGCTCCTCCACAGGATGCTGTGAGACTCTCTATAGGAGCCGCTCCTCAACAGGATGCTGTGAGACTCTCTATAGGAGCCACTCCTCAACAGGATGCTGTGAGACTTTCTATAGGAGCCGCTCCTCAACAGGATGCTGTGAGACTCTCTATAGGAGCCGCTCCTCCACAGGATGCTGTGACTCTCTATAGGAGACTGCTGTGAGACTCTATAGGAGCCGCTCCTCCACAGGATGCTGTGAGACTTTCTATAGGAGCCGCTCCTCAACAGGATGCTGTGAGACTCTCTATAGGAGCCGCTCCTCCACAGGATGCTGTGAGACTCTCTATAGGAGCCACTCCTCAACAGGATGCTGTGAGACTCTCAACAGGATGCTGTGACTCTCAACAGGATCCACTCCTCAGGATGCTGTGAGACTCTCTATAGGAGCCAGAGCCACTCCTCCACAGGATGCTGTGAGACTCTCTATAGGAGCCACTCCTCAACAGGATGCTGTGAGACTCTCTATAGGAGCCACTCCTCAACAGGATGCTGTGAGACTCTCTATAGGAGCCGCTCCTCCACAGGATGCTGTGAGACTCTCTATTGGAGCCGCTCCTCCTGTGCTGGGTGTGCTAATGTCAGCTGTGGTCAGAGTACTTTAGCGTTAGACTAATGGCTAAAAAGGATTCACGCAGACACACTCATTAAGTTCAGAGAAAACAAACCTCTCTCACACACACACACACGCAAACACACACTTTCACTCTCAGGACCAATCAGCAGTGAATCCAGACCGTGTCAGTGCCAACTGTGGCCAGCAGTCCTGCCGGGTGACGCATAATTGGCCCAGGGACGGAGGAATCCAGTTGGCCACTATGTCCGTGTCTCATTGTACACTAGTGACCCCCACTGGTCAATCGGGCATCCACAGTCTGCTGGTATATAGCTGCACATAAACTTCTGGACTGCGATGTGAAAAGTGGCGGCTGACATTGTGTGTTTCGGAGGAGAGCGCGTGCTTGTCTGCGCTCTCTCACATCAACAGCCAAGGTTGAAGCGAGTGTAGCTTAGAATACAATTGGGCACTCCAATTTGGGAGAAAAGCAAAAAAATTATGTTTTGTGATTATGTGATTACAAGATTGACAGAAACTACAGGAAATGGCTTCACGGGTGGTCTAGCAGTTACAATGTTGGCCACTGCGACCAGGGTTCGATTCCACTGGCTGTGCCTGTATCGGCTCTGCCAGGGAGTGCCACTATGGGCGGCAATTGGCCATCCGCCCCAGGGAGGCGGGAGGGAAGCCGATATGAGTTCACTGCGTATAGGAGTGGCCCTGTGCGTGCATACTGGACTCACGGTGATGGCTCAGAGGAGGCGGTGCCCAGCCGCATGTCAATGCCAGGATCAGGACTATGGCAGCAAACTCGTAAGATATATGAGGGAGTGGGATAATTGACATGAAAAAGGAGGGCATAATTGGATACTAAAAATGGGGAGAAGACGGCAGAAAAAGAAAATAGAAAAAAAAAGAGAAAAGGGCAGGAACACCATGTCAACTGATGACAAGTGAGATGTATTTTAATGGCTACCCTTACAGGTAACTAAATGGGATTAAGAATGAGACAAAATGCATCTCTTGGTGTGACAGTAAGCAAGCTAAAAGGGCCAAAGGCTGAATTAGCCACAGTACTCCCTGTAATCAGACCCCATGTATGCCACTCTCACTTAAACACAGTGCTAATATACGAGGTCAGAGGAACAGCTGGCACGTGGCTGGAAAGCAAAACCCAGAAAGCAGGCAGATGAGTGGATGTAGAAATAAAGGCAGAACATGGGCTCTCTGGGTTGTGGTTTCTAGGCAGTTTTAATGACTCCTGAGCTGCTTGAACTGATAAAGGCACAATGCACACCAAAATGTTAGTTTGGCCTCTTACTCTTCATAAATCTTAGTGGATGGGGTCAACAAGTGTGATTGGTCTCCTCAGACAGGAGAGTGTGATTAGTCTCCTCAAAGGGGAGAGTGTGATTAGTTTCCTCACACACAAGAACATGTGATTAGTCTTCTCACAGGAAAGAGTGTGATTAGTCTGTCACATAGGAAAGAGCGTGATTAGTCTCCTCAGACAGGAGAGTGTGATTAGTCTGCTCACACAGGAGAGATTGTTATTAGTTTCCTCACACACAAGAGAATGTGAGTAGTCTTCTCATATGAGAGAGTGTGATTAGTCTGCTCACACAGGAGAGTGATTAGTCTCCTCACATAGGAAAATGTGTGATTAATCTCCTCACATAGAAAAGAGTGTGATTGGTCTCCTCACACAGGAGAGACTGTGCTTAGTCTGCTCACAAGGGAGAGTCTGATTAGTCTACTCACACAGGACAGAGTGTGATTTGTCTCCTCAAAGGAGAGTGTAATTAGTCTGCTCACACAGGAGAGAGTGTGATTAGTCCACTCACACAGGAGAGAGTAATTAGTCTGCTCACACAGGAGAGAGCAAGATTAGTCTACTCACACAAGAAAGTGTGATTAGTGTCCTCACAGTAGATGATAGAAAGACTGTGTGTGTGTGTGTGTGTGTGTGTGTGTGTGTGTGTGTGTGTGTGTGTGTGTGTGTGTGTGTGTGTGCATGTGTGTGCATTTGTGTGTATGACTGTGTGTGCGTGCATGCATGTTAGTGCCTGTGTGTTTGTTCGTGCGTGCACCTGCTTGCATATGTGTGCGTGTGTATGTGTCACAACAAGGAACCAATTTATGCTCAAACTGAACAGAGGAGACCTGTACTGCCAAGAAACCACAAACAGACATTAAAGCACAAAAACAGGCTGAAATAACCCAGAACACAGTTTATTTCCACACACATTCATTCAGGGCACAACCTCACAGAGCATCTCTTTAAAGTAAACACTCTTGTGCTCAGTGTTTTGTGTAATTAGTGGTCTTCTGTGAAAAAGCAACTCAATAGCCCACAAATAGAGAAGCAGATTTTGGGGGGGAATGTAGATTTTGATTCATTTTATAATGAATTCATATGAGGAGTGTGGACCATACACTGCTCGACGACGAGACTGTCACATGTCCAATTTTTCTATTTTATTTCAGGGTACATTGGTGTTTGCTGTGGACTAACACCCAGCAAGACAAGGCCACTGGTGGTGAGAGAGGCCATTCAATTCACAGGGGCTTCTGCTGCGCTAAAGTGCCACACGAAACGCACCTTTCACTTGACCTATGACCTATGACCTTCAGAATTGATCCAAACAACAAAAAACCTGAGCAGAAACCCTCTTCCTCACGCAACTGGTTCTGAATCAGACTGCAGAGTCCTCAGGGCGCCAGCAGAGTGAGAGAAGTTCTCTTCAGCAGGGCCAAATGGTCTCAGATTTCTATACTGATGTTGCTTTGAAAGGGCCCATAAATGAATCAAATCACCCTCACCCCGTCCCCGTTGCCAGCTACAGCAGTCAGTGCAGGGCTGCAACCCAATAAAAGCACAAATGATTAAAAAATAAAATAAAATAAGTTAATCACTCGTTATACTGTACCTAAAAACGGTTTCTGATCTTTGTGTATTACAATCTCCAAAGCGCGTTAGTAGCAAGAAAGTAGGCCTATGGGACAAGGGTGATAATATAAACACAAACAAAATATCAATAGCCAAAGGGAATTGAGATGAAACGATGATAAAACGGTTATAAAGTATATGAATTAGGACAGATCTTCATTGACATAAGTGAGGGAGGACCTCACCTTTTAGTAGTGGCAGCGGAGTCAGTTCAACCTGGGAGCTCTGGTAGCGGAACTGCGAGGAGCTGTGGGACCGGCGCTGCCGGGCTCGACGCATCGACCTCCGTGGGAACCCGTCCACCTTCTCCGCGCTCGGCACCGAGAAGCCGGTGGTCGGTGACGAGGGGCTGGACGGAGGCAGTTTCGTGGTCTCCATAGCTGCAGCTGCCGCGTGCAAGTACAATAGCGGGTGATGTTCCGTTGATGGTTGTGGGCAAGGTGCGAGAAGTTCTGTCTTTTATTTCGATTTAAGATGTCAACAACATAAAGCAGCGATAACCTTGGAATTTGCGGAAGGGTTGAATTGAATGGTGAGTTCAGTTGCGGGTGTGGAGCGGCGATAAAGCGAAGTAACTACCGCGCCAGACCTAGCCCAGCGAGCTGCAGTAGGAAGGGTAAAAAATCTAAGAGCGAGGAGAATAGTGTCCGCGAGATTACTTCAAACCCAACAAAGGCGGTTATTTTTATTTGTAAAAACACCACAGAGACGTCTTTTTACATTTCTATATGTCCACATAGATATGTAGAGATGTAGGCTAGCTAACCGCACATGTATTAGCCTTCTACTATAATAACTGCTTTGCCGTATTGGCGTCACCAGTCAGTCATCGGCCTAAATTTGGAATTTATTTATATATTTATCATATGAATAAATAAATAAATAAATGCATACATATCTTACATAAACACTGAATTAAATATATATATATATAGTATTCCTAGAATGTTAAGGATTATACACATGACTCAAATATTTACATCCATTAATCTGTGCAATTCCATGTTGCAATATCGAAATTCCTTAAAATCCAGCACGCTGATTCTTCCACGTTGCAATGAAAATTAAATCGCCAGTTTCTTCTTCCAGGATTTCACTTATGCTGAGCCTTCCGGTCCTTTGTGCTGTCCTCAATTCCCGTAAATATTACATAAACGCCACTGTCTTGTCGGATCAGCGCGAGTTGAAGTGGTCCTTGCAGGGCGGGGAAGGCTGGTTCAAACGTGCAGACATGTGCGAATCTTCCGCGCTGCACCGCCACCCTTCATCTTACAAAATACCGGTGCGGGGACACAAACCTTGCAGTGACACAACACAGAGATGTGTGTATATTCCTGACTTCTCGATCTGTCTCTCTTCTTCTTCCTCTTCCTCCCTGTCTGCCACTGTCTTGGGTGTTCAGGTGATGCAAGGGGAAAGATGCACACACTGCGGATGACGCTCGGTTCCGATTTATTTATTTATTTTCAGCCCGTATGCTTGTTCCGTTTATTTTTTTCTCTTCGCCAGGTTTCTTCTCTTACGGTCTGGGATACTTATCATTCACACGACCGTCCCAATTCTCGCGCTTCACGTTTTGTTTAATGTTGCCTCTGTCTTTCTTCCCGACCCTTTCCTCCTTCCCCCTTCCACCGTCCCCGTACCAGTAGCTACTCAGCGTCTCCTTTCTAGTCTCTCCGATTTGCCCCTTTCATGCAGACAGACACCGTGGAAACCATTGTTATAGATTTCTCCCCGCTCCCTTATATATTTTTTTATTATTTTATTTTATTTATCTTGTGCGACTGCATTTACTCTCCTCCGCGAGACCAGTCGTTCCAGTATAAATGTGATTTATTTATTATTGACGCATCCACGGATGTCGTCATGCTGACCGTGTATCTAGCCCCCCCCCCCCCTTGCTCCAAGGCCCATACACGTGAATAATGTATTTCGATAAACATCTGACGGTGTAAATACAGGATGCTTTTTTCTTAGAAAAATAGTGTCGACCTGTTTCATGTCTAATTTCAGTACCATCAGGCGGACGGGTTAGCATATGCGAAGCAGTTTTTTTGTGTATTACTCAAAATATATATGAATGGACCAATATACTGCCAGTACTAGGAACAGTACATTCCTCGCCGATAAGGAATGATAACCCTCGGCATTCTGTTTTGTCCCCTGAAGAGGGATTAGTTTGTGAATGGTTTTGGTCGATAGCACCAAATGCAGGTCATCATTAAATTAAAACATTCTCACTTTAATCTGACAATTTAATTCTTAATTGTGTAATACTGAAAATGTTAGTTATGGATGACGCGACAGGACTTATCCATAGTTAAATTCAGATTAATTAATTTCACTCACGCTGGACACACCTGGAATAATTTAACTGCCCCTACAACTCTGTTGTACAATTATGCAATGCACTATTGTTGGGTAGTTCACAAAAGTGTCCACTAGGGGGCACTGTGCTGCCAACGTTTATGAATTAAGCAGAAGATATCAGAAGGTACATCTGGCTTTATCTAAACACACGTGCCCTCTGGCGGCCACACTCTGCACAAACACCAGGAATACCAGTATACCGATTAATTAAGAGTTTCGAGTAATCGAGATTACCGTCGATTCCCTTTTCCTCTCAAATATTTGAAAATATTGTCCAACGTGTGTGTGATTGGCAGAGAGAATGCAGGGGATCCCAATTTTGGAACAATTAAAACATATAACAAAAAAGTGATCTCAAACCAATAATGGCCACTGCACCATACAATACTAATGTGTTACATAGCTGAGGTGTCATTTCTGATTTCCTTCTGCAGCAAGACCCACATACCACCAGATAACATTTTAACGAGTTAATTTGTAAGCATTACTGGTGATCTAGTTGGTTGCACCATTACCATCAATAAAACTAACACAACAAAAGGTGATGCAGATTGCTGAAACTTAAAAAAAGATATATTAGCTAGCTGTTAACGTTTTGTTCCAACTACACTGCATCAGCCTAACACATTTACAAGAAAATCATTTCTTTTAAAAACTTGACAGTTAAGTTAAATAAATTAAATAACACACTTTTCATGCCAATGTAAAGTGCAAGCACAGGTGCTTCTCTGAGGACAAACATGTGACTTGGACTTGCTTAGCATTTCAAGGAAAGCCCTCCCCCTCTTATAGGATAATATAAGGCAGTGGGTAAACAGTAGGATGGAATACATAACACACGCAGTACGAAACACAAACTACATTTATTGTATGCAAACCCCAAGCAAATACAATGACAACCAAAAATCACCAGGTTCACTTCTGCCAACACATTTGTTTGGTTTGAATACTAGACTGGGTCAATATCCCCTGTAACAGGGTTCTCTTTGGAGGGCAACTGGTTTGATTCAGTTTGGCATGTCTGTACATTCTGTAGCGAAGTTAACCTTACTGTACACAAACAATCGATGTATGAACTTACCTTACAATTATCAAACTGTTTGTGTGCATGTATGCATGAGTGTATGAGGTGTGTATGTATGCATGTATGTACAGTAGACTTTATTCACACCCTTGATATAGATGAACAAAAGAGATAGTATAAAATAAACTATACAAGTAATGAGGTATTTTATGGTTAAAAAAAAGGGCAGAAAATTCCAAACCTACAATACCAATACAATTGTTCAGAAAAACATTCTTCCAGAAAATATCTAGATCACAATTATTCACACCCCTAACTATTCTTTTAAATGTAATCCAATCAAATAAATCTTCATAAATATACAACTAATTTGAAGGGGAGGGTGAGCTGGCTCGGGTTTGCCATGAAGCACGGAAAACGAGTCTCCAGAACATGGGTGGGCGAATTCCGTCTCGAAGGGAAGCGGAGTTCGCTGCCCATGGAGAATTAGCTTGCCTCGTAGATACGAGCGGTGGACCGGTGTGGGGAGGGTTAAATCGAAATAAATAGAGGGTGTAATTGGAAAAACAGGGAAAAATCTGAAACAAATATAAAATAAAATTATATATATATACACAGCTCTGGAAAAAATTCAGAGACCACTCCAATTTTTTCTTAAATCAGCATCTCTACATGTATGGCAGCCATTCCATTCCAGTGTCTGTTAAATTCCAACACAAGCACACCTCATTCTACTTAATGAAGTACTGATTAGGTGATCACCTGAACCAAATCTTATTTAACGAGTAAAAGTATGAAAACCACTGCTGTGGTCATCACTATCCTCTTGCAATAGGACCAGCTGGATGGCAAAAACAGTGCTAGTAGTACCTCAAAAGTAATTGGAATTTGAAAAAGAACTATTGACCATGCCAAAAGCGTTGTTGAAAAGAAAAGTTTTGACTGAGGAAAAGAAGGGTTCAAATGCTCTAAATGACAATATTTTTATTTGGAATTTGGGAGAAATGTTGTCAGTAGTTTATAGAATAAAACAAAAATGTTCATTTTTACTCAAATGCATACCTATAAACAGTAAAACCAGAGAAACAGATCATTTTTCAGTGGTCTCTTATTTTTTTCCAGAGCTGTATATAAACATCAAACAAAAAGTTTGGAGATTTGTGTTTGGTAGATTATTTCTTTGTTGTAACAATGCTTCTTGGCAATAAATTGTATACCATTGGAAAGCCTGTTTATTTCCCTTTTAAATGGTGGGTTGCACCCATGAAAAATTTGCCAAATCTTCTCTGCCAATGCCAAACAGCATATTTGCTGTTGCTATTGACTCTTGTTTTGAGCTTTCGGTACCCCCAGGTGCTGACAATCAGGTGCCTGATTGGCAGCACCTGTGGGCATGGGCCCTGCTACAATGGTCAATTGGTGTCTGCTCCAAGAATCGGCATGCCACATTTGTCTGGTCTCGATAAGGCCCGTGCGATAGGGCAACTTCAAGCTGGTGTTCCGCAAAAGCAAGTTGGGGCATTATTTGGAGTGAGCCCTAGTACCATCTCCAAACTGAAGGCCAAGTTCCATGAAGTGGGCATCCCAAGAAAACGACACCCCAAGAAGACCAGTTCCTCACCCTTTCAGCACTTAGGAACTGTAGGCTGTCTTCTACAGATTTGCAGTCAAGGTTTGCAGGACGATATGGCACACGGCTCTCGGCCCAGACAATCCGGAACAGACTGCACGCAGCATAGGGCTGCCAGGAGGTCTGCCATGACTGCCCTTCACCATCAGGCCCGTTTGCGCTGGTGTCGGCACCTGCACTGGAACCTGAACATGTGGAGGAACGTTATGTTCAGCGATGAGTCCAGATTCTGCCTACAGAAGTTGGATCGTAGGGTCAAAGTGTGGAGAAGACGGGGAGAACGCTATGCTGCACCGATAGAGTAACACCTTTTGGTGGAGGCAGTGTGATGGTGTGGGGCGGCATCATCATCACTGGAAAAATGAGGCTTGTCATCATTGGAGGCAATCTCAATGCAGAGAGATATCGAGATGAGATTCTGCAACCAGTGGCAATCCCCTATCTCCACAGTCTGGGACCGAACTCCATCCTCCAAGATGCCCCCACAGAGCGGGGTTTATCAGAGACTACCTCCAGAATTTGGGAGTAGAGAATGGAATGGCCTGCCAACAGTCCTGACCTCAACCCAAATGAACACTTGTGGGATCAGCTTGGGTGTGATGTTCGTGCTAGAGTGACCAACACAACCACGTTGGCTGACTTGCGACAAATCCTGGTTGAAGAGTGGAATGCCATCCCACAGCAGTGTGTGACCACGCTGGTGACAAGCATGAGGAGGAGGTGCCAGGCTGTTGCGGCTGTGTATGGTTCTTCCACACGCTACTGAGGCTCCTGACTGTTTGTTAAATGAATAAATTGTAAAATTGCCAATATGTTTAGTTTCTTCCTTGTTACTGAGACTTCAATCATCCAATCCACCAAACAACACCAAACAAAGAGTCAATAGCAACAGCAGAATAAGCTGTTTGGCATTGGCAGAGAAGATTTGGCAAATTTTTCATGGGCGCAACCCACATACTCAGCTGTGCTGCTCATCCCACAAATGCATGTTCCTTAAAAGGGAAATAAACAGGCTTTCCAACGGTATAAAATGTATTGCCAACAAGCATTGTTACAACAGAGACATAATCTACCAAACACAAATTTCCAAACTTTTTGTTCGATGTTTATATAGATGGAACCATGAACCCCAGCACGTACTAAGACATTTTGTCCAAAAACCTTGTTCCCTCTGCCAGGAAGCTACACCTTGGCCGCAAATGGACCTTCCAACAAGACAACGATCCCAAACATGCGTCCAAAGCAACAAATAAATGGTTGACAGAGCACAAGATCAATGTCCTGACGTGGCCATCTCAGTCTCCAGACCTGAATCCAATTGAAAATGTGTGGTTTGAACTAAAAAAAGCAGTCAACGTCAACCCAAGAATCTGAAGGAACTAGAACAATTATGGATGGAATGGTATGGAGGAATGGTTGAGAATCCCCCAAGATGTTCCATAACCTTGTACGACACTACAGAAGGTGACTACTTGCTGTTAGAATGGCCAAGGGAGGAACCACAAACTATTGAAAACAGTGGTGTGATTATTTGATTCTTGATTTTTTGGGGGAAAAAAAATTCTAATTTGTGATTGTGGTTCGTGCCAATGCATTATTATTAAATATAATTTTTGGCATTTTCTGAGCATAAAATAAAGCTCATTACTTATATAGTTTATTTTATACAATCTCTTTTGTTCATATTTATCAAGGGTGTGAATAAAAACGGAGTCTACTGTATGTATGAGTATATGAGTGTGTGACCAGTTGCTGCATTTTACATTTACATTTTAAGCATTTAGCAGACGCTCTTATCCAGAGTGACTTACAAGATGTGCATTAATACATGATAGGAACAATCATAGTTTTCACACGAGATTAGTGCAGTAATACAGCAATAGACATTGTTGTAGGCAGCTGCATACCATACCTGTAACACTGGGAAGGAAAAGTTGAGTACATTTTTAAAGTTTTTTTGTATTGCTGCAGGTGTAATGATACCACGTGCAGCAGCAAACAGGTGCAGAGACACCAGTGTTTCGAGGAGTCCACCTCTCCAGCCTGCTGATCTCCCCCTCCAAAATGCATCACCAACAAAAACAGCATGCTGTTCTATCTATCCATTTTTCATTGATGAAAATACAAAAGTACATACACACTGAAATATTCATATATTCAGGATTCATACCAATTCATTGAATACAAGAATGTATAAATAATTGAACAGAAATGAGGTTTCACTGTAGGAAAAGAACAGGGAGCTCACAGGTGGGTCTGTCCCTGTGGAGCCCAGGCAGCCTGCTTATGCTCAAGGCACTCACACATCCACCGAACGGGTGGTGCACTGCCACTTACGGAGCAACATGGCCACCCGACACGGCCGAGCCTCGATTCAGCGTTCACTCCGGGTCACTTCCTCTCCAAAGCCACGTGCAGAGGAAACAGTGGGCTGAATAAGGAACTCACAGCTAAACACACAACATGAACAGATCTCAGTACAGTCACATTCCAACAGAAGATGGAGGTTTAGCAACACAACACTACAGCGAGCAGCACTGCACTGTTAGTGCACATTTAGGAACAGGAAGGAAAATGCCATATTTCTCCATCCGGTTGATAAATCAGAAACATAAATAAGAGGAAGTTCCCAACAGGGAACAGGATACGCTATACCAGTCAATATGAGTTTCATTCCTATGCAAACTTGAAATTGGTACCAGGATTTCAGCTAGCGGTAAAACTAGGCCACCTGGCCCTTGAGGCGCAGAGTAGTCCATCCCTGGACTGCTGTGTGAAGTAAACTGAGGATTCAGCTGGGTACTTACACCATTCTAACGATTCTAACGTTTATTCTAACGATTCGAATGTTATCATCTTTTAGACATCAAAAACTGCTGTCTAAGGGCGGCAGTGTAGTGTAATGGTTAGGGAACTGGACTTGTAACAGAGGTTGCTGGTTCAATTCCCAGGTGGAGCACTGCCGTTGTACCCTTGAGCAAGGTACTTCACCTGAATTACTTCAGTAAATATCCAGAGAAGAGCGTCTGCTAAATGTGTGTCTGTGGTTCTGTGTGGCTTAGTGGATAGAGCATGGCATTGGCAACGCTTAGGTTGTGGGTTCGACTCCCACAGGGGCCACATATACAGAAAAAATGTATGCAGTCACTACTGTAAGTCGCTTTGGATAAAATCGTCTGCTAAATGTCATATCAAATCTTTTATTTTTTTATTTTTATATATATATATATATATATGGAAATGTTAAAAAAGAAACGGTGGTCTAGAATCAGCTAGTTAATGATTGTAATGGCCTCATGCTTATATGAGACCCCCTAAACTTAAAATGGATGCACCCCAGAGCCTGTGATGTTCACATCAATCCCTAATGCCCGCTCAGATACTGTACGCTGCCAAGGACAGATACATTAGTATGGAAGTCCTGACCATACAATAAATTAAACTAGTAATAATTGTGTGAGCTAAAGTGTGGGTGGAATTCAAATTTATTCATTCATCAGTCATACCTACAGGTTTAAAAAATGAAATAAAAAATGAGTAAGAGTATTTCTGCCATTTCCACCCAATGAAAAATAAAGATTAAAATGAGGTTCTGTGGCATTTCTCTGTCCCAGTGCCATTGGTATAGGACATGACATTGTGGACAGGAGGGCACTTACAGCCAAGAATGATGACATCACAGAAGGAAATTACCGTTACCATGGATACAATTGCAACACGTTACCAAGGATACAGTCCCTGGATGCCAGAGCCTGAGAGGTAGTCCTGATGTCTGGCTCAGGTGATAAGAGGCAGCTCCTGTGGACCAGGACAGGAAGATGAAATCAATGAGCAGCAGTTCAATTTTAAAATAAACAAGTCAAATGCAAATTGCAGTTTTATTCTTCTATCCTCTGCCCTTACATTACCTTCCTTTTCTTGACCATACCCCAGAGCCTGGCAGACAAGCACAGCTAGGACCACCCCCCCCCCTCCCCTCCCCTCCCCCTTTCATTTTCCCTTTCCAAAAACTAGAGGGGTGAGCTTTGGGTGGAAGAGA
This sequence comes from Aldrovandia affinis, assembly GCA_029706075.1. Taxonomy (NCBI): domain Eukaryota; kingdom Metazoa; phylum Chordata; class Actinopteri; order Notacanthiformes; family Halosauridae; genus Aldrovandia; species Aldrovandia affinis. The sequence continues at coordinate 6,379,149 of JAINUG010000033.1, read as the reverse complement.
CCTCCAACATTCACAGCTGGAATAACACAGGGCACAATTACGCAAGTCATGTGAAAATCAACTAAGTTACTACAGTATGTGGACATCTCTGATGGATGACTACTCAAAATGAGCTGCTCATAAATTGTTCACTTCACAAGTGAAGCATCCCATGGCCAGAAACAGGCCTTATGGCTTTCCAAGAGCAGGGCATGATGTCCGTCAAGCTTAACAGAGCTGAGCAGATGCACCAGATTGCTGGTATTTAACTATGAGACAACCAACATTAGCTGTGCTTTCCTTCAGAAGTCTCTAAACTTTGTAATCTGCGCTCGCCAGGAGAAGTTAAAAGAACTGAGACGTTGAATGTGTGAGTGTGCTGGAGACATAGCCAGTGTCCCATTTGAGCTCAGTGAGAGTGCTGGAGACAGTGTCCCATTCAAGCTCCATCCCAGCTGAGATGACATCCCTTCTCCCCAGCACTTTTTTGCTGAATGGGGGGAGGGGGTCACCGATCTGTGAGGGAGAGCAAGAAACGCAGTCACTGCTGCAGATGAGACAGAACGATGACAGCTGCTCTCTGCGCAGTCGAGACAGAACGGTGACAGCTGCTCTCTGCGCAGTCGAGACAGAACAGACAATGACAGCTGCTCTCTGCAGTCGAGACAGAACGGACAATGACAGCTGCTCTCTGCGCAGTCGAGACAGAATGGACGATGACAGCTGCTCTCTGCGCAGTCGAGACAGAATGGACGATGACAGCTGCTGTCTGTGCAGTCGCTGCTGCTGAGCTGGAGTCTCCCTTTCCGTTACAGTGAGGTCACATGACCCTCAGCCGGCTGCATCAGTCGAGCAGCATTTAGGGGAGTGACAGGCCATTAGGGAGAAATCGCAGAACCTGCAAGTTCTCATTCTGGTCTTCGGGGGCAGGGCGAAGCATCAGCTTGCTCTACCTGTTACCAGGGGGCGGGGTGGGCTTTGTACCAAACTCAAACTAGACTGTGAGCAGGAACAGTACATGAGATCATCGTATTTACATTAAATATTTGCAGTTTTATTCTTAATGATTGGTGTGCCCCACCCTACCGGTTGGTTTATGCAGAGTGGGGGGGGGTTTACCATGAGAAGAGGTGATGGGGGAAAAGGAAATTGGAGGGAAGAGATGTGGTACAGAGAGGAAGTACACACAATACAGCCCAACTACACAGTGCTATTGAACACCGACATCAATTTAAACCTGGACTAGCTGTGTGTGAAGTGTGCATGTGCGAGAACGGACTGCGCTTTCTATGTGAGTAACATGCGCAGATTAGCAAGATCCTTCCTCCACCGTCACACACAAACACTCGGTGTCCCACACATACCCTCACTCTCTCCCCTCACACACACGCACGCACACACTCGCAGACACACACGTGCACAGACCACCAGCTCTGATGAGCCAACGGTATGCAGATTTTTGTTTTCACCTAAAATTCTGAAACCACCCAGAAACCCAAGACGACACCAGGTGATGGTGAGTTAGCGGTGTAATAGCCTGCCTTACTTTATCAATTGTGCTGAGTGCCAAGTAACAACGAAAACCAGCACATCCTATATTTCCCCCCCATCTGGTGCACACACTCTGTGCGGGGCAAAGAATCACCTTCAAATCACCCCCACCTGATTCCTGGCCGTCACCCTCACCTGTTTGTTCCCGGGCACCACACCTGGCACTCTGACTGCGGCTGTGCTCCGATCCGGGAGCTCAAAATTACAGGTAAGTGGTGATGTTTCCAACATTTACAATATTTAAGAGAACTGAATGAATGGCACAACAGTAACGGATACGTAGTGAAAAGTGGGGGGGACGATACAGCTACGTTAGAGAGTGTGTGTGTATGTGTGTGAGTCTGCTATGTGTGGATAAAGGTTTACCATCTCGGACGCAATGAAAGAAAACGTGACGGGATCAGAGGCAGAGAATTCGATGTTTTATTTAAGCGGCTGGAAGACAAATGTCTAAATGAAAAAATAAAATAATTTTTGAAAAGAATCAAGACAAGCAGATTGATTTTTTGTCCAAAGCTCTAACAGTATCAAAACCGGGAGGAAAGATGACAGCCTACAAAAATTTAAAATAAAAATAAAAAACTTAAAGGAAGAATTAAGATAGCGGTTCGTTCCTTCACAACAGTGCAGAGGCGGCTGGCTGAATTCTTCTTTAACAGAATTAACAATGTGTGCAGCAGCAAACGCAGGGAGACGTTTGTACAGGGAGAGCAGAGAACAGTTCAAACGCAGTTATTCCCATTAACACTACTATGAATTAAGAGGTACGTCAATAGACTTATTGCAATATTAAAAGAAAGAATTGCTAATAGAAATTCAGGGAATACAAGATTCACACCATTCTACAGGCGAGCGATTTTGTCCATCTAAGGACAATTATACAACAAAATTAGCTAGCAAAAAAAAAAAAAAAAGGATATTTAAAGAAAAAAACAAAAAACAAGCAGTATTTCGCAGTCGGGTGAAGATGTTTTTCGGTTCTTTGTGTTACTGTTTTTTATTTTTTATTTTTGTTCGTTTTCGGTGTTGCGGTTCAGAGACGGAGCCTTATCCTATGAAGCGGCGTCAGTTCCGTTTTCGGTCAGAGGCGGTGCCGGGCTGCTGCGAGGCGATTGGCCGGTCGGTCATCGCGATGTGATCGGCCGGTCGGTTGTTGCAATGCAATGCGATGCGATGCGATTGGCCGGTTGGTCTGCCCACCAGTTTCCATGTTTGCTTTATCTAGAAACAAAAAAACTCCCCAACCCTCTACTTATTCCCCACCTCCACAGCTCTGGTCCTGACCCCCACCCTCCAAACCGGACCTACCTCCACTCATCTCAGGACAACTGTGTCCCCTGTATGGACCTGCATAAGTGCAGGACGGAGGGAGAGAAAGGAAGTATATGGAAAGCACCTGATGAAGGGGAGGGGGGTGTAGGAGAGGGGGGTCGGGGGTGTATTGGAGGGGTATTGTTTGTGGGGCTGGGTAAGAGCTGGAATAGGTTGGAAAGAGGAATATTTAACATCTCACTTGACAAAGCATCCCACAGTCAAGACAGCCCTCTCTTATACAAGGCACGTCAGCAGGAGAACTTTACACTGGAGTTGCAAACCACAGCCTGTTAACCCACCCGCCCGCCCACCCCTTCCCCAAATGCAACGTGACTGTATATACTTCCTGTTGTTACTACTTTAGCAAGCACAGCTACTTCCTCCTGGTTAAGCTCAAGGCGCATAAAAAAACAAAAACATACACTGCCGCTGAGCAGCGCCCCCACCATCCATACAGTAAATATGACCAACCTTCTCATACATTCTGCAAACTGGCATGCAAAGACACATACTACCTCATCTAGGAACTAAATACTGAGAAAAATCATTCAAATGTAATAATCTATTCAAAGGCTGATATGGTCAGCGAAAAAAGGAGAAAAGTTGACGAACGACAAACTTGAAATTGAACTTTGAAACAAATTTCATTTACATAGAAATTTGACGTGTGCTGTTTTAACTCTTCATATCCTTCTTATTCCCTCTACAATTTATTCAGCATCTACAGTTTACGTTTCTTTACCCGTTATCCTAAAATACTCTGTACAATTACAAACGGTCTTTAACCCTCACTTTCCTGGATCCCAATTCAGACACGTTCATCTCTCCTATTCCTCCCTCTCATTCCGGCCCCACCCAAACCCCCTCCTGTTACAGTGTCGATTACCCCCAAAAAGACCTTCTAAAAAAAACCTGCTTTAGTAACCCCTGCTGAAACCATTGCTGTACTTGTCATCAAAGTAGTCATCCTTTTCAAACCCTGAGCCCAACGAGTAGCGGCTGTAGAGGGAAGGGGTGGAGGCGGAGGTTGGTGGAGGAGAAGGGGGCACCATGCTGCCACCGCTGCCGGTGCGGGCATAGCTGCGAGCGTAGCTGGCGGATGATGGGGGTGGGGGTGGGGGCAGGAGGGCTCGCCGGCTCCCCAGGGGGCTGCGCTCACGGTAGTAGCGGGTGGCGAGGGAGGGCGAGAGTGGACGCTGGGGCGGGGTTGGGGGGCGGCGGTCGTAGGCGTCCCGCTCGTAGTAGTGGGAGGCGGCGTAGGGGTCGTAGCGGATGCTGCGCTCATAGAGCTCACGCTCGTAGTAACCACGGGGGGGTGGGGGCGGGAGTGGGGGCGGAGGGGGCAGGCGCCCACGGGGGGCGTAGTACTCCCCAGGCGGGGGCCGGGGGGGCAGGTAGTGGGGGTGGTGCGGGTGGGGTGGGAAGTGGGGCGGCGGAGGGGGGAAGTCGTCCCCTCTGCCATCCTTGGCCTGGTTGCTGCGGGACAGCGAGACAAAGATCTTCTGGCCCTCGATCTTGGAGTGGTTGAGCTCAGAGATGGCCTCCAGCGCCTCGTTCTCCCGCTGCATGTGCACGAAGGCGTAGTTCTTGACGGTGTCACACTCCACCACCTTGCCGTACTGTTGGAAGAGCTCCTTGATCTTGCCGGCTGTGACGCCCTCGGGCACGTTGCCCACGTAAATCTTGGTGGCGTTGCGCACCTTGGTGGTGGCGTACTCCACGGTGATGCGTGAGCCGTTCAGATCCTGCTTGTGCAGTGCCGCCACAGCTTTCTGCGCCGCCTCCTCCTCTTCCATGTGCACGAAGCCATAGTTCTTCAGGATGTCGCAGTCCGACACCTCACCGTACTTCTCAAACAGAGCGCGCAGCTCCGGCTCCGTGGTTGAGGAGTTCACATTGCCCACAAAGATCTTCACCATCTTTGCACTGGTTCAGGTAGAGCACGAGGGAGGAAAAGAGTGACCGTTCTTCCTGGGCGCAGAGTAAAACCAAGTTCAGTTCCCTGATGCCTGGGTACGTGATTTTTATTTTTTGTTATTTATTTTTATTTATATATATATTTATTTTTTTATAATCGTGGCTCCTGCCTAGAGGGAGAGAAAGTAAAGGAAGATAAATGTAAACAACCTGTAAAAATGTGTAATATTTAATTCCTTCTGCATCATTAGAAACACAACCCATTTACAAACTATCAAAATAATACTACCAGCTATTACCACTGTGCCCACAAGCTCTCATCTACACTCAAATAATACAAATGGAATTCATGCAAATCTGCGATGACTGAAGGTCCACAGAACATTACACATCGTCATTCAACCCGGCATAATAGCCTACATTGATTCCCAACATCGCGTTGTATTATTTGGCATTTTCCCTACTGCACATAAAAGTTAAATGTGAACAAAAACATCATCTTCAGAAATAACGTCATAAACCATGTTGAATAAAATTCAAACTACCAAAAATTGCCAACGGTTATTTTGAAAGTGTAGATGGTTAGCTAGCTAACTAAAACAATAAGCCAACGTTCACTAGCTGTAACCATGCACATTTAAGGTTACATGGTTTACAAAATCGTAGCTGCTAGTTAGGGTTAGGGATATCATCATTGAAAATACTAACATACTGTATTAGCTAGCCAGCAATGTCAATGGAAATTCGTTTTCCAACAAACATCGAGTGCTTGTTGCTAACTACAAACCGTACAAATTAATGTGGCTGGCTACCTAAACACATTGCATGCATTATTTATTTAGGCAACTTAGCTAACTGACGAGCTAGCTAACAGTTGCCTAGGTCATAAGATTTGCTAAAGCTAATTAGCCAACTGTAAAATTACTGTCAAGTTAGGCTAACATTAGCACCTAGCTAATTAGCCACCTATATTATTTGCTCGGTAAACACTAGCATTACCTTGTCAGCGAATGACTAGGTAAGGTGAATTGTAATCCGTTTAGCTAGCACCAGTTAGTTAACATAACACGCTATTAACTACATAACTAAGTATCACGCTGTGGCTGCCTAGCTACATCTAACAACAGACTAGAACGTTAATATACATATAGTAGCTAGACAGCTAACCATAGCTGTGTTCAGTTATTTAGATAGAAATGAATGTTAGCTACCAAATAATCTAACGTCAGGCAGCCAACTACCCAATGTAACTTAATGTAATACATGATGGAATCACGGAAACAAAGCGTTAGTCCGATAGGTAGCTACCCAGCGCACTTACAGATAGCTAATGTTAGCTAAATCAATCTCTGCTTAAAGTAGCAAGCTAAAACGTTATGTTATGCAGCGAACTCCGAAAAACATGACTAAACATTGGGCCTTACACAGAATGAATGAAGCAAACGTGTCGCTAGTTGGATAGCTAGCTAGCTAGCTGCCGTTAGCTAACTAGCTAGCTATCTGGCTTTCGAGGTCAGGGAGCTAAAAGGGAAAGCACGCATAATAAACAAAAGGATATTCGTTTCGCCAATATGTATATTTCACCTACATTAATTAATTTAGCCTTTAAATGAAATTTCCAACAGAAATGCAACCTCACCTTCTACGAATTCTGTTGGGCCTAGCTATTTCTCTTATATCCTCTGACAAAGCCCTGGAAACTGCACCTCCCACGGAACTCTACGGGGGCCCTAAGAGGACAAAAACAGGAAAAACTAGTTTGGTACGGACCGGAGATACCAGCGCGATCCGGATTACATGCAAATTACTTCCCAACCTCTTTGCATTTGAGTTTCTAGCAAACTGATTTTCTAACGCTTCACTGTTGAATTTTGACCATTTTAATTTCTGCATTCTTAGATTTTTTAGGCGTCTGAAGAAAAGTCATATCACAGATCACAAACCATGTCCATGAAATCATGTTAATTTTTCATTTGATAAATCGATTTACTTGGATCTCAAGAGCACAAAGTTAAAATGATTGACATATGCCACTTCTGCTATTAATCCAACATCCACAGTCCACAATTTGAAATAATCTATTGTAATATGTAAATATGTATCCATTCAAAATAATTGAATTAAACTAAATGATTCATACCCTCAAGTAAATATATTGTGCATCATGGGTAGCACCTTGTTTGACTCGTAATGAGTGAAACTTTCAAGAAAATAAATACCAGGATCCTGAGGTAAATTGCCAGATAACGGTGAAATCACCCCAATTTTCAATCCAACGATAGAACCTTAACATTTTGGTCGTAAACTTGTTTTTGCTGTGGGTGTTTTTGTATGGCCAATAAAACACTCTAATATTACTTTTATACCACGTTTAGACCTCCATAACCGTAAACATTATGGTTCTTAAACATCTCCCACATGTATTTTCGGATAGATTTATGTGAGTTCTGCCAGAATCAAGCAAAATGTGTTCGTATCTGTGATAATTGCATTTAATATTCAGGTTACCAACTCTGGACCTGTCCTCGGTGCCTTGGCTAGCTGTTGGTCTGATCCTTTTTCATCATATCTCAGAGAGCGCTGTAGTGAGCAATGCCCACTGGCAGCGCCACGTCGAAAGATCTTAATGCAAAGAAAGGCAATAGTCTTATGTACTGATGTGTACAAACAAGGCTAATTGAATCGATCTAACGAGCGTGTACCCAAGCCTCTTGTAAGAGGAGATAATATGAAACTACGACGGACTGAAAACGGAACTAGCCTACAAAAGTCATTGTCTGTCACGGAGTTTAAAAGAGGTGGGACACTGCTGAGAAAGATGGAAGTGTAAGACAAACATAGCTATCTTTTGATAGCTTGATCTGTACCATATATAACAGTTTTTCGGGGAATATGTTCTTTACTTTTGTTCACTTGTCAGTAATTATGTGTCACTATTTGTCTCACGGAAATAGAACGCTAGCTAGCTAGCTAGCTAACTGACTCGCGGGCTTCACTGAATACTACAGTGTAAATCATTCACTGAGATTATATGCCTCAAATAGCATATGTCTGGGCGTTTCGTTGGGTGGCACACGGTTTTAATTGGGTGCTTAATGTCTTTCAGGAAGGATGCCAACGCTGCTATGCTGAGTAATTATGAGGTAAGTGTCCCCCCCACTCAATTAAGAAGAAGGTTTGTGCCCCCCCCAAGACAGTCTAACCCTGCTGTTCTCCTCTTACCTGTACAGGTGTTCCAGCTCCTGACCGATCTCAAGGAGCAGAGGAAGGAGAGTGGGAAAAGCAAACATAGCGCCGGGCAGCAGAACCTCAACACGGTCATGTACGAGGTCAGTCAAAACCTTAACACTATCATGTACGATTTAAGACACAACCTCAACGGACAAGGTCAATAAGAACGTTTCAATACAGAGAATAAAACAGCAGTTTGGCTATTTCTGCACTGTCTGTTTCTTAGAACCATTTACAAAATTCGGCATTTAGCTGGTTGTAGTTTTAACAGAATGAAAAATGGACTACATTTAAAAATGGCTATTTCTGTTCTGTTCTGAACCATCTGTAGATGAAAAATGGACAATATAAATTGTAGAGGGAAGCCGAATGCCACTGATATGGAAGTGGCTCCACCGTCGTTACGGTCGAGAGGATTAGCGTGGCCGTCTCAGAGGTATACTTCGCCTCTGTCACTGCCGGAAGTGCATTTCCAAGAGGGGGGGATTGACATGAAAAATGGAGGGTGTAATTGGCTACTAAATTGGGAGAAAATGGGAGAAAATCTGAAACAAATTCTTTAAAAAAAAATATATATATATATTGTGGGGGATTGGTGGAGGAGTGCATTCCCCTGCTGATCTCAGGCCGCCGTTGTAGCCCCACAATGCAACACAACTACTGTAGGTGCGCCACTAATCAAGGCCAGGTTAAAAAGCCCACACGCAGGACAAAGTGCATTTGGCTGGAAGGAACTGGAAGGAAGGAACAAACAAACCACACCAAGGAAAGAAACATTTGAAAAATGTTTTCTAAGAGAGGATTATTGTTGGGATGAACTTTAACCATGTTGATTGACATTTTTTGAATGTTTGGGGATTATTGTTTGGAAAAGTACCCATTGAGGCCCTGAGGAAAATAAACCTGGACTTTAAGTGTGAACTATCTGTGTTTTGCTTTTTTGTGTCTTGTTGCAAAACCTGCCCTGGTCAAACCTCTCATGATGTCACAATATATATATTTTATATATATATAAGGATATTTCTGACACACTAAACAGTTATTTTGTTGATACCTTTACCAGAGAATAGGTTATAAATGGCCCAGGGAACTATAGGCTTGTCAGTTTAACTTGCATCTCATGTAAAATACTGGAATGTATTATTACTATTATGTATTATATATAGTTGGAATCATTCTTGAAAAATAATAGTATTTTAAGGGAGAGTCAATAAGGTTTTCTCAAGGGGAGGTCATGCCTAACAAACCTTCTGGACTTTTTTGAAGAGGTTACAAAGTGTTTTGACCTGAACCAAGCTTATGATATTATATATATTATATATATATACAAATAATTTGACAAGGTACCACATGAGAGGCTCATTGTTAAAATGAATTCAGTAGGAAGGACAGGAGGTATTTCAGAGTGGGTTCATAATTCGTAGCACGTGTGAATACAAAGAGTAACAGTAGGTGTGGTTGTATCTGACCTAGGTTGCTGTGGGCAGTGGAGTCCTGCAGGGGTTGGTGCTGGGACCTCTGCTCTTCCTTATTTACACAAATGATCTTGATTTGGATGTTAGTATCAAAATAGTTACATTTTCAGATGATACTAAACTTGGGTGTTTAGCAAACAGTTAGAATCGACGAAAGTAATCCAAGATGATTTAAACAAAATCCAAGAATGGGCGGCGGGGGGGGGATTTGATTGAGGTTCTTAAATTCCTAAAAGGGATTAATAAAGTGAACTTTAAACATGAAAATTCACTTCCTTCATCCAAAATATTATTTTTAAATCCATCAAGAGCATCTGTCACGTTTCAACAGTATATGCAAAAGTGACAAGAGCAAATTAAATTTGAAAACTTTTGAAATTTGAAAAGAGATCACCACACACTAAGGCAATTAACAATTTGTTTTTTTATTTTTTTATTCTTTCTTTATTAGGAGAAACAGAGATTCACAATGTTTCAGTATCACAGTACAGTTATTTCACACATGAAATAATTGATACTTCTGTTCCCCTATCTTTTTCCCTTTTTTTGGTTCAAATATGTGTTTACTACAAACTGTGTACAATTAGACGAGGGAGATTTTACAAGTTCACTAGTCCAGATATATATCTCAATTTCAGTTTCCTTCATTCTGTATTGGCAAATTCGTAAGAAATTTGTTCATCTGTAACCACAGGGAAAAAGTCAGTTTTTCCATTAAATAAATATCATTAACCAAATCTATCCAGGCGTCTCTTGTTGGTGTCTTCAGCAATAGCCACTTTCTTGTTATGGTTTTCTTACAAGCTGCCAAATGTAGCTTCCAATTCAAAATAAACTCTGCCCAGGTATAGTTAGTGCATTCAAACGGAATATCTATTGCAAATACTGCTTTGAGAGCTGTTTCTATGTCCACCCAGTATGGCAATATCTTGGGGCAACCCCCCAAAATATGATAATGATTTGCCTCTTGGCTTAAACACTGCTTCCAACACTTTGGACATTGTTCTGTGTGATATGCACTCTGTTCTGGGGTGATAAATAATTGAATAATTATTTTGAGTGTATAAATAATGATGAGTGTTCCCTCCAATAACTGGAGTTAGTATTATTCCATTTAAAGTCACAGATATTAAACCATTCTCCCTCTGAAATTCTTGTTACTTTCTCTCTCCCATTTTTCTTTAATATATAATGTTGAGTGCACTTTCATTATTACAATTCTTTTGTTCAAGCATTTTCAAGTCCAGGCTAGATGCAGTACTAGATACTCTTTAGATTAGGACATGATGAGCCTAGATGGGCTGAATGGCCCATTCTCTGCATTATGTGTCCTTATGTTTTTAATAAAAACCTCAACATGTCATGTACGAGATCAATAAGAACCTCAACACGTCATGTACAACGTCAGTTAGAACCATAACCACATCGTTTACAAGGATAGTGGCTGAGAATTGGTGTCATGCTCAGTGGGATCAGTTATATGACCACATATTGCATTGATTTCTTGATTTTTAATCTGAAATGAAATCTGTGTGGTTGTGTTACTTTATTGTGTTTTGTGTTTTATTCTATTCTTTGTGCTCCCCTGCTCATGAACAGACTCTGAAGTACCTCTCCAAGACGCCCTGCAGTCACCAAACACCAGAAACAGTGAAGGAGTTTCTCACCGCCATGTTACCACACAAAATCACCAAGTAAGTACAAAACACAGTACTACATAAACCCATCAAGTGCAGAACAAGGTTATAATGGTAAACAAAATCTGACACTAAGACGAAAACTAACCAAGAAAAAAATGTAGGGAAACTGAAATAAGAAACAAACCGGCATGAGAAACAATGATAAATACCCCATCTATTCATATGTGCCCATTAATAACATCGCCGAACTAGCACATAACACTTGAGTTGAGAAGTCGTCTGGGTGGATGAAAACGCAGGAAATATTCAATTTGCGACAGGTGAAACTACCAATTCCACTACCGCCCAGGTGCATTTTCTCTACCGCCATCCTCAAACTAGAGCCCTTAAACTACTAAAACAAGAACTGAAACTAATGAATATAAAAACGAATTATAAATCTCTCCTATAAAATAAAACTAGCAAAACTGAAAGCTAACTGAAACTAAATAGAATTTACATATTTTTTACATTAAAAAATATAATAGAAATGAAAAACAAATGAAAAAACACAAAACTATAATGACCTTGATAAGAAACACAGTAATACACAAACTCCCCAAGTACAGAACACAACACTAGTTGATGTGCAGGTTTTGCTTTGGGGCACACGTGATTATGGGTTCAAATCACAGGGTTTATTTTGTAAACTCAAGGTCTTTCATCTCCAGCTGCATAAATGGTTAACAGAAAGCATAGGCTGGCAGTTTATTGAACAGTTTAAAGTTATGTTTATTAAGAGCAAACAGTTACACAGTTACACCTGTAAGTCGCTCTGGATAAGAGCATCTGCTAAATGCCTGTAATGTTACACACAAGGCTCACTTTGTTGTTGTTCCCATGGGGGCCTGTGTGTGTGTGTGTGTGTGTGTGTGTGTGTGTGTGCACGTGTGTGCGTGTGTGTCAGTAAACTATCTCACATGGTTCACTGTGTATCGGGCCCTGGCCAGCAGTGTTGGGCTCCGCCCGGTACCAGGGTCACATGATCACAAAGAGCAGTGTGGGTGCTGGTTTGGCGTCGCTTGCTTTGTACTCCCGCCCCCTGCTTTAATTAGCGATGGGAGTCTGGAAGCTTGTAATTATGTTTGACACTCAGAACCAGTTTTCTGTCTGGTTGTGTCTAATTTGTAAAGCCAGATTCACCATTTGTTGTTTGACTTCAGCGCTGTGTCATTTTAAAGGTTGATTCAGAGCAGCATAACTCTGCTCCTTTACTTCTTTCCTGTGATTGGTGCCCTCTCCTGTTATTGGTGCCATCTGTCCTGTGATTGGTGCATTTCTGTCCTGTTTGTCACAGAGCAGAGAAGCTGCAGCTCCTGAATCACAGGCCACAGACCGCAGTGGAGATTCAGCTGGTAAGTCTCAGGCTCCTGCTCTTCCTCCCTCCTGTTGGGGGGAGTGTATTTTGGTCATCCTGCGCAGGCAAACAGAATGTGGCCTAGCCTAACCGAAATTCTCATAAGCATGGCGCCATCATTGACAGGTTTATTACTCTGTGAATGAAACTAGGGCACTAAGGTATGTAGCTTTGGCAGCCAGCGCAGTCCATATTAGATCAGCACACCAAACTTACAAGCCTGTCACACACCACAATGTTGGGGTTCTACCTATGAGCTGGAAATGATGGGTCAAAGCGGAGGTCAACATGGTATGATTGGCCTTGTCACATGGTAGCAATATTCTTTGCCTGACATTATGATACTGACATTATGACATTGTCTCCAAATATCAGCTCAACCAACATATTTGTATAAACCAAGCTGTCTTTCCCAGGCCCTGTCCAATGTTTGGTATTACCACGATTCTCAACATGAGAGGAGCATATCAATGGCAACCCTGAAAATATATCTTGTGGTAGTAAGTGACCCAAAACAAAAATATAAAAAGGGGGTCTGAACCTGGCTTGCACTGGGCCTCCCCCCCCCCCTCCTCCAAACACTTCAAGTGCAACCTGTTGATGGATTGAGTTCAGTTTTTTTACAGTTTTAGAGGAGTCTAGCAATTCAAGGGTGATTCTACACATTCCTGCTTTCCTGGGAGATCTGGTCCCAGCTCACACCTTGCCTGTGTGTGTTTACATTTGGAGAGAGACAAACTTACATCTGTAGATTGGACGTTGAATATTTTGTTTGTCTAACTGTTGTAACTTAATAAACCAACTGTTTATTTTAATTGAATTGTGAGTTATATATTTTGATGATGGTCGATCCATCAAATTGCTCTGCCTATCAACGAATTAGGTGATTTAATTAATAATTGGTATCCTGTGTAGTAAATATTATATTAAATCAAATCAATATATTTTACATGTAGGATAAGTGAGGGGTTTTAATACGTAATACCACTTGTGTTCAGTATTCAGAGTGCTGAACTTTTAAGGGCATTTGACTATTAAGGCTACCGGATTCAGGGAATGGACTATTTTTATTCAAACTTCAATGTTCCGACACTCCTCTTCCTCCTTCTCTCTAAAGAATTGCTCACATCAGACTGGTATCACCAGATACCTAATGTAGTTTGTAATGTAGTAGAGGTGCTGATGTAATAATGACCAGAGCGCATCCAGAGTTTCAGTCCACCTCGGCCACATCAGTCATTGATACAGTGTGTCTGTAAATCGGGCCAGAGCCCCTACTGGCACATGGTCTGACAACTGAGCCAGTGAGAAAATGTGTAGGTGCAGAAAGTTGACCTTACCGGGAGTTTTAGGTCCAGATTTATGACAGATGTAGGTTCTGTTACCTGCTTTTATATCCACTTATACTTTAGTTGGCTATTTTCTTTCTATTGCGCGTGTGCGTGCATGCGTGCGTGCGTGTAATGCTTTGTGTGTGTGTGTGTGTTGGTGTGTTTTTGTAACTGTAATGCTGCGTGCAACGGTGTATGTGTTTAGATGGTAGAGGAAAGTGAGGAGAGGCTGACGGAGGAGCAGATCGAGGAGCTGTTGCAGACGGTGACACAGATTCTACCCGGGGACCCCCAGCAAGACAACGGCTCCGCCCCCGGTGAAGCAGAGATGGAGTGCAAAGACTGAGCCCCGCCTCACTGGCCCCCTGTACTGACCGAATCCACCTCACTGCCCCCTATACTGACCTAACCCACTTCACCGACCCCTGTACAGACCAAATCCACAATACTACACCAACCCCCTCTACTGACCAAACCCACCTCACGCTATTATACTGGGCCCGTGTAATTGTCAGGCCTCTGTGGGGCCTGTCAGGAGACTCTGGGTTTTGTAACACTGGGTGTTTAATGTGTTAATGTTGAGTTTCACTGAACAGGAAGCAGCTAATTGTGTTTGATATGGTCTTATGCTTTTATTTATTAATAAAACAAGGTCTCCCACCAGATGTGAACACTTATGTGTTTCATATGACGGGTGGAAGCAGAAATGGAAGAAAGCGTGCTGACCTCATTTGTTTCTTATTTACACTGTGTGTGTGTGTGTGTGAGAGAGTGCTTGTGTGTGGGGTGGGGCTGTGTGTGCACTCGAGTGTTTCTGTGTGTGTGTGCACGTACATTCTGTTTCCATTAAGGCCCCTCTCTGTTCTGTTCTCCCATCTGGGGATCACACAGCTGCTCTGATTACTGTGAGACTGTGCTGTGGACTCAGTGCTGCCCTCTGCTAGCTACACAAACCGCAGCTTTTTAAAAACGGATCTATGGTCCAGTACAGTGAGTATAGCTCTCTAAGGGCCAGATTTACCAAAGGATTGCGACTACTTTTTGAATGCAAGAGCAGTCGCTACAAGGTTGCAATATCCACATTGAATTTACTAAATGGTTGCGATGGCTCAAATCACTCTTAGGATGTAATTTGTGGGGGTTATGTCACTTTGCAACTTTAAGAAGTTTAAGAACACTTGAAATCAGGTGGTATTTTGCTGAGATTATTTTCTCAATTTTATTTTTGCTGATATAGCCTAGGCATTCCACAATTTGCGTTTTGTTTTAAGCTCTCCATGGTCACAAATGTTACGAAATATCCTGGTTAATGTTCTAACCTCTTTATTTTCAGGAATACCTGTATCTACAGACAGCTGTAGATACAGGTAACAAGGGACTATAGAGAAACCTGGCTGTTAGGTAAGGGCTTGAAAGTACAGAAAGTTGCAGAACTATATTCTATATAGCATACATATTGTTTACTAGAACTAAATTTATTTTCAGATATATGAAAGGATGCAGGATTTCTATTGACCAATCTGTCATCAGATAGGGGTCAGTATAAAAATGCAGTTCTGAATTTGAACAATTGTCTTATTGTGTGTATGCGGTCAGTGGGGTAAGAATGAATCGTGAATACAGTTTTAACAACAGACAATCTGTCTTTCCAAGTTCTAATCATTTCACCCCCAAGATTTGCTCATTTTGCAGGGATTGTGTTCTCTGTTGTTCTATTGTTAATGTTCTTTCCTTGGTTGGACCCTGGTTGTCTTTTTCCCGCATTATGTTGTAGGAAAGTTTTTCTTTTGGATGCTGCCTAACTGCCATCTTTTCTTTACATCATATAACTGTTTGTTTTGTTACGCCTAACAATTAATTTTTTTCCTGTGATGCCATCTCATTGACCATTATCTCTATTTCCCGATCTGTACATTTAAGTTTTCTTTTTCTGATGCTTGTCCCTCGCTTGTGCTCCATATCCATTTCTTGGCGCATTGTGATCTGGATGTCTGTGACCACAAAATAGATGCAACATAGTGACTTGCGCTGCAACTATTTCCTTAGTAAATCTGGCCCTGAGTCTGAACTTCAGCCAAAGTCACATCAGGTCAGAGAGGTGTGCATCACATAAGACACAGAATCAGATATGAAAGTGTTATTTTATTTCTGTAAAAGTGTTCAGTCATGTTTGGCATCTTGAAAACAAACACACACAGGCAATGCTACCTGCTGTTCTGAAGCTACTATCAGAGATATTGAAGGTGAATCACCTTTGAGTTGTAATGTGGATTCTGAGCCAGCTCTCGATTCATTGGAACCCTGTCCCCTGATTGGCTTCTGCACAGATCCACGCTAAGCCTCCAAGCCAATTATAGAGCGCAAGCCTGATTTCCTGCGCTGTGAGACAGCGTGGAAGGTGTGGCTGTGCTCTGGACTTAATATTACAGACTGGCCAACGAACAGCCCTCACCTTCTTGCTCTGTGCCCTGGGCTTATAAGGCCTTGTTTGCAGACACTGTTAATCTCATGTGAATGTGTGTGTGCTCATGTGTGCATGACTGTGTGCGCAACTGAGTGTATGTGTGTGTGCACGTTTGACTGAGTGTGTGTGTGTGTGTGTGTGTACAGTTCTCTGTAGCTAGTTTGTCCTGTTACCATGTCCAGATGAAATTGCAGGTGATCCCACAGAGTTTTGTCCCTGTGTGAAACGGGCCAGGGCAGGCAGCAGATATGCAGGAAGAGTGATGATGGTACATTTATTCCCTCTCCCTTTTTTATGAATTTCTCTGAGCTTTTTCATATGAGGAATACAAGACACAAACAGCAGATTTAAAAATGAAAAATAAAACAATTTTGCCAATTCATCAGGCTGTGATTTTTCTCACTGTGAGAAATGTTGGGCAGATTTACGCATTGTGTTTGTTCAGTTCTCATCCTGTTCCAGTACTCCAGTTCCTCCTTTACCACTGGCTCACATACTGTATATGCACACCGTCTTTGTGGACATAGAGAAAGAGGGAGAGAGACATTCCTTGGAGTATGAGTTGGTTCTGCTGGAGAACAAACCGTGAGTGTTCAGGCTCTTCTGATAGACAGAAGAACATCAGTAATGCTGATATACCAAAAACTGCCTGCTGGTGTGAGATTTGCAGAAGGGTGGATGTGACGGCAAACAGCCTGTGCAAGAACAAGGGCATTGTGGGTACAGAACAGCAAATACCACATCAATGATACATTGTGAAGCTGAAAAACCACCAAAATATAAGCATGCAAACTATATCTGCTTTAAGCATACAGTGTGTGATTATAATACTAACAATCCACACCATAGACATGTTGCCTAAATGTGCCACATAAGAGGAACATAACCTTACATCACATTAACAGGACTATATTTTTTTACTCTTGTAGCATTCAACAGATGGGATTTGGCATATTGATGCATTTTTGGGTCCTCAGATCTGATTAAGTGAAAACCTTCTGGCCTCCGTGTCCAAATGGCAGTGATATCACGCATAGTATGTCTGCAGCAGTCAGTGTCAGACAGGCAGCATGGGGTTAAGGGTTTGTCTTAAACATGTTCTGCTGTACAGCCTGTGCCAAGCAAACACACTGAACTTCAGAAGACATATTTCATTGGATCCTAATCTATTCCATTTTTAAACATCATTTATATTTCTATGAATTTTTTTACTTTTAGTGAAAGGCCATGGTATACTGGAATAGCATTTCAGCTCGAAACTATACAGCTTTTCCCCATTTCTCTTAAAGAAATCATGTTGTGTTAAAACGCGGCATCACCAAAAAAAAGTGAACCAGATGTAAAAAAACAAAAACTGCATAGTACTCACAGAACATAGTAGTGTTTCATATTTGCATCATATTTACCTTCATTTAATTATTATTATTTTAATGTGGGGGGGGCATAATTCTGTGAGTTATTAGAGCAGCATATTTTCCATGTCGTGTGAGTTAGAGTAATATCTTTCAGCGTTTCATCGGCTGCTGAGAAGGTGACACTCCTCTGCCAAAAACTCACGGGAGAAAACCAAACCAGACACAGTGCAAACAGTGACTGTCCAACGCTGCAAGGAAGCGTTTTGACGGCCAGACCGGTGAGCAGTTTTGACACTGCAAGCGGTTTCGGGACAATTGAGCGGTTTCGGGATTGTAATGTTTTTTTGGGGGGGTTAGAGAGGCAGTTTGCTGTGCAGAAAATAGAAGAGCTTGTTCTGTATCAGGAGTCGGGAACACTGTCTTGAGGTCTGGCTCTGATTTAGTGCCAGAGAGACGGCCAGCATCTGGACTCTGCATGGATCATGGGGTTCGCCCTCTGACTGGAGTTAGCTCAGTGCAGGGTGCTAGCTGCCAAATCAGTACACAACACAGGCTGGAGACTCTAGTCAGATCGGGTTATATGAGCTGATGTGCATACACCAAAATGCCAGCTCTGATCACTTGTTGACGAGTAAAAGAAAGTGGCAACACTTTACCATACAGGTGTCATTAGACATGCATATTGCCTTATTAAACACTGCACAGGGAACATTCATAAGCAGTAGTAAACGTTCATAGCCACATATAACCACTAACATCAGTGATCAAAGGGCATGCAGCAAATACCAACTCATGCACTGAAACAATAAATGCCAGCAGTTAGGAGTTAGTATGGGTGTGCAGTCTACCGCTATGTGACAAACATATCATATTTATATTTTCTCTTTTTTGCTATGGGTGGTTGTTGAAAATTCTCAACAGGCTGGTGACATCACATGACATACACCACATCACCACTGGTGACATCACACCAGCTGGGCTGGGTTTGGTTAGTACTGAAGCCAAGCAGGCTGGGTTTGGTTAGTACTGAAGCTAAGTAGGGCTGGGCTTGGTTAGTATTGAAACTAAGCAGGGGCAGACAGGGTTAGTACTGAAGCTAAGCAGGGCCAGGCAGGGATAGCCGAGATTAAGTGTATTGTGTAAATGTCATCCATTACAATAGCCTACTCAAAAACGACCTGTGATTTACATCACAGTGTCATGATTAATCATGGTAATGTATAGACAATCTATAAATCTATAATACTCCTTGGATCAACGAACCGTTTTCATTTAAGTCAGCTATAAGCTTACCTACAGGTGATACAGGGGTAATGTTTAATGGACGTCATGTAGCACGCAATTCGGCACAGATTCGTTGATATTTATCTAATAAAGATCGGGAATGGGATGAGCCAATCACACGATTATATAATTGGCGAGTCTGCGCAGAAGTCTCCGCTGCATGGCGGCTTAAAATACTCCAGGGGGTGCTTCAACTCAGACAACAGCCAATTGGCTGTTCTGAAGCAGACTCGTTTTCTTCTATTTTTTCCCTCTTGTCGACCAATCAGCAGCTGTTTTTCTACAGCACCGAGTCTGACTAGAGACAGTTGTGGAGCGAGCGGAGAGGTTTTGCTGGACCGAAAGAAGAGCTGCGTGTTCGAATCACGGAGAAGACACCGCTCTCTTAAAATAATACAGAGGGATTGTATACAAACAATCAACAACAATCAGACAAAGTCGTTGAACCTGACACATCGCTTGCTTCTGAACTATACATCATCCTTCTACAGCAACGGATCATCTTAATTCGGTGCGTCTCAAGCTAGTTAGCTAGTTCGTTAGCTTGTCAGCGAATCTAGCTAGCTAGCTTTTCTCTGCCTCCACTTCGTTCTAACGACCAACTCCACAGCAGGGTGATGCAAATAAAGTTGTTTGCCACTATTACTGCATCGATAACTACACTGTGTAGCCAACTAAGTTATCCAAGTAGTTTTAACGTTTTAATGATGAACTCTAATGAACTGTTTAAGGGAAATCATATAAAACAGATAATGTAATGTGTCAAGTTAGCTTGCTTTGTTCACGTTCGCAATCAGACATTGGAGTTGATGCTGTCGCCTGCCACCTGTGCGTTTATTTAAACGGATTATTGTACTGTAACATTAATTTCTATGGTTAGAAAGCAACTGATGGATGTTGGTCGAATGGCCGGAGCGAGTCAGATGATCCATTTAACCAGCTAGCTTACCTAGCGTGCGATAACTTTGCATTGTATAGGTTATTCTATAACACAATTTGTTAAAACGTTTCTGTTACTGTTCGTTAATTAGCCTATATATATTATGAGAGCATCCATTACCTTTTGGGCATTTATTTGGTATGTCATTTGTTCTTTATTTCGCATTACCAGCTGGTTTATAGCCAGCTCGCTAACTGTAGCTAACTCCGATGACAAGGGCTGGGGAAGTTAACGTAACGCAACCTTACAATAAAATATTTTGTATGTGAGATTTTGCACTTTAGTGTTTCTTGTCAAACAAAGTGAAAAAAGCAGGAAATTAAAATGGGTTAAAATTATGGATGCATAAATTGAAAAGCGTTGATGGTACATTTCTTTTGTTAATCGGGTTTGCCGTGCATCGTCCCAGGAGGGTATTCAAATGTAAACGCGTCCACTGGCTAAATATAACATTTTTTGAATGCGTAAACAGATGTGTATGGTACGATCAGTCTCATGCTATTTTTATATTCATATTATTAGCAAAACCAAAGTGATGTCACAATATAGCTATTTTTGAGGATGAATCCTCTTCATCATAAATTTGGCACATGCATGGCATGAATCACTTCTTGTTCCTCCTTTTTTTTACCAACTTGATTTAGTGGTATCTTTGGGTGTATTTTTACACCACTTGCAGCAGTAGCTAGAGGATGCAACATGGACCTTGAGCTGGTTTTGTAAAATACAGTGTTTGTACTGAGCGACTGCCAAAAGGCAATCTTTATCACGTGTCATCTGCGCATACATAACCATGGCGTATTTGTACTAGCGGAAACTCTTGAGTGGAAAATAGGAAACGCGCTGGTCTTTTTTAAGTCAGAGAAATTCCGGACTGTGAGGTGCAGAAGCCTCACAGTTATCTGCAGGCCATGTGTGGCACACTGCTGTGTCACGGGCAAGCTGATTGGGGCTCCTGTGAACCTGCAGCTGATCTCCAGAAGCAGGGGTCCTCAGACGAGGTCCTGGGAATTCTCTGTGTTCACTTGTTTCAATTCTACCACCAGTGCAACCCGTAAATTGTAATGAGCTGTTAATTGTTCTTAATTAGACACTTTTAATGTCTATTGGGGGATGATTTGCCACCTTACGGCCACACTATTTCAGAAATAGGTATGAATGGCACAAATAATGTACGTCCTATATTCGCATCACAAACGAGTGTTTTAATTTTTGGTAATGTACTATATGGCAAATGAGGAAAAGTAAAGTTGCTTCATGAAAAATAAAGTAAAGTAGAAGTGAAAGTAGCCGTCCTACAAAACTAACATTAAAAAAGTATTTGGACAAAAAAACGACTCAAGTTCAAGTTGAACGTTTTATTTGGAACATCTATTTTATTTTAGTAATGAATTGAAAACCTACAGTTGGTAAATTATGCAACTAGAACATGCAGCTGGCTGAGTAAATGGCTTGTGAGTGAATCAAAGCAAATTATGTTCAGTGTAAAAACGTGTAATAATTATATTCTGCATAGAACACAAAAATAAGCCTTTAGCAGCGCCTAAGAAAGTTAACTACCTCCCCTTTCTGCACGAATATCGCTAGCTACTACGTCATTGTAAACAACATTATGCTAATTCTATATTTATATACAGAATATTTAAACGTGCTAGGCCCCTTCCATTTGAGTAATAATGGCAATAATTGCTCGGAGATAAAGTTCACTGCAACGTCATGTGTCCTGTTAAAATAAAGTCCAACTGCGTTGCGGTATGTAGCATGGTTTTTTTAAGTCATGGTTGTTGCTGTATGTTGTGCTTGTGGTTGGTTGACATCCATTCCAAATAAATAAAAGTAATAGGCGCGTGGTGGTTGGCAGAATTCGACTCGGCTCGTTGCGCACATGATTAAAATCTAACCAGTGAGGAAATGTAACGTAAAAATATAACGTTACACCTTAACAATTTAGTCAAGTAAAAGTAAAGTCAGTAAGTAGCCTATATCGTTTTAATTGTTAATCGTAGCATTTGACAGTATTGATATTGACTGTTAACTTTGAGGCCCAGAGCTGTAGGGATTCCACCTCTTTCCCCATGGTCTTATTGCAAGGGGGGTCTGATTCATGGCCAGGGGAGAACATTTTAGGGCGGGTTTGAACAGGTACATCGCTCTGAATGGAGCCTAATGTACCCTAGGTTGCAAGCCCAGGTTGCAGGTTTGATTCCCTGTTGGGAATCTGTTGTACCCTTGAGCAAGGTACTTAACCTGAATTGCATCAGTAAATATCCAGTTGTATGTTAAGAAATGTAAAATCGCTCTGGGTAAGAGCACTTGCTAAATGCCTGTAATGTAATATATTGCTCAATATAAGCAATTACACAGTGCTGGGTAGGATTAGCTGTCAGACACAAGCGTTGGCAGCTCCTGAGTGGCAGTCGTTAAAGGCTAGTGGAGCCATCACTAGCTTGGGTCTAGGAGCCTCATCCCACCCGGGTAGCTGGCCAGGTAACCTGGGTTACGGTTACATCAGGGTTGCACCCACCCTAGCTTTTCACCAGACGCTTACAGGTTACTACTGGCTGTCCTCTGTCTCTCCTCCTGCACTTGCTCTGCTGTTGTGCTCCTTGTGGCTTATAGTGTCGGAAACAGCCGCAGGGCAGACTGTGCGCTTCAGCTGCAGTGTTTCCTGTGGTGACTTCCTCCCTGTCGCTTTGACTCGTTTGTTTGTTTTTTTCATAAATTTTGACATAACTTTCTTCATCAGTTTTGAAATCTTGCATTATTGCTTTATTGGCCCATCTCATGCTCAACCTGACTGTTAAGACGCCAAAGTAGCATATCATTTGAAAGCTCAGGGCTTTTCTATGGAATGATCCATTCGCTCAGATGGGTCAGAACCTGTTGATGGGGAGCTTACACTGCGACCACGTTACTCTTGCTCGACGTCAGACCAGCATAAAGGCAGAAGATGTACTGTGCTTCTCTGTCCTCCAGGTTACATCACAGTGAAATGTTGCTGTTGTTGAAACATCACATGTGGAGTTTTAGGCTTGTAACTAAGAACTTGCAGGTTCGATTCCCAGGTGGGGGCACTGCCGTTGTGCTTGTGAGAAAGGTATTAACCTGAATTGCTTCAGTAAAATATCCAGCTTTATAAATGGACTCTATGTAAATAAATGTAAACTGTGTAAGTCACTCTGCATAAGAGCATCTGCTAAATGCCTAAAACGTAAATGTAAATGGTGAGGTAGCTCAATCGAGTTCGTGCAATTTCCTGTCTCTATGATCAGTGGTGCACTAAAGGTGGTCAGATGGTGTTGTGGGGTAGGTGTGGGGCAGTAGGACCTCTCACGGTGTGGGTCTGTTATAATTCCAGCAGGACCCCTTGGGGGGGGGTCTTCCAATCAGCAAGAACTATCATAGCAGTTCATAAAAGGTTGAATTCTAACCCTGTTATCAGCTGGAAACTAAGGAGTAATGTTCTATTGGCCGAAGATACTATAAAAACAGGAACACTTCCTTAATTTTATTTGAAAAGTTTTTTAGGACAAACCAGAACACTGCAGGAGATGCGTTCCAAGATTTGTAAGCTGTGCTCTCAGTTTCCTGTGAATTGAGGGACACCTGTGCTTTTGTGCGGGGGCCAACTCTTATCTGAAACATCCAAACCACTCAGGGCGTGTGATGGTGAGATGGGGTCATCGCTGTCTGAGCATTGGTGCCCATATTGAATGCGATATGTGGACAGAAAGGACTGCAAGCATTCAAAGCTTCCTCTCTCTGGGGTTTTTTTCCCCCTTGTGAGGCACAGGCACGTAGTCTCCCTCTGTGATGTCAGAGGCTCCTGCTCTTTTCATTGGTTGACAGAATCTGCACTGTAAATGCAGTTATGTATCCCATGGTCTCCTGGGGCATACCGTTCATGCCAAATGAGGCACTCTTTCCACGCCCTTGTGCTTTTGCAGCGAATCCCCAAGATTCAGAGTGATACAGGTGTCCAAGAAGGAAGGCAACGGGAGAGAAAAAAACCCACACTATTGTCCCTAAAATTTGTATCCTTTAGAAATTTTGCCCAAAATGGAGACCAGGCTCGGCACTATGCACAAAGGCTCCGGCCTGCCAATTTCCTCCCACTCCACTGTAGCTGAGACTGAGCTGAGTCTGGACTGAGCCAACTGGTTCATAGCAAGGCACAGTCTGGCGGTGAGTGTGTGTTTGTTTTGTGAGGCAGAAAATTGTAGCGCATGGGAAAACGTGGAAGCTGAGAGGCAGCCCAGTGCAATGGTGAATAGAGATCGCTGGGTAAATTAGATGCTAAAGGCAGCAGTTCCTGGTGACTGATAATCTGTTCTCTACGCTTCGATAAGGAGCAGAGAAAAGACACCACTGAAAACTTGGGCAAAGGTGAACAAAAAGCAGAGAAAGTTGAAAGCAGATGTTCTCACATAAGTTGAAAATAGCGTGCGTGCATGTGTGTGCGTGCGTGTTTGTGTGCGTGCGCGTGCATACGTGTGCGTCCGTGCACATGTTTGTGCAGGTGTGTGGCCATGCGTCTTTGTGTGTGTGTGTGCATGTGCATGCGTATGAGAAAGCTGAATCCCTTTTCCAAATTTTCCAGATGTGCTAAAGCTCTTTTATTCCCAGACTGCACATTTCTCACTGTGTGCAATTTGTATTCTCTTAAGCTGTGGGCAGAATACCTGCATCTGAGGAGCACAGGAGTACATTCCTAAATTCTTATGAGAGCTCTCTGGTCCTTCCTAAACTCTGACATTTATCCCGACTGCAGTTCAGTGGGCACTACTCACATGTAATGAGTGCATGCTGAATTAGTGACCACTTTATATATACCCCAAATATTCCGTTTTTTATGTTACCGCCTTACTAATCCCGACATTAATATTATGATAACTATTTTATGAGCTTCTCAGCGCACCGAGGTCCACGCTCCTGATTCCAGATCCATGCATCAGAGTGAATTTAGGAAAACAGTCTGGATGCAAGATAATAAGATGTGAAAATGTGTCTTTTCAGAACTGGTGGAGATGGGGGCTCAGGAGAGGGACACGCCCTGCCCCCAAGGTTGAGCCTTGAAGGAAGGCCCCCGTCCCGCCCCGCCCCGCCCTGCCCCACCCCGCTTGTTTGGCCCGGGGATGGTTGGGAAACTGAAGCACAACGTGCTGTTGGTCTGCCTGGTCCTGAGCTCCATCAGCGTGGTGTACCTGGGCCGGCACGCCATGGAGTGCAGCCAGCGCACCTCGTACCGCAGCCAGCTGGACGTCAGCGTGGGGCGGAACCTCAGTGGTGTGGGCATGGTCTACAGCAAGGACACGCCCCTGATCTTCATCGGGGGGTTCCCGCGCAGCGGTACCACGCTGATGCGTGCCATGCTGGACGCTCACCCCGAGGTGCGCTGCGGCGAGGAGACCCGCGTCATCCCCCGCGTTCTCGCCATGAAGCAGACCTGGAGCCGCTCCGGCCGCGAGAAGATGCGGCTGGACGAGGCAGGCGTGACGGACGAGGTGCTGGACTCCGCCATGCGGGCCTTCCTCCTGGAGGTCATCGTCAAGCACGGCGAGCCCGCGCCCTTCCTCTGCAACAAGGACCCCTTCGCCCTCAAGTCCCTGTCCTACCTGGCTAAAATCTTCCCGCATGCCAAGTTCGTCCTGATGATCCGTGACGGTCGGGCATCCGTGCACTCCATGATCTCTCGCAAGGTGACCATCGCCGGTTTCGATCTGGGCAGCTACCGTGACTGCCTAACCAAGTGGAACCGTGCCATAGAGACCATGTACGAACAGTGCCTGGAGGCGACCGGGCGGTGCCTGCCCGTGCGCTACGAGCTGCTGGTGCTGCACCCAGAGCAGTGGATGCGGCGGCTCCTGCGCTTCCTGGAGGTCCCATGGAACGAGGCGGTGCTGCACCACGAGGAGCTGATCGGCAAGGCGGGAGGTGTGTCGCTCTCCAAGTAAGCGCTCCCCAAAACACTGCCGCCCGAAATGTCAGATCAAATCGGACTGGCGGATTTCACAGGAGTTCACAAGACGGCGGTTCAATCCCTGTGTTGTTCCAGTCGCTGCTGCAAAAGTACAGTTTCCTGTAATTGGAGGGATGCTGAGGTGGGGAGAGTTGGTTTGGAACTGGCCTGGTTGGCTGAGTGAAAACAGTGTAGCCTGTTGGACCGTTAGTGCCTCTAGATCCAGAAGCGTTTACAGCATCTGAGTGATGTACACGTGTGCAGTGTTTGAGTGCCGCACACTTTTTTAAATCATACAATTAAAAAGCATATTTGCTCTAAATATGATGCATTTCCCCCTGGATAACGTGCCAGCCCTTCCAGTGCCAGAGATTTCTGTTCTCTCTCTCTCTCTCTCTCTATCTCCACCTCCCTCTGGATTCCCCCTTCCATCTCTCCCTCCCCTTGCTCTCTGAGCAGAGACAGAGCAGATATTTAGCAGGGTAAGGTTGTTTTTGCAGGCCAGGCGCCCAAAGGCATCAAAAGCATCCTTGTTTTGGGCTGCTGGATGGCTCATCCCGATAAGACACTGTTCCAGTGTGTGTATACGCCCCACAGCCTGGTATCCAATACCAAGGCTTATTAAGCACCTTCCTTCTGCTCCTCTGTCTGCTCCCACCTTCTTCTCCATCTGCTCCCACCTTCCTCTCCTCTGTCGGCTCTCACCTTCCTCTCCTCTATCTGCTCCCAGCTTGGGTGGGAGTGGATGTATCTGTGTTTTGTGACAGACTGCCATTGATACGGCTGGGGATCCACATCGAGGGAGTGGCCTTCAATCATGACTTAAGAGTTTCTGCTTTTCGAATGTTTCTAGTTTGTCTGGGTCTTTTCTGTTCTCTTTTCCCCTCAGTGGTACTTTCCCAGTTTGGGATTAACCTGGAAGGTGCACTCTTACATTAAAATGTATTTTCCGAAAGAGGCTGGACCCCATAAACAGCAGGATGGTACTCAGGCAGCATGTTCATTTAAGGATTGCAGTTCCATTAATCATATACAAACATAACATGGCCAAGAACATTTTTAAATCGTGGTATTTAAAATTCGGGAGTCCCACAATCTTCCCGTGGTTTCTGCCAGTACACTGGGACTCGTAAAGGTGATTTAATGGGACTGGAACTTGTAAAGGTGATTTAATGAAAAGCAACATCGCCGTTGCCCCTGACCCTGATTACCTTTTGTACTTTGAGCACATTTCATAACATATATTTATTTTTTCAGGGCTATGTCTGGGAGGAGGCTTTGAAGGAATGCAATAAAAAAAAAAAAAAAAAATACAAAAAAACTGTGGGGGGGGGGTTATTGCACAATTTTATCACATGTCGGGTGGTGTTGTATATTGTATTTTTAAATTCACATAAACGTGTAATGGATAGAACGGATGACAGATAATTACAGGAAGTCCCAGGATGCCTGCAGGCTTGACCTGGAGAAAGCAAACAATGTGTAGGCCCAGGTTTTTCCCCACAAATCCTATTTCAAAGATAATCTGCTGAAATCCATCAGCTTTTCCCAGGAGGCTGCGACAGTCATCTCTTTTGAGGCTGCCAGAGATCTGTACTGATGTGTGAATTGTGAAGTAATAGAGACTGAATCCTGCAACAACAGATATTGAAACCCAAGAGCCCATTTAATCTGGTCTGATGTAGTGACCTTTATCTGCGTCCTTCAGCTCTGGTGTGTTTATGAGTCCCTGAGCTTCAGTTTCCCCTCCGCGTGCACATTTTATTTTCAGTCGCACGCGAAACTTACCCTCCGCTCTCCAGACTCCACCCATTCTCTCCGTCTGCAATTCTCATTTTCCAACTCATCGATATCTATATCAAATATTAATAAATTGGGATCTCTACCCTGAGCCTGCATAAACAGCACTAAGGGGCATATGGGAGTTTGTAGGCTCCTCTTGTCTGTAATGACCACACCACAGTGACAACAGTTGGAGCTGAGGGCCACACTGACTGCCAAAAAGGGCACCTGAGGCTGTCCTGATCACTAACGGACCGCTAGCTGCTTGCGATATGCTTGCAGGGCTTTTTAAATGTTTCGTTTTACACCTCCCGCAGAAAGACACCAGGCACACCATGAATTATTGATAGACAGAGGCTATTAAGCTTGTGTGTGTGCCCATACATGTGGGCATGCATGTGCGTGCGTGCATGTGAGGAAGTCTATGGCCGTGTCTCAAGACAGCCGCCTCCACAGGCAGCATAGAAACTGGCGCCTCAAAGAAAAAAGGTATTTGAGGTGAACTTTGATGGTACTATCAGAGTGTTTGAGCTCTGCATACGAGAGCAGTGTTTACAACAGTGACAGCTGAGGGCTTACCATCTGAAAAAAACAAAAAAACAGTCTCTTTATCTTCCAAGTTACTTTGTTCAGTAAATAATTATTACAATAATTGTTTTGGTAAAACTTGTGATCAGTTGAACCCAGGAACTTCGCAGTTTGCTGGCTAACATGCATTAGCTAGCCCTGTTGGCTAGTATGGCCCTTACTGGCTGGTTAAATAGCTAGCTGATTACAGCAGTGAC
The DNA here is from genome assembly GCA_029706075.1 of Aldrovandia affinis. Taxonomy (NCBI): domain Eukaryota; kingdom Metazoa; phylum Chordata; class Actinopteri; order Notacanthiformes; family Halosauridae; genus Aldrovandia; species Aldrovandia affinis. The sequence continues at coordinate 6,350,746 of JAINUG010000033.1, read as the reverse complement.
ATCGGCCGCCATTGATTTAATGAATGTAAAGGTGATGCATTTTTTACAAGGATGCATTTTTTATGACTTTCTGATTGAGACAGCCTTAAAGGACAAGTGTGCAAATGCTGCCTTAAAATGCGTCCATCAGCTGCTTTACATTTACATTTACATTTTAAGCATTTAGCAGACGCTCTTATCCAGAGCGACTTACAAGATGTGATTAATACATGGTAGGAACAATCATAGTTTGCGCAAGAGATCGGTGCAGTAATACAGCGATAGACATCGTTGCAGGCAGCTGCATACCATACCTGTAACAATGGGAAGGAAAAGGTTAGTCTTTTTTTAATTTTATGAGGAGTAAGCAGGGATGCATATGCAAGAAGTGTTACGCAAGTAAATGGAGTAAGCAGGGGTATATAGTGTTGAGCAAGTAGGCAGTGGTGATGACAGTAAGCTAGATGTACAGAATTCAGTGGTAGTGGAGTCTGAAAAGGTGGGTTTTGAGTCTCTTGCGGAAGATCGTAAGTGATTCCGCGGTCCTGACCGATTGCGGAAGGTAGTTCCACCACCGAGGGGTTAGAGAAGAGGCGAGACCGTGAGGAGCGGCTGCCAGGCTCCCGGAGGGATGGGACAGTCAGTTTGCCAGAGGAGGCGGAGCGGAGTGGTCTGGCTGGGGTGTAGGGAGTGATGAGTGACTGGAGGTATGGGGGAGCAGTACCTCTAGCCGCTTGAAAAGCAAGCACCAGTGATTTGAATCTGCTGCGTCCTGCGATGGGGAGCCAGTGCAGAGAGGAGAATAGAGGGGTGACGTGGGTGAACTTCGGTTGATTGAACACCAGATGTGCAGCAGCATTGTGGACTAGCTGCAGTGGCTTGATGGTACAGGCCGGAAGGCCTGCCAGCAAGAAATTGCAGTAGTCCAGACGTGAGATCACCAGGGCCTGGACCAGGAGTTGTGTGGCCTCTTGGGTGAGGGTGAGGGTGAGGGTGAGGGTGAGGGTGAGGGAGGGTGAGGGTGAGGGTGAGGGTGAGGGTGAGGGTGAGGGTGTGTGTGTGTGTGTGTGTGTGTGTGTGTGTGTGTGTGTGTGTGTGTGTGTGTGTGTGTGTGTGTGTGTGTGTGTGTGTGTGTGTGTGTGTGTGTGTGTGTGTGTGTGTGTGTGTGTGTTGTGTTGTAGCAGTTTGTTATGTGTAGGCGTTTCCTATGGTCTCTTTGTCTTGTGGTGTGTAGAAACGAAAACCCCTGAGCAGAGGAGGCTCCTCCCACAAGTCCAAACATTCTGCCCTGAGAAACCCCCCTGGCACAGATTAGCACCAGATTTACCCAGAAAGGGGTATTTTACTCATCTATAAGCAATCAAATGTATAGCAAGCTAATTAAATGATGACATGATGTGAGCAGTTCTCCTTCTGGCCTCAAATGACTTGGAACAGTTTGCTGGCTGTGGAACTGGGCTTAAATAGTTTGTTAGGTGGGGCGGAAGTAAGCCCTTCATTCTGCTCTGTTGTTTCCCCGGGCTACTGGATTGTGGTGCTCGCAGCGGTGCTTTAGCCGTGGCCTGGGTCGTAACAGTGGTCTTCTCCTGGGGATGGGGGTGGGGGAGGGGGGGTACTGTTCTTTACATTCACTCACATTCACCTCCCCCATGACCAGCCATTTATTTTTCATTTAATAAAATTGCTATTCTTGTGTGTTCCAAGCTGCCCCTCACCTTTCTGCCTTCTGTGTGATTGACCAGCTCTGTTTGAGTGCTGTTTATGTCAGACATGCACTTATCAAAAATTGCATGAGGCACTCTGATACAGATACACCGTATGATGACTGCAGCTCTGTTGATGGATTGGTCACAGCTGGACTTGGGGGAGAAATGTGAGGTAATGTTTGTGGTTGTGGCTCATTTGGGAGAAATGTGAGGTAATGTTTGTGGTTATGGCTCATTGGGGAGGTTGTTGAACGGTGGGTTCTCGGGCCTTGCCCATGTTGACCCCTCCATTGCTCTCACAGGGTGGAGCGCTCCACAGACCAGGTGATCCGGCCGGTGAACGTGGAGGCCCTGTCCAAGTGGGTGGGGCACATCCCGGGGACGTGCTGAAGGACATGCCCCTCATCGCTCCCATGCTGGCCCGACTCGGTTACGACCCTCTCGCCAACCCCCCCAGCTATGGAAAACCTGACCCCCGCATCCTGGACAACAGCAGAAGGGTGGGTACTTCCCAGCACTGCTACACAGGCCATCTGTATGAGTTTATGCACGTGCGTGTGTGTGTACCTGAGAGTATGCATGTGCACCTGTACATCCGTGTGAGCGTGTGTGCGTGCCGACACACAACTCCACACATGGTTCACTGTGTATCGGGCCCTGGAGTGGTCACCAACGTCTCTTAACTCTTAAGCATATACAGAGAGAGGATGCACATGGATACATTTCAGCTCCGATGTTCTCCGAACTCCTCCATCTTACATCAGCCTGGCAAAGAGTGGAACTGGACCCAGTGACCATTACAATGCAGCTCTTAATCTCTCTCTCCCTCTCCCTTTCTTTCATTCTGTCTCTTTCTTTCTCTCTGTGTCTGACAGTAAGTGTATTCATATTTCCCTGTTGTTTTCTGAAGTGCTCTCTCCTGGGCTGGTTATCCTGTCCCTGATGTAATGACCAATCACAGTGCCGCAGTGTCTCCTCAGAGAAACCAAATGACTTCTTCCGTTGTTTCCATGGAGTTTAACAGGCCCTTCGCTCTCGAGCAGCACGGCGAAACGTGACCAAGCGAGCCGTGGGAACATCTTACTAGGCTTCAGAGAATGCTTTATGGCCGCACTGACAACAAACGAGGATGGACTGGAGGAGATTTCAAACCTCTCAAAAGCAGCTGGCTGCGCTCAAGGTTCCTGTGGTGTGCAGTGTAAGGTGGCATTGTGCCTTTCCCTCCACCCGTAGCGTCATCAGCAGCTCACCTTTGGTAGTGGTTAGCTTAGTGTTTGTTAGGTGACAGCTGTGCTTGTATTCGCTGGTTTGCGGTTGAAACTGTTATCCCGTTATTTGGGTCATATTTCCACCGGCTGTTCTTTCACATCTCATTTGTCCTTTGATACTCTCTCTAGATAAAGACTTTAGTGGATTTAAAATAATCCATTTAAGCTTTGTTTTTTCTGCTTTCTATAAATGGTTGTTGGCAGTTCGCTTTGATAGATAGATCTGGTCATGTTTCAACAGAGTCGATTAATGTAGCGGATTTGTTATACGTCAGTCCTCAGAAGATGTGATAGATTTTAAGACTTGCCATGTTTGGAGGCTAATGCCTGTCATGTAAACGGCCCGAGGACTGTAGCTTTTTGCCTGAGGGGTGAATTAAACTCCCAGGTATGTCAAATGATTTTGTATTTAATGATTTTCAGCTCACTGATATGAAAATGAACGTGACTTGTCTGATGAAGGCTAAGATAAAAAAGCTCTATAACAGCTTTGCAAATCAATTGCACGTTCACTGTCACTGGTCTCGCAGTGCTGGAAAAGTTACTCGGTTTGGTTCCATTGGAACCCTAAATTCTGTAATTGGATCAGTTATCACGCTGAAATAGAACGTGTGATTCAGAGTCTGAATGGTGAAATGCTGAGTACCTCAAGCACCTGGTCACCTGCTTAAACTTACTTTGAACATTTTTGTATTTTTGTGCTGTAAGTCGGATTCTTCTCAGTTGGGTAGGAAATCAAGTGTTCTGTCCATCTGCAATTATATTTGGATGGTCCTGCCAATGCGCGCAATGTTGTTGTCGCTCTGCAGTCTCTGAGTTATTAGTCTTATGCACTTGCCAAAACGAGAGGATCCCATCGATGCTCATCGACAGGCTGTCCAGCCGCCGCTGGTTGCCATGGAGACATGCATGTTTTGATCAATAGTACACTCTACATGCGCCACGCTCTCTCTAATCAGGTCTGTGGGATGCGGTACGGCATTAATAATGTTGAGGCATAAACGCTTTCGGTATCAGTGATTGTTGTGTTTCAGCGCGGGCCCCATAAGCCGGGAATACACTGTGCCACAATTCACAGGCCACCAACCATTTTTTAAAGATCATAGCAAAATCTATACATCGTAATTGATGATTGGGGTATCGTTACCCATACAGGTCAATGGCGCCTGATTAATTGCCCCTATGTCCTCCTGAACGCACCACCATGGCCCGATGAAAGGTCTGGCATGTCAGAATTTGTTGTCATCGCTCGTGCAGTGTAAACTGTGCTATGACAAGATTTCTGAGCAAACACTGTCACTACCCAATAAAAACGTGTCACACTGATGAAAACAAACCATGGCGTAGAGGAAGATGGCTGCAGTGGCGTGATCATTATGGACCCAGAAAGTGAGGAGAAGCTGTTGCAGTTATGGCAGGACCACAGCTTTTTGACATCTCCTGTGACCGATGCCACAATGGAGGCAAAAACGACCACAGCTGGAGAGACGGTGTCGGCACTTCCACAACCTGGCAGCTAGCTAAAAGCTAACAATAACCATTGTGGGGAGTAGTATCGCTACTCATAACTGCGATACTAGCTTAACTACGTTTCCTAGTAACTTAGCGAGGTGGTTGTTTAACTAATTTCAAGCAATGACACTTACTTTTTAAATTTTTTACATTTTAGGCATTTGGCAGATGCTCTTATCCAGAGCAACGTACCAAAAGTGCATTTATACATGGTAAGATTAAACATGGTTAGTGCAAGAGATCAGTGTAGTAACACTGAACACTGTAATAGACATCATTGTTGGCAGCTGCACACCGTACCTGTAACACAGGGAAAGAAAATTCATATTTTTTATTAAAACATGTAGACCGTCGTGATGGCAGTTAATTAATGTAGTTCCAGTGGTAGTGGAGTAAAGAGGTGGGTTTTTAGTCTCTTGAGGAAGATGCTTGTAAAAGCAATGCAGAGATTTTCAAAGCATTTTTTCATGACATGCTAACTCCACAAGTTATCTTAATTGTCATGTTATCTGGTGGAATGTACAAGCTACCCACATGCACACACACACACACCCACGCCCACACACACATACACACTCACACACGTGCACGCACACATGGGCACGCACACACTTTACCTCCAGCTCTTTCACAAAGAGCAGGAAGTCCATACTGTCCAAACTCCTTTCTCTTTTTTTCTCGTTTTTTCTTTTTTGGCTTCTCGGTGCAAAATAATGCTGTAACCATGGTGATCATCCATTGCTCCTTGGTCGCCATGGTTATGTCAGAGAAAAGAGCTGATCGTACTATGTAGCCTTTAACATCACACAGTGTACCCACCGAGTTTATCACACAGTGTGGCGGGGTCTGTGACATTTAGGTTTTAGTAGTCACACTGTGTATTCCCAGCATTACCTGGGCCTGCTGCACTCTGTGTACAACCATGTGCACAATGCCATGTGATGAAGTGACATTTGCAGAGAGAGAGAGAGAGAGAGAGAGGAGAGAGAGAGAGAGAGAGAGGTAATTGGGATATTATTGAGTGAGAGGTGTTTCTTCTTTAAGGATGAAGACATTTTTTCAGGATGTCTAAAACATTTTTTTTTATTGTGACAGGCATGTGTTCTGCTTTTTGATTGGTGAAGATTGTCTAGTGGTTTGCACTTGCTGTCAAAAAATTGGTTTTGAGTTCAGAATGTTGCCTTGGCAACCGAGTCTTATTTATTCAGCGTGTGTGGTGAATGGGGTCTGGTAAAGAGAGGAAGCAGAGTAAATTCAGAAATAAGATGCAAGAAGCTGCAGGAAAAAAAAACCTTTATGGCTCCTGGCCCTGAGGATTTGGCCTGGTTTGTCCTTAGAAAATCCACACAGGGGACGCCTGGCACTTTATGGCTGGTAATAGAACTGCATTTATTTTGGGGAAGACGTGGAATGCAGAGCGTGAGTGATGGGGAATAGTCCTTTTTGTGTAAATGCAGTTGGTGACATCCCCACAAGGTTGTGTTCTTGTCAATAATGTTCTGTTACGGGCTGCTGGGTGGCTCATCCTGTTAAGGCACTGTTCTAGTGTGTGAATGAGCCCCATGGTCTGGTATCGAATCCATACCATGTCAGTGCTGACTGGCCCACAGGGCGATGCATAATTGGCGGTAGCATTGCACAGGGAGGGAGGGATTCAATCGGCCAGGGTTAGGGTTAGGGTTAGGGTTAGGTCACCTGTCTTGTTCCACACCAGTGGCCCTCGCTGGTCTTTCGGGCGCCCATAATCTACCTGTATAAATCTGCATATGGCTGGCAGTGTAGTGTAATGGTTAGGGAGCTGGGCTTGTAACTCAGAGGTTGCAGGTTCAATTCTCAGGTGGGGCACTGCTGTTGTACCCTTGAGCAAGGTACTTAACCTGAATTGCTTCACTAAAATACCCAGCTGTATAAATGGATTGTATGTAAAGAAATGTAAACTGTGTAAGTCTGCTAAATGCCTAAAATGTAAATGTAAGTGTCTTCCTATGACTCATGTCTGCTTAAGTCTGCTTCCTCTGACTCATGAAGCTTAACTTGTGAACTGCGGCGTGAAAAGCAGGGGCAGCTTGACATCATGTGTTTCGAGGGGAGAGCGTGTGCTTGTGCTCTCCCGTATCAACAGTGGAGGTCTCCCAATCCAACTTGGGAGAAATAGGAGAAAAAGTGTTGGGAATCTGCTCCCCTTGTGGAATCAAGTCGGGACCAGCGAAGTTACACACTGGTGACCACTGTCCATTTGAAAAGGTTTTAATACAATGTGCAGGGAGAGGAATGCCGAAGACGCTGCGACAGCGTTTATCCAGCCAATCTCAACTCAGTAACTAAGTGAGGGTTTAAGTAGCCTCGTCCGAGGTGTCACAGTTGCCCAGCATGCCGTTTCCCAGCAGGGAATACACATTGCACACAGACATCCCGGAGGCACCCATTTGGTATATAGTTAAGAATGGAATTGGTGTGACCATTTGGCCCTAACAAGGTGCGGGCTGTTGTGGAGTGTGTGTGTGTGTGTGTGTGTGTGTGCGGGCTGTTGTGGAGTGTGTGTGTGTGTGTGTGCGTGTGTGTGTGTGTGTGTGTGTGTGTACTGGAAATGAAGATAAAACAAAAACATTTAAACAGAATAAAACAGTCAATGAGGGTTATACTAAATGTAATACCTCAAACCTAACAAAAGCATAAAAAATACTCTTGGTGACATCAGCATGAGGACATGACCTCATCGGTGGGTGAAGAGCTGTACCTGCTGCCTTGTCTTCTGCTCTGTTTGAGAGCAAGCTTGTGTAATTCTCTTTGCGTCCTGTAGGGGGCATTTTCTTCAATGTGTCCTTCTGGACGCACAAGAGCTCACATTGCACCCAGACCCTATGGCACTGCCTTCCTGCATTCCCCGTTATTATGTTGATGTAGGAAACAATAATTTCTAAGTGCTTCTATGCCCTATGCCAATTTACAAGCATGTTTTCCTTTTGTAGAAACACAGGCCATGGGATGTGGTAAGGACTCCCTCAGGCACACAAGGGAGGAGGAGGGTCTTCTGTTTCTAAGCGTTTTTCCTCCCTCTTCCCACAGCTCCAAATGTCTCCAGAGAGCCTAAACCCCAGTTAACAGGAGGAAGAAGATGAAGAGGAGGAAAAAGTAGAAGAATGTTGGACATGCCTGCCAAGCTGGGTGTTCCTGCCATATTCCTTGGGGGTTGGGGGGGAGGGTTGTGTGCATCGAGGTGTCCGCTCAGTAAAGAATGGGTATTTGTTGATATTCTGGAACATTCCTAGAATCCGGAATGTGACAGGGTCAGAATTTTCCAGGGCATCGATGCACTCCTCTGAGGGACTCAAGGCCCCTCCCTCCACCGTATCTTCAAACTGCACCGTTCCAAACCCCCCAACTTCATTAATTTCTTATCAGGCCTCACCTGCTGGGGGAGTTTTCTTCCCTCTTCCAATATAAGTCTGAGAATTGTGTTGTAAAGGACCAGATCGAATGAACAGAAAAAACTCTTCATGAAAGACGATATTTTGTGTTTTTCAAAGACGTCTATTATCACGTCTGAGTGTTTTTATTTTCCAATGCCTCTGTACAGATTCTAATCCAGGGTCATTTGCAGGCCTCTGAGTGCATGGAACCATTACAAAGGAGGTGTGGGTGCTGAAGCAAGAAGGAAGTAGGCCTTAATTTATCTTTCGAGGTGAAAAATGAGGTTGACTCTCTCTTCTCTGAAGTGAAAGCCAACCCTTGCACAAATATCATCGCTATTTTTCTAGCAAAAATAAATGGATAAGTTGGAACCCTGTAGCTGAATGTTGTCTTTGTTCTAAGGGTTTGTTACAACTTTTCTGTGTGACTCCCTGCCCTGCGGGAGAGGGATGGATGGTGATGTGAGTGGGGTAAGACTGTTTTGGAGGTTGGTGATGACACGGGACCTGCACTGGAGATGTTTATTCAGCTGCAACAGCCTGAGGTAATGTCCAGGATCTGAACCCACACCATCCCGCGCAGTTCCCTGCTGTAACCTCTGTGATGGGAAAGGGATCTGAACCCACACCATCCCACGCAGTTCCCTGCTGTAACTGCTGTGATGGGAAAGGGATCTGAACCCACACCATCCCACGCAGTTCCCTGCTGTAACTGCTCTGATGGGAAAGGGCCTTAAACCCACACCATCATGATGTCATCCAGCCATATTCATTTACATATTGAACACAACTGGATACCTTACAATCTGTCATAGCAGATTATATATTTTAGCTCTAAATATTGTTTATGATGTATCTCATTTACAATTCATAGCTATTATACAAATACAATTCTGAAATGAATACCACAACGCACAACATTCTAAATTAATGTGTTAATCAGCATGTAACAAATATTTTCCACCTTATATTATTTTAATATTGCAGTGCAAAATACCTTAAATGAAGAAGAATACAACTCAGTAAACCACAATAAACCGATCATGATTCTCACATATTGAAGACATGTTATCCAATAACAAATCATGACAATATTGTATAAATAAATAAAAAACACTCCCTCTTCATGAGCTGCTGTTGCTAACAGTTGCTAAGCAACGTGAAGGTAGCAGGGTATGAATTAAGAGATGGATTTCCCTTACTGGGAAAATGTCTCACATTCTGAAAACCTGCATGAAACACGTGCATGAACACGGAAGGATTACATTGTGGTACCACATCAGCTGTCTTTAATTGTTTTACTGTTGCTGACAATTTTTTATATTTCATTTAGTACAGTAAACAAACAAAAAATAAACCTTTGACTAATTAGCTTATGAGAGTTCTAGTTCTAATTCACTGTTCTATTCTGGGATGTTACAGTTCTTTGATGATGCCATTAGCATTATCAATTATGTCATCAATTAGAATCAACTACAATGTTACGGCATGTTCTATAATAAACATCAAACTGTGACAGTACTTCTCAAAGGGTTAACACACACAGACAGACAGTCAGTAATAAGTTGCCTGGGAGCCACAAGCAAGACTCCCCAAACAATTATTTTCTCTCTAAAATAATTTATCAAGAAACTACTGGAGGTTTCTGATCCCTCTTAATAGTCTTGTGGCCAGCACTGTCAGCCTATCTGAACATACAGTAGACCAATATTCCACATCCACACGAAAGATTTAACCACCTAGTATCTACAGAGCTAATAATTGGTTTATTATACGAAATAATTGGTTTATTACACCATCCGCCAATGGGCAGTAACAGAGGGTAAACAATTGAGTGTGTGAGAGGGATGAAAGGGAGGGCTGAAGGTGCAAAGTACAACCACATGTTGGTAGAGGGCAGGAAACACAAGTCCTGACTAGTAGGACAGTCACGAAGAAAAAACATTCACATTCCAATTCTTAAAATAAGAAGGGGTCAGGGTGAATACTCTCCCAATGTCAGCCGTTTACCTCTTTATACACACTTTTTCTCTACTCCATTATGGATTCTGACTAACATTTTGGCCCAACTGCAGTAGTTACATTTCTCGTGTACCAGTCAGGGAAAGTTTGAAATTTAAATCTGCAATAGAAATTGTTAGTTGGTAGAAAGGCTGCTCTCACCTTTGGTGTTCCCTCTCCTTGAAAACGTAATGGAAAGGTGGAGATGATGCAGACTGTGGAGTTTCTTTGTGAGTGGCAAATCGCGTAGCTTCTGGCACCCTTCAGGTTAGTTCAGTCGAAACAAACAAAAGAACGTCAAAATGTGCAACGCTGGTGTACAAGTGTATGGGGGTGTATGTAAGGGATATATGCACACGTAAATGTCACCACTTGTACCATAGGAAAAAACCTGCTATGGTACAGGGTACCACTGGTGATACATGTACAAAACTACTCACTGTGAAACCTTGTATGGCGTACATTTTATCATGGGGCACAATATGTCTGCCTGCACGTGCTGGAGACCTAGCTATAGGTTTCTTTGACATTATGCTGCAAACGTTGACAAGAGAACAATAGGACTTCTTTGTTTCTGAGAACTAAGAACTGAGTATTGCGTATAATATTGTCCTTATTTTTAAAATAAGATATGACGTGCGTGATCATTTATGTAGTGTTTGTCATGTGTAACTTAATCTATTCTCTATCTATGGATTAGGATTGCTGTAGGAGCCAGATTATGGCCGTGTTCAATTATATTAGAATATTTACCAAAATTGTGTTTTTATGCTGCTAGATAGTGGCCACTGACAATTGAAGATTAACTATTTATTTTTAGCATGTAAGAATAGTTACATTACAAAAAATTTAAATAAATCCCCAGCCGTAGCAATATTCAATCCTTCCGTTATGGCACAGGGTATCGCTGGCAACATTAACTATATAGCAGTTAATTGCCGTTCGTTCTGACGTCATAATATAGTCATAAACGATAAGGAGCAATATATTATGCGTCGTTTCACCAAACTCTGCAGAGATGAGCCGATGTTTAAAAATGTTTTGCTGGCAATTTGTTTGGAAATATGGAGCGCGAGTCTGAAATAAATACTCGAGAAAGCACGGGACAAGAAAGAATATTGCGTGAGCGATCAGAAACTTTGCACCTCACCCACGGTTCTGCTATGCTGTTATTTTCAAAACCATTATTATTATTGATATTATCAATAATAATGAAAACAGCGAACCTATCACGTTGTCATCTCTCTATTTTGATGAGTTAAGTATAAGTACAAATGTGTTTCTTTGTCACATGAAATAAGCACCTTCCGTTTCTTCTGTTGCTTTGCGATTCCATCATCGAATTAGTGGCTAATTATAAACACGTCCAAGCAATGCCACGCATCTGATCTGACCAATTTACTAAGGTAAAAGTATGACCCCGACGTGATTTGAACACGCAACCTTCTGATCTGGAGTCAGACGCGCTACCGTTGCGCCACGAGGTCTTGCCAACTGCATCGTCTCGAAGGACGAATAAGAACATTGGACCTGTACTAATTTTTTTTTAACGTGAATTGGAACTGTTGTCTATAATTATACGACTGAGACGCCAGGGGTCGATTGCAGTGTAGGTTTAGTTGGATACTAGCCCGGGTTTTACTCAAGACTCCATATTTCCCGGATGTATGTAAAATCCCGATTAAAATTAAGACCAAACCTTAGTTAGAATTCAATTACAGTGTGCTCATCAACTCGTTAGTCTAGTTTTCTGTTAATCCCGATTGTAGTGTGCTTTAAACGCTACCTATATGATATGAGCTAAATCTGCTTCTGGCCACAGCTGTTTTAATGTGCGCCTATTAATCCAAAACAATTACACATATCCAATTGCCTTACATTTGCGCCGACGTTTATGGAGAAAATAGTATATCGAAACATTTCAAATGAATTAGCTGGTTAAAAAAAAAATGAAACCCGATGCATGTCGAATTAGATATTGTAATCGATACTCCAACTTGAAACTCAGCCCTGACCAATAACATATTAACATATAATTCATTACTTAAAATGAGTAAGTATGATGTTAAGATTTGTTGATTAATCAATGCACCTGCAAACATTTCCTTTAAGAGTCCCTGGTGGTCTAGTGGTTAGGATTCGGCGCTCTCACCGCCGCGGCCCGGGTTCGATTCCCGGTCAGGGAATGAGTTTTTTTCGCCCCCGTACAATTTGCATTAAATGGAAATTATTTTTAACGTTTATTTATGTCATAGATCTCAAGACAAATTACAAAACTAAATCATCAGTTTTATAAAAATGTATTTCAACTATTTGAAACTATAAATAGTTCAAAATGTATTGTGACATTCCTGTGAAAGCTTTGGAGAGAGAAGGATAAATGGAGAAGGTTGAGAGTTATTAGAGTATTAGAGGAGAGAGAGAGCGAGGTGGAGTCAAAAGAAGGGTCAATAATGAATGGAGGGCAACTATGATTGACCACATCATCAATCGTGGTTTGTCCTACAGAGAAGCTGGAGAAAGGGTCCACCATAATTTCCAAAGATAACTGTGACTTATTTTATTTATTTATTTAACCATTTAAGAAAGCCATCAACAGGTTCTTATTTGACTTAAATCATTTCTGCTTTCAAGAAGGAAAACAGGTAAGTGGTAATCACAACTGTGGCTCATCAGAGTACTGTAGTGTACTGCACATATAGTAGCAGCACATGTAATGTGTTTTACAACACACAAGGTTATGAAGCACTGTCTGTTGTTTTACAGTCTACTGTAATGTTACATGTCTGGATATATTTTGGGGGGATTACCTTATAGTACAGTAATTGTAAAAGTAAAGAAACCTTCCGAAAGAAACCTTCCCTCTGGCTGTTAACTTATTGTAGTCAACCCAGGAATTGTACTTCCCACTAGTGGCTTTCAGCTAAACTGTTCTTGACTGCTTAACACTTTGAGGGCCTATAATGTAATGTAATGTGTGATTGAAGATGGTGTGATTGAAGATTGCAGTGCCATGTGGTTGTTTATCTACTCAAGCTGAATGCACAATCATGCCCTAAAGTGAAGAGCCATACATATGAAGATCTATAAGGTGCCCTTGAGAGGAACTTTTGTCTAAGTAGGTAATTTCTGTGTGCCTCAGTAGGTAGAGCATGGTGCTGACAGCGCTTAGGTTGTGGGTTCGATTCCCACTGGGGCCACATATGCTGAAAAATGTATGCATTCACTACTGTAAATTGCTTTGGATAAAAGCGACTGAATGTAAGCTGCAACCGGGAGCCACAGTGGTGAGGAGTGACGTGTGATAAATTTGGAAGGTTGAACACCAGTCTTGTGGCTGTATTCTGATTGAGTTGTATTGGCTTGATGACGCAGGCTGGAAGGACAGCCAGCAAGGCGTTGCAGTATTCCAGGCGTGTGATGACCATGCCCTGGACAAGAAGTTGTGTGGCCTCTTGGGTGAAGACCCAAATTATGCATTACTTTCGATCTGGAGGTGGAATATCTACAACCTACGACCGCAATCCATATGAGCAGGCAACCCTCCTCCAGGCCATGGGAGAGGCTTGTGGAGACATTGGTGCAGATTCATGCCAAGGCTGGATCGGGGACTCAGGGCAGTTTTTTCCTAGGTGTTTGTTCAGAGACCATATCCAATGTGATGTTGATTAAATTCTCTGGTCTGATCGGAATGACTAAAAAAATTATTGCTAAAGCATAAAATATTTTTTTATTTTCTTTAGAAGCAAATGATGTACATCTCATGTGTAAATCTTCAGTAAAAAAATGTAATGATACACCCTTAAGATGTGATGAATAGATTCTTGTAGTCAGGTCATAAAATTCAGTAAAAACAAAAATGTATTGTGTGTTGTGATTTTTGCACTTCACAGTTTGCACCGTGTTTTGATGCAGACATTAGATTTTTTATAAATTGATTTGCTAAAATAACAGTATTTGCTTTTGCAGTGGTGTTCAGTTTTAGAAAGGGAAAGTTTGTTTAGTCGGCCGTGTTAACTGTATTGAGAGCTTGGGCATTGGTTTGGCTACTTGTGCCAAATCAACTGAGGAAAAAGTATGTCAGCCATCCACATGGCCAGCAGGCTGCAGTAGGTTTACACCTTTTGAATTAAAAATGATTTTAATTATGAATGGCCCCTGCAGCTCCTCCCACAGTATCCATCTGCTGCTTCTCAGCCCAGAGTTCAGCAGTGAAGACAGGGGAAGAAAACTTTTGTGCTTCTATTACTTGGGACGTGCTAGCTATGAAGTTCAACTGAAGAGTTGGTAGCCAAATACTCTGGTGCTCAAAATAGATGGCACACTCAGGACAAGCTGACTTTTGTGAAAAAATGCTTTTTCATTTTGCCAGATGCATTCCACACATTCCAGGCATTCCCAATGAAGGGCGTCGAACAAGCCTTTGTTGTTTAAGAAATGAGAAGCTGCTCACTGCATCAGTTACCCTGAAAACTAACAGGGGGCGATTCGGCGACGAGCTGCAGGAAATGCATTGATTCTCTATGAGAGTGGGCGACTTCCGATGATTGACCGATTGGCCGATTTGTGGGCGTGGCGGCGACACAGAAAAGTTGAAAATTCTGAACTTTCGGGCGATATCGCCCGGTAAGAGCCAATTGAATTCATGTCTTGCTCTTTTTACCTTCCACGCGGAAACCAACACAACACCGAAATTTTGTTCCTAGTTCCGACACTTCAACATGAATGAGGAGAAACTGTTAACAGCGGTCTGCAGTACCCCGATACTTTATTTAATTCTAAAAGCATAAATATTTATAGCTAGCTAAACTTATATGGCCTACATACATCTTATTTAATGTTTGTGTTGGTTAAAAGGCATTTTTTTTATCGCATGGGTACGTTTGGAAAACGTACTGGAGACAAATTGCGAGCCGTTTCCAGCGCAAGTAAATGGCCGCAATTGTAAAAAGCCTTAGGAGTTTGAGTTTGCGGTTCGTGATTGAAGGAAACAATACTGCTAGCCAACTAATATTTATAATAAAGATTCTCAAAATCTATGATGAACTATTCGTTTACCATGCAAAAATGTTGTTCCTAGTTCCGACACTTCAACATGAATGAGGAGAAACTGTTAACAAACTTTATTTAATTAATCCTAAAAGCATAAATATTTATAGCTAGCTAAACTTATATGGCCTACATACATCTTATTTAATGTTTGTGTTGGTTAAAAGGCAATTTTTTATCGCATGGGTACGTTTGGAAAAACGTACCGAGACAAATTGCAGCGTTTCAGCGCAAGTAAATGGCCGCAATTGTAAAAACCCTTCTGAGTTCGAGTTTGCGGTTCGTGATTGAAGGAAACAATACTGCTAGCCAACTAATATTTATAATAAAGATTCTCAAAATCTATGATGAACTATTCGGCAAAAATTTTGTAAGCATGTCGGAAGCATTTTGAGGAGGCCATTCAAGCGTGGGCAACGCCCACTGGGTGATTTAGTCGCCTAGTATCGCCCCCTGTTAGAATGCGGGGTAGGGTTAAATAACTTGTTGCCAGCTGAAACATATTAATCACTGCAGTAATTATCCAATGGAAGGCTCTTACCTATTTGCTTAGTTAAATCCAGGTGGTGATTTTTTTTTTGGCCAGGCAGTGTATTTAAGATTAAAGAAATCTCCCTGCATTACTGCTCAAACCTGTCCATTGTAGATGGAAATGTGTCCTAGGAAATATCTCCATAATGACTATATTGTCTGCATATTAAATAAAGGGTGCTCTTGCACTCTTTTGTGCACAAAGTAAATAAACAGAAGAGATGACTGCACTGAACATTGGGGAGAACCTTTTTCCCCCCCTCCCATTCTTACATTGACCTATAAAATGTGACCTGTTGAGGTTCGCTTGCTAAAACTGTTACATTACATTACATTACAGGCATTTGGCAGACGCTCTTATCCAGAGTGACGTACAACAAAGTGTTAACCGTAGTCAAGAACAGTTTAGCTGAAAGCCACCCTAGCAGGAAGTACAGTTCCAGGTGCTAGGAGCAACCACATAGTTAGACTAGGACCCTGTAGGTAGATCTGTAGCCACAATTCAAAGGCAGCAATAAAACAATCAGTACGGAAAATAATGCCTAAACCTAATACAATACCTAAACAAGTAGACATGAGTGCAATACTAAACAGCTACGTCCCTAAGTTAAGAAAAAACGGACTACAGGGAGAGGTGCACCCTGAAGAGGTGAGTCTTCAGTCGTCGCTTGAAGGTGGCCAGGGTCTCAGCTGTTCTGACTTCCACGGGAAGGTCATTCCACCATCGCGGAGCCAGAACTGACAGGAGACGTGACCGGGAAGCGCAGGTGCCGAGGGGGGGAGGTGCCAGGTGGCCTGAGGTAGCAGCACGGAGTGGTCTGGCAGGTGTGTAGGGTTTGAAGATCTTGAGGAGGTATGTTGGGGCTGATCCCTTGACTGCCTGGTATGCTAGGACCAATGTTTTGTAAATGTATGTAAAGGTGTGTGTAAAGGTTTCTAACCCACTGTGTGGGCTGTATTGTGATCAAAGCATGGGAATAGTCCAAAAGCTGCAAGCATATGAGCTTGGTGTCTTGAGATAGGAATGACCCTAAAGCAGGAGTAACCTGGAACCTGAACCTGAGACGGGTCAGTTAAATCACAGATTCTTTAGACCAGATACTCAGCTCCACATTCTTAACATTGAAAGCTCTTTCTCCCTACCGTTGAAGCTTAAGTATTCCAATTTGATCTTCTGAAAATTCATTTAGGCACAAGACCAAGTACAATACTTTGGCAATGGACGTTCTGTACTGTAATATTGCACCGGAACCTCCTTATAGTTAGGAAGCAGGAAGCACAGAAGCAACACAGGATTTGAGTATCTGGTGAGTCTAAAGAATCTGTGGTTAATCAACTGTGCACAGTGTTGCAAATAAACTATTAAAAAGGATATTGTGAGATGGCAAAAATAGCATAAGATTGATGCAAAAGGAAAAGCAATAAAACATTTGGAATCTGTAAGAATGTTGATACATTTTATTAGGAAGGTTTCCATTTTGTTTCTTCAGGGAGAGAGGGCAGCTGTACAGGTAAATAAAGGCAACACGAGTAAATGAGGGATCTTTTAAACAGGTGCAGTACCGCAAGTGTCCGTCAAGGGCTATTGTACAGTGAGGTGTAGGCTACCATAATATATTCTGTAAGCCATTTAGAAGATGCTTTTATCTAAAGCGATTTACAGTAGTGAATGTTAGGGGTGGGCGGATCGATACCAAAGTATCGATACTGCCGATACTGTGATTTTGTTTTTGGTATCGATCTCTCCCATAAAATATTGATACCTATGTTTACAAAAATATATATATTTTTTATCTTTGCTTACCTGAAGCCGGGCTGAGCCAGTGCACTGCTTTCACTAAATTAAACGTTTATTTTTCAAACTCGCGAGTACACTAGTTGTGTGCAGGGGCATCCATTTTGAAGCTGCCTGTGCAAATGTATCTTCATTCTTTGTACAGGCATTCCTGCGCAGCGCTTACGCAGCGTGAGTGCTCATGAACTTCCTACGATTGCTCCTGATTGAGTCCTCACCTCACAGAACTTTGCGGGAGCAGGAGACCGAAACGAAAACCATGTGAAATGGCTGAAAAGAAGCGAAGTGTTGTGTGGTGTTACTTCACGTATGTGAAATAAGCAGGGCAAGCTGTGACACATGCAGCACGATGGTGCAACATTGTGGTAATACCACTAATCTACTGTATTTAAACATTTAAAACATTAAACACCCCGATCAATACGAAGAAAGCCAGTCAAAAAAGAGGGAGGAAGATTCCCAAAGAAGCACACCAAGAACTCAGACGTCCACTGAGAGTCCACTGATGGCATCATTTTTAAGAGGCAGAGCATATCCAGGTATATAGTCAAACAGATAACGTTTGCCAATCTTCAAGAGGTTGATAGTTTATTTGAGTCCAATTCGTTCATGCAGCATGGCTATATTGAATTTAGTACCTGAGTAGATCTACTTGTTAGCTAGGTAGCTTAACCGATCTAATACATGCTAAACTAATGTTGCTAGCTAGCTAGGAGCTACAACCAGTTTTAAAGGGTGATTAATGCCAAACTATTCAGAAATATCAATATGATTTTACCCAGATTTTTTACATTTTTATATTCTCTTTACATTATTTTAATGTATCACTTTACATTACAGTGCTCTGTTCCTGTGTAACAAGTATTGTATTCATTGCTGCACACTGTCGTTACTGCATTAATACCTACGAATAAGGGTAGGAACGTTAATGTTAATAAACATTGTAATGTAGTAAGTACAGTGTAACAATAAGTAATTAAGATGTTTAATATGTACACAGTAATTACAGTGGAATCAGAGCACTGTGATGTAAAGTTTTACCTTTTCTTTTTTATTTGTAGTTAGGCCTAATACAGTAAATCCACTCTCCTTTACCATTATATCTAATTAGATTGGCATTAATTACCCATTGCATAATAATAATAATAATCAGTTTAATATTTCTACTTCCATTTAAAATATTTTTCATAAGAGTTTTTGTGTCATGTGGTGTTGTGTGGGTAACTGAAAGTGGCAAGGAATATGCCAAGGAAGCAGAAATGCCAGTGTTCACTTAGACATTTTCCTTCCCCTTTAAAAGTACAACAGCATTTATTATTGAAAAGTATCGGTATCGATATTGATGATACTGGCCTAGTAATACTTGGTATCGTATCGAACCCAAAATTTGCAGTATCGCCCTCCCATAGTGAATGCATACTTTCCCCCCCAGTATATGTGGTCCCAGTGGGAATTGAACCCATGACCTAAGTGTTACAAACACCATGCTCTACCTACTGAGCCACACAGAATCACCATAAAACTACGTTTTCACAATTATTCAGTATCATTCATATATCTCCTTTATTTATCCAGGAAGTCCTTTGAGATAGATATTTCTTTTTTGAGGGAGACTTGGCCAAGATAGCAGCAACTAAATAACAATACATACAAGTTTAATGTTAAAAACAGACACAAGAATTCCGTTTTGGCACGAACTGGGATAGTGCCTCCACTTCCTCCCCCCCAAAATATACAGTTTAAAATATATTTGGTCTTGAGAAAGTAGCACAAAAACAAACTTGACAAGTGTAAGTTGGAGATGCACAACTGGACCATGGGGAAATCAATTCAGGCCAAAACAACTGAAAAACAAACTATAGAGGACGAAAGGAGTGATGAGGCTAATGCTAACAGCAGCCCAGCTCTGGCACTGCGGGAGGCACCGTCAAAAAACTGACATCATCAATCGGCTGCATCAAAATGTCGACTCAAAGTTTGATATGCTCAACACATCCATTGCTGGTCTGAAACAAACACTGGACACTGTTAATCAAAGAGTAACCTCTACTGAAGGTGGTTTGAATGAGCACGAGACCTGAATCAAGAAACTGGAGGATTAGTGTTCAAGATGGTTGGATGAGGCCAAGCAGCTCAGCGAGAGAGTAGACGACCTTGTCTCGTGCTCTAAGTGACATAACATCCATCCATCATGACTCAGTAAAGGAGCGTATACTGAGACTTTCCACCCAGAAGCTCCCTTTACAACACAATGAAACCCTAATATTCATTTTCTCAGACCTGGGCCCAGCAGTGATGAAACAATGGCAACGTTATAATTTTTTTAAATACATTTATTTCAGATTTTTTCCCTGTTTTTCTCCCAATTTGGTTGCCAATTAAACCCTCTATTTACTTCAATTCCCCACCCTCACGAGTCCGTCGCCCGTCCTCCGGGATCGAGACACACATTCCTGGTTGAGTGTTCCCGCCTCTTGAGACGGGAAATCTTCCACGGACTCCTTAACCTTCTCCTCGACGAACTCGTGCCGGCTCTCCCTCCCCCCTCCCCCGGAGGCGGACAGCCAAATGCCGCTTCCGATCGGACTGACGACCAGGGCCGGTCTGGTAGAGATGCTGGGGTTTCAATCCGCGTCCCTGACATGCAGCGCACACCACTCCGGAGCGTGGTGCATTAGACCGCTGCGCCATCCGCCAGGCCCTGACAACAGCAACATTTTGACAACATCAGGACCAGATTCAAGGCTGCCAGAGTGAGGTGTAGTTTCCAACATCCAGCGAGATTCATCATTTCGGTCGGAAGGACAAGCACACTTTAAACAATTCAAAAGATGCAGAGAAGTTCCTGGATGACAAGCAAGTGCAGTGCTAGCCTAGCTAGCCACTGTGGAGGATACAAACAATAATATAAAAGGAACTTAATTTACTAAATGTCAATGGACTGTGTATGGAGTGTTTCTTAGGTTTGTTTATGTTGTTCATATGTGGCAATTTACATGTATGGCCGATTATTGTTTACACTATAACCTTGTGCAAAACTTATTTTTATGTAAACACAAAGATAAGTCATGTCATTGAATAGTCGTGATAACACAAGGATAATGAGTTGGACAGTAAGAGGGTTAAATCACCTGGTTAAACGGGGGAAGTTAATCACAAATTTCAAAAACTTGAAAGCTGATGTTACAGTGCCCTCCAGATCTATTGGCACCATTGGTAAAGACGAGCAAAAAAGGCTATAAAAATGTCTTTGTTGATCATCAGCTTGATCTTGTAGTCAAAATATGAGAGAAATCTAACCTTTAATTGAAGTGGATGGTTCGAGAGGCAAAAATGTATCCAAGGATCACAGTTGCAGAAGCTGGTTGTATCTTGGGGTCACTAAGTGTCCAAAACTACAATTAGACACCACCTCCATGCGAATAAGCTATTTAAAAGGTTTACCAGAAGAAAGCCTCTGCTGTCATCAAACCACAAACGTAAGCGCCTGGAGTTTGTTAAACGTCACTGTAACTTTTGAGTGGAACTGGGTTCTATGGTCAGTAGAGATGAAAATAGGGGGTTTTTTTCTTTTAAATTTTGTTTCAGATTTTTTCCCATTTTTCTTTAAATTTCGTGGCCAATCATGCCTTCTATTTATTTTGATTTTCCAGTGGCGGGCCGTGCATTTCACACCTAGGCCTTCAGTAGTGCTCCGTCTGAATCAATCCACCCCTCAATAACTATTTTATGGCTATAAAAGCCATCTTATTGTTATGTTTTGAGTGTCTGTTCGGTTTGTTTTTGCACTTTGTTTATTTATCTTTCTTCAGTCATGTTTCATTCTCGTTCTGTCATGCACTTCGGGAAATTCTATGTTTCGGTTTTCCGTCTTCGTTTCTAATCTCGTTTTACTTCCTTCTTACTTTCTAATTACACTTTGTATATATTAGTTAGATCTATATAGTACTAACCAACTAATCTACTAACATTAGGGATTTAGATTAAGTTACTAACACTACTAATCACTAATTATCTCACGCTTCTAACTATCGCTGTCATTCTCTCTCGTCCTATCTCTGTACGCTTCTCACGTTCCGCTTTATTCGCACGCAGATTTCTTTATGCGTTCCTCCTCCTCCCTAAAAACCGAAACATAGAATTTCCCAAAGTGCATGACAAGACAAGGAGAGGAACTCGAACAGGAACAATGACAGATGTGGAACAGAACGAGAATGAAACATGACTGAAGAAAGATAAATAAACAAAGTGCAAAAACAAACCGAACAGACACTCGTTGCCGTTGCATCGAAGATAGATAACTCGTGTTTCCAGAATAAATGCCTTTACTGAAGAAACAAACCCGGGGTGCTACAGCTGCGACACACATAAAAAATCATCAATAATAACCTCATAAAATTGCAATATTATTTCGGAAAATAGCAACATTTTACTCACCAAAAATCCTTATTATTTGTACACAAAATCCATCCCCCTTTCTTTCCTCAAAAAGAGTTAAATTACTCTGTTGTACAGATTATCCATGTGTTTTAGTTCCATCAAGAAGTCCTTTTCTATCGCCATCGAAGCTAATGCTGAAAGTCGAGCCTGCCCTGTCGTATTTCTGGCATAAGTTTTAATTAGTTTTAGGGCTGAAAATGTCCGCTCAAATGTCTGAATCACAGACTGATGTTAATTATATTTTGTCCATGAATACTTATTAAATAATTCCAAATGGTCTGTCCGCTTCCTTTCATAGCTTTTCCCCTGATTGCGCTGCTTCCAGATGTGTATTTTCATATTAAAGCATTTAACCAATCACATTACATCATAGTCAGACACTTTCTGACTATCCAATCAAAGGGTGTGAATACGCTGACGTTAGGCCTTCTAGAAGGCCTTCGTGTCCCAAAAAATCTGATTGGTTGAAGCAACAGTTTGATCAACACTTATTTTATGCTACAGGGCCTGCAGAACTGATTGTGAAGGCCTCCAGGCAGATTTCTTTGACCCTGGCAACAAATGATGGCTGAAATGTGATTGGTTAAATGCTTTAATATGAAAATACACCACTGGAAGCAGCGCAACCAGAAAAGCTATGAAAGGAAGCGGACAGACCATTTGGAATTATTTAATAAGTATTCATGGGAAAAATATAATTAACATCAGTCTGTTTTACAGATTCAGATATTTTTTAGGCCAGCAGAGAAGGCCTTGCAGGCCCTGACGGCCCACCACTGCGATTTTCCCTCCCCACACAAATTCGCCACTCGTCTCTACGTGGCAAGCCAATTCTCAGAGGGCAGCGAACTCCGCTTCCTTCAAGACGGAATTCGCACACCCACTTTCTAGAGTCACCTATACGCGCTTCTCAGCAAACTCGTGCCAGTTCACCCTCCCCCTTCCCCCTGGGGCATACAGCCAAATATTGCCCCGAATAGAGCTTTTTGGCAACAAACACCAGAGGTGGGTTTGGTGTAAAAAGAAGGATGGTCATGCAGAAAACAACCTCATCCCCACTGTGAAGTATGGTGGTGGCTGTTTTACTTCCAAAGGCCTTAGGAACCTTGTTAGGATACATGGCATCATGTACCTAGCATCAAGTACCAGGAGATATTAGATCAAAATCTGTCTGCCTCTGTCTGGAGGCTAAAACTGGGTCGCGGTTGGATATTCCAGCAGGACAATGATCCAGAACATACCTCCAAATCCACACAAAAATAGTTCACTGACCACAGAATCAAGCTTTTGCAATGACCATCCCAGTCCCCTGACCAATCCCCATTGAAAACCTGTGGGGTGAGCTGAAGAGGAGAGTCCCCAAGTGAGGACCAAGGACTCTGAAAGGATCTGGAGAGATTCTGGAGGGAGGAATGGTCTGAGATCCCTTGCTATGTGTTCTCCCACCTCATCATGTATTATAGGAGAAGACTCAGTGCTGTTATCTTGGCAAGGGGAGGGTGCACAAAGTACTAAATGCAGAGGTGCCAATAACTGTGACACATGTTTTTTTGTTTTTTTATAAGGATATTTTTTCTCTTTGAATAATTTTACTGAAATTAAAGCCTAGATTTCTCTCATATTTGAGTAAGATCAAGCTGATGAACAACAAAGACATTTTTTCATAGCTGTTTTGCTCATCTTCACCAAGGGTGCCAATAATTCTGGAGGGCACTGTATGTAACCTTCAGGACACACATATTAAGAATACAGCCAAAGGCAAACTACGTTTAGGATGGATATCACAAATATACCAGTCAAACTGTGGCGCCAAAGGTATAACCATTATTATTAAGAAAAATGTGTTGTTTGATGATAGGTGTACAGTCAAGGATCCAAACAACAGATTTCTAATTGAAGAGTGTTTTCCCAAAACTCACTCAGTCCACTTTGACCAAACACTCATTGTACAATTGTATTAGGGGTACTGAATTGTGTACTGCTGGTGAAGCACAGAGCCCGAGGGGTGATAGGTCTGTCCATGGAGCCCAGAGCCTGTACCCACAGGTGGCCATTTAGTTGCATACAAGGTGAGTAATTTGTACTATTTCCTAATGGTTTGCAGATGCTTTTACACGAGGTGAATGGCATTCAGACGTTTGATCCAGGCGGAGCACTGCCTGAGTGGACCTGGAGAGGGGGTCTCTCCTGGTGGCCATTGGACATAGGCCGCTCAGCCCTCCCTAGGTCAGGTCTGAGGAGGAGGTTGTGTGGCAGCCCAAGGAAATGGCTGCCTGGCCCTTCAACACATGGGAGCCACTGGAGTCAGAAAAATTACATTTCCCAGCAGCCTGCAGTCCTGCACCTGAAAGAAGTCAATCGATTGGGACTGGGACTACGGGCAGCTGAAGGCCATTTGAAGGCCTATTTAAAGAAACAATCCGTGTCACACTGGGAAGGAGTAGGGTGGTGAGTGAGTGCGGAGAGTGTTTTGGAGAGAGTGTGCGAGAGAGTTTGTTAGAAGTACTCTTTGTTAGTGGATTGTTTATCGTGTTGACTTGGATTGTTTGAGGACCCCCCTTTGTGTCCCGACTACTGGACTGGATTGCGGAACTGAACTGGACTTGGATATTGGATTACGGATAACGATGACGAGTAGGATTGTGGACTTTGTGTTTTTGGATTCCCCGAATACCCCGCCCTTTGTTTTGTGTTTTGTCAAGATTCATGTATTAAATTATAATTTCGTTTATAGTACAGTGTGCATTTTACTGTGTAGGTAACCGTTTCATTGCATGCTAGAATCTGTTCGTTAACCCGGCATTAGATTTTCAGTTTAGTTGTTGTGCTCTGTACCCGTTTCACTGGGGTTAGTGCTAGGTAATTCTGCATAGTCATTATAATTATAATTATTAAGCTGTTTGGTGTTCCTGTGTCTTAGTGGTAATCGCTGCTTAGAAGTTTTTCTGTTGGAAGCTGATTAGCAGTTAGCTTCTTAGAATCTGTTTAATTGTCTCAGGTGTAAACGTCTGTCTCTGTAGTGGAGTGTTCCCTGAGTAGTGGATGGTGCCTGTTAGCCAGTTAATTGTTGTCTATTGTTATCAGCTGGTATTTGCCACTTAGTGCCTAGCACCACTCAGCTATACAAGTAACCATATTTGTGGAAAGCGGCAGCCTTTCGCGGCAGCCTCCCCATCCTAGCCTCCCCGTACAAAGACTCAGCGGACAAAAACAAAGGAGTCCACCAAGGGAGGCCAGCTAGGGAGTGCTCGCCACACGGTATCATAGTATCATAGTTTTGTATCTCCCTGTTCTACTTCCTCTGCCTCTAACACTACATGCTACCTCCCTATCCCAGTCAGCGTCTCCTCTTCTAGATTTCCTAGGAGAGATTCTACTCATACCCGAAACCTCTCCAATCTCATCCACCCTCCTAGATCTTCCGGTGTCGACGTCGTGGTAGCAGGCGGACTATGGAACTGCCAGTCTGCTGTCCGAAAGGCCAATTTCATCTCGGCCCAGGCCTCACTACTCTCCCTGCAGTTCCTGGCGCTCACGCCATGGATCACTCTGCAGAGCACGGCCACCCCTGCTGCTCTCTCTGCTGCCTACACCTTCTCACACACTCCACAACCCACAGGTAAAGGTGGAGGGACAGGTATACTGATCTCCCCCCTGTGGAGATTTGTTATTGTTCCTCTTCCTCAGTTCTCACCCTCCTCTTTTGAATTTCATGCTGTCACTGTCACCGTTCCATTTAAACTGCACATCATTGTTCTTTATCGCCCACCAGGACCACTGGGGAGTTTCCTAGATGAGATGGATGCCCTACTCATCGCCTTCCCTGAGGATGGCACTCCCGTCTTACTCCTCAGTGACTTCAACCTGCTGCTGGACACCCCTCAGTCCTCTGCATTTCTCCCCCTGCTTCAGTCCTTCGACTTCACCGTGGCTGAATCCCCATCCACCCACAAGGCTGGTAACCAACTGGACCTGGTCTTCACTAGGAACTGCACCTCACCCAACATTGCAGTATCTCCTCTACATGTGTCTGACCACTGCTTTCTGTCTTTTTCCCTCCCCCTCCCCACTGTGCCTAAACCATCTTCACCTGCCCCCACTGTCCCTGTCCGTCGCAACCTCCGCTCTCTCTCCCCTGCTGCCCTGTCGGCTACTGTTCTATCTTCCATTCCCTTTACTGATGCCTTCTCTCAGCTACCTGCTGAGGAAGCATCATCCACCCTACTTTCCTCTCTCTCTCCTCCTTTGACTCACTCTGTTCTCTAGCCACTAAACTTGCTCGTCCCCGACCCCCCACCCCCTGGCTAACTGACTCCATTCGGGCTGACCGACTGAAACTGCGAGCAGCAGAAAGGAAATGGAGAAAATCCAAATGCCCTGTGGCTCTGACTGATTTCCACACACTCCTGGCTACCTTTTCCACTAACCTCTCCTCTGCTAAGTCTGCATTTTTCCTGCATTTTTCTAACCCTCGAAAACTCTACTCTACGTTTTCCTCTCTCCTCACCCCTCCTCCTCCCCCACCCCCCTCTCTAACCGTGGATGACTTCACATCCTTCTTTTGCCCTCTCGATCCCATTCCTTCCCCCCTCTTCCAGTCCATTGCTATGGACATCCTCCCCTTTGTCTCCAATGTTATTAACTCCTCTCTTTCCTCTGGCTCTGTCCCCTCTTCCCTCAAATGCGCTCATGTTGTCCCCCTCCTCAAAAAACCATCTCTGAATCCTCCTGTCATTTCAAACTACCGACCTGTCTCTCTCCTCCCATTCCTCTCCAAAACACTCGACCGGGCTGTCTATAACCAACTGTCTGCTCATCTCCTACAGAATGGCCTGCTTGATCCTAACCAATCTGGGTTCAAGGCAGGCCACTCCACAGAGACTGCTCTCCTTGTGGTCACTGAGGCTCTTCACGTGGCCAAGTCCCAATCCCTTAGCTCCGTCCTCCTCCTCGGCCTGTCAGCTGCATTCGACACCGTGGACCACCAGATCCTGCTCATCTCGTCGAGATGGGAATCTCTGGATCTGCATTGACGTGGTTTGAGTCCTACCTGGCTGACCGGTCCTACCAGGTGGCCTGGAGAGTATCCCTCTCCTCTCCCCACACCCTCTCTACCGGAGTCCCGCAGGGCTCGGTGCTAGGCCCCATCCTATTCTCCCTGTACACCAAGTCACTTGGTTCTGTTATCTCTGCTCACCGTTTTTCCTATCACTGCTATGCCAACGACACTCAACTCTTTCTCTCCTTCTCTCCATCTGAGACCCAGGTCCCGGCACGGATCTCTGCATGTCCCAGTCTGCCAGGAGTCTTGGAGTGACCCTGGACAACCAGCTGTGCTTCTCAGGCCACATTGCAGCGATCACTCAGACCTGCCGATTCTCCCTCCACAAAATCCGGAGGATCCAACATTTCCTCACCCAAGAGGCCACACAACTCCTGGTCCAGACCCTTTTGATCTCACGTCTGGACTACTGCAATTCCTTGCTGGCAGGCCTACCGGCCTGTGCCATCAAGCCACTGCAACTAGTCCAGAATGCTGCTGCTCGTCTGGTGTTCAACCAGCCGAAGTTCACCCACGTCACCCCTCTACTCTCCTCTCTGCACCCCATCGCAGCACGCATCAGATTCAAATCACTGGTGCTTGCTTTTCAAGTGGCTAGAGGTACTGCTCCCCCATACCTCCAGTCACCCATCACTCCCTACACCCCAGCCAGACCCCTCCGCTCCGCCTCCTCTGGCAAACTGACTGCCCCATCCCTCCGGGTGCCTGGCAGCCGCTCCTCGCGGTCTCGTCTCTTCTCTGTCCTGACCCCTTGCTGGTGGAACGACCTTCCGCAATCAGTCAGGACCGCAAGAGACTCAAAACCCACCTTTTCAGACTCCACTACCACTGAACTCTGTACATCTAGTTTATTGTCATCACCACTGCCTACTTGCTAAACAGTATATACCTCTGCTTACTCCATTTGAAGAAAAAAAAAAAAAATGTACTAACCTTTTCCTTCCCAGTGTTACAGGTATGGTACGCAGCTGCCTGCAATGTCTATCACTGTATTACTGCACTGTTCTCTTGCGCGTACTATGATTGTTCCTACCATGTATTTATGCACATCTTGAAAGTCGCTCTGGATAAGAGCGTCTGCTAAATGCTTAAAATGTAAATGTATACTGCCTCCTCTGAATTATTTAACTTGCCTACGCCCTCTGCAACGGTCCATGAGTGTCGCCCAACCCCTAGGGTCACCACAAGAGCCTAACACCTTGAACTCTACAGTCTCCAAAAGAAATGGGTACAATACAATACTATCTGCTCTGGTTTGTAAGCAGCTAAACAGGATTAAGCAGAAGCAATTAGAAATTGGAGACAAACCTCAGAAACTGCTGGCACAACAGCTCAGACAAGCACAAGCCTCTCGGGCAATACTGAAAATAAATCAGACACAGGCATGGTCCTTAACAGACAATTAAGTAATTTCACACTGAACTGAATCTTCCTCATCTTAATAAGGAAGCAGTGGAGGAGCTAGACATGGAAATCTCTGTTGAAGAGATAACAGAAGCAATTAAAGAATTTCCAATTAACAAAGCACCCGGCCCTGATGGGTATACTATAGAATTCTACAAACGTTTCTCTAAAGAGCTCTCCCCACTGCTGCGGCATATGTTTAATCATGCTGCATAAAGGGGTCAACTGCTTCAAAGGCTTTATAAAGCAAATATATCATTAATTTAAAAAGAGTGTCAAGATGAGCTAGATGCCCCATCTTACAGGCCAGTGTCATTGCTCCCTAATGAAACAAAGCTGATAGGCAAAATCCTAGCCAACCGTTTGAAAGTTTACATTCAGACAATTGTACACCCTGATCAAATGGATTTTATACCCAATAGACATTCACTTCAACCTACAACACTTATTTAATATACTATATGCTAAACACAACACAGATAGTTGTGACTTCAGTGGACACTCAGAAGGCCTTCAATCAGGTTGAGTGGCCATATACTGTATGTATGAGACCCTAGAGGCATTTGGCTTTGGGAAGGTGTTCATTGACTGGATTAAGATTTGATATGCTCATCCTACAGCAAGTGTGATCACAAACCAGGATATCTCCCCTCAATTCCCACTATACCACAGCACTAGGCAGGGGGACCCACTCTCACTTTCGTTTGCTTTAGTCATAGAACCATTGGCTACAAGTACACCCATGGCCAAATGTTTTGAGAATGACACAAATATTAATTTTCACAAAGTCTGCTGCCTCAGTTTTTATGATGGCAATTTGCATATACTCCAGAATGTTATGAAGAGTGATCAGATGAATTGCAATTAATTGCAAAGTCCCTCTTTGCCATGAAAATGAACTTAATCCCCCAAAAACATTTACACTGCATTTCAGCCCTGCCACAAAGGAATAGCTGACATCATGTCAGTGATTCTCTCGTTAACACAGGTGAGAGTGTTGATGAGGACAAGGCTGGAGATCACTCTGTCATGCTGATTGAGTTAGAATAACAGACTGGAAGCTTTAAAAGGAGGGTGGTGCTTGAAATCATTGTTCTTCCTTTGTTAACCATGGTTACCTGCAAGGAAACACATGCAGTCATCATTGCTTTGCACGAAAAGGGCTTCACAGGCAAGGATATTGCTGCTAGTAAGATTGCACCTAAATCAACCATTTATCGGATCATCAAGAATTTCAAGGAGAGAGGTTCAATTGTTGTGAAGGCTTCAGGGCGCCCAAGAAACTCCAGCAAGCGCCAGGACCGTCTCCTAAAGTTGATTCAGCTGCGGGATCGGGGCACCACCAGTGCAGAGCTTGCTCAGGAATGGCAACAGGCAGGTGTGAGTGCATCTGCACGCACAGTGAGGCGAAGACTTTTGGAGGATGGCCTGGTGTCAAGAAGGGCAGCAAAGAAGCCACTTCTCTCCAGGAAAAACATCAGGGACAGACTGATATTCTGCAAAAGGTACAGGGATTGGACTGCTGAGGACTGGGGTAAAGTCATTTTCTCTGATGAATCCCCTTTCAGATTATTTGGGGCATCCGGAAAAAAAGCTTGTCCGGAGAAGAAAAGGTGAGCGCTACCATCAGTCCTGTGTCATGCCAACAGTAAAGCATCCTGAGACCATTCATGTGTGGGGTTGCTTCTCAGCCAAGGGAGTGGGCTCACTCACAATTTTGCCTAAGAACACAGCCATGAATAAAGAATGGTACCAAAACATCCTCCGAGAGCAACTTCTCCCAACCATCCAAGAACAGTTTGGTGACGAACAATGCCTTTTCCAGCATGATGGAGCACCTTGCCATAAGGCAAAAGTGATAACTAAGTGGCTCGGGAACAAAACATCGAAATTTTGGGTCCATGGCCAGGAAACTCCCAGACCTTAATCCCATTGAGAACTTGTGGTCAATCCTCAAGTGGCGGGTGGACAAACAAAACCCACAAATTCTGACAAATTCCAAGCATTGATTATGCAAGAATGGGCTGCCATCAGTCCGGATGTGGCCCAGAAGTTAATTGACAGCATGCCAGGGTAAATTGCAGAGGTCTTGAAAAAGAAGGGTCAACACTGCAAATATTGACTCTTTGCATAAACTTAATGTAATTGTCAATAAAAGCCTTTGACACTTGTGAAATGCTTGTAATTATACTTCAGTATACCATAGTAACATCTGACAAAAATATCTAAAAACACTGAAGCAGCAAACTTTGTGAAAACCAATACTTGTGTCATTCTCAAAACTTTTGGCCACGGCTGTATACGTCAACATCCCAGAATAACACCAGTTTCCATTAAAGGGCAAGATCATCATATCTCATTATATATACATATATAAGTGCCATTTAGCAGACGCTTTTATCCAAAGCGACTTACGGTAATTATATGCAGACCATGTGCTGCTTTAAGTGTCTAGCCCCGAGTCCTTACCCCCAATTATTTGACAATTGTAGTACTTTTTCAGGGTTTCAAATTAATTGGGGAAAAAGTAAATGAATGCCTTTGTACTTGAACCACACTGAACTCTATTCCCATTAGGATTACCAAGGACAGGTTTAGTTACTTGGGAGTGACTGTTACTGGAAAACCTGAACTATTATTTCAGGAAAACTGGCAACTAAGAGTGGTTCAACTGAGACAGAATACAGATTTCTGGAAAACTCTCCCATTGTCACTCGTCGGGAGAATAAATGCCATTAAGCCATAAGCATTTTAGCTCCTTCAGTCAATCCCAACATGCATACCAGAAAGCTACTTTAAGAAATTAGACTTTCCTATAATCCCCTTTATCTGGCAGTATAAAGCTGAGCGGATAGGCAAAAAACACCTGTGTAAAACCAAAAACGAAGATGGTTTCAGTCTCTGCACATTTAACATTATGGCTTTCTGGATAAGTTATTCTAATAGGGTATGGTAGGATACCCCAGCCTGTCTTTCTATTGAGCGGGGACTTTGTCAGAGGACCTCTCTCCTAGCCCTTCTGAACAGCCCTGCAAAGACAGATACATCTTTATATGGAGGGAACTTTCTCATACACAGCTCTTTAAAAGTATGGAAACAGTTTAAAATATACTTGAACGTCTCAGATATGTACACAGACAGCAAAATTTGTGATAACTATACCTTTAGGCCAGCTAGGGTGGATGCCATATTTGCTCACTGGAAAGACAAAGGTGTAATGTATTTGAAAGACTTATACCTAGATGGTCACTTTATGTCCTAAGGAACAAGTTTAGTTTCCCCGTTTCACATTTCTTCTGGTATTTGCAGATTAAGAACTTTATGAGGGCTCACCTTCCTACATTTGCAGACATACCACAACATAATGCACTTGAAGAGATAATTAATGTTAGACCAGGCTCTAGAGGGGCAGTATCAGTTTTACACCAGACACTTTTGGATAAGGAACAAGTCAACACAGAAAAGATTAGAGCTGATTTGGAGACATAATTAGGAGTACTCGTCTCTAAGGAATTGTGGGAAATATGTCTTAAGAATATTCATCAGTGTTCAATTAATGCTAGGCACAATTTGATACAATGTAAATGTAAAATACAGAGGCTGTACTATTCAAAGGTGAAAGTAAGCAAAATGTATCCCAGTGTATCAGCATTGTGTAATAAATGTAAGAATCATGATGGTACACTTACATATAAATTTTGGGCATATCCCAAGCTCCACACATTCTGGACTTCTATTTTAGATTTTTTCCCCAAGGCATTTGACAAGCCGTGGGAGCCCGACCCCCTAGTAGCCATTTTTGGGTCTGAATTCTGGAAGAGACAAATGGCCTGTATACCTGGGTTCTGTGCTGGCTAAAACACTTATTCTATGATTGTGGTCTGATGCTGTGCCTATACCAGCATTTGAAATGTGGCTGAGAGATCTGGGTGAGATCCTCCACTTGGACAGGCTTAAATTTAAGATCACAGGAAGGAAAAAATAATTTGATAAAGCATAGGGACCAGTGTTAGAATATTTAAGGGATCTGAGGGAGGATGATGATGTGGGATAAAGGAGGGACAATGTTTACCCTGGAGCAACAGAAGCAGATTTTTAGTTTTATCTATTTTTTTATTTCTTTTCTGGCTTGAGTGTCTTATTTTTCAACTGTCATAGACTTTAATATCCGTCTTAATTGCCATATAGTTATAACTGTGTGTTATTTTATGCCGCTGTTGTTATGGGAAAAAATAGAAAAACGGATTGCTTTGATGTACTATTGCAGCTGTACTATATTCAATTATATCTTGCAATAAAAATATTATTTAAAAAACAAACACAATAAAAAACAGTATCCTATGACGTAAAACAATTACACTTATCTAGCTTAGTATTCTTACCAAGGTATTGAAAGTCTCTTAATGATATTATTACATCTAATTTTTGTGTATTTCTCCTGCAGATTATTCCGATTTAAAATCGAAATACATAAAACTAATATAACCCGTGTAAAAATAACATGTTTAAACTTTTTTTTTTATGTGTTAGAAAAGGTCAGTAATATTTGTTCATATGTATATTTATGGTCTGCTTTGAGCGTCGCTGTACTGTGTGGTTATTGGAACGCAAGTCGCGAGACCGTGTGATGTGACATCCCTGTAACTGCGAACGACTATGCATGTTGTCATAAAAGAGTGACTACTGCATTGCGGCTCTTAAATGGGGGCAGAGGAAAATAAAACGAAAAGTCACAAATCGGCACGTAATGCTGCCCGTCTACGGATTTACTCCACGGTCCATCCGAACTGTGAAAGCAAACGGTCAAATGCTGCGCGACACGTTTTGCCGAGTGAACGGTAACCGGCCCTCAAATGAATATCGGCTGCTTCTACATTAACATCTAGCTTTTAAAAAATAAACCGTATATCTTCTGTGAGTTGCTTTTTCCAGTTCTTTGATGAGCGCCTTGTCTGAAGCCGAGAGACACATATGATCGCTTACTGTCACGGAGACTACATGATTTGGATATTATTTGTATTGTATAGAAACAAGGGGAGAGGGGCGGACATTACGTAGGCTATGGTTTCATGGACTGGGAGGCGTTATTAATAACACACACAAACACCACTCTTCTCCCTCCTCCCTCGGCCTCTCCTCTCTCTCTCTCTCTACTCTGTAATGTGTTTCGCTGCTTCGGCTTGCCTGCGCAGCTGGTGTTCGCCCAGTCTCTGTGGTGCAGATGCGGAGAGCGTTTCAAGCTTTGCCGCAGCGCCCGGGGCTCGGTCGTCTGTACCCGCTCGCATCGTTCGCCAGCAGATGCCGTAGATGCGGCCCGAGAACCCTGCCTCTCGTGATCTCCTTCCTAGCTGGTCGAAGGAGTAGCGGTGCAAAGATAACAGTAAATAGAAACTGCGCCGCGCAGAAAAGGCAGCACCCACAATAAATACCTCATTAAAAGCGGGGCCACCACAGCTCTGCAATTGATGCGCACTTTGCAAGGTAAGACCATCAATTTATGCGTGTGTCTACCATTGCATTAAAATAAAGATGTATATCTGTCCAGTGGTGGAAATGGCTGAGATTCACGGGGGGTCTAGGAGGCGGGTCCGGGGGCATCTTTGCTTACCTCTACTCTTTTTCTTCAACTGCTTTTTGATTATCAGCAAAGGGTGACATGTCAGGCATTTTGGAATTGATTTTTCATATCATGTACTTTATTAACACTAGGAGCGCCGCGCATTCCCTCCTATCTGCAACCGCCAAGACCATCTTTTGAGCAGTTACATTTTAAATGGTGTAATTAATTATTCTGTATAATACATAATGCATTTGTAACACCGAAGGTTTGTATTTGACGTTTTTATTTTTATATACATTTGCATAAATGACAGGGGAGAAGCGATTATGTTGCAAATGATCGTATTACTTTGTATACAGCATACCATGACATAATACTTGATATTTTGTGTTTAGGCAGATGGTAAGAGCATGCATTTAAAGTTTTATATGGTGGAGAAATGGTTTATGCAGTGTTGCCGATTAATACACTTGTTTTGCTAAAGTAGTCTTTTCTGGCTTATCTCATTTCATCCGATCCCTCTCCATTATATCTACACTACTAGTGATCTCACGATGTATAAAGTTATCTATAAAATATTCGTGCATTAAAAAGATATTGCAAAAACCAACCTCCTACTAGACTGGAGCAAACATTAGCCAAGCACCAAACCGAAATATTTGCCACAAAATAAATAATTTGTTAGCAAGAAACACCACTACTAAACAACCCCCATGACCTCTACACAAACGTTTACGTCGACTCGACACTTAGGTTTACTCCACACGATTCAAATGCTAGCCAGCTTGCTAGATGTAGGCTACTTTCAGGCAATCAGCTCGTAACGTTATCTGCAAGCTAGGTGTATCACCCACATAGAGGTTAGCTAAGGTTAGCTAGCTAGCAAATGAGCTTATAAGTACGTCAGGCAGCTAACATAACCGGGAAAATAAGAGGATAAACACGTATCAAAATCGAGGTGAGGAGGGGGGGTTCAAAATCATCCAAAACCAAATTTTTAGCTGATTTACTGTAACGTTACTTTGCTTAATTTCACACACAGTAAAAGACAGCGACGCAAGCAGGCTCTGCCTCTGAGGAGGTATACTGCCCGCCCAGGGCTTGTTGCGGTAGAACGGAGAGAGAGACACTTGCATTCCTATTGGCTGCGTGTATTCGGAGTGCATTCAAGAGAGGCAACATTGCGCAACACGTACATCTTTTGAACTGAATAGAAATTCGATAGAAATCATACTCAAACATGACAGAACCAGTGAAACCAGAAACGGAACCAGTGTGATTCTGAACGGCTTCCCGCTCGAAATGGACTCCCCGACTCCGTCCCGCTGCGTCCCCCCTATTTCCACCACTGTACCTTCTCCATTTGATATTAAAAACATTGTTCGTGCATGCATATCCATAATTGTTATAGATATGCATGCACGCGCGTAAATATGTTGTACATAGATAGGATGTTTTATTTTTATTTTTAACAACCTCGCTCTCATTCACCGTTTCCCTGACCCACAGCTGAAGCAAGTGTTCAAAGCCGCATTATGGCGGGTCCGAAAGAGGCTGGCTACTAACAAAAAAGAAGCAAAAGAAGCTGCAAAAATGGGGTATAAGGTGAGCGAATTCTACGCATGTGCTGTCATGGAACGCGCAAATATGTAGGTGCCTGTAGCAATCTGTTCTTCCAGTTCGTTTGTTTTCATTACGCTTCTGTTACGACTTGGCCTATATATTGTAGCGGTGAACGCCAAGGAATCAAGAGTGGAGAGACTGCTTTTCCGTTATAGTGCTCTTCTTTATTTTAATAAAGCGTGAGACACAGGGAAGTACAATCTTTGCTTGTCTTTCATATGGCAGTAATTCTAAAGGTATACACACTGAATGACAGTGGACAATGTGACATACGCTCATACAAACACCATTTATACGAAGGGAAAAGGGGCTTTCACTCAAACAACATAGTGATTTCCACATTTGAACATAGGTTAAACATTTATTGTTTTACCGGCCGCAAGGGCCCCTGGGACATAAGGTAGCTTTGTAGCCTGCTGTTACCTAGTTTAGCCACCTTAGATGCTATAAACAAACAAGATGGTGGGCAGCTAGCATTCCTGTGGCTAGGCTAGCTGGCCATTGTTACAATATATATATATATATATATAGGTTATGGGTTGACAGGTGAAGGGGTTGCATTCAAATGCCTCAAGTCTCATGTGTCCGTGTCTCACACATAACCCCAATGTTTTTCCCTTTGATCATTTATGTTTATAATTAATGTGCCTCATAGCCACCACTGCACATTATTCATACCTTTCTGATACATTATTATATAATTATATGTTTGCATGTTATAACACCATTTTTGTGTTGAAATAAAATGTATTGTTGCTGTTTGAGTAGTCCTACTAGTCTTAACTATTCTACTTATAGTAAAAGGAAATACTCATTTGATTTTATACATTACATTTCAACAGGAAGCATCATGATAATGACAAACACCTTGTGGGGGGTATGTGAGCTACAGGAAGGGTATAAGGGTACAAGCAACCTACAAGATGAACCATGCTAAATCACAAATTATTTTATTAGCTATGTACTGAAAGAGCCCCTACAGAAAGCCTGTGT
Source organism: Aldrovandia affinis (assembly GCA_029706075.1). NCBI lineage: Eukaryota > Metazoa > Chordata > Actinopteri > Notacanthiformes > Halosauridae > Aldrovandia > Aldrovandia affinis. The sequence goes on along the minus strand of JAINUG010000033.1, from coordinate 6,314,413 downwards.
GCAGGTTCTGTAAAAAAGGTGGAGGTCCTTGCTGCAAATAAATTAATGACGTTTCAATAATAAAAATAAATATAAACTGGGTGCAAATCCAAGAAGGAAAATATTGAAGTAGAGAAAGTCGATGCACTCCAAGGCAATAAGTGTTTTTCTTTACTTTCGACTTTTTATTTTCTTAGTTAAATTCTGACAGCTAGTACAAATAAACTTGTTTGTATTCGTTCAGAAAAACTGAGGAATTTGTCAAGAGGTTCTGTCAAAGGGCTGCTCTTCACCTCAATGCCACCTGCGGTATTTAATTAATCTTTTCAGCTGGAAGCAATCAAAAGAACTGTCATTTGCCAATGTAAAGTAAACAAGATGTATTATTTTCAGCTTATGTTTACACACAACACATCCACACACATCAATACAGTGGCACACTTTCTGCTCTCTCTGACTGTTCAATCGTTATTGTCATGACAGCAGTGTTGCTACGGTGACGTTGAGGCAGTCAGGCTCCACAGAAAACCTCTTACTCTCTGCTCCTCCCTCCTCTCGGGCCGAGCCGATCAAGATCCTCTCATTCTCATTAAGTAAATTCCCTCCCAAATCTGTCTACCTAATTTCTGCAAATCGCATGAGAGGGGCATGAGAAAGGTTAATGACCAGCACAGGTCTGTCAGTCCATCTAGGGTGGCCATATTGTCATCACTCTAGATCAGGGATACTCAAATCACGGCCCTTGTGGGCCATGTACTGCTGTTTTTCCACCCTCCCTTTACCTGGGAGTCAGGTGTGAAGGCACTCTGGTCAATCAATTCCGCTAATTGTTCAATTACCTACCTGAGACAAAAAAAAAGAACCGAATTTGGATTTGTGGGACAGATTTGAGTAATCCTAATCTTGATGTATGCAGCTCTGTGCCAAGCTCCTCTCAGAGCTATGATACATGTGCATAAAAGAGCCCCTTTAACTGTTTCAGCTAAGCCCAGTTCCCTCAGTTTAAATCTCATCACCAGGCCAGGGCAGGTATCATTCCAGCCAGTCCAGGTTTTTCATTCTGTCTCACATATGAATTACTTTGCTTACATGGCGAGTCACAACCACCCTGTTAATTCTTAGTCTGAAAAACTGCCTCTAATGATCTTTGGCCCACAATGACAGATCTAGAGGCCCTTTCCCATAGTAGATCCAATGAGCTGGCTCATTATACCCCTTTCTCACTGTAGAGCTGGAACCATGCTGACTCATTGTAGCCCTTTCCCACTGTAAAGCTGAACCAGGCTCGTTAATTATACCCCTTTCCCACAGTAGAGTTGTACCAGGCTGACTCATTATAGCCCTTTCCCACTGTAGAGCTGAACCAGGTTGGTTCATTATACCCCTTTCCCACTGTAGAGAGGAACCAGGCTGGTTCATTATACCCCTTTCCCACTGTAGAGTTGAACCAGGCTGGCTTATTATAGCCCTTCCCCACTGTAGAGCTGGAACCAGGCTGGCTTATTAATACCCATTCCCACTGTAGAGCTGGAACCAGGCTGGCTTATTAATACCCATTCCCACTGTAGAGCTGGAACCAGGCTGGCTCATTATAGTCCTTTCCCACAGGAGAGCTGAACCAGGCTGACTAAGTATACTCCTTTCTCACTATAGAACTGGAACCAGGCTGGCTCATTATAGCCCTTTCTCACTGTAGAGCTGGAACCAGGCTGGCTTAATATACCCCTTTCCCACTGTAGAGTTGGAATCAAGCTGGCTCATTATAGCCCTTTCCCACTGTAGAGCTGGAACTAGGCTGGCTCATTATACCCCTTTCCCACTGTAGAGCTGGAACCAAGCTGGCTTATTATAGCCCTTTACCATCGTAGAGCTGGAACCAAGCTGGCTCATTATAGCCCTCTCCCATTGTATAGCTGGAACCAGGAGTAGAGCTGTAGTGTAGTGTGGGTCGAAGGTGGAAGAGCCACACGCAGATTTCACGGGTATCTAAAAGCTGGATGCAAGCGACCAGCCACTAAATCTGAAAACAGACTAGGGAGCAGGAAAACAAAAGAAAACCCTGGGACAAACTCCACGGGAATAAACCCAACAGAAACAACCCTAGAAGGGTGAACGCTCCTCAACGAGGTGCGTGGAAAACAAATAGCTATAGACTTTAGCTCTGGGGAACAATAGCCCCGACAAACAAAGAGTAGAGATAACTAAATTAGACCCTTCTCTCTTTAACTGAGAGAACCACAGAGTGGTAAGTTAACCCTTTGTTTGGAATAATACGAAGTACCTTCTCTCTTTAACTGAGAGACCACAGAGTGGAAAACTAACCCTTAGTTAGAAGTACTGGCTAGAGCGTAATAATGGTTTACACAGAAGCGTTTGTATGAGGAAAACGCAGAACTTAAATAGGAGGCGGAATGAACACTGATAATCCACAGCTGGACGTGATCGGAAAACACACTGACAAAAGACCATATAAGGAAGGTGGATATGACAATGATTCCTCACACAAAACCAAAGAAAACAGGCCATCACATGGTCAAGCGCCCTCCAGCAGCTGAACAAGGTAAAACCGTGACATGTAGGGCTCCAAAAATACTCCTGTTGGGTCAGTCTGGTTCCAGCATTACATTGGAAGAACTAATTTGATTGACTGCATGAGTCCAGCTCCTTGTCCTTGAGTTGTGAGCTGGAGTTGTGAAGGTTAGCGTATTTTGGATTAGGGGTGTGACGGTATACCGGTATGATGGTATACCATGATATTAAATTATGAAATAGTACTATCGTAAACTTAACGTAATACCATGATAGTAAATCATGTGGCAAAAGCTATTTTCATGCGATGAAAAAACATTTCAACCATTACCCTACTAAAATGTCTAAATAACCCATAGTAAATAATATAATACTGGACCTGGGGTGTCTGCTAATGTCATTTAATCCCACCACTTCTTTGGCTGTTCTTGCATTTTGTTTTGTTTACAATGCGAATGCGCACATGCAGACAGCTCCCTCGCATGTCCCAACCCTGGTAGGAAGCATAAATCTCAGTTTGCAGTCGCTTATAAAACTTGCTGAGTCCGATGCTGATTCTAATGCAGGCGGTCTGTAATGATAAATTATATCCCCCCAAAAAGCTAACTCTTTCATCCGTGTGGACTCCCTTTGGATTCAGAAAAAAAGATGGTGTTGTTGTTGAGAACAAATCTCCCATCTGTAGAACATGTGGGAAACATGCAATGGCCAGGGGAGGGAACACGTCAAACCTTGCATTCCACCTGCATGAGCATCATCCTTCATGTTATGCCACAAAAAAGTGAGTAGCTAAAAATAGTACTAGATCCGGTAAGATGATAACGCGATAAAGCAAAATGTTGCTTAATTCTCAAAGTGAATGATTTAAATTGATTTAAACATACAATTACAAGGAGTGAACTATATTCAGTTGCATTTTTTGTTTTATTTTTCAATTAAAATGGTATATAAACCTTCATGACTCATGTTTATTGCAGTTTAAGTTGTAAACTTTGTGTGATTCCTTTTTTTAGCTTAAAAACTGATACAGTGATATACCGAAAACCATGATATTTTGTGGAGAGGGTTGCAGGCTCCAGTCCCAGGCGGGATGCTTCTCTTGTCCCCTTCCACAACGTACCAACCTGAATAGCTTGTAAAAATAGGTAGGGTAGGCGAATGCAGGTCACGTTGAATAAGGTGTAGTATAATGGTTAGTGAACTGGGCTTGTAACACAAGTTACAGGTTTGATTCCCAAAACTTAGAAAACATGTAATTCTGTGATTTCACAGCGAATGATCACTTGCAATAATAATTGTTTTGTTGTTGATCGGTTGTCTGTGGTCAGATTAGTTTGCAAAACCAGGCTACGTCTGTGTGGTGATTTTATTTTGCTTGATAAAATGTTAGTTTATAAAGAAATTTGAAATCAGGAGTTACAAAAAAATATATTTAAGGTTTAACGCTAGCTCTACTAGCTTAGTCTTAGCCTTTTGTAAGTTGCTCTGGATAAGAGCATCTGCTAAATAAATGCCTAAAATGTAAAATGTCGAAGACCAACTCCATCTCATTTCCAGCAAATGACACTAATGAAAAGAACACATCTGTAAGTGAACTAACAGGTATTACAGTACTACTGTACAGGTACTAACAGGTACTACAGTACTAATGTACAGGTACTAACATGTATTACAGTACTACTGTACAGGTACTAACAGGTACTAACAGGCACTACAGTACTACTGTACAGGTACTAACAGGTACTACAGTACTAATGTACAGGTGCTACAGTACTACTGTACAGGCACTAACAAGTACTACTGTACAGGTACTAACAGGTACTAGAGTTTATGAAGCAATGGAAACTGTAATCAGTGTTTCAAAACAGACTGCGAGACCATTATTTAGTATGTTTTGCTTTATTTGATTAATTGTGCATTGTTTTAATTGGTAATAGTTGGCTGATATAGATCAGGTGGTGATTATTGTTGTTATTATTTAACTGTCCTTCTTGGCCATATTGAGTAGGCCTAGTGCAGGGGTGGCCAACCAGTCAGAGACTAAGAGCCACATTTTTTACTGTGTTACCGCAAAGAGCCACATCACCGGGGGCGGGGGTGCTGCTACACGCAAAATAAAACCGGACACCAGTTCATTTATTTCGCGGAGCGCGGGGGGGTGGTAAGAGGAATAAAAAAAAATTGCGCCCCTCTAATTTTAAACCCGGTGCATGAAACCAGTCCGTGGTGCAAAAAAGGTTGGGGACCGCTGCCCTAACTGTGTTTTTTTCGTCTTCTGAAACTTTGCGAGCGGTGCGCGTTTGACGAAAATACCGTATTGAACTCAAGCGAAGCGAACACGCACATTAAAAAAAACAAAAACACAAACTTCGATATGAACGTAAGAGCCGCATGAAACCAGGCAAAGAGTCGCATGCGGCTCGGGAGCCGCGGGTTGGCCACCCCTGGCCTAGTGGGAGTGACTTGTTGCTCCAGTCTATCTCCTTGAGTTCCACCTTCCTGGAATGTGTTTATGAGGATGTGTTCCCCAATGTTTGTCTAGCTTGTTTGTATTGTAAGTAAAGAGCGATTCATAGAGTAGTGCCATTCTGATTGTGTGAGTGTGGTTGGTTTGAATTGGCTGTGAATATGTTTATAGCCTAGTAGCTTGTCTACTGAGGCCTTTACAAGGACCATCGCTCCGGGGGCCTATGACCAGGTTAAATGGCCCCCGAGGTCTCTAACAGAGAGATAGGGGCACCTGTGTTAGAATGTAGGGGCATTGCAGGTTTCTAATGGAGAGATATAGTCACCTGTGTTTAAATGTTTGGAGTGTTCAGGTGCCTTAGGCCACAGACATGCAGAGAGTTTGCATCCATCAGAAACGGATTGAGCTAATGCATTCTGAACGGGCTCGTACGCTGACGGACAGTGGGGAGAGCAGAGGTGCTATTTATGCAGCTTTGTCCATATATATTTTTGTGGCACGGCAAACATTGAAAGGAGTTGAACTTTTGACAGACCGCAGTGTACGTAATCATCTGTTAAACATTTGACAGAAGACCTTTCTGATTCCTCTCCCCTCCCACAGTATCAAATCAGAAACCCAGCCTTTTTTCAAAAACGCCTCCACTACACATTCTAAATACAAAATAGATAGTGACAGATGCTTATCCCATTTCCGTGCATTTTCGTCTGTCTCTGTGTGACCGCAGCATAACAGAGTCACCTGTGTTGAAATGTTGGGAGAAGTCAGGTTTCAGATTTTGATTGCACAGCCCATCCCCTGTGGAACCCAGGGCTTTTTATGGCAGCTTGTTTCTATGGTTGTGGTCACTGAGTCATTAATGTGGTACCTTTCCCTGGGGTATTTTATCTTGACTATAAACCATGCCAGGATGTAGTGTTGTTTCATTGGCTCAAGAAGTGCTCAAAAATGGTTTTGGGATTCATTTAAAAAAAGTTTGTTGCCAAAAATGTCTTACAATTAGCCTTGTTGTTTAGGTAAATTTGTTTTGTACATTTTGTTGCTGCAATTGTGCCACTGGTGCTGTTGCTAAGCTGGTGTTTTTTTACTGTTTGTCCCATGTGGCCTCTCTCTTGGTGGGGCTGGCTGTCCTGAGAGCAGCCCTGTGCTGGTAAAACTGTGGATGGGCCTCATTTATACAGGTTGTTCTTCAGAATGTATCAGATGGGGAATGCTACAACTTTGGTTCTACACACACTGTTGCAAGATTTTATGTGTCATTTCTTATATCAAAACCTCTAAATGGAAGCACTCAATGTAAGTTGTGATGCTATTCCAAATGCTGTGATTGTAATTTGACTAATTTTGAAAAAAAGGCAGAAGGGGAAAACTCACTGTAATGAAGGAGAATTGGTCAGATAACGCCCTGTAGAAATTTTATGAGACATGTACCGCATTACATTTTAGTGGAATGGATTTTATTAAATTATCGGCTCCATATTATGAGGTCAATCGTACCACGTTGAACCTCCGCTTTTCTCTGGAGCGATTTGGGGAACATATCCGGACAAACAATACAATACAATACATTACGTACATACAGACACCATATGCCGCGGACATTGCGTTTGCCCCTACTTTGTAACAGCCATATAGGAGACGAAGGGCTTAACCTCTAGAACCCACATCATAGACAACTAATTCCATGGCGAGCCTGGTACCCCGAGGTTTCAAAACTTGAAGTGTTCACTGCCTGACTACAGTACAGCTACTGGGACATTCTAAGTCTAAGCGAAGTTCAGTGGCATCAGAACTTAGAGCATTTGCTGCCGGCATGCAGCTACTCGACATTCTAAGTTCTACAGAGTAGTGTTATCGGGACTCAGCGCATTCGCTGTCTGTATGCAGAACAGCGAAATCAACATTCCAAGCCCGCTACCCTAGATCCGATGCAGGACTAACTCGTCAGCGCAGAGGGACAGAGCCGGACAGTCCATGCGGCCTCGCTCCCGGCGTGTTACAAGCTTCCCTTTCTAGCGCTAAAAGGGGAGAAAGACATCGGTTGAAACAATGATTTGCACACTTATGTTCAAACCTTAGTAATATGTCACAAAACCGACATTACACAATACATAACAGAAAACATACAAGACAAGGCAGTATAACAAATTCCTTAAACATAGAAAACTAGAACGCAGAGCGCCCGGAGCCTTCGTTAAGCGAATGAACTCCCCGAGCTGCATTCGGATAATCCTTTTATACACCTCTGACCACCCTTAAACGATAACCCAGCTGTTGGTTATTCTGACAAAAGACTAATTGCGGGTTTTACAAGGCTAGCGGAATGGTGAGTGCCCCCACCCTGAGGGAACGAGTGCATCACGTGTTATATGACCGTCCCAATCTTCCTGTTGGTAGTCATAAAGCTACTGTCGGTGGCCAGAAATCGTGTTATTCCAGCCAACCGTGGGGAAATTGGCTCCCAGGATGTTACCCTGGCTTCTCGGATATGGCATGTCCCAGGAAAACACAAACAACTTCTAACTTCTGAACAGTTGCAAAACCCTTAATGGACATGACATGACGCAGGGGAAAAGACACAGTAATTCTGCTCACTAGAACCTATTACATATGTCCAGTGTATCACACATATAGTAATTCTGCTCACTAGAACCTGTGATAGGGGTGAGTTCACTCCCCGGTCAACCATCTGTTGGAATGTGGGGAGACGGGCATGTTTATGGTGGCAATTTCCCCATCCCTCCTTTTAACCAATGATGGGTTCACCAGATGACAGAACTCAGTGCAGGGAGGAAGAGGGGCTGGCTTACTAAAATCATAGAGCCAGCTCTTTCCAACCCTACACCCTCAAAGACTTCCCTCCCAAAGGGAAATTGCCATATTGCTCATATTTATGGCTCTGTGTAGTGTTGGCATGTGGAATTTAAAGCAAGTTCAAAGTGCCCTGATGCTCTGAGGACCAGACCCAGGCCAGTCTCTGCTCTGGGAAAGGGCATGCCTTTTTCACCTCCTCTGTCAAGAACCTGCAGTTTCATTTTCCAACACCAAGAGGTCAATGGAGGACTTTCTGGAGGACGTAATCATACTGATTGATTTGTAAGTAGGCCACTGCTTTCAATTGTGAAAATGTCTGTTGACACTTTTTTATTTTTTATTTTGTTAATTTAGTTTTTTCCCCCAATTTAGAGTTCAATTATACCCTCTATTTATTTAGATTTGCCTTCCCCACACAAACTCGCTGACCGTCTCTACGGGGCAAGCTAATTCTCTGAAGGCAGTGAACTCCGCATCCTTCAAGACGGAATTTGCCCATCCATGTTCTGGAGACACCCTTACACGCTTCTGAGCGAGTTCAAGCCGGCTCACCCTCCCCCATCCCCCATCCCCTTGGGGCAGACAACCAAACGCTGCCCCTGATCGGGACTCCCCACCAGGGCCAGTTTGGTACAGTCGGGTTTCGAACCGCGACTGTGATAGGCAGCAAACACTAGTAAAGAACCAGCCAATGCGGGTGCGTTAGACCGCTATGCTATCGGAGGCCCCCTGTTGACACTTGTTTAGGACATATCACACTCGTCCTGGAGCAACGAAACTGATATGTTGAAATGAGTGGGCGGACAAAATAAATATATAAAGAACAAAATTATTATTTTCCGATTTCACCCCATTTTTCTCCCAATTTAGTAGCCAATTACCCGCTGTGCTTAGTTCAACAATCCCCCTTCCCTCATAGTTCGCTGCCGTAGTCCTGTGACCGGCAGTGACAAGGGCGAATTGCTGCCTCCTCCGAGACAGCACCCGTCGTGCCATCGACTGTAGTTCTGGTACCCAAGAACCACTCCTGTGTGCAGCAAACTGTGTGTGTTGGCTTCCCTCCCCCTCCCTGGGGCGGCCGCCGCCCCGATGGCACTCCCGACCAGAGCCGACTCTGGCGCGACGGGGAATCGAACCCCGGTCGCCGTGGACAGCGTTGGACGTTGAAACCACTAGACCATGCGGGAGGCCAGAACAAAATTGTTATTGATGGGATGCTTTGATTTTTATAATTCAGTCAAGGGTGCACAATATTTTATATTTTGGTGTTGAATTGAATCACTGTCAGATAATTTGTTGTTTTCTATTTCATGACTTGTTGTAAAGGTAAAAACTTGTCCATAAGAGGAAACTCCCCTCTCTGAAACAACATGAATTTGTAGACTTGCGCCCTTGCACCAACACTCAGATTGGCACTTAATTGTATAATTGGTCATGTTCATTTAAGTAATTGCCACTAATTACTGAAAATAGAGTGCCTACATTGACGCCTTGAGGATCAGAAAGGAACTGCAGCTTGTTGAGAAAGGTGGTGAAAAATGCACCTGCCACTGTGCCAGGGTGGGTATTTCCTGGGGTGAAGTGGTACCTATTTCCCTGACAGGGTTCCCACGTGTCCTGGAAAACCATTTTCCAGTCATGGAAAACCACTGCAAATTGAGAAAATTGTCAAATATCCTGGAAAACACCTAGAAATTACCCTATTGTATGTAAAAATGAAGATAGTTGCTTTCTTTTTGTATTTTGATTGATGTGATAAAAATATCTGAAGTTTGCGCTCATAATGCTGGTTTTGTAACGCTGCACTGGTGTGTAAGGCTGGGGAAAGCTTAGCCTTCTACTGGCTACAGGCATGGCGAGTTAGCTCACTCAATCCACTGCCTACTGCAGAGGATGTACTGTAACTAAGCTGGCCGGTTGCCGCCGATTGCTACATGGTTATTAAGCTACTAACATTAATTAGCTAGCTAGTTCAGTGTTCCAGTCTCATCCAACAACGCATTGTCCTGTCAGTGAAGCAGCAGTCAACAAGCTAGCTTATGTTACCCTGAAAGCTGAAGGATGCATTGAGGGCGGATGCATTGAGGGCGGAGAGAGAGCATGCACATTGTGATGTGCATATGAATGGTAAGATGTAATGACAGTGCATTACAGTATAGTTTGAATGAACTAAGGTGAGGTTTACATTAACATTCCTTCAGAGTAATACAACCACCTGTGGATTGCTTCAAGTGTAACCGAATTCCTTTAGTCCAATGGGTGGCTGCTAGCTAACGTTAGCAACGGTAAACCAAGTACAGATCAAATGTGCAAAATGAGACAAAACATAAGCAAATTATGTACCCTAAATGCTACCACGATTTCATAAGATAGCAGCTAACGTTACAGCAAAGTGTAACTTGTTATTTGATTAACGTTAGCGTTACCCGGACAATGATTTGATTATTGAGGCATATTATCTTAAGAGGAAGCTAAACACAAGCTAACGTTTGCTAGTTGCATCATTAAGTTGAACATCAAGCACTGTAGCAATACACTCGGTCTGCATCATGTTGTTATTAAAACTACAGGTACTACTGATTTTTCTCCCATTTTCTCCCAATTTGGTAGCTAATGCCCATTGTCTAAAATATTTGGAATATACAGTATGGCCTAATCATTTGATGTTACTAAGATGTCTTTCAGTGTTATTTCAGAGTGACCAGTTGTGCAGAATGTCAGAAAGGCAGTGCAAGTTCAAGGCAGACTGGAAGGAGGGTCCTCAGTTCCACAAATGGATAGGGGAAGTGAGAGGAGATGTGCACAGGGCTTATTGCAAGTTCTGTAGAAAGTGTTTTGATGTCAGTAACATGGGCATCTCTGCCCTTCGGAGCCATGCAAAACAGAAAGGACATTGCAAGATTGCAGACCAGATAGGAAAGGAGCCACATATAATGCAGTTTATGGCAGAGCAGCCAACAGTTCGGCAGATCAGATACCCAACACAGTGGAAGCAAGTGGCAGTGAAGGGCCGAGCACAGAACCTCAAGCAACTTCATCCTATTCAATAGCCACTTTTTTCTTGAAGCAGAAATCCACTGGGTTATAAAACTAGAGAAACTCATGCAGAGAAATGCATTTTTCACAAAAAAAAATCCTGATAGTGAAATAGCCAAGCAACAAAAGCTAATTACTTCCTGTGCTTTGGTCTACGCCCATATTTCCACAAACAGTTTATCAAAGACATTCAGAAGTCAAACTGCAATGTACTCTCATTTGATGAGTGCCTGAACAAAGTGACCCAGACAGAGCAGATGGATTTGGTGATTCGATAATTGGAGTGAGGAAGAGAGAAAGGTGATGATTTGTTACTTCAACTCAGAATTTCCTGGTCGCACGCAAGCAGAGAAGCTTCTGGAGAAAATGATGCTAGTGATGTCACCACTTGATCTCAAGAAGCTCTTGCAGATCTCAATGGATGGTCCAACAATGAGGATTTTCCTCAAAGTTTTTGAGGATTTTTGAGGAGAACAGGAAGACAATGGACCCTGACCTACCAACTCTGCTCAACCTGGATAGCTGTGGCCTGCATGTTGTACAAGGGAGTTTGCAGAAAGGAGAAACAGATACTGGTTGGTGGATAGTAGACAAACTCAGAGCCCTGTGGCAGCTCTTCTACGCTATGCCTGCAAGATGGGAGGATTTTGTGGAGTTGACAAAAATGACAACATTTCCTTTAAAATTCTGTCCACACAGATGGGTGGAAGACTTACCGGTTGCAGAGAGAGCCATCAAGATATGGCCAGCTATACAGTAATACATCAACAGCCACAAGAAGTTACCCAAAAGCAAAGTACCCACCTCCATGTCGTACTCTTTGGTGAAAGAGGTAGCAACTGACAGGCTTTTCACAGCAAAGCTGCAATTCTTTGCTTTTGTTGCCACCAAACTGAAACCATTACTGGAAAAGCATGCACCAATGGTGCTCTTTCTGGCTCTTGAGTATCAGACAGCTCTCAGAAGCTTATTGTCTTGCTTCATCAAGAAAGATATCCTGGATAATGCAAGTACAACTCTCAAACTACTGAAAATCAACCCAATGGAGTCTTCAGACAAGTGAGCTGAGAGTAGAAGAGTTCAAGAAGGAGTGTCACCTTTTTTGCTGCTACATGCAAGAAGCTTGTTGAAATAAGCCCTCTCGGGGACTTCCGGTTTACACAGGTCAGCAAATGGTAGCATAAAGAAAAGCTCTCCCGACAGTAATGTAGAAAAAGACCCAAAACTGTGAATAAAAATCTTTAAAGGTCAAATAATACGGGCGATGAAGAAGGGGGCATCGACAGGAATACGGGGAAAACAAAAGAAAGACCCTCAACAGCCTGAACGTAATTGACAATGAAAATTCTCTTAGTGCTAGTTCACCTGGAACTAACATTAGTGATAATGGCGGGGCTGTTTCAGAACAAGCCAACGTTAGCCTTGAGACAATTTTGATGAACTCAGATACTTCAGACAAGCCAACCAAAAACAACTGAGCGAGATAAAGGACGAAATGAATAAATCCAACAAGAGACTTGAAGAAGCTGAAACACGCATCGAAGGGGCAGAAATGCTAATTCAGAATGTGGAGGAGGGGGTTGCAGAAATGCTAAAGGTACAAGAGGTACTCAGCAGTAGGCTAACTGACCTGGAGGGTCAGTTTAGGTGCGAGAATATAAGAATATACAGTGTACCAGAAGGTTCGGAGGACGGCACCGCCATGATAACAATCGTGGAGGGACTGCTGAGGTCACAGTTGGATCTCAACCCCTCTAGGGAACTCCAAATTGAGAGAGCACACCGAGCATTAGCCCCCAGACCCATAGTCAATTAGCCCCCAGACCCAGACCTAAGTTTTTGAGCTACAAAGTGAAAGAGGAGATCCTGAGGTTAACATGGACAAAAAAGGGCTTCACTTGGCAAGGTAATAAAATAAACATTGACCATGACTACGCTCCTGAAATTTAAATGGAACACAAGAAGTATGCCGAGGCAAAGAGAATTTTAAAAGACAACAACATTATCTTTAAATCACATTTTTCACGAGGCTGCAAGTGAATTATGAAGAGGGAACGACGGTGTACAGTGCCGAGGAGGCGACGAAAGACATGGCAGAAAGAAAATATCCAGTCACTGTGAGTAAACCACCCGGACCACTGATGGAGCGGATACAGCGCCTGACCTGGTGTGGGGTGAGCAGAGGGGCTGGACGTGGGAAACAGCGCCTGAAACCAAGGTACAAGGAGAGGCTCCAGTCCTTCAGGCGCTCACCCCCTCCGGAAGAGATTTGATCGGGACGGATGGTATGGATTTTTTGCCAAGTTTAAGGTTTGGTTTACAACGGCAGGTCTGTTGAGCATATGTTATGATTTCTATTGGTGTAAATTATGAACACGCCGCAGAGATTAAAGAAGGGAGGTATATTCTGATGAGGGAAAATGGAGGGGACTCCAGTGACATTTCTCAATGTATATGCCCCGCCTGGAACGAGTGTAACTTTTTCAAAAAGATTTTCAATATTATGGCCTCTGAAACCCAAGGTGTACTCATTTGTGGAGGTGATCTGAATGTTGGTCTGAACCCTAAATTAGATTCTTCCAGACTATGCAAGAACCAAGTGCCATCTATGGGTAGAAGGATAAACTATCTGATGCAAGAAATAGGGACTATAGATGTATGGAGGGACCTCTTTCCCACAAACCGAGACTATACACATTACTCTCATCCTCACGCAGTCTATTCTAGAATAGATTATTTATTGGCTTTTGGGAGAGATAGACATAGGATAATTGACTGTGAGATAGGGACCATGGATATCTCGGATCATTCACCTGTGACGATCTCTTTATGATTAGGCAACAGATGTAAATCCACTCTTTGGGGACTTAATTCAAGTATACTTAACAGCCCTTATGCACAGGAACAATTTAAGATAGAAATTAGGCTGTACATGGAAGAGAATGATAATGGGGAGGTGTCTCCGTCTGTGCTGTGGGATGCTGGTAAAGCTGTGCTGAGAAGGAGGATTATCACGTACTCTTCCCTCCTGAAGAAGGTGAGACAGCAGAAGCTTGACAAATTGCAGACTCAATTAAAACAATTAGAAGAAGAACATAAACAGAAAATTAATCAGAGCCTTTTCCAAGAAATCAAAAAAATGACATATGAGTTTAATAATCTATGCACCCAGAAGTAGAAAAGAAGATTATGTTCTTAAAACAGAGATATTACGATGTTGGAAGTAAATCTATGAAACTCTTAGCGAGGAAATTGTGAAAACAAGAGGCAGATTCTACTATTTACAAAATACGAGACCCTATAACTAAAACAATCCATTATAAGATACAGGAAATTAAAAGTAGGTTTGAATCTTATTACAAACAGCTCTATACTAAACCACAAGACCAAGGTGATGGCAACATAGAACCTTTTTTACACTCCCTGAATCTTCCCTCTGTCACCACAGAACAAAATGACATGCTTAAGTCTAGAATAACTGTAGAGGAGTTGCATATGGCCATCACCAGACTCAAGGCTAATAAGTCACCTGGTGCAGATGGATTTACCTCAGAATGGTATAAAACATTCAGGGAACAACTCACACCAGGCCTGCTTTCAGCATGTAACTGGGCATTAGAAAGGGGAGAGGTCCCACCCTCTTGGTGAGAAGCCATTATATCAGTAATCCCAAAAGAGGGGAAAGACAGACTTGAATGTGCCTCATATAGGCCAATATCGGTCCTCAATGTCGATTATAAATTGTATACATCCATTATAGCAAGGAGAATAGAAAGATTACCGCCAGAACTCATCTCCCATGATCAAACTGGTTTTATTAGGGAAAGGCAGACCCAAGACAATGTACGGAGGACCTTGCACATCATGAGACACATTCACAAAGTTAAAATTGATGCAGTAATCTTGGGTCTGGATGCTGAGAAGGCTTTTGACTCTGTTAGCTGGACCTATTTGTTCAAGGTACTAAGAAAATGTGGGTTTCATGACGACGTCATCAATACATTTAAATGTTTATATGATAAGCTGTCAGCAAGAATGAAAATAAATGGGGATTTGTCAAATACCTTCACCCTTGAGAGGAACAAGGCAGGGGTGTCCTTGCTCACCACTCCTCTTCGCTTTGTATATTGAACCACTCAGCCAATGGGTGAAACAGAATAACGACATTAAGGGAATAAGTATAGCAGGGATTGAACACAAAATTGCCCTTTTTGCTGACGACGTACTGGTTTACTTAAATGATCCCTCAACCTCCCTTCCCACATTAATGATTACTTCAAGCTTTTGGATCCTTTTCAGGCTATAAAATAAATGTTCAGAAAACTCAGGTACTAGTCTACTAATCTTGATTGGCAGGTGGAGTCACTGAAGTATCTTGGGGTGTATTTACCTAAAGACTTGGACAAACTCAGGCCCATCAATTACGATGCCCTGAATTCTGAAATTAAAGTAGATATTGCCAGATGGAACATGGTTCCATTCTTAGGCCTACGCGCTAGAGTGGAGTCGGTAAAAATGAACATATTACCAAGACTTTTGTACTTGTTTCAAACCCTGCCTGTGGAGGTTTCTGGCAAGCTTATCTCCAGATACTTGTGGCAAGGCAGGACTAGGTATAAAACACTCCAACTCCAAAAATCAAGGGTAGAATGGCATTGCCATGTTTGAGAGATTATTACAGTGCAACCCAATTGAGAGCACTGATATGCTGGTGTAATCCGAATTATTCTGCAAGATGGAAAGATATTGAGGTCCCATTAACAGATGGCATCCCAATCCAGGCTATGTTAGCAGATGAAGGCTTAAGACAGATAGTGATAATCCTTGGATAAATTTGCCTTTGAAAATATGGAAAAATGTGGTGAAAATGTATCATTTAAAGACCGTAGAACTGCCTCTGAGGTGGTGTTCCTACAACACTGATTTTATCCCTAATAAGATGGACAGTAGATTTAAACTCTGGGCCACCAAGGGGCTCTCAGCCTATTGCACTATCATAACAAATGGTGAATTACAAGATTTTCAAACCTTAAAAGATAATCTTAAATTGGAACAAATAGATTTTTATAGATAATTACAGATGAGACACCATTTCCATCAGATAATCAAAGGGGTGAACACACGAGAAGCATATAAGAACAGTATAGTGGAGGTATTCTACTCAGCATATGGGTCACATGGCTCTACAAAAATTATTTCTGCATTTTGTAAGGGATTCTTGAATCAGAAAGTGGATTCTACAATTTACATAAAAGAAAAATGGGAACGAGAAGATAACTTGACATTATGTGAAGAAGTATGGGAAAACGTTTGTGCAGTCCAATGGCAAACAACTGCCTCTCATAATTGGAGAGAATTCTGTTGGAAGAACGTGACACGTTTTTTTATTACACCAGCTCAGAAGAAGCACTTCTCGGGGCTCAATGTGCTGGAGAAATTGTGGAGATTCAAATCCCAATCATTATCACGTTTTTTGGGGCTGCACTGTAATCCAATCGTTTTGGCAGGCAATACACAATGCGATGGAGAAGGTACTAGATCTTGAGATTCCTTTTAGATTCGATGTAATGTATTTGGGTCACATGCCTGAAAACATGGCGATAACAAGACACAAGTATTTGTTTAAAATAATTCTGGCTGCCAGTAAGAAAACTATAACATGAAAATGGTTACAGCCCAAATTGCAAGATTTTATTGACGTGATGAAGGATATCTTTATAATGGAGAAATTGACATTCTCTTTAAGATTGCAAGCAAGCTGATTTAAGACATACTGGAGAACATGGATTGAATATGTTACTCCTATAGAGCCTGATTGTTTTATTTTGTACATTTTTAATATAACCAACAACCTGTGTAACTTTCATCTCCCCACCACTGTATATAGTTTGTGTGTATATGCAAAAAATGTACGAAAGCAGAACGAATCTGTACTGTATATATATATGTAAGATGACTTTGTAAGCCAGTTGTACTTGCTTTTCCTCTCCCAGATGAGCCAGAGCCACAAAGCAGAATTAGCCAGTTTTGACCACAAAGTTCAAGGTGTCAGAGTGGATCAATTCCTTCGGATATATGCAGGTGGAAGACTGGAGTTCGAAAACCTCTGGAACCTAGTCAAGAACCTGTTCACACTTTCACATGGACAGGTAGCTGTGGAGAGAGGGTACATGGTAGTGGAGAACCTCAAGGAGAAGGCTGTCATTGCACAGTGCAGAGTCCAGGATGCTTTGGTGGGAGACAACAAGATTGATGTTTTTGTCATCCCAAAGGCTCTTGTCCAGCATGTGAAGGCTGCAAGGATGCGTTACTTTCAGCACTTGAAAGTAATACGATGAAAAGAAGGTGGAATCAGAAAATGACCGGAAAAGTAAAGAGGTTGAAAAAGAAATTGATTAAGTCAAGAGGAAGAAGCAGAACATCTTGCACTGCATTGAAAAAATGCAAAAATAAGCAGATTAAAAGGGCTGAAAACTTCACTCTCCTCAGCAAGTCAAACGTATACAGACACCAGCCTCTCAGATTTAAATGAGAAAAGTCACATTTTTCAAGTAAAAGGATGGGGACAATGATTTTTTTTACATTTTTGAGGCAGGGGAAAGGAAAACAGAAATTTCAGAAAGGAAAAAAACATAATTATATGTGCGTGACATTACAGTTTTACCTGAGAAATGTCCTGGAAATGCCCTGGAAAATGATTTCTTAAAAAGAGTGGGAACCCTGCCTGAGATCTGGCTTTTATCTTGCACACCATCACTTTAATCTTACCAGAGCCCAGGTCTAACAGTACTGTTGTAGCACTCCTAAACCCCTGCTCTTGTATAACAGCAGCACCATGTCATCTGCATAGAAAATACATTTGATTTGTCATGTAGCATGAAGCCCAGAGCAACAGACTGTTACAGTATTGTGGCCTAATAGTTGTAGAGTGTTAGGTCTCACTCCACATCCCTGAGTGAAGAACTGATTTGTTCCAGTTTTATGCTGCACCTACTCTCTGTGCACAATTTTATGATGTCATAAACTTTATCCCCTATTTTTGTGCAAGCTTAAGAAATGGTAATTTGTTCCAAAGTCTAATTAAGTTTAATTTAATTTAAAGGTTAATTTCTGTTATAGAAGGAATTAAAAATAAAGCAGGCAGATATTTTGCCAGTATCCAGTGTCTGGTGCTCATGTTTTTATTAGGGTGTACAGAGCTTAAACTGTTTTATCTGGATTTTGTGGGTTTTAAATTTAGATTCTTAATTAGATTAATTATTATTTTAATATTATTCAAATGTTATTTCATATCATTTATGTCAAATGATAGTTGCCAAATTTGAGTCCCTCTGAGTTGGTTTTGGAATATGCTGAGTGATATGCTGAGTGATAGTGGAACAACATACGAACATGATTTCAATCTTGTAAATGGTGTTTTTGAAAACATTACATTACATTACAGGCATTTGGCAGATGCTCTTATCCAGAGCGACGTACAACAAAGTGTTAACCGTAGTCAAGAACAGTTTAGCTGAAAGCCACCCTAGTGGGAAGTACAGTTCCTGGGTGCTAGGAGCAACCACATAATTTAACTAGGACCCTGTAGGTAAATCTGTAGCCACAATTCAAATACTTCCAAACCCTCTGCATCGTTTACTAGCAACTTTTATTGCCGTGGGGGTACCTCAATCTGCCATGTAGTATAATGGATAGGGAGCTGGGCTTGTAACACAAAGGTTGCAGGTTCAATTCCCAGGTGGCAAGGTGGGAAGCTGCCTTTGTTGTACAAATATACTTCCTTGAGCAAAGATAATTGACATAACAAATTCCATTCAGTTTATTTGTATAGCGCTTTTAACAAGTACATTGTCACAAAGCATATCCAATACAACACAATTTCCATCTGTATGTGGTACTGGAAAACCAAAGTATTTCTACACTGCTGACCACTTGAATGTGGAGGATCTTCAATGTCTGGATTTTGTCAATCAGCCATTTTGGACAAATTAAGCTATTTGATTCTTGTTCAGTAAATTAGCTAACTTTTACCTCAGATGGTAATTCAAGAGAAGCAAATAAATAAATAAAATGAACGGTTCAGAACTGAGCCCATTGGGCTGTGAAACATGGCTCCGGTATCAGCAGGTTACTATGTATTTGGGCTTGTTTACAGGTTCAAATCTCAGGTGGGGCACAGCCATTGTGCCATTGAGGAAGGGTTCGGCTTAAGCTGCACTGTTTAAGTACAATATGTAGCTGGGTGAAGAGAAAGTGTGTACAGCGCTCTGAATGTGGCCCTGGATGACTGGGTGACCAGCAGGCCTTGTGGGACTCCCACAATGCTTTGTATTTGCATTGTTCCCTGGCCTGAGCGGACCTCAGCGGTATCAGGTTTCCCTCCGCTCTGCTGGTGGTATCGCGTTTCACTCTCTGCTCTGTGGTCACGACTGAGATGCCTATCTGCCTGACTCAGACTCCCAGCCTGCAGCTGATTACTGTGGGTTACTCTGGAGAGGAATGTTTTACCTCATGACTGTCCTGTCTTTAACTCTAGCAAAGTTACACAGACAGGGCCTAACCTTCCTGGCCGCTTTTCACCAGATGGGCTTACATGTGTTGTTTTTTACTTGAAATTCTTTAGGTCTGGAAACCTCATTCTTAAAGTAATGGGAATAATGTTGCATTTACAGTATGAAGCTTTTTTCCAGGTCTCAAAGGCCTTTACAAAGGCTTTGAGATCATAAAAATGGTAGCACCCACCTGGGTGATGCACGGCAGCTATTTTGCACCAGAATGCTCACTACACATCAGTTGAGGTGGAAAGGGAGGGATTTAGCCAATCACACTGGAGGGATTTAGCCAGTCACACTGGAGAGATTTAGCCAATCACACTGGATAGATGTATCCAATCACACTAGGGATGATCAGATGGCAGGACCCCGGGGAACTCAATACTCTTTGGAATAAGTTTTAAATTTGTAGTCCAAAAGTTAAAACACCCCCATGTGTAAAACTCTCCCCCCTCCTCTCTCTCCCTCTCTCAGATCCCAGGGGCAGCTCTGGATCGTGTGAGTCTGCTGTGGAGGCTTCGTCGGCGGGCTCGACGGGGGGTTCTGTGCATGGGCCTGTTCTGCGTGTCCATGGGGCTCCTGTATGCCCTGTGCGCTGAGAACAGTGTGCCCGTGACCGACGCCATCTTCGGCGTGCGCGCCCGCACCCGCGCTCAGCCCCGCGCCCATTCCGTCATCAAGGTGGTGCGGGCAGGTGCGGCCGCGGCCAAGCCCATATTCGTCAACCCCCAGGACCACCCAGGCATCGTCCCGGGGAACCCCCACCGCCCCATACCTGTGCTCTCGGTCTCCAATGGCACCCAGGAGGAGCCCCGTGTCAGGAGGAAGGACCCCCCTGGGGGCACAGGGTACCTGTCCTGGCTGATGCCCCGCCCACTCAGACGCCTGCTGGAGGGCATCTTTGGGGGCAGGAGGAGGATGAGCGGAGCGGGGGCGGGGCTGGGAAGAAGCGACTCTGAGCTTTTTGGGCCCCACGGGACACTGGGGGAGGTGTGGGATGACGAGATGTCCAGCAGCATGCTGGGAACGAGGCTGAGGAAAGTGGTGCAGAGCTACCAGGTGAGAGGGAGGGATTGACAGAGAGATGAATGGGGAGAGGGAGGGGGTTTTATAGAGGGAGAGAGAGGTGCTTTTGTGAGGGAGGGTGGGAAGGATAACATTTTTAAGAATTCTTTGTCACCGCCCTCACACCTCCTCCTCCTCCTCCTTGCCACAGTTCTCCCGGTTTCCTGCCTCCAGCTCTACTTATTTTAATTGGATCTCAAATCGCCATAGCGTCCATTATTCTGCACTTTATCGTAATCTACACATCGCGTTCCTCATTCTGCCGAATACCAACTGAAAATTACTCCTGCGATGCTCTCTGCTCCATGACAGCTGAAATGCCAAGCTCACTTATGAGAGAATGATATGCAAGTGAATGACATCTCACCACTTCCCCTCTCTCTACGTCTGCTTCTCAGGCTATGAACAAGTACGGGGTGCCGTCGTTCCAGAGCAAGTGGGGCGCACAGGCTGTGGGGGGGCCCAAACGGACAGGCCCAGAGCTGCTGTGCCAGCTGAAAGGGAACGTGAGGATCACCACGCTGACCCCCGACCTCAAACCCTTCTCCAGCCTCCCCTGGGCCTCTCTCCTGCCCCCTCGACCTCTGACCTTCGACCTCGGCCCCTTCAAGAGCTGCGCGGTGGTGACGTCCGCCGGGTCACTCAAACGCTCTGGGCTGGGCAAGGAGATCGGTGAGAGCCCTCTCAACGTTTTCACAACGTCTCTATAATGTTTCTGCAACGCTTTACGGCAAACGCTTCAGTGCACCAGTGTTTAATTAGTTGGTGCCTGATATGACTTTACTGGGTTTAGTTAAGTGACAGGGCAGCTTTCTGTACTGTTAAAGGTACCACTTCATAAAACCATATGAAATAAGCCATCTGTTTCATATATACATTACGCCACGATCCATACAATGTTGTCTTCCTCTCAAAAGTTACTATGCCGTTTCTTTGAATTATAACACTTCTGATTGGTTCCCACCCCTCCCGCAGAAGGTGTTAGTGGTTGAAGCTGTTTGGGGGTGACGAATGCAGACGCTGTGCTCAAACTCATAGCTCCACTGAGAGGCAGCGACTGCTAAGTGATTTAAATGAATAAATTTAAATGTATTCTAGCCACAACATAATCAATCAGCCACATTTACATGCCACTCGACACACACACACGCACACCACAGTTACACACCACTGTTGCAGTGCACTGGAGAAAAGCAATGCTCCACTTTATGCAATGCCATCATCCGGTAAAAAGATTGTTCAATATTTGTATATCACATCATTAATATTAAAATACTATTTATATCATATGCTGCATGTTGGTCAACTGTAATGTTGCTGCCATGACAGAAATCTATTATGAATATTACCGCAACAAAAATGATATTATTATGATCATGATTATTATGGTGGTTATTGTGGTTACCGCTGCCTCCCAGACTCCCATGATGCAGTGCTGCGGTTCAACTCAGCTCCCACGGTGGGCTATGAGAAGGATGTGGGCACGAAGACTACCGTGCGACTCATGAATTCCCAGGTATACACACATACACCACTGTGCGGCTCATTAACTCCCATGTACACACACACAGCTTGCGGCTGACGAATGACTGTTTTTCACCCCAATATACGCGAATGCGCAAATGTTTCCTATTCTTTAGTATAGCCGCGAAAACAGTCAGAGTTACGGCTTGTCAGATCCTCCGATTACAGGATTCCAATGTTGGCATCTCTGATACATGCACACACATACACACACAGACACAGGTGCGCACACACCCATGCCCACGCACACACACACACACACACACACACACACACACACACACACACATTCACATGCATGTAGGTGACTGAATGTTTTTATGATGGAACGCTGCTTCAGTGTCGCTGCTGTTTGCTGATGCCGGCAGATAATGATTAGGGACACAAGGGCTCTGCAGCATTTTCTGGAAGGCTAAAAGTTTTCTGAACATTTGTGGAACGTTTTGCAGGTGATGGTGTCAGATGAGCACCGCTTCCTCTCCAGCTCCCTGTACAGTGCTGGGATCCTGGTGGCCTGGGACCCCGCCCCCTACTCCTCTGACCTGGGAGAGGTGAGCGCACTGTCACACACAAACACACTCACACAAACACTGTGCTGTCACTCTGTGCCCACTGTGCTCACTGCGCTCTCTCTCTGTGCTCACTGCAGTGGTACAACAGGACGGATTATCCCATATTCCAGCAGTACCAGAAGTACCGGCGGCTGCACCCGCAGCAGCCCTTCTACATCCTGCACCCCTGCATGGAGTGGCAGTTGTGGGAGAGGATACAGGCCAACATGGCCGAGGCCATCCAGAGAAACCCACCCTCCTCTGGCCTGTTGGGTACGCCACAAACCCTGTGTGTGTGTCTGTGGGAGAGAGAGAGTGTGTGTGTGCGTGCGTGAGAGGGTGTGTGTTTGTGTCTGTCTGTGCGTCTGTTTGTGTGTTGTAAGAGTGTATGCGTGTGTGTTTGTGTATGTGAGTGTGTGTATTTGTGTGTGGTGTAAGAGTCCATATGTGTATGTGTTTGTATAGTGTGTGTGTATGTTTGTGTGTGTATACATGTTTATGTGTGTGGGTGTGTGTGTATAAGCCCTCCCTCTCCTCTCTCGCAGGGACAGTGTTGATGATGTCATTGTGCGAGGTGGTGCATGTATACGAGTTCCTGCCCTCGCGCCGTAAGACGGAGCTGTGCCACTACTACCAGCGCTACTACGACGCAGCCTGCACGCTGGGCGCATACCACCCGCTGCTCTACGAGAAGAACCTGGTGAAGAGGATGAACCTGGGGCGCGACCGCGACATCTACACCCACGGCCGAGTTACCCTGCCCGGGTTCAACAGCTTCAACTGCACACAGAGCACAATGCACTGACACGCTCACCGACTGACACACACCTTGACATTATCTTTATAAAGTTTACTATCTTTGATTTTTATACGCACAATACATGTATCCATCAGGCCAGTCGCACAAAGTTGACATTCTAAAGTCATGTCAATTCACACTAGTGGAAAACTAGCTACTGGCACACATTGGTAGAGTAGCATGTTGTGAAATCACGCTCACTTGCTGAGAGACAGGAACATTCAACAACTGCTGTACCCCTGCCCATACACACCCACTTGCACGAATGCACACATTCATGTGAGCACACACACATGTGAGGATACACATGCACATACACACACAAACACAGGGTGTATGATTTACTCATGACTAGCAGGTCCCATCCTCACTGCCCTGCCACAGAGACACGAGTGTGCACACAGTCTCTACACACCACACCTGGCTCATTATGGAAAATACTTTAACCCTTTAGACACCAGTAAAATCCCTGCAGATAAGTGACAATTTTTAAAGGAACCTATCTATTTTCACCAATATTTAGAGCACAATTCTACTTTCGTAAGACTATACATTTTGGTAAATTAACATGTTTTGAAAATTCTCAGAGATCTGCAGGAGTCTTTGAAAATGTTTCCCGCTGTCTAAAGAGTTAAAGTATTTCAAAGACATGTTTGACTCGGGTCTGTAACTGACTGACTGTTTGACACTGCCCTGTATTGCTACACTGACTTGTCCTCCACAGCAGTGCCACTCTGTGGCCATCTTTACCCACCGTGTCCTGAGTCCTCTTGTGTATATATCGTGTATACAGCCTACACTGTGAGAAATAGTCAGCTTTAAACTTAACTGTCATGCTGTACAGATGCCTGGGGAGTGGTAACTCTTTTTATATAGAATGTCCCTGCATGCCTACAGTAGCTAAAAAGCACTGCACATACACAGTATAACCAGAGAGGGCTTTATGGAGGCTGGGGCCAGCACGGCATAACCAGAGGGGGCTTTATGGAGGCTGGGGTCCACACGGCATAACCAGAGGAGGCTTTATGGAGGCTGGGGTTCATGCCAAAGTGAAAAGGCAAATTCTAAATCGGGGCAGGATCAAGCATAATTGTAAACAAACTGAATTGACCATTTCCACTTCTGGCAAATATCACCAACCACAGGACTGATTCTGAGCTGGGGTGACTCCCCAAGTCACACCCAAAATAAAAGGGGAAGGGGGGGGGTTGACATGGAAAAATGAAGAAAGCTGATAAGTGGGGACAGATCAGACAGAATCTGATGAGTTCAGTGTGTCATGGGGGAAAAAAGAAAGTGTTATTACACCCTCTGCCCCCCCAATGGTATGCCCCGAAAGGTGAAGTGAAGCTGAAGACTCATTTAGTGTTAAACTAAAAATGTAACCCAAGTCTTAACTGGACTCCTGACAACAGATGCAGCTGTGACATGCAAACCCTACATGTGGATGAATGCTGGAAGAGACAGGATTCTTTTTCTTTAAACTACGAAACCAATGCAACATTAAATGAACTATTATTTTTGTATCTATTTATTGTTTTTTGCATGTTGAAAAAATCTAATGTGAAACTGCACATATGCACACTTAACTGCCTGCTCAAACAAGGGGGAAAAAACCCTATATTTTTATTAAGATGTTTTAAGTTGTTTTTTTATTGAATGGATAACATTTATTTTATCATATTTAAAAGTGGACCTATGGACGAATTTCCTTTTTATTTTCATACACGTGTCATACACTACATATTACATTCACTGCAAAATATACTGAATATGTTCATACCTCCCTTCCTAAAAACGGTGCAAGCAGATATTTTGGAAACCTTGGTACAGTGCTCAACACCCCTCAAGTTCAGCATTCCACACAGTGTAGATACATACAGATACCTACAGAGTAACAATGCCATCCCTTTTCTTTGTAATTCACAAAAACTGTACAAAACTAGACAAGATTATTTCTTCTTCATGGCACCGTTTCTCATTTATTGATTGACCTGTTCAGCCCTTTAGTCTTCATTGACCCTGTTCGGCCGTTTGCAGTCTTCTTTGGCCCCGTTTGGTTCTTTACTTCCCTGTTCAGTCCTATTTGTTCCTGTTCAGCCGTGTTTGGTCCTATTTGGCCACGCAGTACCTTATTCTCCTCAGTCTTGCATTGTACCTTTCACTCAGCTCCTAATTGAGACCTGCGATGACAGGCTGTCCCAGGCCACTCGATCTGTGTGTCTTCCGTCTTGTTGTAAGTATTACTCTATTCCAGAAGCAGACACATCTGAAGAGAAAGCCAGGATTAATTGTGCACTGTTCCAGGTTATCTGCCATCACATCGCCCTGCAGCTCTCCTGCTGGCCACTAGGTGGCAGGCGGCAGTTGCAGTCTGAAACTGCAATAAGTGAGGGAGGGTGTTTCCCCTGCACTGCCTCAAGGTAGCCAAACTGCTTGCACCTGAGGGCTCATTCAGACCCGTGCATCTAACCCCGGGCTGCAGGGGGCAGCTGCAGGCTTCCTGTCTCTGCTCTTACACATTCCGTTTCTCCAAACCTATGCGCTGGGAGTGGTTAATGTATTTATTTCTGTAGCAGTGTGAGGTGAACTACACCTGCAGCCGACTGGTGGCTCCATTACATTCCGGCTGTTCTTTCAGCATCTCTGCTCATGCTCCTGATGCTAGTCTGCTCCGTGTGGTGTAGCCATGTGTGATTCTGTCTATGTCTGACAACCGCAATGCAAAAGGTACAAATGTGAGAGAAACTAATTTTAATATTTGGAGGAAAATAAAGAACTGAACTAAATAAATGGATAAAACAGTCCTTGTGTTTGTCAGCTCATCAATATAAATCTAAATCACCTTAAACAGTTGCCTTGGGCTGCATTGGTTTAATCATGAGTGTTCACAGATTAAAGGAGACCATATATAGATCGCATGCATTGCTAAATATTTGTAAATTATTGTCTTTTATTTGTAATTAAGAAAAACCTTTATAGAGTTGTTTTTTATATATTTTTATTTGACAGTATAGAGTATTTTGTGTTGATCAGTGGCAATAAATCCAAAATAAATCGATTTTGATTCCATGAAAAAAATAAAATGTGAAAAAGGAGGGTGAATACTTATACCTACTGTATATTTTAGGTATTAAACATTCTGAATGAACATTTATTCAAATCTGTCGATATATTTTTGTCTGCATGTATAAAACACTGCCACCTGTACAGCACTGCCATCTGTACTGTATTCTGTCACACCAGAAACACCAAATTATCTTAACATTGACTAATTGATGGTCTACAGTTTTACAACCACATAGCTTGCAAGCCAGCTACATTAGCCAAAGCAAGAATACAGAACAGAGCCTACTTTTCAAAGTCTGCCAGTTTGGTTGCCAAGCAGTGTGCACTGAAGAATTGAAATGGGGATAATTGTTTTTAAATGTTGAAATACATAAAGAAAGACAACACTTGTCATCAAACCAATCTGAAGAAATTCAATATTGTATTACAATTTTCTAGTACAGTGTGTGTGGCTCCAAAGTTGTAAGTGGAGATGGTTTCCTCAAAAAAATAAACACTCAGAATGAGTACAGCCACAAGTAATCATGTCAATTGTCAATATGTTCTTAAGGTTTTCCTTGAGTTTTGAATTTAAACACTCATTTATTCCAGTAACAAATAGTTGAGGTTTCACTGAGGCTAAAACCTAGGTCTGTCTACCTTACAGCTACACTACAGAGTAGTGGAACCCACTTATTCTCCATGATAAAAGGTCTGTAATAATGTGAATTTCATTTTAGTTTACATATCAAAATTCGACAAATCAAAAATTGAAATTCCTGCCGTTAATAAAAATCCCATAGCACAATTGTGAAAAATCTTGGTCTCCCGCCCGCGTGGCGCGGAAGCCAGAAAAATAGTTTAGCTTACTCCCTTAACTTTGGGTAGAGGCTAGATGCTCCTCTTTCAGAGGACCGAGATGCGAGGTACACGTGACATCAAATGCGCAAAAATGAACATCGTCACTCATGATCAGGGTTAGGGTTATGTTTAGGGTTAGGTTTAGGTCACACGCACTGTAAAATCGAAACAAACCAACAGGCCAATCACATCTCGAATCGCATCTCATCCTCTGGAAGAGGGGCATCTAGCCTCTACCCTTAACTTTAGTCATTGCTAGATAATAACCCTATTTTGTTTCCAGATCTCGCGCATTTGTAATAGTACATTCATGTAATGGTAGTCCTTAACACTACAGATGTAATATCTTTCTGGCCACTGAGGCTTTTGTGGCGCACGTCCGACTTTGAATAAAATCAGAGAGCGAAGATTTTCCCTACTCACTTCTCTTCAGAATTCAAGGGAGAGAATTTGCGTTCCATTCGTCATTCACATTCACAAAGGTTATTTTGAGATTTAAGATAAATTCATTCATTATTGGCCACGGAGACCGGGGTTCGATTCCCCGTCCTGCCAGAGTCGGCTCTGGCCGGGAGTGCCACCAGGGGGCGGCGATTGGCTGTCTGCCCCAGGGAGGGGGGAGGGAAGCCGACAGGACGTTTGCTGCGTATAAGAGTGGCCCTGTAGTACCGGGTTACTGTCGACGGCCTGATGAGTGCCGTCTCGGAGGAGACGTTACTTCGCCTTCGTCACTACCGGTCACAGGACTACGGCAGCGAACTCACATTACTAGCGGGTCTAATTGGCTACTAAATTGGGAGAAAATGGGATAAAATCAGAAACAAAATCTTTAATGAATTAAACATTTTTTTTTTTTTATTATTGCCAATAAAATAGTCATTTTGTCAACTTATGTTTGTTAGCAATGCAGATCAGCAGAAGTAGCTAGTATTTGGTTTCCTAATGTTTTCTGGCTATTTCTTTAGCTAGCTAGCCCTTCTACTGTAACTGTAAGTACCTAACTGTAACTGGCTATCTGACGTTAGAATCCTCTCCGCTTGCTGAGGTAAATTGACTAAAATGCTATGATTTTTATTAATAAAATGCTACAAGTCTACTTGGATGACATCCTGGTCCATGCAGCCACCTATGCCACCGCTCTCAACAACCTGCACCTGGTGTTCCAACAAATAGCCAAGGCTAACCTGCACCTGAACCCAGCCAAGTGCAGCCTCTTCTGTCGCCAAACCAGCTTCCTGGGACATGTCATCAGCGGTGGCCAGTTCTGACCTCTACAACGGAGGTGCTCAGCTTACTGGGCCTGGCGTCCTACTACAGGTGATTCATCACTCGGTTTGCGGACATTGCTCATCCCCTGCATCAACTGACGGAGAAGGCGCAGCAATTCCAGTAGTCCCCCTCCAGCCAGGACGCCTTCGATCGGCTCTGTAGGGTCCTCACCATGGCTCTAGTCCTTGCAATCCCTGACCCGTTCAAGCCCTTCTTCCTGGACACTGATGCCAGCAATGAAGGTGTCGATGCGGTCCTCTCCCAGATGGGGGAACACGGTGAGAGAGCAGTGGTGTATTACAGCCGAGCACTACATTGCCTGGAGCGCACCTACTGCGTGACCAGACGGTAGCTGCTGGTGGTAGTAACGGCGATAAAACACGTTAGGGCGTACCTGATGGGGAGGCGCTTCTTAAAAAACTAAAAAAGCTTTATAAAAAGGTACAAAAGTTCTTAATCATTTCAAAAACATTTGTCTGTAAGCTCTGTTGAATGTATGAATAAATCCTGTCCTTCTATAATTCAAATATGGGATGTAGCTTGCCAAATATTACTTAAAAATTGAATATTTATGTTTAGCCATTATAATTATAACACTGATGTTATTATCGAATTTCTTATAATTTGGGCATTGTCAAATAGAATAAGCAAGTAAACTTGTGGAAAATACAACTGTAAAGTTCAGGTGGGACAATAAAACTACTAGTAACTTGTATGACAACTTAACAATTCATAAAATGGTAGCATTTTATTAATAAAAATCGTAGCATTTTAGTCAATTTACCTCAGCAAGCGGACAAGATTCTAACGTCAGGTCGCCAGTTACAGTTACAGTAGAAGGGTAGCTAGCTAACGAAATAGCCAGAAAACGTTAGGAAACCAAATACTAGATACTTTGATCTACATTGCCAACAAACATAACTTGACAAAATAATTTTATTGCCAATAATTAATTCGCTTACCTTAAATCTCAAAATAACCTTGCGAATGACGAACGGAACGAAAAACCTCTCGCTTGAATACTGACGAGAAGTGAGTAAGGAAAACCTCCCCTCTATGCTTTTATTCAAAATCGGAAGTGCGCCACAAAAGCTTCAGTGGCCAGAAAGATATTACATCCGTAGTGTTAAGGACTACCATTGGAATTGGATGGGAAAAGTTAACGCAGGAGGTCTCAGTGCGAAACCGCTGATATCACATTAAATATGAATTGTAGTCATCAAAATGCCATCTAGTCAGCTGGTGCGTGAGCTTGAAAGTGTTATTTAATACTATTACGATGGAATATCATGGATGTATATCCAACATATTACGTTAGGGATGTTGAATGAGTAACTGGATAATTCGGGAAATTATTCTCATGTGGATTTCGGTCGTATAGTGGTTATCACGTTCGCCTCAAATGCGAAAGATTTTCCGGTCAGAACCCGCACGGAAACTCTATTTTCTATTTTGTTCCGACTGCCATTAACATAAAAAAACAGATATATTTATCTTTTAGGTTGCGTACTTTGAGAGACAATAATCTAATATTATCCTCTCGGGTAGTTTAACTGTAGTACCCACAATGCACCACTAGTTGCTTGCCCCCGATCACTTCACTTCTCTTTCCGGTTAATTGTGTCTCTTTTCCTGTGCCTGGATATGCGAAGAACTAGGCAAGCGAGGCCTCCTATCTAAATCCGACTCCATCATCC
The DNA here is from genome assembly GCA_029706075.1 of Aldrovandia affinis. Lineage (NCBI taxonomy): Eukaryota > Metazoa > Chordata > Actinopteri > Notacanthiformes > Halosauridae > Aldrovandia > Aldrovandia affinis. The sequence goes on along the minus strand of JAINUG010000033.1, from coordinate 6,284,222 downwards.
CCGAAAGGCACGGTTTACTTTCGGCAAAATGACCGAACAAATGACAGTGAGGGGGACCCTGAAGGGCCATAACGGTTGGGTCACCCAGATCGCCACAACTCCGCAGTTTCCCGATATGATCCTGTCTGCTTCCAGAGGTAACCGAGTTGCCGCCATAACAGCGCCGGATACTTTAGCGGGCTACGTGGTACTATAACGTAGTCGCTGGTTCAACGAAGCAATGTTACACACAAGTCAAAGTGCTTTGCATACAGTTTCATTCGTCGACATTAGTTGTACAGCTGGCTACAATTTGTCAGTTGACATTGAACATGACTCGATGACTTGTCCGCTTCCTTGTTTGTACTTTGCAAACAAACCAGTCTTGACAATAAACACGTTGCTGAAGTCGAAAAGTGACGTGCGTTGGGTGTAGCAGACGAGTTACTAAACTAATACTTTAACACAATAATCACCGATTTCGTTATAGCTAGCTAGAGAGCTATTTAGCAAACTGATGTAAATGAGTAATTCAAAATTTTATGCGAGATTACCGTGTCATGGATTTACGAGACGAACCTAAGAAAATGGCTTTCCATGGGTTTTTTTGATGCCAGCAATATTGCTGAATGCTAAAGTTATCTGTCAACTGGTGAGAACTGGTGGTTCTCAAACTCGGCCCCCCCGTGTATGCTGGTTTTGGTTCGAATCATAATTGGAAACGTAATATGATGTTAAGGACACTTGAATGGTTATTTACCCACTCAAGGCAATATTAAGGCAATATTATCTCAGAAATGGCTACAACACCAGGTGATTTCATGCCCCTCCTTGGTTGAAGAATGAGACACCTGGTGTATAAATATCCAATATTCACATCCCACTTTTAACCAGTCCAATCAACTAATGCTTTAATTTTCTTGAACCTGCGATGTGATGCATGATTCCTTTAGAAAGAGCTTACCTGTTTAATTGATTCAATTATAGACTGGCAGGTGAAATCAGTAGGGTCCTAATTGTTGAAAGTGTGGACACCTGGTCACTGAAACTAAACCATTTGTGTTCAATGACAGAAAATGGCAGTGAGCAAAAGCTGCATTGTGTTAAAATAAGTCTTAAGGAAAAAAACCATAATAGAATTTAAACGTTAAATGTTTTCAACAAACTTAATTGATCAAGAGATGGTAGGTCCCCAGGGCCCAGTCTGAGAACCACTGACTTGGATGAAAGAAATCTAAAAGTACATTTACTTCTATACACCCACTAGGGAGTGTAGAAGTAAACTCTCCTGTGTTGTCTGCCTTTTTGATTTAAGATTGAATGTTTTCAGTTTCTTTGATTGTCATGATAATAATATATGCCATTTAGCAGACACTTTTATCCAAAGCGACTTACAATAGTAATTGCATTATAGTTTTCAGTATATGTGGCCCCAGTGGTAATCGAACCCACAACCTAAGGGTTGCCAACACCATGCTCTACCCACTGAGCCACATGGTCATGAGTGACCATATGATTGCACCTAGGGATGTTATCAATTCATCGATAGTAGTGAATATAAAAAAACGTTAAAATATGTCCCACCCCCAAATGTCAAGTAAAAAAACCCAAAAACATTTCCTACAGTAGCAACAAATCAATATAATTCAATTCAAATATTTGGTGGGCCCAGGCAATTTGTGTGTGGGCCAAATCATTTTGTGAATTATTTAGCATTAACATGTAATAGTGTAAATATGACTTAAAACTATTGCAGACTACATGCTATTGTAATACAAAAAATACAAAATATAATCAATATCATTGTTTTTATTGTACATCAAACATAACAATCAACAGACATTTGTATGTAGACATGATAAATTGTCGATTTGATAATGAAGCTTATTTTAACATTGTTGTAGTAGTTGCAAGCAAAATCATTTTTAATTGGCTATCTATCAAAATGATACGCTAGTTCATTTAATCTTGTCTGTTTCAACTTCACATCTCAACATCAAAAATAACAATCAATAGAAATTCATAGACATATGACAGCCTACATTTGATGATCAAGCTTCTGAACATTATCAGGTAGGCATTGTGGTATAATAGGCAGGCTATGTGGTATAATGGTTAGGGAACTGGGCTTGTAACCTTAAGATTGCAGGTTCAAGTGCCTCCCGTGTGGTCCAGTGGTTACAATGTTCGACATTGGCCACGGCGACCGGGGTTCAATTCCCCGTCGCGCCAGAGTCGGCAATTGGCTGTCCGCCCCAGGGAGGGGGGAGGGAAGCCGACAGGACGTTCGCTGCGCACAGGAGTGGCCCTGTAGGACCGGGTTACGGTCGACGAGCTGGCAAGTGCCGTCTCAGAGGAGACGATGCTTCACCTTCGTTACTACCGGTTGCAGGACTATGGCAGCTCACATTACTAGGGGGGATTGACATTAAAAAAGCTGGTGTAATTGGCTACTAAATTGGGATAAAATCTGAAACAAAATCTTTAAAAAAAGAAAAAAAGATTGCAGTTGGGACCCTTGAGCAAGGTACTTAACCTGAACTGCTTCAGTTAATATCCAGCTGTATAAATGAAATGTAAACTGTAAGTCGCTCTGGATACAATAAAATATTTTCCCTGACTTCGCATAATAGGCCTACTGTCAGAAATGTTAACGTAACTTAAATTAGTGGCTTTTGGGCTATGTTGAAGTGCTATTTCATATTACAGTGACCTTTGGTACACTGCAAATTGCTTTTGGTTAACAACGTTCAATGAATCAGAGTTTGTCCGACTAAACATATTTTGGCTACATGGATGCACATTAATACATCTCGCTCTCCCTCTCAGACTCAGTCTCTCTCTGCTTGCTAGCTAGCTCTGGCTGTTGCTGCAGCCAGTGGTGATGGAAGTTTGGTGATTTTCACTTTACGCTAACTACACATTATAAGTTGGCGTTTTGGAAATTTGCAGGCAAGACAGGCCACTGTAAACTGTACGGTACAGTGTAGCACACAGCTTCTGCTATGTTCAGCTGTGTTTGTTTCAGTCAGGGGAGCCTACAGTTTTTGATAAGTTAGACAAGTGTGTGGTGATAACAATGGGGAGCGTAGTGTAAATGGTTTTTCTGTGACTAAACAGCTTGTTTCATTAATTAAAAAAATAATTTGGGGCAATTTCCAGTAGCCTACATGTAATAGGTTCATCACGAGTCTTGCAGCTTGCTGTTTAACTGCTGTTTTGACTCTCCCAAGTGTACAAGGCACTCATTGAGAGTGTGCGTACTTTAGAGATTGTCTCCTGGTTTAACCTTTTAACAGTGAAAAGCAAAACAAAATTATCCAGGATAGTCAATCAGGCAAGCAAAATCACTGGGTCCAGACAGATTCAACTCAGACATCTACCCCCAAGCAGTCAGACGGAACTCAAACAAAATAGTCGAAGACCCTAACCACCCACTCCACAGCTCATTTGAGCTCTTGCCACTAGGTCTGCGATATAGGGTCAATTATTCGATTGGCAGAAATGAGTCATTATATCCCTAATTGCAACGAAGGTATTGAAACAAGTATGTTAGCCGCAATGATGACCAGTAAACAAAATGTTGCTAATCCACATCTTTGCTGCCAACATTTCTGGTAACAAACTGAATCACTTCATGTGCAATGACTTTGCCAGTGCCTACCCATGTCTGTTTCATGATTGAATTGCATCAAGCTTGCCTGTTGTGAAGGATGAGCCTTCACCCATCTTTTATATATTTTTATTTCAGATTATTTAGTGGCCAATTATACCCTCTATTTATTTTGATTTGCCCTCCCCACACAAACTCGCCGCCCATCTCTACGAGGCAAGCTAATTCTCTGAGGGCAGTGCACTCCGCTTCCTTCAAGACGGAATTCGCCCACCCATGTTCTGGAGACACCCTTATGCGCTTCTCAGCTAGTTCGTGCCGGCTCCCCCTGGGGCAAACAGCCAAACGCTGCCCCTAATTTGGGCTCACCACCAGGGCTGGTCTGGCACAGTCGGGTTTTGAATCGCTACCGTGATAGGGTATGAATGCTAATTGCCAAAAATCTATTTGTGAAACCTTTTAATCAATGGCTGATGATTGAGTTATTGTCAGTTCTCTTATTGGAGGATCCTGTCTGTCTGTGTCTTCAATTTACAAATCAACAATTTAATTAGACTGACTGTGATTGTGTTTAATTGTGCGTGGGTGTGACTGAGCTGGTAATTGCCTAAATGAGCTCACCTGAGCCAATTTGGGATGTTTAAGCACAGGTGTGTAGTTGTTGGGGAGTTCAGTGCGATTCTTGCCACTATGCGAGCCCTTGTGTTACTGGTTCAGGAGTTGGTTTTGTCTCCTGCTGTCCAGATAAGTCCATAATCATGTGGAAGCTGACACGCGATGAGACCAACTACGGCATTCCCCAGCGGTCGCTGACTGGGCACTCACACTTTGTGAGCGATGTGGTCATCTCCTCCGATGGGCAGTTTGCCTTGTCTGGGTCCTGGGACGGGACCCTGCGTCTGTGGGACTTGACCACGTGAGTGAGGTGGGGTAGGGGTTCACATAGCAAAAGCATTGTTACAATGTAAAAAAAACTAACCAAAAACAAGCACCAAATGCATTGCATTCAGTGTTTATGGCCAAAGGCTAATTTACAAACACCCGTCCCCAATAAATTACAGAAAAACAAAATGCATGTACAAATGCATTAAAGTACATCCAAATTATAACAAAATGGAAATAAAATGCAAGCAACTAAATTACATGAGCAACCATAGATTTTTATAACTTATTATTAAAAGTTTTATACGTTTTTTTTCGAAATGCTCTGATGGATATTTACCTGTACAATGATGGTGCAGCCCAGCCCTGAAAGCGCTGTGGTGATTGTGAAGTGCATCAGACAAAGTTTTGAAATTAAGTTGAATAAGGGCTGTTTGGCTGTTTATTTGCTCTAATATGTGAAATGCAAGGAAAAGGTTGTGCACATTGCTCTCCAGGAAATGGTCACCATGATAGCATGAACGGTGGTTAAATGTAGCGCAGAACATTTATTCAGTTGAGAGATACCCACAGCCCTCCCTTCACTAGTTCACTAGTTCACTAGTTCTGTAGTGGAGGGGAATAAATGATGTAACCCAGTGTTTCTCACACCTGGTGGACCATTATGTGTACTGGTTTTATTTTCAGCTGTGTTCAGTCATTTGTGGATTGTGGTTTTAATGTTTAGCTGCTGTGGAATTTTGCATCGTTTGACAAAGTTCTCTGATATAAGGTAATTGTGAATGAAATGTGTTATCGTAGTTATGTCTCTGCACTGCAATAAAGGTAAAGTAGCAGTAATGATTTTTTAAATGATGCAGCTTCAATACATTTAAGGCAGTAGGGTCAGTTGATTAATCTTAATTGTTTATAGACCCAATTGCAGTTACTCAGAAGTAGAACAACAAATTAGTCATAATCAATTACTTGAATGTAATTATTTCTTCTCAATCAGGCAAAGGAATTAAGGAATAAGTTGAGGAATACCTTTTGCTTTTGTCATTGTAACAGCAAAAAAAATCACCTCTGACATTTTTCTTCAGAAATGGCTTGCAGTAGATAATTGTCTTGAGTGACCTCAAATCCAAAGTTGCAGTCGATTTGAGCTCTAATGAATTGAACCTAGCAGGAAGGAAAGCCTTCAGGCTCTGCTGTTCACTAGGATGAATAAATGCAGATGTACACCAAGCTCTCTTTCCCTGGTCTCGCTCAACAGGGGCACCACAACCCGCCAATTTGTTGGTCACACCAAGGACGTCCTCAGTGTTGCCTTCTCCGCCGATAACCGGCAGATTGTGTCCGGCTCCCGGGACAAGACCATCAAGCTGTGGAACACCCTGGGGGTCTGCAAGTATACCATCCAGGTGACTCCCTATCATATCTGTATCCCATTGCAATACATTAAAAAAAAATTAATCATTTCATAAAGATGACTTTAGAATGGACGGTCGAATATGAGCTTCATTGTCTACTGCCTGTGCCCGTCCCAAATGGGTGCAGATACTTTTCAGTGCGAACATCTAGATTCATGGCATTGTATCCATTCATTTCTGAGGAGTTGTCCTCATTAAAGAGATCAAACCCATCCCGATGATTACATAACTTATCGCCTGAGCCTTTGGGGTTTTGACGACAAGTCCTCCAATTATGAAGGGATGTGAGGTGCACGAGATACAGGCAGCACATCCAAGTTAATCTAAGATTTCTTAAAACCTTTTCATCTCTGTTAGTTGATGTGCTCAACATAACTTTTAAGCTATTCCATTTCATGGTTGACAATTAAAAATGGTGAACTGAGGGAGTGGAGAATGTTGGTTGTGGTGGAAGGGAGGGTGGTTCCTTCAAAATCGTTTTGGAGATGAACAGGTAAAAAGAGCAGTGATCCACAGGTCCAGTATTTGAGTGCTTCCTGCCATTGTCGGAACCCTGCTGCAGGGCTTCCAGGCACTCCAGTGTAAAGCCTTTGTTATCGCTTCTGATGTGACCTCTTGCTGCACCACTGTTTCAAAACGTGCTGTTGGGTTGTACATTTTGATGCTAGCACTACCAAAAGGACTGATTCTGTAAGTGTTTCATCCCTCTGAATGCAAGATAAAAGCAAACTCTGCTCACCAAGATCATGACAATGAAACTGTAATGTGGTTGCCTTAGCCAGTGTTGTCCAGTTGTACTGTACTGCCGTGTTGCTTTCTGTTCTACTACACCATGAAGTCATTACTGGCACTAATGTTTCATTATGAGCGGTAAAAAGCTTATCCTCTCAAAGTAGTCCACGGTGTCCCAGCCCTGGGCTGTACACCTTACATTCTTGACATCAAAGTAAGTTAACTGTGTCTTAACGGACCAACCACAACTCAGTTCAGGGTTCAATTAACGGTTCAGTCAAACCTAATCTGGAATCAAGCTCCGCTGGAATCAAAACCAGCCTGTCCGCTATGCACGATCCTTGACAGCCTGTGTTTAGCTGTTTCAGGTTCTGTCTGGTAACTTTTAGGGTTTGGTTAAATTATCGGTGTATTTAACCAATATATTGTTTAAAGGACAGTAAATTGTTTTAAAGAGGATTTGGAGAAATGCTGACATAACGTAACCATAACGTTTGTTTCCCTGTGACCCGTAGGACGAGAGCCACACTGAGTGGGCGTCTTGTGTGCGCTTCTCCCCAAACAGCAGCAATCCCATCATCGTGTCCTGTGGCTGGGACAAGATGGTCAAGGTAGGAGGCCACGTCCACAGCCCTGCAGTGCCACACCAATGCAAGCCCTTGGCAACGAGCACTCAAACGTGAGCTCCATCACCTGTTTGTGTGTTTGTGCCGAACTATAAATTATATATATATATGCACTTTTCGTTGTGAACATCTAGATTGGTGGCATTGTATCCATTTATTTGTAAGGAGTTGCCCTTGTTAAAGAGATCAAACCCATCCCGATGATTACATAATTTATCGCCTGAGCCCTTGGGGTTTTGACGACAAGTCCTCCAATTATGAAGGGATGTGAAGTGCACAAGATACAGGCAGCACATCTAAGTTAATGTAAAATTTATTTAAACCTTTTCATCTCTGTTAGTTGATGTGCTCAACAGAACTGTTAACATGTAGCTCTTATTTCTGTTCTGATAATCTGATACAGATGCTCCTGAAGATAATTTAAATGGTTAATCTCAAGGAATCACACATGGGGGCACCTCTTGTTTGACAGGTGTGGAACCTGGCCAACTGCAAGCTGAAGACCAACCACATCGGCCACACGGGATACCTGAACACCGTCACTGTCTCTCCAGATGGCTCGCTGTGCGCTTCTGGTGGCAAGGTATGTTCGGAAGGATGAGCATGCCGATGGTGTGGGGAGGTGTCCGTCATCTGCTTGGTTGTTTCTGAGCGGTGACGAACTGGAATGCCATCTGTGTTCCTGAGTTTCTGAGCATGTGCAGCACCAATGCAAGAGTCTGTTGGCTCCTCAGCCCTGGGGTGTGCTGCAGAGGGAGGTGCTGCAGCTGCAGACCTGCCAATGTCTATGCACTATGAGGTCACAAAATAAGTGGACATGACATCATGAGCAATTGATATTGCTTCCTCGTTTATTCCAAATGTGCACAGAGCCATTCATGGCTCCGCCTCAAAAGGATCTTCGATTGTGTTGACTGGTCTTCATTTGTGTGGTTATGATATTGAGGAGGATGTTTTTATAGTTGCATGTGGGTGTGGTCTTCCTGTAATGACCCTCGCTGTTTCCCGCTCTGTTGCGCAGGACGGGCAGGCCATGCTGTGGGACCTGAACGAGGGAAAGCACCTGTACACCCTGGATGGAGGCGACCCCATCAGCGCCCTCTGCTTCAGCCCCAACCGTTATTGGCTGTGCGCTGCCACCGGCCCCAGCATCAAGATCTGGGTAAGAGAGGCAGCCCCCAGTCTCGACCATGCCGAGCTTTGTGTAAGCTGTAGGGTTCCCACGCTCCTTCAAAATCCTTGAACGTCGTCAGATTTGGAAAGATGAAAAGGAAGTTATTGAAATGTACACAAATGCAAATGTCATTTTTGACAGAGGAACTTTAAAGTGCAAAAGAAAACAATTATGAAGTTAAAGGAGCTAGTGAATATTTGGCAGTTGCTTTAAAAAGCCTTTACAAAAAAGCACTACAAAAGCCATAAAGTAGACTACACACATTTTTTGGACGTTATCGGTGACTCATGATATGAGTCAATCATAGTGTGCTGTAGGAAGCAGACTATTGATTGGGTCATGTGAGCCAGTTGGCTGGCATCACATGGCAGCCTCCCCTCTTTGTTCATTAAGCCTCGCTCTCCCGTCATGAACTCTAATCTCTCAACTAACTAATCACCATCCTTTGCTTGTTTCCCCACTACCCCACTCTCCTATTTTGACCCCCTCCCCTTCCAAATCCTTATCCCTCCCCCTCAGGACCTAGAGGGCAAGATCATTGTGGATGAGCTGAGACAGGAAGTGATCAGCACGAACAGCAAAGCAGAGCCGCCCCAGTGCACCTCCCTCGCCTGGTCTGCTGATGGACAGGTACGATCTCAACGCAATTCTACCCCCCACCCCCGTTTACTGCGCGCAGCACTTAAACCGCTCTGTACTCCACCAGACTTCACATCTGACTCAGAACCCCCAACCCCCCGGTGATTACACCCATTCACTATAAATCCAAAATCCGAGTCACACTGCTGAGAAGTCCTGCAAATATGAAGGGGGTTAAATTCTGTTCTCTCATATGTGCTGCTGTTAATATAATTGAATCTAGTAGCATTTTGTGGTGTGTAAGCTTCTGACCATTATGTACAAGTTGCTGAATGCAGAGCATATGTTTCTGAATGTTGTGCATAAGTTGCTAAAGGTACACAGTTCTCAGTGGTACCATACTGACCTGGTTGAATCATTGTCAGTGCCATGCAGCTAGTACAAAATAACGTGTCAACATTTAACTGGGTGCTGGATATTTTTCTTTATATGCCAGTTCCATTGTACCTTTTGAGCAAGCTTATACATGAAATTGTTTCACTAAATATCCAGCTGCATAAACAGGTTTTTAAGAATATACAATTATAAAATTGCACTGCATTACGGCATCTACGAGTTCAATTATGTAATGGCCACAGTGTCCTTGTTTGTCACTTTTTGTAAGTTGCTTTGGTTAAAGGCATCTGCTAAATGATTACTGTTTGTTCTGACTGATGTCGTTTCTGGTCAGGTCCTGTTGTAATCATTGTCTTCACAAACATTTTACCCATCAGCTATGTTTGGCTTTAGAGAAAGGGCTTCTCGCTGTCTACTGATCATTGTTTCATTCCTATTCAGACGCTGTTTGCTGGCTACACCGACAACCTGATCAGAGTTTGGCAGGTTACAATTGGCACCAGATAGAAAACCTCCCCAACTACATCAAGAGAACTGCTATGAACTGTTGAACAAAACCTTAAATAAAAAAAGGGAAAAAGAAATCCATTGTTCTGGTTTGTATTCTCCCAGTGCAAGGCCATCTGTCCTTACCTTGTTTTTGTTTGTTGGTATGAGCTGCAGATCTGGTACCACAGTGGATCACTCGGGATTCCTGAACTGAAAATCTTCCCAGTTTTCTCAGTCTTGTTTTGAAAAGGGGAGAATTAATACATTTTATTTTCCTGAAGTTGCATGATGAGTTCCAGTTGTCTCATTTGTGTTGTTATTCATCTTACAATATTTAACCTGTAAGTGATATTGTGTGTAGGCATGTTCCAGTGGCAGGGTGTATAGTTACAGGAAAAACAGGATTGTTTTTTGATGCCCTGTGTTGTGTCTCTGACACTCAGACTATTTTTGCTCATAGTTTTCATTGGAGATTCGCCATAGGTGGGTTTAGATTGACTGCACCTGATCTAGTCTAGATAAATGTTTTATATTGTTGCAGAATATAGTAAATGGCTAGGTCAAGCCATAGGCATGCATTTGAACACCACCTCCCCCTCATACACATTCCCATGTACAGTACTTTACAGTGTAGCAAATGTATTTAATATAATGTTTAATACTGAACCTGGGGTCCCTGGTTGGCTGAACCGGTAAAAGCACTTGACAGTAAAGGCTCAACAAAGTGGTCTTAATGGTGGCGGTTTCATCAAGTGGTTTAGAGTATTATTTTAACTTGGCATACCCCTTAAATGGGTATGATGATAAATTGTGTGTTCATTCTGATGTATGTAGTTGGTATAGTATTCCCATACATCATGGTATTGATCTGTGCTGTGGTGCTATCTTGACCTCCCATCTCTTGCTACACACAGCAATACTGTCACTTCTGACCTGTGTATTCTGTGATCAGTACAACACTGCACTTCCATGAGAGGGTTTCCCTACTATGGAGAAATGCACTAAAGCTTAGTGTCTATATTACAGTTCTTGAAAGTGCAGTGAGTGAAACTGACCTATTTTGCATCTTATCCTAGGGCTCTGCTTTTTTGCAGTGGTTCTGCAGGCAACGCTTAACATCTTATGCTGAACAGACAGGCTTTTTTCTGTTTGTTGAATACCAGTCTGTAGGTACACTGGAACTCTGTTGTATGAAGATGCTTACAGGTGCCAAAGTTTTGAGACCCCTTTAGCTATGCACTGCAAAAAAGGTGACAGCTTTGTGGCCTTGTCTTGTTTTGGCCTCAAGGACTGCAGACTGTTTTGTCTATCCATAATAAATGATCCCATTGAACAAGTAGAGGGAGCAGCATAGTGGCAGCCTGAGGATTGAGCTGGCCAAAGAACTAGGGAGGCTTCCTGCTCATGGAGTCTCATTTTTTCCCCAGTATGATTGTGTTGTAGAATTTGCCCCTTTTAGCTTCCATCATATACATATCTACATTTAAGTTAGGCCTTACCCCTTTTCCAGTCATGATACTTCGAGGGGTAACAGGGTGGGTTGTAATATCTGGCACATTACAATGTTGAATGGAATTGAATTGGCTATTGGCCATCACTTTTTGCTAGTGTGACCAAACACTGAACAGCAATTCATGAAGATTTCCAGACTGCTTGATCTCTGCTTACAACTTGTAAAGCATTGGCAAGTGTATTCATCGCTGCTCAGGGATCAGACACAAACCCAGGGGTAGGCACCCTGGATCCTGGAGTGCTAGGGATGTTTTTTTTCTCTCCATCTGAACCCCTAACATAATTGGATTAATTACTCAAATAAATACTTTCAAATCTAAGAGTAGGCCAAAGTGCAACCTACCAGTTTGTGGAAAAACTACGACTACCACCTCTAATATAAAATATGTTTGGGATTGCATGTAACTAATCTGAATTTAATAAAACATATTGTGGATATGATTGTGTTTGAATTATGCAGACTAGTCGGCAGTTGGCGTGAAAATGTATTTTCACACTTCTGTAGGACATATGCCCATCCTGGAGCAAAGAAACATGTTGAAATGAGTAGGTGGATCTTTTTCAACCACACAAACGTATATAAACAATTGAAAGCAAAGGGAAATGTTTTTTTGACAGCCTAAAGGCAAAAGAAAAATGTTATTGATTGGATGCCTTGATTTTTTAAATTCAGTTGGATCACAATATTTTATATTTTGGTGTTGAATGTAATCATTGTCAGAAAATGTGTTTCCTCTCTCATGACTTGTCATAGAGGTGTAAAACTTGTCCATAAAAGGAAACACTCCTCTGCCTCAACAGAATTGTTTACAACTGATAAATATTGATTTGCCATTCGTGTCATTCGGGCTTATTTCAGGACTTCCATAATTCAAGAACAGACATCTCACAACTCCCGCTAGTCTTTGTGTGACATAGGTATTCTATCAGCTCTGATTTACAGTCATCATCAAAGCTGGGAATCGATTATAAGGGAAAGGTCTACATGCTCAGGATGTTCACTTATTGCGGGTCGAAAAGCTGCATGGCCTTTTTAATTTATGAGCTGGTTGAACAAATCTTGGTTTCTGTTTTAACTGTTTGGGGTTAAAGTGTGCATTGAGTTTGATGGCAACTTGACAAAATAGTTGTTTGTGTGTTTGTTTATTGATCCATTTTTGGTGTGCACCTGCTGTGCCAATGTTTGTTATTCATTGACCAGATTCTCAGTTTTATTATAAGTTTGGTGAATTCTGTTTTTTCGACTCAAACCATTTAATCAGGTCATTCAGATTTTGCTGTGTTTATAAATAAGAGACAGCTGTTCCTTCAAACCTTTTCAGTCCCTCAGCAATGCTATCATTTCTGTCAGCGCAGTTATTAGGTGAGGTGTCTAACTCATCTTTTACAAAGCTGCTGTAAAAGTCAATGTAAAAGCATAGTAGGCCATGGATGCATACCAAGTACCCCAACGCTTCTTACGTGGCTCAGGTGGCAGTTTTATTGCTGTCTGGGTAATTGCGTGTTTAAGATGTTCCAAATAACGGTGTTTCCTACTCTGACCATGTTTGAATACCTTCTTCATTGTTGCAACAAGTTTGTCAATCTTTCAGAAATTGTCTGCCCATATATTGCAAGCAAGTGCTAATATATGAGCATTGCCTGTCAAATTAACAGAATTTGGAAATAAGCCTTGCAGAATGTCATTGTATGCCTTAACCATGTAGCTTGCGTTATCCTATACAAAGCCTGTGGTGACATTTAAATCCACTTTGTATGCATTTAAACTGTTAACAACGGCCTCTGCCTCTGTGGAGTGATTGACATATTGTATACAGTATCTGCCAGTAGGCCTACCACTCTCAAATAATCTGTTTCTCCTTGTAAAACATACAAAATGTAGATCATAATGGTCTTTCGTCTGTAACAACAGATATGCTGTTGGATTTTTTAGCCCATCTGGTTAAAACATTTGAAAAACATATATTTTATTTCGCTTTTGTCTATTTTTGCGATGCGCTGTAAATATTCCCTTCTCAAACCACCAGCAGTTGGATTGCCCCACCATTCACGTCATGCTTATTTAAAAAGGCGCATATTTTGGGGTTGTCAATTTTCTCAAGGGGAATATTTACGCTGACAAAGTCTTCTGTTACATCGTAAATTATGTTATGCCTCCTCTCCATACTGTCATTTCTTTTTTTGACAGCGGATGTCCCCTCACCCCTGTCAGATTTGATCTTTCGTTTTTCAATGACTTCAAATGCTGGTCTATTGTTGCTTTTTTCGTGTGTTGTAATAAAACATTGCAGGTTGTGCAAAATAAATTACGGCTATCGTGTGCAATGTTCCAGGCAGATATTGTTCTACATTTACATTTTACATTTTAGGCATTTAGCAGACACTCTTATCCATAGCGACTTACACAGTTTACATTTCTTTACATACAATCCATTTCACAGCTGGATATTTTACTGAAGCAATTCAGGTTAAGTACCTTGCTCAAGGGTACAACAGCAGTACAACCTCTGAGTTGCAAGCCCAGCTCCCTAACCATTACACCAGCTGGTCCCCAACCTCGGTCCTGGGGGCCCACTGTGTATGCTGGTTTTTGTTCCTGCTAGTCTCTTGATCAATTAAGGTTGCTGAAAACATCTGTCTAAGTTCTACCATTTTCTTCTCTGAAATTATTTTAACACAATGCAGGTTTGACTCATTGCCAATTGTTTTGTCATTGAATTCTTCGTTTTCCACAAATGGTTTCTGTGACCAGCTGTTCACTTAAATAAGGCCCCCACTGATTTCACCTGTCTACAATTGAATCAATTAAAAGATGTAACCTCTTTGTAAAGGAATCATGTGTCATACAGTGCATTACAGAAAATGAGAGCAATAGTGACTGATTAAATGTCCTGGGATGTGAACATGGGACGTTTATTGTTCATGGCATGCATAGCTATTTCTGACATATGGTCTTAACAGTGTGAAATCATGCTTTAATATAAATTAAAAGTGTTTAATTAAGAACAATTAACAGCTAGTTACAATAGAGGCTACAATTATGGTTGGAACGAAAACCAGCACACACAGTGGGCCCCCAGGACCGAGTTTGGGGACCACTGCATTACACTACACTGCCAGCCTACTACTACTACTGTCAGTTCTATTTCAGATAGAATTTTCCTCTTCGATCTGGCTGTAGCCTCCATATGTTTAGTTTTATGGAAACTCCCCTCTCTGAAATAACGTCAATTTGTAGACTTGCGCCCTTGCACTAACACTCAGATTGGCACTTAATTGTATAATTGGTCATGTTCATTTGAGTAATTGCCACTAATTACTGAAAATAATGTCATGAGGATCAGAAGGAACTGCAGCTTGAGAGCGGTGCTGAAAAACGCATGCCCTTATGTGACAACCCTCCCAATAGACTCGATTCCAGTTTTTTTTTTTTTTACCAGATTTGTAGATCTGAGTTGGGCAATTACAAATTATTTGTAAAAGAAAACGCCACTGCGGTGTGCCTGTTGGAATTATGGAATAGAGCTGGAAAATATTTTTCAAATTTTACACAAGACAAAACGACACTTGTCAGTTGTAACCAATGCAGTTGTCGATGCAGAAAGATGTGTCAGTAGGAGTCGCGGGAAACAAAAGCACCGTGAGAATTTTTGAAAGCAAAGCAAAAAAACGAAACCATTTATTTTCTCTCTATATACACTCTTGAGTCTAACCAAAACAACCGCGCAGGACAGTGACGTTCACTCCCTCACGTCACAGAATCGACTCTGCTGGTGAATTATGCCCCACGTCTTTTGAATTCATATGGGTAACTTTTCACCAGGCATCGTTAATCAGTGACAGAACAGACTGTCAAACAACTGACCATGATCAAATTTAATCAGTTTAGAACCTTATATTTTAATTAGATCTGTGTAGCCTTCGATTAATTTGTCATTTTTTAAATAGCTGACCCTTACTGAAAACTATTTTATTATTGTTAACACTATTAAACAATTGTTGTGCAGGGTAATTGTTCCTATAACTGCACTTTTTAAGTCAGTAGGCTATTTGACATCACTTAAAACAACGGCATACCTTGCACATTTCAAAGTACTGCCGCCTATCCGCGATTCAACACATCTGTCAATCATCTGTGCATATTTAGGCTATATAATTTATTAACGTAGATGATAGGGGTGGTGCAGCTTGATAATTGGTTTGAAAAAAGGGCGCTATTGACAACTTTTTGGCGGAAAAAAGTACGACTTAAGTACATGCGAGAAACAAGTCGAGCAGGAAGTGTGACATAATGTGGCCCTAGTTATAAATTATGATATACACCAACAAATTACAACTACATTTCATATACGGAATTGTAGTCATATCTCTTATTTAAAATGGCACTAAAGTTTTCGCAAAATAAATAATTTAATTGCTAACGTTATG
This sequence comes from Aldrovandia affinis, assembly GCA_029706075.1. NCBI lineage: Eukaryota > Metazoa > Chordata > Actinopteri > Notacanthiformes > Halosauridae > Aldrovandia > Aldrovandia affinis. Next base: position 6,268,400 of record JAINUG010000033.1, on the reverse strand, counting down.
TTGCCGAATAGCCTCGATATCACGAAGTCAGCAGTAGACTAAGTTAGCTCATGAAAACGGAATTCTATGATACCCGGGAAAATCCAAACTCCGAAGTCCAGCTCACTATTACATAACTTGCTAACTGACTGATTAATCACGCCTTGGAGACGTATTGACGAAACATCTTGCTCGATGAAAAAACTTGCTTCATATCCAGGCCACAGATTCTATTGATATAACTACGTTAAGTGAACTAGCTAGCACTAATGATAACAGTTAGCTAGCAATCGAGTTTGTTATGTTAGCTGGCTAGCTAACGTATGGTTAATGCAGTAGCAGTAGCTGGGTGGTCGCTTGAGGTCTGACGAGAGGCAAAACAACGTAACTTTTAGCTCAACTCCAGAAAATGTAAACATCGAATTGTGCGCATTAAATTAGTTTCATTTAAAAAATAATATAAACTATTATCAGCGAAGAAATTATTGTAATTGTGTTCTGCTGGTTGTTAGCTTAGCTTAAACGCATTTAAAAACATCGTAGCCGGAAGGCAAGCAGTGGGTGGGTACTTGGTGTGTAGACACCAATAGAAAGAAAGGTTCATTCTGATTGGCAGCATTAAATGCCGAATCGAGGATTTCTTTATTGAAACAGAACTCTTATCCGGTACTATAAAACCTGCCACGAGTTGGCATTGTGAGGGAGAATCCATCTTGAAGGACTATCTCCGGCTCCGTTAATTTGAGCAGTAAGCGGCGTTTGTTTATAAAACAGAATTATGTAACGTATTTTCCTATTATTAACTGTCGTTGCACGTGAACGTTATAATAATATTTTTGAATCGCCAGTTAGGTCTGGGGGACGTATTGATTATATAATTTAAATAGGCCTTTGAAAACACTAACGTGAGTTAGCAAGCGAAAAGCTGAAGGGAATGCGGCCTAGTTAGCTATTATGTAACGTAAGATCCGAGCGCGATGATGATTACAAGTTTGTACAGAGCAACTTGTTCGCTAGTTACATTTTAATACGCACGTCTATTACAGGATTTAAGTGGGCGTGATTGTTTATTTTTCCCATGGTAACGATTTGGCTAGCTAGCTAGCTAACGATGGCTAACAGTAACGTTCTCTCCTAAACGTCATTTTTATGGCACGCAAAATATGAATGGCTAGCTTCGTGTATTTCCCACCCATTTTGTCTCTGAAAGCCACAATGTATTTTATTTTTTTAGATAAAGGATTATTCTACCACCATGTCTGACACCGAACAGCAATTCATGGAAACCTCCGAAAATGGAAACGAAGGTGAGGAGGATCTGAATGGAGCAGAGACCACGGAGCAACCAGAACTTGCAGAAGACGACCCCGAAGAGCAAGAGGAGCAAGAGGAGGCAGTGGCCGAAACCGCGGCAGAGGGCGATTCCCAGAACGGGGCTTCGGAAGGCGGGCAGATAAACGCCAGTAAGAGCGAGGAAGATGCGGGGTGAGAATTTATTGTAAATCAATCCACTAAGTGTGTAATTTTACAATGGTTATAAAATATCGGATTTACAGATCTCTTATGAGATCAACGCCATGTAAAACGTTTGCAGGCGAAACGCTTTTGTTCTTGCGGTCTTTGTTGGCGCCATGTGCTGCACCAATGGGGGGGATGGGCAGTAGCTAGTTCTGATAGCATTTAGGCGCCTTTGCCTCAAGCAATATTGTTAAAGCGCAAGATCGATTTTGGGTAGCTACGTGCATACGGTTTTTGTAACCGAATGGTACCGTTACCATGCTAGTAAGTTGCATAACTTTTGTTTAACAACGAGGAATGCAGCCTGTTGAGTCCAGCAAGAAAAACGTTTTCTGTTGTTTGAAGAGCTCCGTAGGTGTGTTTTTGCGCCGTTTGGTGAAGACCACCGATGGCTCCGGTGTTTATTTTCTTATTTAAATTGTAAATCTTAACAGTTGCCTCCTACATAGTCAAACCCGTGTAGAACGAGATCACGTGCAGGATTTGGCGCAATTGCAATGTTTAAGCACTACATTCTGGAGGTTGTTTTGGAGCGATTGCCATCATGAAACGCAGTATATAGCACGTAACATTGGCAAAAAATCCATAGACTCGACACCTACGGATGTGGGGGTCAGTAGCTACTCCCAATAAAATGTGTATGTATACTTGTAGCTGAGCATCTTCCTTTCCTTCAGGAAAATGTTTGTTGGTGGACTTAGCTGGGACACCAACAGGAAAGACCTCAAGGATTACTTCTCCAAATTTGGTGAGGTGACAGACTGCACCATCAAGATGGACACGAACACAGGACGGTCAAGAGGCTTTGGGTTCATACTGTTCAAAGAGGCCTCCAGTGTGGACAAGGTAAGCAGGAAGTGAACATACCATTTGTGATTGTTTGAATCAAGGTTTCCGTGCTCCCTTTAAAGTCCGAAGGATTTCAGTTCTAGAAAATGATTACATGTGGAGGTACTTAAGAATGTACTTGAATTTTATTTAGATTTTTTGCAGTGATTTGGGAAACCTTCAAGTCAATGTTTTGCATAGCTTATGCCTTTTCAGAAAGTGATTCTGGATCAGAATAAACATTGCACTCAACAGGTGGGGGTTGAGAGGGCTAAACCTGGGACAACATTAATTTTCCGGGATATTAAGGACTTTTTGTATTACTGTATTGATGTAATCGTTGAATTTTTGACGGGTAAGTGTGTGAACCCTTTATTGCCTGCCATTGCGGAGTTGAGACCAAAACCTGCTCTTGTTTCTTAGGTGCTTGAACAGAAGGAACATAGGCTAGACGGACGACAAATAGACCCCAAGAAAGCAATGGCTATGAAGAAGGAGCCTGTTAAGAAAATCTTTGTTGGGGGACTGAATCCAGAGACCACGGAGGAGAAGATTCGGGAGTACTTTGGACCATTTGGAGAGGTTTGTTGCACTAAAGCAACAAATGTAAAGCTGTAAATTTGTTTTGCATTTGTGTAACTCTGCTTCCCACATCCTTTTAAAGGTCCTCGCATTTAGATGATAAAAATGATCAAATTCTGACAGGTAGTTTTAAATGCTTGCATTTGTATTGAAATGTATTTTTTAGATTTTGGTGATCATCTAGAATGGCTTTGTCTGTGTTATACAAATTATGCCTTTTTAAATGATCCTGTGTCACAATCCACATTCAACTTTCAACGGTTTTGGTTAGGATTTTTGTTTAAATATGATTCTGGGACGTTTTCTTTCTGGGATAAAGGTTTCATTTTCATATTGCTTTATCGATGGCCTGCAACACTCGTGGCATTAATTTTGGTTGCCAGTGGGACCCTGAAAAGATATCCTTCAATTGGTGGCATCTAAGTTTAGGAGCCCTGGTTGCTTCATAGTTCATGTTCCTGATCTTTTGCCCGTCCCCACCACAATTTGTAGATCGAATCCATCGAGCTTCCAATGGACCCAAAGACCAACAAAAGGAGGGGTTTTGTCTTCATCACATTCAAGGAGGAGTCTCCTGTGAAGAAGGTCCTTGAAAAGAAGTACCATAATGTTAGTGGAAGCAAGGTAACGAACGGAAAGGAAGGCCTTGTATGTATATTTTCATTTATCCTTTTTTCTCACTTTTTGTATGTGTTACCATTGTTGCAGTGGCTAGCTTGTGATTGTATTGGTGTTAAAAATAAATAAATTCAATGCATGCACAACTGCACCCTTGTATCCATGTCTCTTCTGTAGAGATCTTGGCACTCTGGGAAGGTTGGGCTTTTTAGGTTGCTTTAAAATGTTCTAATTTGTGAATTGGTTCTGCAGTATTGAAAATATTGAAATGCATGTGGTGCAGTGGCATGGTCTTGCTACTGAGGTAGATTTAGTGGAGTGATTTAAATCTTATGTGGTCACTGTACATGGTTGTTTCAAATGGGCAGTCTATCCACCTTATGACTGACCGCTCTCCAAACTTGTGCTGATCCTCCAGTGTGAGATTAAAATAGCCCAGCCCAAGGAGGTGTACCAGCAGCAGCAGTTTGGTGGACGAGGCGGTGGATATGGTGGCCGGGGCAGGGGCCGTGGTGGTGAGTGTCCTGAAGAAACCGGGCCTTTTTAATCTCCCTAGAACATCCTGGTTCTGAGAATCCTGGCGACCCTCCCACCCCATCCCCCCCCTATGTGCTGCTATTTTCTCAGGTCAGAACCAGAGTTGGAACCAGGGTTACAACAACTACTGGAACCAGGGCTATGGCAACCAGGGCTATGGCTACGGAGGCCAGCAGGGCTACGGTGGCTACGGGGCTTACGGCAACTACGACTACTCTTCTGGATACTACGGCTATGGAGGTGGCTATGATTACAGTAAGATTGCACCTCAACCTTTACATGGCCAGCATGTTTAGCACAGAATCTCTGAGCCCCTCCTCATCTCATCCTGCAGACCAGGGCAATGCAAGTTATGGAAAATCCCCAAGACGTGGCGGCCACCAGAGTAGCTACAAGCCATACTGATCGCATGTAGTGCAGGTAAGCATTTTGGCATTGTGTGGGTATGGATATGTGGTGGTTCTTGAAGACTTTGCTGTTCACACTCTACAGCTTGTTAATGAGGCTTTTCATGTTTTGATTCGAGGCCTGTTTTTCTCTTGGCACACTGTAGTGTAGTGTCTGAGATTTTAATTTGCCCCTTACAGATTTTTGTACAAGCTGGCCAGTTTTGTATCATTCAGCACATGGTTCATTGAGTTTAAATGAGAAGAATAAAATTTGCACTGGGATGGGAGGATTGATTTTTAAATGAGTCAAAGGATGGGTTGGTTTTGTGTAAATAACTCCTATTTACCCCTATTTCTATTAAGATCTTCCCTCCAATTGTTGCAGTTTGATTGTGGTTCACATAGCTTTTTGAATTGTATTTAACAGTGGTGCTTCAATCAGGTGTAGAATGTATAATTACAGGGCTGTTGTGTGATCTGCTTCTATTTTCACCAGTGCTGAAGTTTGCACAGTAATATATAATATAATGTGCCATTTGGCATACGCTTTTATCCAAAGCGAGTTACAGTAATGAATGCATACATTTTTCATCATATGTGGCCCGAATGGGAACTGTCAGTGTTTTCATTTCATTTTTTTCCAATTCAATATTGATTCTTTAAATCCAGGTATTGATCTCTACGTTCTAAAACGAGCAGATTTAGTTTCTTTTATCAAGAACTTTTGCCTGTTGGTGTCACTTCAACCATCTTTTCACAGCTACTCTGTATTTCGAGTAGTACGGAAGGCCCATTGAACCATCCGGGCATTCGCAATGATGGATGCCATAAATGATGGATGCTAACAGAGGCTGAAATCCGAAACAAACAAATATAACGTTGTAAAAACGCAGTGGGGATTGTATAGTATTGCTTTGTATCATTTTGATGCAAGATTCAGTTCCCCGACATACCATTTGTAATGTAATTAGTGTTTCAAGTTATTAAATGCATATTTAAACTGACGAGTAGAAGGACACGGCCAGAACATGAAAACAAGTTGACACACTAAAAGCACGTTACTGCTGACTGCCACAGAGCTGCAGCTCAGCCTGGAACCTGACTAGGTTGTCATGGCAAAGAACGATGCATAAACAAACAAACAAACAAACATGGGTTGATAAAATATAAAATATTTATATCTTTTTGCATGCCTCAGTTTTTGTGATTTTGAATACAAATGCACAACAGCTGATACACATTTTAAATTTTATGACACTCAATTAATTAATCTTAATCGTTTTAATCGCATCTTTTGATTTTTCAATTCAAATGTTTTGGTAAATGTCAATAATAGACCTGTTTACTATTTTAGCTAGACCAGTGCAACTGTTTATGACAGAGGATGCTGCAGCACCCAGACGACGCAATCTTTCTAGCCCCTTATCTTCGACCACCGAAAGTGATCTGTCCACGCCTGAGCCAGTGAGTCTCAATCTTGGCAGATGTTTGGCGCATTTTGAATTTAAAACCAAAGCGAATCAAAATAATGCTGTCTGTAAGCTTTACCATTCAGTATTTTTAAATTATGAAATACTCTGGTAACATGAGAACTTGCATGCTCACCTGACCAGTCACTACAAGGATGTTTTCTGACAGCCAGCAGCTAAGTTTGTGGATTCCAAACAGCCAAAACTGGACAAGGACATCTACATCTGTAAGGCCATATGCCTTAGTGTTGTGGAAACGGAGGGTTTGTTTACAGTTGCCTGCTAAAGTGGTTCTGTGTGGCTCAGTTGGTAGAGCACAGCGTTTGCAGTGCTTAGGTTGTGGGTTCAATTCCCACTGGGACCACAACATATACTGAAAAATGTATGCATTCACTACTGTAAGTCGCTTTGGATAAAAGTGTCTGCTAAATGGCATATATATATTATAAAGCAGAAGGTGTATGTATTAACATTTATTCCAATGCGCTACAGCACAAGTGTGTATTCATTGTTTAACTTGCCAAATATAGATTGTAATGTTAAAATCAATTTTGGGCTCAATTGGCAATTTGTCCCTTAAACCATATCATGCACATGATCATGATTTCAATACTCAGACGATACACTGTATAATATGTATTTATTCTTTGAATTTCAGTCATCTAACATATAAAATATAGATATTATGTGAAGTATTGAATCATATCCTAATCGAATCGCATCGTGAGGTTCTTGCCAGTACCCTCTGTACAAATATCCATCTTTGGTATCCCACATATCTTGATTCCCCAATTGGTTCAGACTTTGATGTTCAAAATTCTCAATGTAGAATCTTGGTAGGTTGGGTCCATTTTCATTCAATGGTCTCATTACAATGACTGGTCAGTTTCCAGTGAACTTTGCATTGGGACTAGATGTACTAGATCCCTGAGATCTGCCATCTTATGGTGGTAATACTTTTTTGTACTTATCAACCAAAATTGGCCTTTTTTTTGTTTTGATGACCTACATTTGGGTCCAACTTATTCTGAATCATTGTTTCGTGAAGCTGCCAATGTGACATTGTGAAAATGCACCGATGCTAATTCTATGTCCAATATTTTCTTTTCCGTATATGATGCGGTCTGATAATTGGGCATGTTTTGCAGTCAAATTAGTCGGGCCTACATGCAATTTGTTATACCTGATCAAATTGATCAAATCTTATGTTTAATGTCTTGCACAGGAGACCTCTGAGATCAGTTCAAGTATAAGTGTATTCACCCAATTTAGTTATGAAATTGTATTTCTGTCCTGTATGCTAACTTGGCCAACTTCAATTTGTTGCACGTTTTACTGAAGTTGCACAATAGATGTTTAATGAAAAAAAAAAATGGAAGTAAATGGAGGAGACACTGAATGCACCTTGATACTGTTACACGATACAATATGATATAAATGTATCAAATTTAAATGTAAAAAAATATTTTTTTGCTTTAGCGTGGGTATCTATCAAATTCTCTGCCCTGTTAAGTGTTCAGGTCGCCTGATAAAACGTCATTGCTATCAAACGAGCATATTCCAAGCCCATTCCGATGTTAAACCAATCCTTCCCCCCCACTCTGACTTGGTAATTGCTTATGGCTGCAGTTTTATAGTGCAGAATCATAAACCGCTTGATCTACGATGAGAAGATGATGATCCTTGATTGGCAGATGTTCCATGATCCATTGATTTAAGCCCTATGGCTGAGCTAGCAAAATCCTTCTTGATCAGAGATTTGAAAATGACCTGTGAATTGAAAATTTGATTTGTGCTTGTGGAGCAGGAGATGGCAGTACTCCTAGCAGTATTCGTTCTGTCCATGGAGTTTTGTATGGCAGCAAGCAAACGTTTTTGCTCAAATTTGAGATTTCAAAAATTAAATTAAACACATGCATGCCTGTGTTCAGGCTTGCCTTTTATTCTCAGGTACAAGTGGTGTGGTTCACAGTGCGTTCAACATTTTCTCTTCTCTCTCAAGGACTAAGGTGATTCGAAGCGAGTGCCCGTGGTGCAGCAGCAGATGCGGGAGCCTGACTTTCCTTTTGGAGTTGGCAGAATTACAGACTCATGCTCCATTTGTACAGAACAATTGAGGAATCGGGGGAAGCAAATGTCACTTTTCCACTTTTTATTTTTTTGTTTTGTGTCCATATACATTTCCAGTGATGGAAGTGTTATTTTTACTGTACTTTTTGGTACCTTTTTTGAATAATGTATTGTATGGTTGTATTTTACATGTCTTCTGGATTTACCACAACCGAGATCAGAGCTACCAGAGCTTTTGAAATAAACAATTTTGAGTAATTTTTTTCAGTGTTCCTAGATCTGCTTTATTTTTTGTGCTGAGTCTTGATGCAAGTTGCATGGCTTCGGAGGAGGAGGAGGGGGGGGGGGGTGGTTGTATGATGTAAAAGGGACTAGTTGGATTTAATTGTAAGCTTGTCTAGTAAATGTGTCAACAATTGGCTAGTAGACGAGGGCAGCCAGCTTTTTTTTGTTTGTTTGTTTTTTGGCTTTTAAAAGTTAACTTTGATCTTTTGTCTTCGTTTAAGTGGCTTTGATAGTGTTAATTATCTACACATTGAGATTACGCCTGCAAATGTAAGAGGGCATTCCCTCTCTCACTGGAAATTTCCTTTTCTCTAGTGTCTTGGGCAACTATTAGAAATAAACTTTTGGTTTAAGATTTGTGTGTATCCTTATTTAATACTCGTAATGCTGTTTTGTGGTTACTGATAATTCTAATGTTAAATTTCCTTGTACTGCAATGTACATTTGAGTGTGGTCTTCCACTAGACTTGAGATTGGATAATGCTACTGAAAATCTGAGGAATGCTGGCTTGCTTGCTCTTTTATTTTTTTCCCCCACCATATTCATTTTGAGTGACCGCACAATATGGATCTGTTAACTGAGTTAATATAAAGGAATCATGCGCTACTGGTTGGGTTATTGACATTTCATAATCTGAATTTCAAGGTACTGAGTTAACGGGCTGCTGTTTACAGATTATCAATTCATCATTGCCTTGGACAATGTAACACTCGTTGTGATTTGTACAAACATTCTTGACTGTGTAGGTTATACAAAAGATCAAATTCTATGCAAAGCCTAGCCTAATGGGCTAAAGTTAGCTGACCAGGTATGTTTGCTTGTCTTGCAGTAAGGTAACTCAATTTGAACCAAGGCCTTTAAAAAAATTGTCTCCCTCTTGAGGCACTTCTGGTGTATCAGTTTAATTTGTATAGAAGGTACTAGCACATACTCAATCTGGAGCAGAAACATCTGACATTGATGTACTGGCAGCAGGATACAAATTTACCGCTAGTGATGGTGTTTGAGTTTGAAAGAGAGCCTTCAGTTCTTGTGAAGGTGGTGGAAATCTACTCCACTCTAAATGACAGAACTTCATAACTTTTCAATTGTTGGAAGGTGTTCCTTCATCCTGGTGAAGGAACCACTGGAATGTGTTTAGCAGTTTATATGGGGGTGTTATTGTCATGGAATATGGGAACATCTTGAGGAAACAATGTTTGCACCATAAGATTCACCTGGCCTAAAATGGCTTCATATTCCTTGGCCATAATTCTACCAGATTAGAATAATCGTAATGCAGAGTAATAATGGGACTCAATGACTTCCACAAGATTGCTCCCCATACCATAACAGATTCACCGCTCAGAAGTCCAGGTTTTGTGCTCATTAAAACCAGGTTGTGCTTTGTTGCACGTTTGCCTTGGTTACATTCGGTTTCTGAATGGCGGCTCTACCGTAAATATCAGATTTTTGAAGCTTGGGATGTCCAGTTTTTGTTGAGACTGGGTCACAGAGGTTTAGATTCAGTTCTGTGGTCTTTTTTTTCTTTTCTTTGCAACTATCCTGTTAAGTTCATCTATCCCTGCAGATGAGCTTAGACTTCCGACCACTGTTCCCCTTTCCTGATGCAGTTTTTCCTTTTTTGGCATGAGCATGATTTGTCACTGTTCCTCTTGACACAAATAATTTTGCCATTTCTGTGAGTGACGTACCTACAATTCAGGCACCAATTATTTGACCTATGAAAGAGGAAACAATTCTAGACCTTAATATAAAATCTTGTGCTCCCTTAACTGAATTTTAAAAATCAAGACATCCCAGCATCCAGCAATAACATTTTTGTTCTTTATATTTTTATTTTGCCTTTAGGCTGTCAAAAAAACAGTTTCCTTTTGCTTTCAATTGTTTTTATAAGTTTGTGTGGTTTAAAAATATCCACCCACAATTCAACATATCAGTTTCTTTGCCCCAGGACAGGCATGATATGTCCTACAGAAGTGTCAACAGACATATTTTCACAATTGAAAGCAGCAGCCTACTTACAAATAAATCAGTATGATTATGTGTGGGTGTTTGCAGTGCTAACTGCTAACTAGTCTACTACACTGCAATATGCACCTAATTTAATTGAATGATAATTGGTAATTTAATGATTACTTGAGATCTTAATGCGTTGATTGCTTAACAAGTAGCTTCAGAAAGTCCTCCATCGACCTCTTGGTGTTGGAGGACGGAACTGCAGGTTCCTGACAGGTGGTGAAAAACGCATGCCCTTATCTATAATACATGAAATGTACAAAAAAAAAAAAAAAAAAAAAAATTTTTCTTAATTAGTTACAAATAAATAAAACAACAATTAATTGCATAAGTATTCACTGACTTAATACTTGGTCAAAGCACCTTCAGCAGCAATTACAGCTGTGAGTCTACTTGAGTAAGTACCAGCTTGCCATTTTCCCATTGTTCTTTAAAAAATTGCTCAAGCTCCATCATGTTGGATGGGGACTGGTGGTTAACAGCAATTTTCAAACCTTTGCACAGTTACTCAATGGGATTCAGGTCTGGGCTTTGACTGGGCCACTCCAGTGTGGCTTTTGCTGTGTGCTTTGTCCTGCTGGAATATAAATCATCTCTCAAGTCCCATGTCTCCTACAGACTGCAGCAGGTTTGTCTATATCTTGTGCCATCCATTTTATCATCTATTTTGACACGTTTTACAGTCCCTGAAACAGAGAAGCATCCCCATAGCATTAGGCTCCCACCACCATGTTTCACAGTAGGGATAGTGTTCTTGGGATCATGCGTAGTGTTAGGCTTGCGCCTAACGCTGATTCCAAAAGGTTCAGTCTTGGTCTCATCAGACCACAGAACCCTACACTTGGATTCAGTCTCCCACATGCCTTTTTTTATTTGACATTATGGAGTATTTTGTGTTGATCAGTGGCAATAAATCCCAAATTAGATCAATTCTACATACTACATTCCATGAAGTAAGAAAATAAAATGTGAAAAATGTCAAAGGGAGTGAATACCTTTTTATACCCACTGTATGGTCGCATGGTTGCAATTGAATCTATTCTCCAATGCCATAAAGCTAGCAAAAGGAGGCAAATGTTTGTAAAAAAAAATGGCTGGATATGTGCATATAGTTTCAACACACAAGCAAAGTGATAATAAAACAAACACTGGAGGCTTTTATGTTAAGAAAGCCATGAATAATAACTTACCAGTCTAAACTTGTCCTTCAAGAAATCAAGAGTTCGGCCTCCCGTGTGGTCCAGTGATTACAACATTCGACGCTGGCCACTGCGACCGGGGTTCAGCGAGAGTCGGCTCTGGCCGGTAGTGCCACAGAGGGCGGCAATTGGCTGTCTGCCCTAGGGAGGGGGAGGGAAGCCGTCAGGATATTTGCTGCGAACAGGAGTGGCTCTGGGGTGCTGGAGTTACGGTCGACGGCTTAGCGAGTGCCGTCTCGAAAGAGACGATGCTTCGCCTTCGACACCGCCGGTCACAGGGCTACAGCAGCGAACTCAGTACGAGGGGGGGATTGACATGAAAAATAGCGGGTGTGATTGGATACCAAATTGGGAGAAAATGGGAGAAAAAATGTGAAACAAAAAAGAAAAACAGAAATCAATGGAATGTGGAATCCAAGCTTGAAACATCAGACTCTGAGTCCAACGGGTCCCATATTTCTCTCCTGTGAAACATTTTCTGAGATGGAAAACTTTGGTTTCTTCTTACGAGAAGCCATGTTGTCTTTTCCCAAGTACCAGGGATGTGAAGAAAAGCTGTGTTTTATATCATAAGGGAATACTCAATGACACCTTTTGCTGGCCGTGCAATGTTAAACACAAATGGAAAACACAATTTATGCACTGCGAGACCCAAGACCATGAACCCGGATATCAATGAACACCAATTAATTTATTTTACCAATTGACTCAGTTTCAAAACGAACCTATCCCAGACAGTATATATAAATGTATGGGGCTGACTAGAAGTTGAAAGTATGTAAAAACCATTTTGGCAACATGTGAAATGATGGGGCAGGGTATTGTAATTTTGTATTATCTAGAATCCAAGGCGGTTTGGACTAAAAAAGTTGGACTCATCTTAAAGGTAAGAAACTGACCTTTATTTGCTGCTAAGCATGTGGTTTATTGAATATTAGCTAACAGGAGGGGCAGCAACACTGCATTTTTGAAACTTTGAATTACTTTGGGGTAATGCGGATAATTGCTGATTGAATTAGTTATCTTGCATAGAATCGTTTTCCCAAGGTTTTGGGATTGTTTTGATCTGTATGATACACAGGTTCGATTGGTATAGTGTAGTGGTAAAGCCAAACTGTTAGGCTACTGCAAGGCTTGAGACAATAAGAAAGATGCGGGCATGTGTCTTTTGAGAATGGAGTTATAGCTTTTTCGCTACACACTTCTCCCCCCTTTCTCATCTATTTAGAAAGTGAAAAGAGACTCAACCATGTTTTCACAGGTGTAATTTTAAAGGAGACATCATGGAACACAAATCAACCATCAAGTATTAGTATCTGTTATCAAAAGGTTAGTTCTGTATGTCTGCACAGCACCTGCTCTGATCCATATTGGTATGACAGTAAAGGTTCGTTGATCCCATGGAGCTAGCTGCAACCACCAACTTGCTTAACCAAAACCGATTTTTGGTGATTATCCTGTAATGAATTATAAACTGTACTCATCTCCCCTAGTTAATGTCCGTCTCCCTATAATAATAATGATAATAATAAGTTTAATTTAAAGCACCTTTCTAGGAACCTAAGCATGCTGTACAGTAAATTAAAAAATACTAAGCATTTGACACCATTTAAAAACAAGCACAAAGTCCTACAAATCAGAAGAACTAAACTACAAAAAAAGCCAGGCTGAAGAGGTGAGTCTTCAGGCTGGATTTAAAAATAGAGGTAGACTCTGCATTGCGGATTGAGGCAGGGAGGGCATTCCAGAGGCTAGGAGCAGCTGCGCTGAAGGCTCTGTCCCCTACAGTACACAGCCTGGTGTGGGGAGTGATGAGTCCAGTGTTGGAGGCAACTGCTCTTTCCAAGATTTTGCTAAGGAATGGAAGGTTGGAGAACTTGCAGCAGAGGTCATGGGCGCCAGAGAGGGGGGAGGCATCAGGGGAGCATATTAGTGAGTTGATAGTGGCAAAAAGTATTCTAGGGTTATTTTGGTGGCTACTAATGAGGTTAGAGTAATAAGCCATTTTGGTCTGGGAGAGAGCTTCCTTGTAGCTGTTAATGTGCTCTTTGTAGGCCTCAGAGTGGACTGTGAGACCAGATTTCTTGTAGAGCCTGGTGTGAACCAGGGTGCAGGGTGGGAGAAAGAGACAGTCCGAGTTTGAGGCTGGAGGATAGGGCTTCATTATAGTGGAATACAAGGTCACAGCAGAATCAGGAGCATCTTGTGTCAGGATCATGTTCCCCAGAGCAGATGTGCTGATGTTTGTAATGTAAACATAACCTGCAGTTGTAGCTTGGTTGAGCACCACAAAGTCATGTTGTTGTTGCCAGGTTTCAGTCAAACAGAAAAAAATGATTTTCTTATCCACAATGACGTCATGAACAAGGAGTGATTTATTGTTCAGAGAGCGAGTGTTCAGTAGCATAAACGAGGCAGTATTGTTTTGCAAAGAGGGTGCTGAGATACAATTTTAAACACTGACAGCTCTGGGTAGCAGAGAAACCCTGGTCAAGGATCTCAAGCAGTCAGTATGGATGTGTGGTTTGTTGTGATGATGCAACGGTGTGCTTTCTGGACCACAGAGACAGGATGGAACTTTCAGGGTAAAACAAATGTACGCCGGGAGCCTCTGTACACATAGCAAGGGCGACGCACGAGTCCATGTGTTTTAAAGGCATCGAAGCATCCAGGAATGGTGTGTTGGTTGAGTTTGAAGAGTTACGAACAAAGTCATCTACATTCACAGAGGCGTAGAAATCTGACTGTAGGCAAGTCGGCATAGCAGGTATGGGTGGATAGCATGGCAGGCTAACAAACCATATTTTAGCTTAGCTTATTTTAGATATGGTGTGCGGTTCGAAACCCGTCTCTACCAGCCCGACCCTGGTCAGCCCCGATCGAGGACGGCATTTGGCTGTCCACCACAGAGGGAGGGGGAGGGTGAGCCGGCTCAGATCTGCCGTGAAGCACGTAAGGAGTCTCCAGGATGTGAGTGGGCGAATTTCGTCTCGAAGGAAGCGGAGTTCGCTGCAAGAATTACTTGAGAATTGGTCAACAATGCATTATTTGGGCTGCGTGCTTCTGGTTTACATCTTGTTATCATCGCGTCCAGCTGTTCCTCTACTTACGACGTTAGCTCTAGCTAGCTATATTTGGTGTTGACAACCGTTTTTTTTCTGCTAATCCAGTTGACAACTTTGCTCTTGGGGAAATAAACCACTTTTGTAGCTAGCTAATGTTAGCTTGCTACGAAAATCCTCGTTAGTTACCCATTTGGACTCACCACCAATCGTGTGACATAGGCTAGCTGCTAATCAGGTTAATCAGTTGGCTAATTAGCTAGAGTATATTAATACAGATAGTCAGATACCATTTATTCGAAGTTATCATCAAAAGAAAATTAACCCTGCTTAGTGATGACAATTGCTGATGCACAGTTGTCTAAATGCCATATAGGCCAGGCTAACCCATGGTTACATCAAAAAAAATTATTCACACAGTCACTTGATGCTATATACAATGAGAAATGACATTTTGTGGTTTCTGGAACACACTTTCTTATGTCTGTTACAGGATCCTATCGTAAGGTATAATCATTTAAACACAGGGTTATTTATATTTCCGGTTCCTTAGTCTAGTGACTAGCAAGCTCCCCCATCTGGCTTGGAGTGTTATTAAACGAACAGACTTCAAGTCGCAGCGAGTGTACTGACATTTGCTCGCAACGCAGTATTCGACAGCAGTTCAACAGCCTGTGCGAACACACCAAATTCGATTTTGTTTTAAGTATACCAAGACCTTAAGTTACAGATGGAGAAGCGGTGAACAAACAGTGCCAGCGTCCTCTCCTCTCGAACCAAGAAACATGTATGAGAAATGTAATAGAAGTTCATCCATTAGAATAATTCTACCTGTTCCTGAATATGCAATTGTGCTGCCTTTGTGGATGCATTCCTGGTAACCTGCGGGTAGGCTGTGGTGTACTCGGCTAAGGTAAAAAGATGATGGCTTCACAAACTGCAAAACCTGTTGCACGGAGCACTGTTTGGGTCTTGATTTGTCTAGGATAATACCTGTAATAAATATGTATTTATGTCTTTCTAACATGCTAAGTACTAATGCTAGGTGTATGGTAATTTACACTCAGTGGCCACTTTATTAGGTACACCTTTCTAGTACTGGGTAGGATCCCCATTTGCCCCCAGAACAGCCTGAATTCTTTGTGGCATGGATTCAACAAGGTGCTGGAAGCATTTCTCAGATATTCTGGTCCATGTTGACATGATAGCATCACGCAGTTGCTGCAGATTTATCATGTTGCGAATCTCCCGTTCCACCACATCCCAAAGGTGCTCTATTGGACTGAGATCTGGTAACTATGGAGGCCATTGGAGTACACTGAGCTCATTGTCATGTTCGTGGAACCAGCTTGAGATGATGTGTGCTTTGTGACATGGCGCATTATCCTGCTGGAAGTAGCCATTAGAAGATGGGTAGACTGTAGGGATGCACATAGTCAGCAACAAGACTCAGGTAGGCTGTCGCATTTAAACATTTACATTTACATTTTACATTTTAAGCATTTAGCAGACGCTCTTATCCAGAGCGACTTACAAGATGTGCATTAATACAAGGTAAGAACAATCATAGTTAGCGCACAAGATCAGTGCAGTAAAGCGGCAATAGACATCATTACAGGTGTCTGCATATCATACCTGTAACATTGGGAAAGAAAAGGTTAGTGGGTGTTTTTGTTGTTGTTGTGTAGAACAAGTAAACAGTGGTGACGACAATTTAGCTAGATGGACAGAGTTCAGTGGTAGTGGAGTCTGAAGAGGTGGGTTTTGAGTCTCTTGCGGAAGATCGCAAGTGATTTCGCGGCCCTGACCGATTGCGGAAGGTCGTTCCACCAGCGAGGGATCAGGACAGAGAAGAGGCGAGACCGGGAGCAGCGGCTGCCAGGCGGAGGGAAGGGACAGTCAGTTTACCAGAGGAGGCGGAGCGGAGGGGTCTGGGAGGGGTGTAGGGAGTGATGAGTGACTGGAGGTAAGGGGGAGCAGTACCTCTGGCCGCTTGAAACTACTATCATATCATTATACACTGTAATTGTCCTACATGTATATCATAAAGAAATTAGGACCCAAACGGCGTTCTATTTACATAGTTGAGCTTGCAACGAATATTATTCATTTTAAATATATAATAGAAAATATTAGTCCCCTTTAGGTCAACCATAGTAGTTTGCGGTTGCATAGCGACCAGCTCTTGATTGTGTTTTTTTTAAATAGAACGTTGGATGTAGTAATTGATTACAACTGAGAAGTATTGTTTTGCCTTCTGTGTAAGATTTTGAAATTGTTTTTTTCATCTCTATCCCAGAATTGCCCCACTGACATTGCAGTGCCATTTTATTGTGCAAATAATTTGTAATTTTACCGGCTCTACAATTCTAGTAAAAACCTGGAATCGAGTCTCGTGGGAGGGTTGTCACATCGAGGCGTAACTTAGTTGTATGTTTTGACGCAACAAATCTTGTATAGAAATAGAAAGTAGGTTACTTTGAATACGATGTACGATGCAGCACAATACGAACTGCCCCATTTTGTTTTGCATGGCACATGAGGGAGTGTATTAATAGGATGGAACCTTGTTCTGTAATCACGCTCCTCGGATTCTCCATGTAGCGCATTTTCCGGCATGGGAAATGTCTTTGTCAATTTTCAGGAAAAGCCAAATATTATTCTTTATTATCTATATTATTCGCATATTAAATAGATAATTCTCAGTTCTTTTATGATTTTATGCAAATGTCTGTCTGTCTTCAGCACATACTGCAGGCCTATCTATCGAAGAATGCTTATTACGTGCTTGTTTATATTCCACTTTTTCCAATGGAATATTTGACATTTGATATTCCCCCTCGGTGTTAATCTCGGACTTTAGCTGATGTTTTTTTTGTTTGTGAATGTACCATTCTTTTCTTATTTAACGTTCCATCCATGTTCATATTTCCTTTATTTCACACTCATCATATTAGGTAAACTCGTAGCTTTTATAATTGCCACAATTAGCCACTAATTGTATAATTATTCACGTTACAGTGCCAATTAAGTGCTTACAGGGACACCTTGAGGATAACGATTGAAATACAAGTTTGCACTACCACAATATCATATTGTGGATTATCGATACATGCTCTGTTTCTGTAGACTGTAGTATATCCGTTATCGCATTCATATAAACAGTTATTCGTTTGAAAGTTGAATGGGAGCAAGTTTAACAATGTATCTATAGAGACAATGTCAATATACAAATGCAAGTAATTGAAATTGCGATATTCAAATCACAAATCATGTTCCAAAACATGACTTGGAAAGAAACTATATAGTCAGTGTCAAATTCTTATCAGGTTTTTTTTTTCTGGCCTTTCCCAGGGAGGTGCTGCTTTCAAATGTGTACTACGAATTAGTAATTATATGTCCACATGAATTGTACGGACAGCCTTTGAAGACCCCTGCAAAACTTGTTTCTACCCGGTTTCGAACCAACATTGTCTTGATGAGCAATGATTAATAATTAATAATGATTAATAAAATCAGGTATGTTAGTGCTGTGGAACAAAAGCCTGCACACCTAGTAGATCTCAAGGACTAAACCTGGACGCCCTTGCAGTATGTGTATCTTGTATGTTGCTCTTGATAAGACCATGTGCTAAATAAGTGATGTTAGGTGAAGTACTTTTTACCTGTGCTCCAGGTAGAGTGTCTTTGGTCTGCACTCCAGGTGTAGTGTATTTGACCTGTGCTCCAGGTGCAGAGCTGGAAATAGGCTGAAAAGGATAATTTTGTGATGAGAGACTACAAATTATGAATGTTCAGGAAGAATAATAAAATCAAAATTAAAAAATCACTGTGCATGTGAAACGATGGCAAACAAATGGCAACAAAATCAGTAAAAAGCCTTTGCCAGGGGAACTGTACACTGTTGGGATTCTGGGAAACTGACTTATCTTCTGATTTTTTTCTTATTAATTATTGAGTATTAAATGCAAAAGCCAATCAATGATCTGAGGTTCTCTGACTATACTGCACATCCTGGCAAGTTATTCCACATTTTAATTTCTTATATCAATGAAGAATGTGCTTTTAGATTTGTACTTGCGCCCTCTGTTATTGTCAGCAGAATGTAGCATGAAATAGCTTACACGATACAAAATTTCCATTAAATAAATTTGAATATAACTCTTTGGATAATATATTGTCTACGTAAACCTTCGCTTAAGACTACGCAACAGCTTTTACCTGAGAAAGATGTAACGAGGCGGGAGAAATCATGGAGCTGCACCGAATCTCGGTTATAGATTCTTATATAGGTTATACCCTTTTCCTTAGCGGGTGAAGGAATACATTGTATATTACGCGATACAGTAGCGTTGAATTTTATTTTAAATAATTATTAGGGGTGCCAATAATCGTGGCATCTTTAAAAAAATAAAAAATAAATTACTTACTACAATCTTATTTCTCTGAATGATTGTATTAGTATCACTGAATAAATGCATCGAATGGAAGATTTAGCTGTTTTAGGATTTATAGAAATGTGGTACAGCAAAAAAGGTGTACCTTGGCAAGCAAACAGTACAGACAGTCGAACGAAAAGTAACAGCCTCCAATAACTGAAATACTGATGCAGGGCGTCCTCTAGTGGTCAGACTAAGGTATTTTCACTGAAGTAGATTTTTTACATTTAAGATAAGGACATACAAAATGATCTGCAATGTACAAGGCCCTATAAGCAACTGTGAAGTTAGCATCTAGCTTTAAAACTAGATTCTCTTTTAAAGAGAAATGAGGAGAAGGCAACACAATTATACAAATAAAATAAAGAAATGAATAAAGAAAAACATAAACATTAAAATAATCCTGTGCTGTTTCAGGATTCTATAAAGACTATATATTGGAGCAGGGTGGCAGGGGTGGCCACCATGCCAGATGGTGAGTGGATGAAAGAACAAACCAAAAAAAACAGAGTTACAAAAACCTGCACTTCTGCCTCCATGCCCCAAAAAACTCCCTTCAGGCATGGCAGGCTGTGCTTTTATAATGGCCTAACGAAGGCAATGGCTCACAGCTGAGTTGATTGCTCATTAGCCTCAGGTGAGCCTGCCTATAAGTGAGGCCGCTGCTGTTCAAGGTCCTGTAGTACTCTCCAGGCTGTGGCAGGGAACAGGAGCACTTGACAGCAGCTAAAAGGGAGGCGTAGCCCTCTCTACTCCTCCCTCCACCTCTCCCAGTGTCACAATATGAATATAAAAGTAAAAATGTTTTCCCCAAACACACACACATGCTCAAACGCACATAAGAACACACATACTCACTTTGTGACAAAATATTTGCCTACTCCAACCCAAGATCAAGTGAGTGTTCACAATAGCACAGGCACTCCAGACACAGAGAGTGGTAGTCCCATCGTGTAATGTCCAATAGTTAATCGCTCGGACTGAAAAGCCTGGAGTTGGGAATGTGTTTAATATTACAGACCTACCTCTGGCTGCGAAAGAAAAAGCAATTCCATGGTTCATTTCCAGGTTAAGTTATGAAGACAATTGAGCTCTTATGAGCTGGGAGAAAACAGTTTTGTCAGCAACTTGTAGGAAACACTGCATTCCTTGGAGTGGAATTAATTCATGTCAATTTTCCTCTCAGATCTGAGCTTCAGTGAAAGAGTGAAAAACTCTCTTGAATCACAATGAGTTACATAGAACAGACTCATGGATTTAAAAAAAAAGAATTGTTTATGGTTTTGAACTACATTTACATTTTGGCATTTAGCAGATGCTCTTATCCAGAGCGACTTATCCCGCAAAAATAAGCGACGTATTTTCAGCCTTTCAGTACTCCCCTCCACCATATGTGTAAATAATAGATTTTAGTAACAACATTCATGGAAGATCCACCCTCAAACTGCAATTTTCAGTATATTGCCTTTAATCAGTAAAATGGTATCACTCTGTTGGGAACCTATACACACCTAACTCTAAAACAACTCAACAGGAGTACGAGTTAATTATAGAGGGATTTACAATCAGTGCCCCTATTTTCAGTAAGGCATATAAATGTTTATCAACCGTCCCAGCATGGACAACAGCGCCTGACAAGACTTCCAAACAGGCAGTGGCAATTTGTACGCTATGGACAGGCTGGTCTGCTCCATAAACACACCAAAAAACAAGGGCAGAAGATAATGCCAAATTGTTCCCCCTAGCCACAAGGAAATGGAAAAAGAAGAAGAGAAAGCATGTCAGACTGAATGAGAACATTATTCATGGTCACCTCAATTGTTATTAACTCAATATTGTTGAGTGTGGCATTGATGCACAATGATATTAAAAATAATACCACAACACTATTTACACTTACAACTGGCTAATTGTAATGCATTCACATGTTAGATGTTCATGCATTACTGCCATTGCATGTTCGGGTTACTGAATTGTGACAATATTGGAGGGCACACTGCATTTCTGCCAATTTATACGTGCCTAAACTCTCCTAAACTGCAATTCCTAAATGGTTTGTAAGAAATGACATGTACCGTTGCATCGTTCTCAGGGTGTACAGTCCCACCCATGACATACTAACACTCCGCAGTGAAGGTGAGGGTAGTGGTGCTGGGTTGATGATGGTTTTAAGGTTTCTTCCAAAGAGCCAGGTTTCATGGCTACTTCTTTAACCTCATTCCCTCAGGGATATGGTTGCTTGGTGATACCATGGCCAACCAGGTGATGGCACACCAGTACATGGCACATCACTAAAGGATACATTTGTGGGTGCCAGCCTGTCACATACTCAAACTCACATACTGTTGATTTTAAAACTGCTTTCATAGCAGAAACATATTGGCAATTAGTATTAACATTAATATGAAAATGTGTACACTCCCTTTTAATGGCGATTTAGTTACTTAAAAATACAAGTCCTTTTTCATTTGGGGTTTCCATTATTTTGTCTACCCCTCTGTATGTCTCCTCTGGTAGTAACATGCAGTACCAGTCAAAGGTTTAACCTGCTGGAAACTAGCTTTATTTCATAATTGACAATGTTTTACACTGTATAAGTTTCTGTGAATACTTGAAAATTGTATAAAAAAACATTGCAACAACAAAACAAAACAAAACATAAGGATATCAAAGCAATGTTCAAGAAAATAGAAAATAGTTTCTAAATCTTGGATTCCTCAAAATAGCCACCCTTTGCCTTGATAACAGCCTTACAAACATGGGGCATTCGGTTAACAAGTTTCAGCAGGAAATCACCTGGCACATCCGTCTTCCCAGCTCTCCTGCAGCAATTCTCAGAGATGTAGGGCACTGGGTTGCTTTGCTCTGTTCCAGTTTGTCCCATACGAGTTCTATAGGATTGAGGTCTAGAGACTGGCCAGGCCAGGTCATTAGTTTGAGATTTCCTTCACGTTCCTTCTTCACCAGATAGTTCTTGCACAACTTAGTGGGGGTGATTCCGGGTTGTTATCTTGCTAAAGAATGAAGGAGTGCCCGATGAGTCGTAATCCAGATGGAATGGCGTGCCTCTGAAGGATGCTATGATAGCCATGTTGGTTGAGACTGGCATGGACTTTGTAAAGATTACCAACTCTGTCACCAGCAAAGCAACCCCAGATCATGACACTGCATCCGCAATACATGACACTGCCTCCGTACATATTGTAAGTCGCTCTGGATAAGAGCGTCTGCTAAATGCTTAAAATGTAAAATGTAAATGTAAATGCAATACTTGACAGTGGGAGCCACTCATGCGTTCACCCTCTCTGTGTCTCACCACTCGGTGGTTGGATCCAAATTTGGACTCATTCGTCCATAAGACTGACTTCCACTCCAGACTTTCTGCATTCTTTGGCCCAGGCAATCTTTTCTCTTATTCTGCACTGTTTTAAAACATTTTTTTAAATAGTTTCTTATTTTTTTCCTTGTTTTTCTCCCAATTTGGTTGCCAATTATACTCACTATTTATCCTAATTCACCCTCCCCCATGAGTCCGCCGACCGTCCTCCGGGTAATGAGCTAATTTCCGAGGTTGCCACATCTGCCTCCTCCGAGACCCGACCACGGATGCCCTTCTGCTCCTCGATGAACTCGTGCCGGCTCACCCTCCCCTTCCCCCTGGGGCGGACAGCCAAATGCCAAACTGGGTTTTGAACAGCGTCCCTGATAGGCAGCCACACTCGTATTGGACCAGCCAAGATACGGTGTGTTAGACCGCTACGCTATCCGCTGCCCTTATTCTGCACTCTTAACCGTGTTTCTTGGCAGTGATTCTTCCAATCTCCTCTGAACAGTTGATGTTGAAACATCTGTACTTTTAGCTGAGATTGTATTTCAGGGGCAGTTAATCGCTGGTTTCACAGACTTGTGACTCGAATGAACTCATTCTGAGGTCACCTTTGGCCTGCCTGACCTCGTTCGGTCCTCATGAGTGCCAGTTTCCTCAAATTGTTTGATCGTGTTGGCCACTGCAGTAACAGACACTTGCAAAGTTCTTGTGATTTGTCTCAAAGATTGACCTTCAATTCTTAAAGTAGTTGTAGACTGTCTTTTTTCTTTGCTTAACTGAACGTTTTTGGCCATTTTCTGCTCCCTTACATTCAGGAATGACAAACCTGTGCCTATGTAGCTATATTTATAATAAGCATGGACCTCACCTGTTAATAATTCATAATTAGTGACAAAAGGGGAATTAACATCCTAGTTAACTCAAAGAACATCTAACAAAGAAACTTAGGCCAGTGTTCTAACACCATGCTATACACATTTCAGACTTTTTACTGACTTGGCCTTCAGACTGAAATCCCCTTGTTTTGAGTGATTCCTTCGTTTACATTGACAAGATTTCCATTTTCATATAAAATGCAAACTACTCATATGATAATCATTCATTTAGCAATACACAAAACAACTGCTGATGTATTATAACAGCTGTTTATTATAAACATTTCTCTCTAAAGGTGGCATCCAGGTAAGGATAGCTGTTTCTAAAACAGGCTTTGTACCTCTCCCCCTCAACACACACACACACACACACACACACACACACACACACACACACACACACACACACACACACACACACACACACACACACACACACACACACACACACACACACACACACACACACACACACACACACAGAGCTATCCTCTCTGAGATGTTGTTTTGACCTCCTGAGTAAGGGAGGGGTGATGGAATCCTTTATGATCTTACTGCTACTCAGACAATCTCTCATTAACCTTTGTTCTGAAAATGTTTTTTGTTCTAAAACAATGCCAGCATAGGTTGATGCCTGCCACTGGAAAGGTCAAAATAGAGGGCGAATCAAATTTTTCTTGTAAACAAAGCATATTGTGATGAAAAATCCCCAGAGCAAACTCTTCTCTGTCATTTTCATAAAGTTTACTCAGAAACTTTCCCCCCTATTGCAGAACTGACCACTGGGGGGTAGTAGAGATCCTCTGTGTATCATTTTGAGTGAAAATATGGCCGCAGGTTTTTGTTTGCAATAATTTGCGGACCAGTTTCTTTTTTCCCATCAGTCTCTGGCTTAATCATAGTCTCCTTACTTCACATGGAGAAGTGCTCCTGGCTTCACTGCACAAATCGCGAGGTATGGTGAGTGAATGAAGGTGAAAATGTAGAAAACCAGAATTTCAGATCCCTGCACAGCATAGGTGTAACGAGTGGGGGGGACATGTCCCCCAAATATTGAAAACAGTCATATCGGTCCCCCCAATAACTTTTAGAGTATAAACAAACATTATTATTAAAACATTCCCTTTCTTTATGTTCCCCCCAATATTTAATCTGAGGTTACACCCTTGCTCTATGGACATTCTGGAATGCTTTCTATACTTCTTGGTTAGAGGACACTGTAGATAAAGCTCCTGGCATGGATCAAACAAGTGATCAATATAGATCATTAAAATGTTGTTTGGACTCAAAGATTAATAATGTACTGGTAATGAGTCACCAGTTTAATCTCCAAGGGCTGGTAACTCAGCTCCTGAAGAATTTACACAATTTCTGTAATCTGTTTCACTAAAGTGATCAATCAGTAAAAATCCAAATGACATAGATTACAGTATTACATGCTCAAGCTGTGAGTCAGTAATGTGGCAGGTATCACTTTCATTTATCTATTTTTATTCATATTTTATATTTCACAATTCGTATTAATTTTACTTGGAATATTTCCTTATTCAGGACAAATTGTATTTCAATTATTTTACATATGAATACATCTGAATATTTGCTGAAGCAAATCATTAAGGTACCTTGCTCAAGGGTTGCAATAGTTGAGCTCAGTCCGAGAGTAAAACCTGCAACCTTCCAGTTGTAAGCCTGGATACATTATATGTCAGGTTGGTGTTATTTCTACATTAACTTCCAGTAACACCAAATCACTGACCAACAATCCTTCACCTTAATCATTTAGCTATGGTATGTGATTGT
Organism: Aldrovandia affinis; assembly: GCA_029706075.1. NCBI lineage: Eukaryota > Metazoa > Chordata > Actinopteri > Notacanthiformes > Halosauridae > Aldrovandia > Aldrovandia affinis. Next base: position 6,243,402 of record JAINUG010000033.1, on the reverse strand, counting down.
TCTCTTTCAGTGGATCAATTGAGTTGTGGCTTGTCTATCAATACAGCTGGCTAGCCTGATAACTAGCATATACTGTCATCAAGTTTATCATCTGAGGAACAGCAGCTCCAAGTTGGTTCAAAAACTGTCTATTGTCTATATAACAACTAGACGTTCAGCTCTGCGTACTTAAAAACTCTTTTTTGAAGGTCAAAGTGTTCTGATTTGCTGGCACGTATGTGAATATTCATAAAGGGACAGGATTGAACACAGAACCTCCATATTAAACATAGAAACACTGACACCATGGCAACCTCCTGTTACCAAGCAGATCCTCCAAGTTAAGATAGTACACGATGGAGGGAACACCAAAGTTGACTATCTATTTTGTGTCTACAACATCTGTGGCCATACTGGATTTGATTGCGAGGTCTGGACGCAGCGGAAGCCTCTCAGGCATTTAAGAGATCATTGATTCGCTGCACATCAGGGGACAGCTCTTTTCCTCTTTTACTTTTTTCCTCTCACTGCTCGGAGCTGGATTCACTCTGTGTCTCCCAGCTGTGTTCAGTGGAGCGAATGGCAGAGCAGCGATGTTCTCCTCTCCACAATCAGTCAACTTCCCACGTGCCCACCCTCCCCCCATGCACGCACACTCATGCCTCTTACTCCTAAAGTAAAGCAGTTAGCAGTCTCTAGTGACTGATTTTATCTTTTAAAAGAGATTTAGAAAATGTAAAAAAATGAAACAACTTTTTGTATTCATTGGCAGAAGGAGAGAATGCAAGAATGCTTAGGTTTGGCTTCTCTACCTGTATCCTAAAATGGATACTGCGCTCAAAACGTGCTTCTACCAGCGGTCATCTTTCTTGTTTTCCTCTGGAAAAATTGAGCAGCTGTCAGGATAAGCTGTCCTGTACTAGACCCCTCGCGAATGACAGGGGATGTGTCCGTTAGAGAGGCAACAATGTAGAGCGAATATTTTAAAGAGACATCAAACCATTGAGAGGAGAGATGCACAAATTCACGTGAACCACTTATAGCACTCTGGAATATTAAGAGTTTACTAGCAATAGTAGCACTTTTTTTACCCAGTAACAGAGCAAGTAGCTGATACTAAGAAGAGGTATTAGGTAATATTGCATTTCAGAGCCCTAATATGACTTTATTTCAGTGTAACCACTAGCTCTGTTACTCGGTAACTAACCACATTCTTATTTGTATAGTGTAGATGGTAGCAACAACAGTGCATAACCTGAAAATTACCTTTCTAATGCATAGTCAAATTTGCATGGTAAAAACCTTATAATCAGACAGTTATTTGATGTAATTACACAGCAACACAGTTATATACAGTTCACCTAACCTAGTAATAATAAGGAAATTAAATTTGTTGTCAGGGTCAATTCCAAAAAAAAAAAATTACATTAAATTTCCTCTCCTAGAAAATTCAATATTTCAATATTTTTTAAAATCAGTTTTTTTCATTCAAATCAAATCCTCAAATTTTAAGTAAATTCTAAAAATGCTATGTCCAATTTAACATTCTCCCACAACAATTCCCGTAATTAGTTCTCCCTCTAGTCCAATTTAATTCACATAATTGAATCCCATTACATCCCTCAACTCAAGCACATAGGCTGACCCCACAAAGACATAAAAAACTGAAATGGACCAAATGAACCTAAATTGAAATGTATATCAGTATTTAAGTCAAATTCTCATAACTAAACTGAAAACAAAATTCATTTAATAATGTACATATTTATAATTATGAATTAATTTAATTTAACCATTTAGTTGTTTTGATGTTCTATTTAGAGAATTAGAATTTCAGTTTGAAATCAATTTCACTATGATGGTGGAGGAAAAATATAAAATAGGTCAGTTTTCTGTTTCTGTTTGATCTATTTTCTGTTATACACACAATGCTCAATGGCACTTTTCAATGTTCCCAGGTCAGACAACTTTACATTTTACATTTTACATTTTAGGCATTTAGCAATGCACAATGGTTTACATTTCTTTACAATCCATTTATACAGCTGGATATTTTACTGTTCCCAGGTCAGACAACTTTAAAACCTTAGTTACTGTTACAAGACCAACTTTAAACTTAGTCTGAACCAAATTATTACTTCCAATAAGCATCAGTTCTTTGAAATAGCATCTGTGTAAATCCAACTTAATATATTTCAATTTCAACTTGCAATAAAAAAGTTTAAGTAGTTTAATTAAATTATGTGCAACCATGTGAAACATTATAAGTAAATCCAACCAATAATTTACTGAGTGTATAGTTTATAACTTTAGAGAGCTTTACCTGTCATATAATTATAAGAATTGAAGATTGGCTTTCTAAGCAATTCTTTAATGAAGCACCCCAATTCACTATGACTATGTTTACATCCACAGAATACTCAATATTATTGTGAATACTCAGATTAAGACAATAATGTCATTAAATCGGTTATGCGGAAAATATGAGTTTCCATAATATACCTATTTACATGCAAGTGGTATGTAGTCCGATTAATGGGCCTCATTTATCAATAATTTCATAAATATGCACGGAAGTTTCCCCGTAAAATTATACAAACTAACAACTTCCGCCGCATTTATCAAATGTTCGGAGGCACTTCGTTTCAATCGCATCCCATGCGTATGTTGATAAATACTAATCAGTCGTAAATTGGAAGTGTGTTCACGGTCCCTTAATTAACATAATGGAACCGCCTCCGAAATACTATATATGGCAAAGCAGGAAACCCACAAAGATGATTCTCAGAAATGACGTCAAAAAGGCCGAAGAAGAAGAATTTCTGAGAGGCAGAGGCAGAGGCAGAGGCAGAGGCAATACTAGATACTGTTCAACAGAACAAAAATGTATTATTCAGTAGCAGAAGCAGTGGGGTTTCTGCTCCACAAAAATTCCAGATTGAAACTTGTCAGTTAATAGCATTTCATCTGTTGAACGAAATGTACACAAAGTCAAACTTAAATGGCTTGATGTGAAACTAGAAATGAAAAAACTAATAATCGCATGCAAGAAAAAAATGAAAGCCACTGAAGGAGGCCAAGGAACATCAGAGGTGTTTGGATATTTCAGAACGGTCGCCAAACTCCCTTTGGAAAGTGCCCATGGCCAAAAAGCCAAGCACTGACAGCACTTGTACATGTGTTGGAATGGCATAAGATCTCCTTGTTTGCCTCGTTAAGTCTGGCTCTAAGATGTTGCACAGCCTCAGTAGAAGGGTTCTAGGGAATCGGAACCGGCTCATGAGCCACTCGTCATCCTCGGCAAAAAAGTCAGACCAGTACCTGAAAATGAGATCTCGCCCGAAGCACTCTCACCAATTCCTCTAATACAACATTTTGGCCCTTTAAATAGTATTTCTTATCAATTAATTATTTAAAAAACAAAACTGCAATTATGAAATCATAATGACTCTTTGTAATGCTATTAGTCATTTCAAAATTTAGTTTTACTTAATTAAAATGGTATTCGCAACTAATTCATGTTAAGTTTCTTTATAATTTATCTTTATGATATTTCAGTATTTCAGGACAAAATATGTAGACAAAGAAGGCTATTTAATGACCAATTTCTGTAGTGTGGGTCGAGGATGGAAGAGCCACTCGCAGATGTCACGAATATCTAAAAGCTAACTATGAGTAGTCAGCCACTAAGTCTGCGAACAGATAAGGGAGCAGGGGAAAAAATGGATGGACAAAGAAAAATAAACTCCGGGCATAAAGTCCACGGAAAATAATAATAAAACAAAACAACCCAAAGGTTGTGGACTCTTCAACGAAGAGGTAAGAAACTTAAATGATTTTAGAGACTTTAGCTCTGGGAGTTTTTTAACCCAAAAACAAAAGAAAAAAAATCTCGAAAAGGAAACACCACCGGAGTGACGAGCAATAACCAAAGCTAGAAAGGAAATAATCCTCCTAGAACGGCAACCACAGAGTGGTAACACTAACCCTTTTAAATGAGATCCTAAATAATACCTTCTCTCTTTAACTGAGAGACCACCAAGTGGAAAACTAATACCTTAGTTCTAGTACCGGCTAGAGCGTAACAATGGTTTACACAGAAGCGTTTGTAATAATAATAATAATATAATATTGTGATATGAAAACGCAGCCTTTAAATAGTAGGCGGAATAAACACTGATAATCCACAGCTCGCCGTGACCGGGAAATACCCCGACAAAAGACCATATAAGGGAAATGACATTGACAATGATTCCTCATACAAAACAAAGGGAACAGACCATCACATGGTCAAGCGCCCTCCAGAGGCTGAACAAGGTAAAACCGTGACAATTTCATCAATAAAAATGAAAGATTCGAGTTAAAAGACGAACTGCAGAGTTTACACACACTGGTGTGGTCTCAGGTTTTCCTTCACACAATTTTAATGTGTAAATGTTGGTACGAAGGAATTACGAGAATTTTTGTTCGTATGTTGCTTGATAAATGAGGCCCATTGAATGTAAGAATGCGGTGTCTGACTACATGAGACTACAGCTATTTTGGCAATCACATTTCCCAATACTGTAATTTCTGCCAAGATGCGTTCCATGAAACAAAAGTTTAAAAGAGGATATTACACTTTTGGTACTTATTGTTTTTCCCCACTCTGCAGAGTGGGTTCATTACCTCAAACACTTGTTTGTTACTACTGTATTTGCAACCAGAAGATGGCGGCTTGTTCACTTTATGCGGTAGGCTTAGGTCTTTATGGTCAGCAGCGAGGTACTGTTCATACCTCCATGGAGCACAAGAAGGGATTGGATGGGAGTGCGCAACAGAGATTGGTGGGAGAGTGTGGTACTTAATGAGTTTACAGACTGAGAGTGGAGGGAGAACTTTAGGACGTCCTGCAGGCCATTAAATATTTTGTGCGCTTTGCGGTGTTTACACCAAGGCCGTAACCATGGAGTCAACATTGGGGGGGACCAAATCAATTTATTTATATTTTTTATATCAGCTAGGCTATATACATTTTGAGCATCCCCCCCAATATATATGGTAATTTCGGCCTTGGTTTACACCCTTCTAAAAATGTAATTATATCCATATAATCTTTTATATCCATATAATCCATATCATCTTTTATATTTGTAATGGTTTATGGAACCATTATATCCAACAAATATTTCTGCCAATTTCAACAAAACATGTACTGGAAAATGCCACTTCCACCAATTCCAAAGTATGCAACATACACAATTCTAATTCAATTCAAGTTTTACGTGTATAAATTCGAATTCAATTCCAAAGGTTGACGTTATTTACTATTTAAATTCAATTTAAAATTCCAATTTTGTCAATTCTAATCCAATTAAATTTCCATTGCATTTAGCAGACGCTCTTATCCAGAGCGACTTACAAGATGTGCATTAATACATGGTAAATTTGGTCATTTACAATGATAAATTCTCCACTTCACAAGTTAATTCATGAATTGTACACACCTCCAGCTACACTGCATGGTGCTGTGTTGTAATTCTCTCCCAATAGATGGTTTTCCAAAAGCATGTAACTTTATCCTTGTTCGGGAGCAATGTCTGCACCTATACAGCCAATGAAATGCACTGTCACAGTCTGACTGTTCAGTGGCGTGTCCTCCCTCATGCAGACCCCAAGGGGGAGAATCCTACCGGCAGGGCAAATGTGTGTCAGGACCACTGACTGACAGAACAACGGGGAGTGAGAGCTCCAATAAAACCTCCATTGAGCGAGAAGCCGTTGGCATGGTAACAGCATTCTGATGGAGCACATGAGGAAAGGTGGGCAGTGATTCTGCTCCCTGTCTGCATACCCCCCACCCCCACCCCTTCAGGGGATATATTTACAAGGACAGTTGCTAACCCACCACCCAAAGAAGTCTAAATTACAAAACTCCTTGTGGCAAGGACAATATATTTGGATAAAATCAGTGAGGCTAGTTCATGTGGAGGCAGCTGTAATATCTAGTCATTCCCATCAGCTGATTACCTCAGTTGCCATGCTGTGGTTGGCTTGGACACTGATGCATCACTGGAAAGTCCAATTTTGTGTATTTAGTTAACAGTTTCATTTTGAATATCTTGATTATTAAAATCAGCAATGATTTAGCCAGATGAGCCTCTCCCCCCTCTCCCTTTTTATAGGCAGAAAAGTATGTCCATTAATCAAGCTAGTCAACTATGTCCTTGCCGTTTTGCTATTAGTTTTCTCCATCACTCTCAGTTCTGGGATTTTACCCATCCTGATAGGTTTTTGTATTAGTTATCAATTAATTATTTTTTTATTGGTCAGGTATAACATATTGATGGATCGTTTTTCTGCCACTTGTTAAAATGAACTGGTATGAACTATCCATCCATCCATCCATTGGTAGCATTGGTCAGGGTCGCGGGGGGTGCTGAAGAATACTACACCCTTGCCCCATCATTCTCTTATAAAACTTTAGATTCTGGCTTACTATAAGACAAATCAACCACTAGAAGTTGTGCGTATGCATGGTCTAAAGTTTGTGAAGAGACTTTTCCACATCAAGTTAGAAATTGATAAACTATCAAGTTACCATGGAAAGTTTGAAGTTTTCCACATCAAGTTAGAAATTGATAAACTATCAGTTCTGGGCATGTGCAGTTAATAAAAGAGGAGCCAGGTGTTGACTGTTGCCTTTACTTGACCCTACCACGCCTTGTGAAGATACTTTCTATGAGAAATGCTGTGCTGAATATATTTTCTTCCCTTCAGCTCTTCCCTTTAGTCCCTCTGTTATAGTTTTTTTTTCATTTGGGTTTTTATTTGTTTGATCCTTTGATTACTCACCCCAGGAAAAGGAGAATAAAACAGCCAATGGCCTATTCAGCCATATCTTTGTCTTCTTTTCATCCACTCACTTGGCATGGTGGCCTGGTGGCGATGGGACATTATTAGCCCTGGGGGAGCGATTGTTTCAAGTCGGCTAGGGATCCTTGGACTACTGCTGCACTGCAGAGAGCTTCTGTGAAGTGTGGTTTATCGCAGTGCAATGCAGTGCTGCGGGTGGCACAGCACTGACTAGAGAGGCACAATACCTGATTTCAATTTTGGGACAAAAAAGGGAAATAAGAAAGTGTCATCCTGACAGGGATTATTCTGTTATTTGTGAAATGTTCATTCCACCATACAAAGCAGCAGACACTTTAATCAATAAATCAATCTGTATTATTATATCTGCAACACCATCTATAATCAGAGTCTCACCTTGATTCAGTGGGAGTTTTCCTGTAGAAACAATTTAAAAAAGGTTGAATAGGTTGGAGTACACCAAAGCAAATGATTCCCAGACCCTTTCATAGGTGATTGAGTCTAGTGCTTGGAAAATAGCGGGATTTTAAACATAGCTTTTTGACACAGTGGGCATGAGCATACAGCTTTCGTAAGCATGCAAGGTCCTTTCCAAAGGTTATTTCAAAAGGGACAAAGAGACCGTCTATGTGACAAGTCACAGAGCAGACCACCTGCAGGTGAGGGGGAAAAGGAGCAGAGGTGAGCGAAGAGTATGCTTCTGTGTGGGCTGTAAACATAAAGTGTCTTTAATTAATAGGGCGTTGGGCCACCATGAGCTGCCAGAACACCTTCAATGCACCTTGGCATAGATTCTACAAGTGTCTGGAACACAATTGGATGGATGCAACACTACTGAGACAGCAATGGCATATGGTTTACATTGTTTTCATGCTCATCAAACCATTCAGTGACCACTCATGCCCTGTAGATGGGGCATTGTCATCCTGGAAGAGACCACTCCCATTCGGATATAAATGCTTCACCATAGGAAGAAGGTGATTATTCAGAATGGCTTTGTATTTATTGGTGTTGACCTCCAAGGGATTGAGTGGACCTCAACGATGCCAGGAAAATGCACCCTACAAGTGTTGCCTTTATTTAGACAATTACCTGTATATACAGTATATACTCAGTGGCCACTTTATTAGGTATACCTTTCTAGTACTGGGTAGGACCCCCCTTTGCCCCCAGAACAGCCTGAATTATTTGTGGCATGAATTCATCAAGGTGCTGGAAACATTCCTCAGAGATTCTGGTCCATGTTGACATGATAGCATCATGTACAGTAGTTGCTGCAGATTTGTCGGCTGCACATTCATGTTGCAAATCTCCCGTTCCACCACATCCCAAAGGTGCTCTATTGGACTGATCTGGTGACTGTGGAGTACACTGAACTCATTGTCATGTTCGTGGAACCAGCTTGAGATGACGTATGCTTTGTGACATGCCGCATTATCCTGCTGGAAGTAGCCATTAGAAGATGGGTAGACAGTGGCCATAAAGGGATGCACATGGTCAGCAACAAGGGTGTGGCATTTAAACAATGCTCAATTAGTATTAAGGGGCCTAATGTGTGCCAAGAAAACATTCCCCACACCATTACACCACTACCGCCAGCCTGGAACGTTGACACAAAGCAGGATGGATGCATGGATTAATGTTGTTTATACCAAATTCTGATCCTACCATCTGCATGTTGCAGCAGAAATCGAGATTCGTCAGACCAGGCAATGTTTTTCCAACTGTCCAGTTTTTGGTGAACCTGTGCCCACTGTAGCCTCACTTCCCTGTTCTTAGCTGACACGAGTGGAACCCGGTGTGGTCTTCTGCTGCTGTAGCCCACCCACTTCAAGGTTTGGCGTGTTGTGCGTTCAGAGATTCTCTTCTGCATACCACTGTTGTAACGCATGGTTATTTGAGTAACTGTTGTCTTTCTGTCAACTTGAACCAGTCTGGCCATTCTTCTCTGACCTCTCTCATTAACAAGGTGTTTTCGCCCATAGAACTGCCGCTCACTGGACGTTTTTTGTTTTTCGCACCATTCTCTGTAAACTCTAGAGACTTTTGTGCATGAAAATCCCATGAGATCAGCAGTTTCTGAAATATTCACACCTCCCCGTCTGGCACCAACCATCATTCCACGGTTAAAGTCTCTTAGATCACATTTCTTCCACATTCTGGTTTGATTTTTGGTCTGAACAACAACTGAACCTCTTGACCATGTCTGCATGCTTTTATGCATTAAGTTGCTGCCACATGATTGGCTGATTAGATAATTGCATAATACATTGTTCACAAATTTTGATGAGCTGATAAACACAGAACGTGCATTGATGACGGAAGGAGAAATGCAGCTGTGATATTGAAGTGAACCAGCTAGCTATTGTTATTTGACCAATAGTAAATCCCACCTTTGGTGTGAAGCCAGCTACAATCATGGAAATAAAGCTATTTTGCTCAGTTTTCATGAATTATTTTTACATGCCAACAATGTACAGGGTTTAAACTGTCTAATTAATCCAAAAACTTGTTTTTCCTCCAAAACCCATTTTCGCTATTTTTTGTCAGTTGCATGGCTGCCACTTCCGATTAGTTTTTATAAATTGGCACACATATTGTAGGTGTGGGACTACTGTATATTCCAGATAATGGAATGGAATAATAATTTTTATTTATTTATTTATTTATTTTGCTCATTCAAAATAATTATGTGCAAAAGTTTTGTGTTATTTCATGTTTTATTTATTTTACATGATGTTCATTCCAGATAATGACATATTGTGAGATACAATGACAGTTGTATTGTTCAGTTCTAATAATTGTTTTGAATGGTTCAGGCAGTTAAATAAACTTGTGTTGGAAATAGCCTAATTGATTCCAGTTATTATGATTCTGGTATATTGATTCCTATGATCTGTCTCAAAAGTAGGCCAACTGAACATGTGATTTTAACCACATTACAAGGAAATGTGAAGTGAAGTGAAATGTTTATCATATCGCAGATCAAATTGCAACCGCAATATCTAGCAAAGTCATCCTAATATGATTTTTTTGTCTATATCGGGCAAACCCTAGTGCTGTTATCTTCTCAGAGTTCTGCACCTCTTCCTCCAGTTTTAGGTTGTAAACCTGTTAAGACCTCCCTCTGTCTCTGTCTCCCTCACACTCTCTTTGTGCTCATCCTCTACTGTGCTCTCAATGATTTCAGCAGGTGTGTTCTTTCTTTGTGATGAGAGGTGTTACATCAGCTCCCTGGTGCGTGTGGGGGCGGCTTATGTAACTGCCTTAAACTCTGCCGAGATACGCCTCATCCGCTGACAAATCTTTGAGTTCCCCCTGACAAAAATGCTCAAGCCTTTCTCTCTCACTCTTCCAAATCATGCTCCCTCCCTCCTTTCCCCCTTCTCTTTGTTTCTCTCTCCCTCTGTCTCTGTCTCACGTTCACTATCCTTCGCTCTCACTCTCATTTTTCTCTATCTCTCTTCCACCTTGTCTCTCTCTTTCTGTAATGTCTGTCCTCCCCATACTCTCTCATTTACTCTACCTTTCTTTCTCTCACTATCCACCCCCCCACCCCACTCGCTCTCTTTCTTTCTGTTTATTATTGCTGCGGTGATTTTTAAGCTTCTTAAGGGAAACTCAGGGCAACAGCTGCTGCAAGATTAAAGATTTTCCAATGACTGAATTTCAAATTCGACATGATTCTGTTGATGTTGTTTTTTGTCCATTATAAGAGAGTGATTCTTATTGCCACCCTATACCTATTTTTGTAATAATTTTTGTTTCTGATTTTTATCCCATTTTTTCCCAATTTGGTAGCCAATTAGACTAAGTCAATCCCCCCCCTAGTAATGTGAGTTCGTTGCCGTAGTCTTGCAACCGGTAGCGACACGCAACCTGATGCCTCTTCCGAGACGGCACTCGCCCAAGTATAAACCGTAACCCGGTATACTGCAGGGCCACTCTTATGGGCAACGAATCTCATGTCGTTTTTACCTAGATTGCATGACACCACAGATTATTTTGGAATGACCTCAGGTTCCCTCTGCCCTGATAATCAACTCGTCACTTGTATCAAATAGCTACAACTATGCTATTGGAAATGTGCCAAAATGTTTGGTGTCATTGAGTGTCACCACCACAGAATTTAATTAAACTAGAATGGCAATGAGCGTTCCATACCCATGTAAAGAGGTCCGCCATCTTGGTTCATTAGAGACCATAAATATATTCAATTCATTTGTATGAAATAAGCAGCCCTGAGTGTGTGGTGTGTTGCTTCCATGTGCCGTATAGAGAGGACTAAACCCCACCGGGGTTCCACAGGGCTCAGTCCTCGGTACCCTTCTCTTCTCCCTGTACACCCGCTCCCTTGGCTCTGTAATCTCTGCCCACGGCTTATTTTACCATTGTTATGCTGATGACACTCAACTCTTTCTCTCCTTCTCCCCATCAGACACTCAGGTCTCTACCCATATCTCTGCTTGCCTGAGGGACATTCAGAGCTGGATGGACAGTCACCACCTAAAACTCAACCCAGGTAAAACAGAACTAATATTCATTCCTGCCCTAAACTCTCCCCACCTTGATTTCTTCATTTCTCTAGGTGACACCTTGGTGACATCATCACCCTGCGCGAAGAATCTCGGTGTGGTGATGGACAACAGGCTGTCCCTATCAATGAACATTGCAGCGGTAAGCCGGGCGTGCAGATTCTTCCTGTATAACATCAGGAGAATCCGTCCCTTCCTTACCATGTACTCTACCCAGCTCCTGGTCCAAGCAATGGTACTGTCCCGCTTGGACTACTGCAACTCGCTCCTGGCTGGCCTTCCCGCATCTGCTATCAGACCCCTGCAACTCATCCAGAACGCTGCAGCCCGTCTGGTCTACAACCTTCCTAGACACTCCCATGTCACCCCCCTGCTCACTACCCTCCACTGGCTGCCTGTTATAGCTCGCATCAAATTCAAAACATTGGTGCCATCATACCAGGCAGTCAAGGGATCAACCCCAACGTACCTCCTCAAGATCTTCAAACCCTACACACCTGCCAGACCACTCCGTTCTGCTACCTCAGGACGCCTATCACCTCCCCCACTCCGTATGTAAGGGTTGGTGGTGATAGGCGCCACTCGCAGAAGCCCTAGGGGATCAAAAAGTTAGACGGAACCCGTCTCACCACTAGCTCTGTAACACAGAGAATAGGGAAGATAATTAGGGATGAACGCAAACCACACCCACCGGGTGGTAACTCCAAGTGTCTGAAAACGTAAAGGCAATGATAGCCAAACGAACAAGTTAGTAACCTGAACCAGTCCAATCGAACTGAACAAAAGCAACCTGAATCAAAGCACCGCCTAGCGGGCAAGGTTCTTTATAATAGTTACAACTAAAAGTTCGTAAAATAAAGACACGAGTATCCCAAAATAAAGGCTAGGAGAGCCGAGAGAACATGAATGAAACCCAAAACAGCCCAACAGGCTGAACAACATGAACCCGAACGAAAAACGCTTAATAGCGAGCAGGGTTCTTATAATGGGTACAGTAAACATGTTAATTAGATTGCATAATCCCAAAAGTTCCGAACGTCCGAAAACGCGAAGGCCAGGAGAGCCACAGAACCACATTGCAACCCGAAACAGTCGAAGTGACTGAACAACCGAAACCCAACAAAAAGCCCATAGCAAACGAGCAAGGTTTCTAATGAAGGTACAATTTAAATAAGGATTATGTAAATACCTGAACCGAATATTCTGAACCTCCCAAAATGTGAAAGGCTAGGGAAGCCAACAGAACCAGGTTATCACCTGAAAACAGTCTAAACGACTGAACCCACGAAAACCAAATGAAAACGCTTAATAGCGAGCAAAGGGGTTTTTTAGTAAGACACCAGTAATTAATTATTAAGACTGGACATAACCAAAAAATACTGAGCGTCCGGAAACGCGGAAGAGCAAGGAGAGCCCACAAGATAACATGGTAAAACCAGACCCACTAGTTCTGAACGTCCGAAAAACTCGAAACGGTTAGGGGGGATCGGCAGAACAGCAGGACGACTGGACCCACATCCGACATCCTCGTCAGACAGCAGGGCCCACAAGTTGACCCACATCTGGCATCCGCAAAAACTGTAAAGCCACCAAAACAATATTGAAACCCGAAGACAGCCTCAGCGACCAGGAGGGTACAATTTACACACGAGAGAAGTTCAATAGTGGGTACAATTAAATGGTGGCGAAAAGGTCTGAGCGTATGAAAACGCAGGAGCCTAAGAGACAGTTAGGGGGATAGGCAGACAGCAGGGCACAACAAGACCCACATCTGACGTCCGCAAAAACTCGAAACGGTTAAGGGGGACCGACAGAACCACAGAGTAAAACCTATACCAGGAGATCTGCTGAACAAAGTGAAACCAAAATAAAAGCGCATTTTTAGCGAACAAGGTTTCTATTCGTAAGAGACAAAGAAATTGGTTATCAAAAGTTCTGAGCGTATGTAAACGCAGGAGGGCTAGGAGAACCGCCAGAACAATAAGTAACCCGTAAACAGCCTATCAGACTGAACAAATGAAACTGTGAAACACTCCTAACCACGAGTGAGTTTCAAATGTAAGAAATAAAGGTTAGGAAATAGAACCCATAAACAGCCTAGACGACTGAACAAATGAAACTAGAGGAACACTCCTAACCACGAGTGAGTTTCAAATGTAGGAACTAAAGGTTATGAATTAGAACCCATAAACAGCCTAGACGACTGAACAAATGAAACTAGAGGAACACTCCTAACCACGAGTGAGTTTCAAATGTAGGAACTAAAGGTTATAAAATAGAACCCATAAACAGCCTAGACGACTGAACAAATGAAACTAGTGGAACACTTAACCACGAGTGAGTTTCAAATGTTAAAGGTTATTAAATAGAACTGAGCGTAAGAAAAACGCAGGAGGCTAGCAAAGCCGCCAGAACAAAAATCCCGAAAAATGCCTAGCGACCCAACAAAAGAAACTTAACCAATCTCCTACACACGAGGAAAGTTTCAAATGCTGGTACAATTTACACACGAGAGAAGTTTCAAATGTGGGTACAATTAAATGGTTAATGAACCGACCTTAACTCAAAACTCTTTATGTCCAAAACGTGAAAGGCAGTTAATAAAAAGAACCAGTAGTAACCCACGAACCAGTGACCCGGCTGGATAACACGAAACCAAAAGAAAAGCGCATTTTAGCGAACAAGGTTTCTTAAAGCAGGAAACTAAAAATAAGTTCTTTCGTTAATGTACTCCCCAAAAACGTAAAGCCAAAAGAACAAGTTAGAACCCCAAAGCAGTGAACAGACTGACGAACGGAAACCAACCGAAAACCCCCATTTAGATTTCTTAAAAGGTACAACTAACTAAGTTCTTGCGTTTTTAAAAGGGATTGAAATGGAGATAGTCGTTTCTAAAGAAAAGTCTTTGTGTAGTCTTTGTGAACGTCTTGAAAAAGACATTCTTACCTTACCGGCTAAAAATCGTAAAGATGGCTTACTAGATTTCGCCCCCGAATGAAGTTAGGTGCGAGTATTTATAGGCCTGCGCTTCCCAGTCACGTCTCCTGTCGGTTCTGACTCCACGATGGTGGAATGACCTTCTTGTGGAAGTCAGAACAGCTGAGACCCTGGCCACCTGACCCTGCACCTCTCCCCATAGTCCGGTTTTTGTTAACTTAGGGACGTAGTTGCTTAGTATTACACGTCTACTTGTTTATGTATTGTATTAGGCTTAGACATTATTTTCCGCACTGAGTGCTTTATTGCTACCTTTGAATTGTGGCTACAGATTTATAAGTTAATCAACATAGTGAATATTAACCTAGCAAGCTAGCTACTGATAACTTAGCCTTCCATAATTGGCTCATCCAAAAACACTGATTCTTGTTCATTGCCACCACCTAAAATCTCAACGGCCTACAAAAACCTTTCAAAATTTCACATTTTGATTAATCGGTCCAAAAGACCTTCTTCCAGTCTTCAGTAGTCCACTGGCGGTGCTTCATGGCCCAGGCAAGCCTATTTTTCTTATTTTGCCACCTTAGCAATGGCTTCCTTGCTGCCACTCGACCTGTCAAACCTGCAGCTCGAAGTCTTCTTTTCACAGTTGAAACTGAGACTTCCTTACTTCGACCAGTGTTAAGCTGTGCTTGAAGCTGTTGTCCTGTGAGCCGCATATCACGCAAGCTGTTGACTCTCAGAAACTTGTCTTCTGATTTTGTTGTGGCTTTGGGTCTGCCAGACCTCTTCTTGTCAGAGTTTCCTCCAGTTTCCAAGTGCCTTTTGATGGTGTAGGAAACTACTCACTGCCAAAAAATGTACATTATTTTTCAGTTTTTGGTACCCTAACCTTTTTTTTTTTTTTTTTTTTTTAACCTCTGGCGGTTTACCACTTACCTTTGTATCATTTCAGGTTATTCACTTGAACTGCTTAAATTTCAGTAAAACTGGAAAATGGGGGTGTTTTAAAACTTTTGACCAGTAGTGTATGTCATATAAAAAGATAAGTGTAAACAGGGCCTCGAGTATCACCGGTCTAGCTTCCATCAGTCATGAGCATTGAATGAATTTTTCTAAATTCTTGGGATTCTTGTTCCTTGAATTAAAGAATATATACCAATAATAATAATAATAACAACAATAATAACAACAATGCAAAAATACCTGAATATGTCATATCACAACTTATATATAGAATTATAGTATGATTTGTTCTTCATTAATTCATCAATTACAGTAAATGCCATTACCATTATTAGCATTCAGTTATGGAAAAATGGAAGTGCTAACTCTGTGTCATTTAGTAGAATTGTGTATATTCACAGATTGTGATGGAAGCAAATTCATTCTGCCCAGTAGAATTATCAATTTTTTCAGGGGAAGGAAATTTAATCAATATGACAGATGGCACTCATTATGCAAATTTTAATTCTAGCGATAACCTGAAATAAATATAGTGAAAAAAAATTAGGTTGATTAAACAAGTGGAATTAGAACAAGAAACAAATGACAGCATTGACTGTTTTTTTTTTAAAATGACAATATACTGCATGCTGCCATTGCCATTAGCATTTTAAAAATTATTATGATAAATGTCAGATCATGTATGTTTCTCTAGCAGAAGGCAACTCTATTTTTCCTTATTTAGTCTCTGATTTCTGATGTATCAAACAGCGTCGTCTTCGGCTATCCGGACATATCCTTCGGCACAATGAGCCAGTCAGTCGTGTCCTCCTTTGGATGCCAGACTCTCCCCGTCGTAGAGGTCGACCTAACATCACCCTTAAATCATCCATCGAACTGGAGACAGGACTGTGCAGATCGTCTCTTCGCAACGCAATGCTTGACAGGGAATTCTGGATGAAGCTCATCAAGTCATCACAGATGTGAATGAATTAATGAATCTGATGTATCACTTAAATCCATGATGATATTAGGTAAATACTGACTCATGTAAGCATTATTGGATTGCATTTTGTTTTTAACAGAATGGCGAATATAATTGAAATATAATTGAAATCTTCTGGTTCTTCTGGTTCTTTGTTGAATTCAATGATCTTCTTGGTCCCATCACTGCAATGTTAAAATTGTATCAATTTGCGTCTTTTTGTTTTCTATGTTAAAATTGGTGAGGGGCAAACTTGTGATAATATCACAGAACAACAGTGAGTCAACAATATTTTGAAAGACAAAGAGAAAAAAAGTCAAAGAGGGAATCAAAGAGCCCTCACAGAACTAACATTTGTCAGAGCCATGGTGTAGCCTGTTTTACACTAAAATTGGTCTTCCAGGAGCATGGGATTGGTAATGTGTTCAAGATTTTTTATTTTTCCACCAATGGGTGAGAGGAATCAACTGTATAGTCAAATTTCCATGCCACGAAAGAAGCAGCCAGCAAACCACTGGGCAAATAACTCATTTCACAGAACAACAGAATAAAGAAAAGTCAAAAGGGAACGTTTGAAGTCAAACTTTCTGGCCAGGAGTGGTGCGGTGTAATGCTGACTCAAATTCCCATATAAACTGCTCACCTGCTATGGTGGTGGCAGGGGCGTGTTTAGGGGGTGGCCTAGGGTGCCACCCCTGGAATCTGATTGGCCACCCCAGGTGCCACCCCAGATGCTGCGGGCGCACCCGCAGTCAAAAATAAATGAACAGGTCTCAGCTCTTTTCGCAAGTGCCCCACTTGGGCCACCCCAGTCAAAACAGTCTGGAAACGCCACTGGGTGGTGGCTGGCCTGATGGGATTGTGGCACGGGCGCTTAATCAGTGTCTCCCTGCTCCCCTGGCTTCATTGTAGGTGAGGATGGATGAGCTCCACTTACCCTGCCCTGGGGTTGCCAGGTGACAGAGTGTTACCTGTCAGAGTGATGTGTCAGGGTGCCGCACACTTCCTGAGGAACCCATGGCAGAATGATCATATCGCTCCTCACTGAAGTGTGGCAGGAAAGCGGATGCTCCCGATTTGTGCCTTTTATTTGCCAGAAGCCATACCTCCCTGTACCCTTCTCACGTCAAACTGCTGGAGCTAAGCAGGGTTGGTTAATACTTGAATGGACACCTTGCTGGCAAATGTGCCATCTTTTGGACCCAAGGTCCTGACTCACTCGGGTCATTAAAGGTCCCCTGGCTCCCCAGTGTCCTGCTGAAGTTCCCACAAAACCCAGCTCTTCGGTTGTCCGTGTCTTGTCGCACACCAGCAACCCCCGCTGGTCAATCGGGTGGCCACAGTCTGCCGATATATAGCTGCACATGAAATGTCTTCCTCTGACTCATGTCTGTGCAAGTTGAACTTGTAGACACTTGTCGTGTGAAAAGAAGGGGCAGCTGACATAATGTGTTTTGAAAGAGCGCTTGCTCGTCTATACTCTCCCGAATTGGCAGTGGAGGTTGCAATGAGCGTGTCATAGGAATACGATTGTGTATTGCAAACTGGGAGAATAAGCGGAAAAAGCATAAAATAATTAATGTAATTACATTTTATAATAAAAATTTAAAAAACCAGCTCTCAACTTCTGGCTAATCAGATTTCTGTGTTAGCATAGTCCTGCACCACTGTAATAAATGCAATGATCAAACCTATCAATGCCAAAGCTAATAATTCTTCTTATTATATTATTATAATATCAAGACAAATCTGTCATGCAAACACACAAAAATGCATCTTTTTATGAGGATAATACAACTCAAGTCTTTTAATGGCATTATAAAGTTTGACACTTTAGTACAGGTAGATTTACATTTACAAGATTTACATTTTGGTTTTTGGTTTAATTATCTGGTTCAACAGTGAAAACACTTTATGAATAATTTTTCACGATTCAGAAATTGGATGTTTATATATCTATCACTTGCTCAAAATGTATAGTTTCAAATTTTTCCAGTTTTTCTCCAAATTTGGTTGCCAATTATATCCCCTATTTATTTGAATTAACCCCCCCAAGAGTCCGCCGCCCGTCCTCCGGGTAACGAGCCAGTAGATCCGCCTCCTCTGAGACAGAACCCGAGCACGGACGCCTTTCATACTCCTCAGTGAATTCGTGCCGGCTCTCCCTCCCCTTCCCCCTGGGGCGGACAGCCAAATGCCGCCCTGAATAACAGAAACGGGTTTCAAACTGCATCCCTGATAGGCAGCCACACTCGTATCGGACCAGCCAAGATATGGTGTGTTAGACCGCTACGCTATCCGCTGCCATCTATCACTTACTGACCACTTAATAAATAAGTCATACCTAATTATGATGTATATAATTGATATTTTATTAAAAATGGACTATTTAAATACAGGCAACCATCTCATCCGAACATTTAAGATCATTGCATTTAAGAAAACATTTTCAACAATTTCTTAAGAAAGGATGCAATACATTTAATGTAAAATAACTGTTTGAAGTTTTTCTAGACATGGTATTCATAGGACCTCTACAGGGGTTCAAGCATCAGTTAGGAAACCCCGGCAGAGAGAAGGTGAGATTTATGATGGCAGCCACTTTTGTTGTGTGTGGTCAAAGCATGTCTCTTTCCAGGAAATGAATTCCCTAAATGAATGAATCTACAGCCTGACATCAACCCTTCATTTCACACCTTTTTATCAGCCACAAAGAGGTTCCCTGTGCCATCCTCATTGGGGGTTTGATTGGAATTTCAGGTCGGTGGATTTTTCAAGGAAAAGCCCCTTGATCGTGTTCTGTTCAATGTCATTAATAACTATGACTGAATTCCTTTCCTGCAAGACCCAAGCATTGATCCAAAAAAGAGAATAATTACACCTTTTAAAAATAGTTGTAATAGGCCTACGGTGAAGGAACTATTGAGTTTTATGCATTTTGCATGAGTGTTTGGGAAATTATTCTGCAAACATTGCCACAGTGCAACACTGGGATTAAATAGTAATAAAATGATCTTATTCAATTACACTATCAGAATATGAAAAAAGAAAACAACACAATTATTATTAGTATTAGTTGCATAACATGTATATAACATGTATATAATTCTATTAACAACGTTAACAACAGTTGAAAATTATAGCCAAGGGTTTAAACTCAGGTTTATGTTTGAGTCTCAGTATTTTGTGGACAAGTCCTTGATTGGCATATTGCAGGGGTATCCAACCTTTTCTAGAATGAGAGCTATTTACAAAAAAAATAAAAAATGCAGCGAGCTACTCATTTATATATATATATATATATATATATTTTTTTCCAAGGGTACATAGGTAGTTTTATTATTGACATAACATTACATTACATTATTACATTACAAGCATTTAGCAGACGCTCTTACATTGTGACTTACATTTCTTTACATACAATCCATTTATACAGCTGGATATTTACTGAAGCAATTCAGGTTAAGTACCTTGCTCAAGGGTACAACGGCAGTGTCCCCATCTGGGATCGAACCTGCAACCTTTGCGTTACAAGCCCAGTTTCTTAACCATTATGCTAACACTGCCGCCCCAATAACATTGCACTTAAGAAACATTACATTACATGTTTACCTTTAATGAGAGGTTTGACACTGCGCAGCATCCACCAGTGCTTTGTAATCCGGTGTGCATCCTGAGAGGTTAACTCTGATGGAGTCATTCAAGTGCATCAGTAAGACTTCTGAACTTCGACTAAATTTCATGTCAGAGTAGGCAGATTCACACAGATAAGTTGAACCAAATAAAGCAGCAACTTACATGGCTGCTGTGCTAATCTTGTTGTACTTCTCTGCACCCACAAGGCTCCAGAAATTAGCAGCATATTGACGTGACTTCAAATGGATGTCATTTTGTAGACATAGGATTTCCATCTTCCATCACTCTTTTCAGAAAGTGTGTCCACCTCCACAAAGGCTTGCACAAAGTCAAATTCCTTACCAAGCCTAGTCAAGAGCTCACTGTACTTCTGGATGACCAGGGCCCCAGATGCAACATTATTTTATGTCAGCATTCTGTGCAATGGGAAATGCTGCATTCTCCTTTTCTGCACTTGTTGGAGAAAGAGGCTCAGTTTTTCCTTGAAAGCTTTCACTGCACCGATCATATCCGTGACTGTCTTTCCTTTCCCTTGCAATTCACAGTTCAGGCTGTTCAATTTCTATGTCACATCTGTTAGAAATGCCAGATCAAGTAGCCATTCAGTGTCAGACAGCAGGGTGGTATCCTAATTTCTTGATTCCATGAAAGCTTTTGAAAACGATGCAGGATTTTTCCTCTGCTGAGCCATCAAATTTCAGTGTGCAGCAAAAGATTGCCATATTCAGATGGCAGTTCTTCCAAAAACAGCTTGAAACTTCTGTGTTATTTGGCCTTTGCTTGAATGCAATTTATGATCTTAATGACAAATTGCCTGCTGATGGATAATACAATGATAGTTGGGGAAAATCTGGGTCTGCTTTGCAATTTGCACTGAAACCAGCATGCCTCCCTGTCATGGCTGGACATCCATCAGTTGTTATTGACACCAGCTTCTCTAATGGCACATTCTTCAAAGTAGTTCTTCACCACATTATAGATGTTAGGGGTGTAACGGTACACAAAAATCAGGGTTAGGTACGTACCTCTGTATTTAAGTCACGGTTCGGTACGTTTTTGGTACAGCGGAGGGGGAAAGAAATGCATTTATTATGAACTTATTATAAATTTCATTTATTATGAACTTTGTAAACAATGGCTAATTGGCCATAATTTACTGAACAAAGTACTGAAATGCGGACAAGAGGGAACTTCGTAGAGGGACTCGATCACTTTCAACATATGTTTAACCCCCTGAGGTCGGCTGGATCGGCGCCGATCCAAGCAGCAATACAAGTATATTACTATTTCTAACTTCGCGATATTTTATCATACACACGCGGCAAAAACATTGACAGAAACCTTAGAATCGCGACTTTCCGATTTGAGCACTGGCAAATCAAATGGGATTTTTAAAATTAGCTTAATTAGACCAAAAGTAAACCTTGCTTTTTACTCTGTTTTTTACCTTTAGTAACGTCCCCCTTCTATTGACATGTTAACGAGGTGCTAATTTCGGGAGGTGCGTCGGGCCATGTGTGAAAACGCCGGCATAAACAACACAAACTGAAGAGGACAGTCTATGCTGATATTTATTTTATTTCGCTTGTTTTCAAATACTCGTGAAAATATATATAAATTCCGCGTCTTGTGACTACATATTCCGCATGTCGCAATGTAACAAATTGCAATAGGCACAGAAAATACTTTTCAAACAGCCTAAAATGTTATAAAATATATCGTATGTCTGTGTTTACGCTTGCAATCTGCCAGCAACAGTATATTCACGAGTATATTTTCAAATACTGTGAAAATATATGAATTCGCGTCTTGTGACTACATATTCCGCATGTCGCAATGTAACAAATTGCAATAGGCACACAAAATACTTTTCAAACAGCGTAAAATGTTATAAAATATATCGTATGTCTGTGTTTACGCTTGCAATCTGCCAGCAACAGTCTATGCTATTGATTTTATTTCGCTTGTTTTTTATTTTTTTACATCTTGTCTGTGTTTACGCTTGCAATCTGCCAGCAACAGTCTATGCTGATATTAATTTTATTTCGCTTGTTTTCAAATACTGTGAAAATATAGCCTATGAATATCGCGTGTTGTGACGCCAAACATTCCGCGTGTTGCAACGTAACAAAGAGCCAAAATGAATATTCAGGTATTTAGCATTTAGCCCTCCCACAGCCTGAAATAAATGTGACCAGTTCTGATAAAAACAGGTTTTTAGCTATTTAGATCTCAGATGTGCTAAACTATTTTCACACCCTTACATAACCAAGACCTTGGTGAACAAACGCACATTGGCAAAACAATTCGTCACTATAGTTTAGTGTGTGCTTTCACATCTTTTGTGACAGCAGAAAAATTTACTATTTTTAACTTGTGTGTTTGTAGATCTATTTACAAGCTGCATATGATACTGACCAAACTATTGATGGCATACAAATGTAGCTGTGATTGTCCTTCAAATAAAAATATCAAACACTTTGGAGTAAGTGTGTGTTAAATTGATGAAATTGAGATAAATATCAGACCATGCCAAAATCTAAAAACATCTAAAAGTTTAGCACGGACCTCAGGGGGTTAAAACCTGTGTTCTCGACAACGAAGTATGGACGCAGATCAGCTGCTATAAAAACACCTAAGGTGTTATTGCTTTGGCCTGGTCTGAATTATCAGCCATGGGGAGCTGAGTTTGCACTCCACTCTGGTTTTTTAGTTCGACGTACTGCCAGTGACATACCCGATCTCAGTTGAACAATGCCGGCACACTGCTTTCGTCATTGCATGCTTAACAAATTCACCATCTGTAAATGGCTTTTTATTCTTTGCTAAATGTGGAGCCACTTGAATGACACCTCGGTTGCCTCTTTTGTGAACAATGATTGCTCCCTTTGCAATCCCACTTTTAGCCCGCTAACCTTCTCAGACCGCAGGCTGCTACCAGTGGGAAAATCATATTCAAAGGTTTTGTGCATTGTGGTGAAGTGCCACTCCACATTACATCTTTTCCCGATTGCAACGCTAAAGGCTTCTGCGTAACTTGTGCGACTTCTTCAGGGTTCACGCAATACAACAATGTTGCAAGCACTCTGCAATTTATATCTCTGCAAAGGCTATGCACAGCCTATTCAACATGTGTCCTTACAGTACTGTACACTAGTAGGCGTTAATGTACTGAACAAGGTCGGTAAAGTTTTCATGAAAGCAGGGAAACTCCTGTACCTTCAAACTTCTTCAGCCAATCTTTCCTGAAGCGGGTTCATTTTATACCGTGTCAAACAAATGATGCTAGCTATCTATATTGTTAGCTACAAGCTTGATGTACTGTGACCTATGAACTATGACTATGACAGCTCCACCTCCATTCGCTAACCAACCAATTAATGATGTGCAACATCTACGTGAATGGTTGCGTTGCAGTTGCGGGGTCGATTTTTGTGCTAGGTACGCGACACCCTCTGAAACCCCCGTAGGTCGCAGAGGGGGTGGTTGGTTGCTGTTGCGTTGCTGTCGTTCAAGCATGTAGAGGCCTTAACACCACATATTAAGCACACACATCTGCTTTTGACAGTTGTAAATGAAAAAGAATTCTCCCACTCTTGATGAAAATAGTATGCCTTCTGATTTTTTTCGATTGACCTGTCTCGGCACTCATCATTCAATTTGAATGTAGGTAGCTAGCTAGGATAAAATTATAACTTTGAAATTCAAACTAAGTCAGAAACTTAAAACAACACCGCACTGTTCCGATTCAACCTTAACCTTGACAATGTTGAACCGTAATTGGTGGATATTCTGTTGCCTTTGGCTATTTAGACAATTATATATATCCAGGGGTGGGATAATATTAATGTAACTTTGTTTGGGTAGTAGAAAGGAGTGTGCAGTAATTAATTTGATATGTGTGAGATATGTCACGGTTCCATGTATTCATGCCATGTTTTATGTTTCATTCATGTCACATTTCATTTCATGTCATGTCTTGATTCTGTTTTCATGTTACGTTTCTGTTCATAGTTAAAGCATACACGTTTTCATGTTGTTTCCGCAAATCTTGCGTTCATGCTTTCTCTCTCTCTCTCGCTGTCGCTCACGTTTCCTTATTGTTTCCCCTCCTTGTCTGATTACTAATTGACTAACGATTAGATAGGTTTATTGTTTCTGCTAGCACGATTGGCAATTTAGTAATGTGCTGGAGATTTACTAATCTACTAACGCTAGGTCAGGATAGGATAATTGCTAACAACGACTAATTATCTTGTTACCTTGTTATGCTCTCCTCAGCTGTTTTCTGTTTCGCTCTGTTCTCAAGCTAAGTGTCTGCACCTGTCTACACCTGCATATAAGCTCAGTGTTTTTGTCAAGTCTTTGTGAAATTGTTGCCTATATTTCTATAGCACCTTTGAACATTACCCAAGTCTGATTTCTTTGTTACGACCCAAGCCTGTTTTCTGACCATTGTTACTGCCTGCCATTTTGTTACCACTGCCTGTTTAGACCACAAGTTTTTGCCTGCTGTCTTTTGTGCCTTTGCCCCGTGGAGCAGACTTCGGTCTTGACTCTTGCACCGTCCCTGACTACGAGCCTGCCTACCGTCCTCCTGTACCTCTGCCCCGCTGACAGCTACTCTGGTTTGTTTTGATTCATTGCATGGTTTACCGAGTTCGAAACTGCCTTCTCCCTCGGTACTGTATTGGCTTGATTTTTTTTGGTTATCGGACTTTGCTTTTGTTTTGACTACGTCTCCTGAACATTCCTCTAATAAAGCCCTTGCGGGTCTTTATTTTACGCCATTGTCTCTGAGTCGTGCATTTTGGGTCCAACCCTCACGCACCCGTCACAAGATATGTGTTGGAGACCCCTGCTATCAGAGGCGTAGCCATCATTTCAGAAGTGAGGGGGGTGGAATGTTCAGCAGTAAGACAATTTTTCACCAGCTTTATGAAATGATCCTCTCCCATTAGATTTTTACATAAATGTAAATCAACAAGTTTCAAATAATCCATGATACTATAGGCCTATTCTCTACAACATAGTATGTACACGAACAGGATTATTTTCATGGTGGTGCATCCTTTTGAGATGTTGCACCTCATTCACTGATGTAGCCTAATACATTTTTTGGCTTGTGTCACTTTTATTATGTGCGCATATATTAATTATTCACCTTCACAATGGATGCCTTGAAGTCTGTGCTATATAATACCATATCTAATACAATAAAATAATTTTTCAAAAAATCGAAACAGCTCAAACCAGTGCTGCCTGCTCCCTGCCCTGCGTCCCCTCTGAGCTGGCTGCTCCCTGATCTTTCTATTGCAATACAGAAAAAATATATTGCTATATTGTAACTAACGTCATTAGCATAAAGTTATCTAGCCATCTAAGGCTAGGTAACCTTAGCTAGTAAGTTAAATAGCACTAGCTAATGGGCGGCTAATCAATTTAGCGCTGTGTCATCATTTAGCTTTCAAAAAGAGCATAACTCAACTTACATTGCTTGATTTTAAGAATGAATCTATTGTTTTTTGCATCTTAGCTGGTTTGCTGTACATTTTGTCTGAAGAAGACAGGATGCATAAAGGTTCATTAATTCATTCATTCACAATAAGAAGTATTACCAACTTCACACAGGCTTATGAAGAACAGGACATGGACACTCCACAGCTCGGGTTGACTCATTTCTTTTTACTGTAGCAAAAGATAACACGTGGTGTACACTGGCAGACAGGGCGACCTCAAACACACACTGCACTGAGTTGCATCTTTCAAAAATATCAAACAAATGCAAAAAAAAAACACGTCAACATTTCTCATAATATAAATGTGACTCTTTACATGCTTGACTACATAAGAATGCCCGTTATATTAATTTAATGAATAGAAAATGAATCGTCCCCGCTTCCATTCTCTGATTAGTTTCTCTCAAAAGTTAACTGTGAACGTGACGTCGCTTTACAGTGCTGTACTAGGAGACTGAACAACATGCTTGATGGAAACTCAAATACAAATTGACCTTGTCACAGAAGCCAGCTAGCTAACTGGCTAACTGGCAATCTGCAAACATAAAGCTTTTGAACATTCTTGTTTGCCAGCTATCGTTAGCTAGCTAGCTAACGGGGATTCATTTCAACGTTAGACAAGGTAATTGACATCAACCTGTCCACTCTCAGTTGATGCTGGTTTGCCAGAGCATGTGATGCCTTTCGGGTTATTTTAACTATCTAGCAACAGGACTAACTGTAACAATGTGTAGCAAAATTAGCCTTTGATTGTGGAATAAAGTGCAGGGGACAGAGGAGACAGATGCAGGAAGTCTGTGGGACATGTCCCACGCATCCCCTGCGTCCACTACGCCCCTGCCTGCTATATTGTGTCCTGTTGCAAGTTATTAGTAACCATGATTTAATTCCCTTTCAATCTGTTGTTGAGGGAACTTCTGGTTTGCTGATCTGCAATTTTTGTTTGTTTTTTGTGGTAAATGATTTATTTATTTTCTATTATGAAAGCATTGCAATAAATGGTCCGGTAACACTTTAGATTACAGTAAAAATGATTGATAACAGCATTATACATCATCAAAAAATATATAATAAGAACATACGAGTGAACATAAGAATGCATAATGATGAGAAACAGGATGTTCATCCCATCTAGGCTCGTCATTTCCTAGTCTAAAGAATGTCCAGTACTGCATCAAGCCTGGACTTGAATACCCCAAGTGTATCTGCCTCAACTACCTGACCTGGCAAGCTGTTCCAGGCATTGACAACTCTCTGTGTAAAAAAACCTTTCTAATGTCCATGCAGAATTTGCCTTTCACTAATTTCGACATGTGTCCTCTTCTTCTGCTAAGCAAACTTACTGTATCTTAGGCATGTTACTGCACAAAGGACTAATGCTTTAGTTGGACGTGCAACCCAGAAACCCATTAATATGCACTGTTGAGATGGGAGTGTGTATAGCATAGTGCCAGAAGATATTGTAACCATGTGTGGGATATCTCACACATAACTTGAAACACCATTAACAAACCTTGCAAGTGTTACTGAAATACCACATCTGTGGGATTCAGTGACCATGTTTAACTGTTGTGAGGATTACATTTTTATTTTGTA
This sequence comes from Aldrovandia affinis, assembly GCA_029706075.1. NCBI lineage: Eukaryota > Metazoa > Chordata > Actinopteri > Notacanthiformes > Halosauridae > Aldrovandia > Aldrovandia affinis. Next base: position 6,216,412 of record JAINUG010000033.1, on the reverse strand, counting down.
GAAGAAAAAAATGCACAGATGATGTTTGTTTTTTCCAGCTTGTGTGTATTACCACCTGTGGGAGCAGCACCTTAGTGAATGAATCTAGTCAGGGGCAACTGCCTCTCACCCCAGGGAGAATTAATGTAAATGTGACTCTAACCTGCATAAAAGAGATCTCTGCTCAACATTCTGTAACATGCTTGTGTATTTAACTTTTTGTATTACAAATATTGAGCTTGTCTCTTAATGACATCTACGGATGTCATTTTACTGTATTTAATAATGCGTAACCCAAAAAATGCATTCACCACATTGGATATTGACACCAGAAGCAGGGAATGGAAGTGCCAGTTGGAAGTTCTGCTGTTTCGCCAACACATAAAAGGAAAAAGGTTAGCTGAGATAGATTACAGGAAGCTGATGCTGAAAATACCTGCCTGGATAGCAGATTCCTCTAAATGGAAGCATCCTTCTGAAATGGATTAAGCATTTGCACAGTCTGCACAGTGCAGGTTTCCCTGCTTAAGCCAGTTATATGTGGCTCTGCACAGGTCTGGAGAGATAAGCAACCAGCTCAGCAAATGTTCCTCGCGCTGGACTAACCTTTGCCAGGAAATAATGGCCTTTATTTTTGGATACAGTACACACAACATGAGCCGTGATTCTGCATCAATGGTTCTCTACTGCCACTGAATGAGTTCAAAATGCTCCTTTGCTTTGTGGAACTTTGAGTTCAATTTATATGCAAAATGCCAGACACACATCAAATAGTTACACAGAAGAGCTTTACCCCGTAGATTGAATCAGAGCAGAATTAGTCATATCCCTGTATGGGGCTATGGGGGGAGGGGCGGGGGGGGGGGTAAGTTCTCTGACAGTACTCAATCAGTATTAAGTTGTATCATATCATTATGATATCACATGCTCACACCACTCCTGATATGAAGTTGCTTCACTGTAGTAATCATCCAATTCACGGCAAGGGCAGCCTCAAACTCCCAAAAGGATAAGATTCATCAAATGCAGTTCTGTGATTATGCTACCCTATGCACCATGCAAAATAAAAAAATAAAAAGTAAAATTTTCAATTCAAACAGATGTCATCAGTGAGATACACATCTCGCCTCCAATCGGCGCCAGCTCTCCTGTAGTACTGTGTGGCTTGGAATGTGTAAAGTAGTCACTGGCTCTCCTGTAGTACTGTCTGACCTGGAATGTGTAAAGTAGTCACTGGCTCTCCAGCAGTACTATGTGGCCTGGAATGTGTAAAGTAGTCACCGGCTCTCCTGTAGTACTGTGTGGCCTGGAATGTGTAAAGCAGTCACTGGCTCTCCTGTAGTACTGTGTGGCCTGGAATGTGTAAAGTAGTCCCTGGCTCTCCTGCAGTGCTGTTTGGCCTGGAATGTATAAAGTAGTCACTGGTTCGCACGTGAAGTGCCTCAGAAGAAGTGCTCCTTGCGTGGATACAGGTGGCACTGTAGTGCCGCCGGGGGACACAATTGGCAATTCCACATTAGGAAGAAAAAGAGAAGAAAAAGAATGAAGAAAAAAAATTGTGGCATCCATCTGTGCTTTATACAGCACTGAAGTATGCCACTGACTATGAGTCCAGACCCTGTACTGAAGGAAGACAGTCACTGTGTGTGCACAGGCATGCACATATAGGCATATCTTGTCAGATTCTTAATCATGCAGGGGAGGCAGGCTGAGTGCCCTTTTTTTCTCATGTTCCTCTCAGAATAATTTGAGTTTATATCAATAATTAATTGGAGGGATTCATTCATTGATTCACACCACAGCTCTCCAAATGATCGTAGCCACCAAAACACATCAGGTGTAAATATGTGTCATGAGTAAAAGTGTAGTGCCAGAACAGAATTTGGCACAAAATGGCTACAAACAGCAGGCATATTATACTAATGCCTGAAAGAAAATTCACATTAATAGCACACCTTGGGGGGGGATAAACAGTGTTTGAAAAAGTATCTCAAAAGATGATGTAGCAGCTTTGTTGTGATTGGTGTAGTGGCATTGTCATGAAGAGTTATCTCAGAGAATAATCTCACTCCATTCACACAAAAGGATCACATATGATATACTGCCACTCAAAAATGATATCCTTCCTTCTGAACCATCCTGTTCTGTGAACAAACAGGAAATGAAAAGTTGAAGAGGCTAGAAAAAAAAAGGACAAACTTTATTCTCTCAGGGCAATGTTCTTTTTGCAATGAGGGAAAAAAAGAAAAGAAAACACATCATAGCTTCCAATGCTGAAAGCAAAGATAAAACCAAGTGCAGAATTGTCTTATTTTTGTAAGCACTGTGCTTATAAAATATGAGATATGCTACATTTTCTGCTTAATACATAAAACATCTAAAAGTACAGGTGCATCTGGGGAGGGCAGATTAGTAGGAGAACCAACAGATGACAAAGTCCTGGTGACTGTGCACTTGGGACTGTGGCTGTGCACTTATCAAGTCCTGTGGCTTATTGAGGCCAATTACCAGAGCAAGCAGTACCTGACAGAGATATTTTTATGTGTCAGAAGAATGAGGGAGCTGAAGGTTTTCTGTATTTAGATTTTTGGGGGAGGGGAGATCTTCACTGAAATGACACAGCTCTACCATTCTCTCAAGCAGAGATTACCATGCCAATGCAGAATTGTCCTCTCCCCCAGCCGTATATTCATCCACGATGCGTGCCTATCTAGCATCTACTTTTCCTGGTCATTTGATTGATGTTCAGCACGTCTGTAGTAAAACAATGTGAACCTCCCTGTGTTTCTGAAAACATTTTTTTGTGTGCAAATTCTGTCCCTGAGCACAGATGCTTAGCCTTGACTGCATCGTTTCTCATGCCTGGCAGCCACGGCCAGAGCTAGCTTACACTACATCAACTCACAGATGGGTTTTGATAAGTACATATGGTTCCCTGTCGCTTCAGTCTGAAGCATGCGTCAGGAATCAAAATAACAAGCGGGGCAGCATAAAAAAACAAATATATATATTTTAGGACGAAGATCGTGTGGGAAGATCAGCACCCTGAATGCATGTGTATTTTCTTTTGCGCTTAACATACTGAGACCACTCAATAGATCTTTCCTTTTAGCGGTCATTTTCTTTGGAGACTTGGAGACATTATAATAGCATCAGTCTTTCTTTTTTTTTTTTACAAGATGTCCAGAGAATACGGTTGCAATAACGGCTTAATAATCTGCTTTTTATTTATTTCCCTGCTTCATTCTTCTCCAGCACTTTGTGATTACATCCGATTGCTTCACTATTTTTATTTCCCCTGTGGGTCTGGAAACATACTGAGGAACATTATCTCAGACGGCAGAACTCCAAGGCAGATTTCCTGTAGTCAGTCAAACCGGCGGTTTCATGTCAAAATGTTTTACCCCTTCCACAGATTATTGTATGTGCAGTTATTTTGATGAAATTATTTTCAATAAATTTTCACACAGTTTATAATACTTTAGCAACAATACGACCGGGAAAAATATCAGTCGTATTTGAGTTAGAAGGAGCGAGGCTGGTGACATTATGCGATAGGGGTTCTGAAACACTGCTTCTAATAATCATTGTACTCACCGTGAATTAACTGAGATAGGGTGAAAGTTCAACTCATTAGATAAGGCTAGCTGAAGCTACATGGAAACACTGGTTTTGAATGGTTTGAATTTACTAGTTTGTAATTGTCTGTTTTTGTATGGTCATTCACACAGTATTAGACAAATTCTTAGTTAGCTAGTTACGTAGAGTAAGAGCCATCTGATGTTTCTACATAATGTCCACCATGCTCAATGGCTGCATTTCCACAGTCACTGTAGGCACTTTAATTTCAGTAATTAGTAGAAACTACTCAAATTAACATGACCAATTATACAATCAAGAGACAATTTACATGTTGGTGCACAGGCAAAAGTATATGAACTGATGGCGTGTCCACAAAACTGTCAATGCAGTAAAAAAAAAAAGGTAGTTTCGAAGTATGTCAAGAAACTTTAAAAAAAGTAAAGGCCTTAATCTCAGGAACATCAGTTTCTCATGACATACCGTTGCTGAGAGCGTAGATGAGACAGCTACTAATCCAGAGCAACAGTTTTCAGAGCTGACAGGAGATTTTATTGCCATCACTCTTGCTGTTGACAATAGGTGCAGACCATATTCACACAAACGTTGGTTATCTACTTTTGTCAAGGGAGAACAAGCTGACTTATCGATCACTGGAGAGCTTGTGGATGTGGCCGTGAGGCACTGGCACCACCTCAGAAGAAGACAACATTTAATCAACGGAAGAAATCAGTGTGCCTGGCTGTAGACGAAACATCCACAAAAAAACATGAACATGTATTTTTTTCTGATGTGAAAAGCTGCAGGTAGAGAATTGTCCCAAGTTACTGACAAGGAAAAAATAAAGCATGACATCTTAGAAAGTGCTATACCAGAAGGCATTGGAGATAATGTATGTGCCTAGTAATGGAAACAATGACAAAAATAGTTAATTTCATCAGTGCTATAGAATTTATCTGTAAGGGATTACCTAGAAGTCCTTAGCTAGCCAATGAATGCCCATATTCACACATATTTGAGCTGGTTTAGCCAGGGCACAGTACTCAGAGATGTTTTGAGCCTTTGGTAGGAAATTAAAGGGTTTTCCACTTCCACTTCTTCCACAAGGGGGACGGCCAAAAAGTGGAAAATCATTGACTGGCCGAGTCAATCACCGGATCTGAATCCAACTGAACGTGCATTTTACATGCTGAAGAGGAGACTGAAGGCAAAAGTCCCTGAAACAAGCAGGAACTGAAGATGCAGTACAGGCCTGGCAGAGCATCACCAGGGAAGATACCCAGCATCTGGTGATGTCTATGCGTCGCAGACTTCAAGCAGTCATTGCATGCAAAGGATATGCGACCAAATATTAAAAATGATGACTTTATTCTACATTATGTTAAACTGTCAAACTGTAAATTATGGTGCCTAAAAATGGGGGGGGACTATGTACAAAAGGTTCTATCATTTCTAAACGGTTCATCAGATATGGATGAAAATACCCTCAAATTAAATGTGTCACTGTCCAATGAATTATGGTGCTCACTGCACATACAGTATATTGTGGAGAATCAAATCTCAGCCAGGGCCAGTTAGACTGAGAGATCCTAAACCACATTCAATACTTAATAAACAACACGTTCTTCAGAGTCTGATATAATTGGGTTTATTGTACACAATGCAAAATCACCTACAAAAACCTGTGGCTGGTTTGCGCAAAGAGCCCCCACCATTTCATGCATCCACTTTTTAATCATGTCATCATTACACCCCCTGACTCAACCCCTCCCCATGATCTCATCACATTCCATTGTCCCTCGTGATCATTTTATTTCTCGTTTTGGTTACATTTCCATCCTTTAATTCTTTGTTCTTCACTCTTTAATAGAACAAAATAAACAGAGATGAACAGACTCTGTAGACTGTGTACTATGTATGGTTATATAGACATACATCATGTTAACAACTTATTTGATACATGGTTACATCATTCTCACACAATTTATGCAGGGTTTATAATCTGTCTGCCGTGCGTCTCAGGAGCGCCAGCAGTAAATTTAGCAGAATCTCTGATACAAAGGTAAAATAATTAAACGTGGCGAGATGCATTTGTTTAACTTTTAATCCAGTCCTCTCCTCTTCGTGCCATCCAAAGTTGCCCGAACTGGACTCGTAAATCCCAGTGACGGGTGAACCCTGGTGGACTTCCTTCATGGTCATTTATCTAGTGACTATGGTTACTTTGAACTACGGACTGTAGCGCCAGAGCAAGGCTCCAGATCGCACGGTCCAGATCTCTCCCGTACACATAATCATTACCTCATCGGACAGAGACAGTTTTAGGACTGCACAAACAGACACTCGGGCCTTCGATTTAAATTCATGTTAGACATAATTCTTGTATTCTTTGTATAACAAGTTTTGTGTCCCTGCATAATTTATATGCCCAACACATCTGTTTCATTTAAAGTTCTTGGTGTCTCACTTCCAAGCGGCAGCATGTAGGCGATATTTCTGTTTTAATTGACATACTGATAATAGATTAACAGTGGCTTTATTTATGTGTCTAGTGGAATGTTATTGGCCTGGTTAGCAAAACATACAGGAATTAAACCATGTGCAGATAATAGGTTACATAAATGATCTATTGGAAACATAGGGACAGAACACAGAGTTCATGAATGCAAGCTCCTCTTGTTTTTTCTCCCACAATATCAGATTTCATGTACATATACAGTATATATATACAGTATATCTGACTAAATGACTTTTATATATATTTGAGATATATATATTGAACCTGATATACAGTATATATATCAAGAAATGACATATATATCAGGTTTCATTATATATTTCCTGTTTGGCCCCCATACTATATATGATATGAAAATTCTGGACCGATACCGATAATTCAAATAACACAAACGGCCAATACTGATACCGATAATTTGTTATTTATTGTCCTATTTTTGCCCTGGAAAAAAGTTAAATAATTCTGCCCTTCATTATACTTTTCAATGAGCACAAATTTTATCATACAAATGTATGGAACAGCTTTTATTGTAACATTCTTTCACATACTCGTTGTACTGTGATACATCTTGCTTGTAAATGGCTGATCAGATTTGATTAATTAAAATACTTGCTTGAGTTGCCTCCTCTTGAAATCTCACGGAGCATTTGTTACAAATAGCAAATCGGTTGTCTCTCTCCGACACACATCCGCCCAGACAGCCGACATTTTCTTCACTTGACAGTGTCAACAAAAACAGCACGTCTTAAAGCAACGAGAACAGTATGCATTAGAGCTGGGCGATACCGACACCATTATCGTAATTTCAATTATCAACCACGGCAAATTTACAAATGTTGATGATTGGTTAGGCTATAACAGTGTTGCTTGGAGGATAATAATTATTGCATTAGTTTTAGCCTTTTTCCATCCACAACACAGCCAATCACAGCCAGCCTTGATATGAAGCACAACTTCACTGTAGTGAAGGCAGAGGGAAAACTTGGAGCTAGCGAAGCATGGAGTGAATTTTTTCAGTCAGTAAACCCACTAACTAGGGTAGACCCAGACAAAACATGACAAAGAGATTGAAGACAAACCAAGTTTAGTCCCTAAGAAAGGCTGCACCCCAGTTGCGTGGGGTTACTTTGGTTACATACGAGCTGACAAAGACCAGAAAGGAGGTGTGTTCTGCAATTACTCTAACAAAATGGTCACGGCAACAGATGGGAATATGTCTAATCTGTTCCATCATTTGAGAATGTATCACGAAAAGGAATATGAAGAATGTATGGTGAAAAAAAGGCAAGCAAAAAATCATATGCAGATGCGAAAAGTTCAAAAGTTCAAACTTGAAATCATGCTTGAAAATGTACTGCACATACAAGCATTGAATGTTAAATTAAGTTGTGTTTGAATAATTGTATATATTCAGCTTTTTTCCACATACAAATTATCGTTTCAATGTCATTATCAAAGTATTTGGTCAATATATCATGCTAATTATTTTTGGCCATATCGCCCAACTCTAGCGTGCATCTTGTACAAGACGGCGTGGAGTGCCAGAGTGCTCATGATAGCTAGTCAATCGCAACATTGTCAGAGGAGTAAATTAGGTGTGGTTTCAGTCAGTTTAGCCTGTAAATAAAAGATGCTGCTGTTCCATTCAAGTTTGAACATTTAGACCAGATTGACGCAACACAAATTGACAGATAATTATCGGCCACTGCCATCAGTAAATGTGATCTTATCGACCGATAAGCCGTTTGCAGTCAACAAGGCAAATATCAGCCAATACCGATAATCTAACGATATATAGCGGTGCACCACTAATATATACGTATATATATATATATATACAAGATATATATCTGTACTTCAGCTTAAAAAAGAAAACATCAGTGGAATTGATTATGCTGGAGGGAACCTTGCTTGTTTCCCAAGTAGTCACATTCTCTCTGGTTCACTCACAAAGTTAACTTTTCCTGGTCGTGGATTCAATCCAATGTGAGCCCAGAGTGTGTTGAGCTTGAATCATTTTACATTACATTTACATTTTAAGCATTTAGCAGACACTCTTAACCAGAACAACTTACAAGATTAATACATGGTAGGAACAATCATAGTTTGCGCAAGAGATCAGTGCAGTAATACAGCAATATACATAATTGTAGGCAGCTGCATATCATCCCTGTAACACTGGGAAGGAAAAGGTTAATAATTTTTTAATGAGTAGTAAGCAGGGATACATATACAAAAAGTATTGAGCAAGTAGGCAGTGGTTATGACGATTGGCTAGATGTAGGGAATTCAGTGGTAGTGGAGTCAAAAATGTGGGTTTTGAGTCTCTTGTGGAAGATCGCAAGTGATTCCGCGGTCCTGACCGATTGCGGAAGGTCATTCCACCACCGAGGGGGGGCGAGACTGCGAGAAGCGGCTGCCAGGCGCCCAGAGGGATGGGACAGTCAGTTTGCCAGAGGAGGCGGAGTGGAGGGGTCTGGCTGGGGTATAGAGTGTGATGAGTGTCTGGAGGTAAGGGGGAACAGTTCCTCTAGCCGCTTGAAAAGCAAGCACCAGTGATTTGAATCTGATGCGTGCTGCGATGGGGAGCCAGTGCCCCCCATCGCAGCACTGGTGAATCGAACAGCACTGGCAAATCAAACTTTTCTGCTTTTTAATATGTAGCTATTTATACTTTTTATGCTGATTTAATTTGTTTAAAGACTTGACTGTTTCTCTGTTGAATCTGCTGATCAGAAGCATCTGTAGTTTTTGTTTCAAGATCTTTAGAGGAAAGTGAGTAATGAGACAGGACAATTTCTTTGAGCCAAAGCACCGACACACAGAGATTTCTCCTGACAGGACCCATGGTATGTACAAGTTTACCGCAACAACAGTCAACATAAAGAGTAATCAGACGTGAAAGGTTCATCCTTTAATCCGTGAAAGTTAATCGGTCCTAACCAAATCAAGTTTGGTTTTGTTAGGGGCTATTCTCATTAAGGCCTTGGTATTCTTACTTGAGGTTGGAATTGGTTATACACGGAGAACCTTGCTTCTTCACCTTTTAGACAGCTTTGATTTGTTTATTTGTGGGGAAACCAGAGGTAATACTCCACGATTCCAATCAGAAATTCAGCAAAGTGAGAAACGTCCCTCTGAGGTAAATCCACTGACGACCCCAGCACATTTATATATTATTCTCTTGCAACAGCGGCTGCCATCAGTCCAGTTTGATCTGATGCAGATGGTCTAGGGGAGGCGGAAGAAACCCAAACTCGTCAATGTTGTTTTACTCTACAGGCAGGAAAGGGGGGGGTAAGGGAATGGTGAGTGTAATTCATTCCATGCCAGATAAGGTGAAGTGATCGGAATAATGAGCTAAAACAAGAGCCTTGGTGAGGAGATAAGGGCAACGCCTCCCTGCCTCTCTCAGGGTCTTATCCAATAACTCTGAGATCTACTCTGCTGCCCCAGGGGGTAATCTTCGAGAATAGTTGCAGTGGATTTCAAGGTTAATGTCCTAGCAGTGAACAGAGCATGCTGATGTAACAAGTAGCTCTGAGTGTTCTCAAATGTTTCATAGATGATGAAAGTTGAAGGATTTTGCTGTAGTTTGTAGGCTTGTTGCTTCTCCTCTGGGACAAGCTTTTTGCACAGTACAGTGCACTGGAATTCTAATAAGTGCACGTGTGCAAATGCGAACCAACTTGCACGTGAAAATGCACATACACACAACACACATATACAGATAATGTGCATCTGCACAGTCAACTCCAACCTTATTCACACCCTTGATAAAGATGAGCAAAAAAGGCTGTATCTTATGCTCCGCTAAAAAGCGAAACTACATGAAAATAAAAGGCATACTTAGACACTGCAAGACAGAAAGATTAGTTGTCATTTCAACATCACTCTCAAGAACAAATTCAGCATCCTCCACAAGGGAACATAAATGACTATTCACACCTTCGACCAGGCCATGGAAGAAACAGGAAAGGCATTGTTGTGTTACAGGACAAACCCCAAAAAAGAGTAGATCTCACCCACAATATGGGAGAAGATACAGTAAGTCAAAGGAAAGAAATGCACAAAGTCAACTAGACTGAAAGATAGCCTGTCAAAGGAATATTCCCAAAAAGACAAAAAGTGTGAGAAATTATAAATGCAATTTCACTGAAAATGTAGCCACATAAGCAGAAGAAACAGCCTGGAAGAAGGACATAAAATCCCTCTACAAAATAACAAAATGACTTAAAGGTGAAACAAACTCAAACCAGGATTTCCCTAGAAGTTTCTTGCTGATGAGAGAAAAAAATTTGAGATGGAAGGAGCACTTTGAAGATATCCTCAACCGCCTAGATCCACTAACTTTCACAGAGATCTCAGAATCAACAGACGACTTAGACATCAACCTTGGTCCAATCACGGAAATAGAAGTCAATGAAGCCATCCAAGCCCTGAAAGGTGGTTAGGCAGCTGGAAGTGACTGCCCAGAGATGGAGTCTGCCCAGAGATATTGAAAGCAGAAGGACAGGAGACTCTTCATGAGAGCCTTCAAAAGAACAACCACCTTCTGACGGTGGAGCCATAATCACAGTGCCTAAGAACGGTAACTTAGGTAAGTGCAAGGCAGCACCCTGTTACCAATGACGGGCACAATTTTCAGCCGAATCATTCTAAAGAGAATTTCAGCAGCCACAGAAAATACCTTTAAAACAAGAACAACCTGGTTTATAGAAAAGGGAACTCCTGCATTGACTACTGTGGGAGGCGTCCAGGCAGGGGAATTGGGGTGAATGGCTACGCCTACTGGCAGGGCAGCCAGGGCACACCGCTGTGCAGGATTATCTAATGGTACCTGTAAGCTTAAAACTGCCCTGCTCTTTTAGTAGGTGGCTGGAACATAGGAGTGAAACCGAGTGAAACACAAACTGAAAAGTTGCAAAAGTCTGTGTGTGGTGTTTTGTGTAGTGTTTGTTGTAGTGTTTTCCCAAAATTTGCTTTTTTAAAAGTTTTTTTGATTTCTTGTTTTTAGCTGGAACTTGTGAGGCTGAAGTTTTATTTGTTCAATTGTATTGTGTGGTTCTCTCTCTCCCTTTGGGGGAAATAATAAATATCCTGGTCCGAAGACTGAAAAATCCAATCCTGTTCTGTTGCAATGCTGGTTTTGCTGCATGGCGTGTGACAACCACATGGAAGTATTGAGTGGAACAGTGGAATTTACATAACATTCATTGAATTTGAAAAAGCTTTTGACAATCACAGAGATTCCTTGTCGAAGATACTTTGCCAATTTGGAATCCTGCAAAAGATGGTAAATGTTATTAAGATACTGTACCACGTGGCCTCCCGCATGGTTTAGTGGTTTCAATGTCCGCCGCTGGCCATGGCGACTGGGGTTCGATTCCCCGTCGCGCCAGAGTCGGCTCTGGCCGGGAGTGCCACCGGGGCGGCAATTGGCTGTCCGCCCCAGGGAGGGGGAAGGGAAGCCGACATAGTTCGCTGCGCACAGGAGTGGTTCTGGGGTACCGGAGTTACGGTCGACAGCTCGGCGAGTGCTGCCTCAAAGGAGGCAGCGCTTCGCCTTTGTCACTGCTGGTCACAGGGCTACGGCATTGAACTACGAGGGAGGGGATTGAACTAAGCACAGTGGGAGTAATTGGCTGCCAAATTGTAAGAAAAACGGGGTAAAATCGGAAAAATAAATTGATTAAAAAAAAAAAAAAAGATACTGTACACTGACTTCCATTGCTAAGTTGTCTGTAACTGTCACCCCACAGATAACTTCAGCGTAAACACTGGTGTCAAACAAGGCTCCCCCTTTCTTTTTATTTTGGTCACTACTGGTGAGCAGTGATGGCGGTAACGCGTTACTTAGTAACGCGTTACTCTAATCTGATTACTTTTTTCAGTAACGAGTAATCTAACGCGTTAATATTTCCAAACCAGTAATCAGATTAAAGTTACTTATCCAAGTGACTGTGCGTTACTATTGCGTTACTACCTCATAACATAGGCAGAATGCAGTATTTTTTGTCATTTTCGATAGTAAAAATATATCTTTTTGCTTTTTTCTTGCGGGGAGTGACGTCAGTGTGCGACAGGCAGCTCACGTTTTCAGCACGAGTTTACAGAAAACAAGCTCACGTGGATCAGCATGCGGCTCCACAAACGTAAACAAATGTACACAGAGACGTAAGAAACAATGGAGGGGGGAGCGTTTTCGAGCTGGAAATACAGCCACTATTTTGAATTCATGTCAGCTAAGGACGAGAAGAATATCAATGTTCGTTGTACACTCTGTGCTGGCAAGAAAATATTATCCAGCGGCAAAAACACTACGTCCAATTTGAAAAAGCATTTGGAATCGCAGCACAGCACAGTCAAGCTCACCGAGAAAGTCCCACTATGTGCTAAGCAGAGAGCTGCGAGCGAACACTCGGCCTCGACTTCTGCAGGAGGCCCAAGTATTTATGTTAAGTGAGGTCAAGAAAGACTGGCTTTATTTTATAAAAACTATTTCAGGTAAATAGTATTTAAGTAATTTTTGTTATGTTATTTAATTATTGTGTGATTTAAGTTACTTTTTAAAATGCTTTTCCAATAAAGTGAGTATTGGCAAAACCGGTTGTCATTTTTATGTTGGGGGGCTAGGCAGCTGCCGAAAGTAACTAATAAAGTAACTAGTAATCTAACTTAGTTACTTTTAAAAGCAAGTAATCAGTAAAGTAACTAGATTACTTTTTAAAGGAGTAATCAGTAATCAGTAATCAGATTACCTTTTCAAAGTAACTAAGACATCTCTGCTGGTGAGCATGTACAAAAAGCAAAAGGTTGGTATCATACACATAGGAGGGAGCAGTCTACAGATTAATGAATGTATTAATTATTCATTTATTCATTAATTCATGTATAAGAAATTGATCCAGCCAAACATCAAATAAGGCGTTCTCTCCACAACTGGAGGGGACTACAGTCTTTTTACAACCTCAAGTCAGCTAGTGGTGACAAGCCGAGGAGGTAGGTAGATAAACAGAATGGTACTTCCACCAGATGACTACATCCAAACATTCCAGTCATTCGTTTGCTCATTCGCTGAGTCAAGAACAGATAAATGCATCCAATAAATTTGGTCATTCATTTGGTCATTTGATTCAGGACACAGGCTTAATCCCATTTAGTTTTCTCTGCTCATCACAATGGTAGCATCGAGGAATCGAGCAACAGTAGTTGAGAGACACAAGCTGTGTTCAGTGGGCAAGTTTATGCTGGTGTGTTTTATCAGGTGTTTTATGATGCTTTTCTCCAGTCATGCCTGACATGGAGTTTTATGTTTGCCATTTTTATTTTCTGCCCTTTTTTGGTTACATTCCAACCAGAAATGCAATTCCCCAACCATCTTAAGCAGTCATACAATCCGTTTTATCCATCTTCCGATAAAAGAGCAGAGTGACTGGCAGAGACCAGTTTCTGTTCCTGGTCCTTTACTTTCTTCACTCATCCATTGATCCATTATTTCATCCATCCCTCCATTCACATGCTCATCCATCACCACTTCCTGTCTAGCAGAAAATATTGATTTCTCTACATTACTCCCCTACTGCATTCATCTTAGTATCTCAACATTTTTGCTTCTCGACACACACTTTCACACTTTCTAACACACATGCACGCACGCACACACACACACACACACACACACACACACACACACACACACACACACACCCATCATTGGTCAGGTTGAACCAGTGTACTTTCTTAATATTTCTAATACCTTAGCTTTATTTCTCCCCAATAAATTGTAAAAGGTTAAAGGAGATTAAAACAGCCTCCCAAGACCATTAACACTGTAGTTCATTGCATCTTCTATACACTACTGTTTAAAAGTTTTAGAACACCTCCATTTTCCAGTTTTTACTGAAATTTAAGCAGTTCAAGTCCAGTGAATAACCTGAAATGGTACAAAGGTAAGTGGTAAGCTGCCAGAGGTTAAAAAAAAACCTGTTCAGGTTACCAAAAACTGAAAAATAATGTAAATTTCAGTTATAAAAAGAGCCCCTTTTCAGGGAACAAGTAATGGGTTAACATGGGTTAACAGTCACTCTGTGCAAGTCGCCGACTCTGGATCCAGCAAAAGAGCCCTAGACCATCACGCTTCCTCCTCCATGTTTGACAGTTGGTGTCACACACTGAGGAACCATCCTTTTGCCTACTCAATGGCGTACAAAAACCCTGCGTGATGAACCGAAGATTTCACATTTTGATCAATCGGTCCATAAGACGTTCTTCCAGTCTTCCGTAGTCCACTGGCGGTGCTTCATGGTCCAGGCAAGCCTCTTGTTCTTATTTTGCCATCTTATCAATGGCTTTCTCACTGCCACTCAACCTGTCAAACCTGCAGCTTGAAGTCTCCTCTTCACAGTTGAAACTGAGACTTCCTTACTTCGACCAGTGTTAAGCTGTGCTTGAAGCTGTTGTCCTGTGAGCCACCTATCATGCAAGCTGTTGACTCTCAGAAACTTGTCTTCTGATTTTGTTGTGGCTTTGGGTCTGCCAGACCTTTTCCTGTCAGAGTTTCCAAGTGCCTTTTGATGGTGTAGTAGGAAACTACTCACTGCCAAAAAATGTACATTATTTTTAAGTTTTTGGTAACCTAAACTTTTTTTTTTTTTTTTTTACCTCTGGCAGTTTACCACTTACCTTTGTACCATTTCAGGTTATTCACTGGACGTGAACTGCTTAAATTTCTGTAAAAACTTCTAAACGTTCTAAAACGTTTGACCGGTAGTGTAGGTCAGCACTTATTGCTTAGTCCTTCTCCCAAATCAAGCCTTGGGCAGCTATGAGTCACCAGTTCTTACCAACTGCAGGCCAGAGGCTGATTGCAGCATTCTCAGAAGAATTGATATAAATTAACTCATTCACTGTTTGATTAGATCCAGATCTAAATGTAAAAAAACAAAAAATGAATCAGTTCTCCAAATACCGAGATGATATTAATGTTTTAATAAAAATGTTTGGCTGTTGGGCTCCCTCTCTCTCTAGCTTACTTTGGGGCTCCTTGACTTAACACCCCCCACCCTCCTACTTTGTTGTACATGAGTCATCACAGCAATGTGTTTTAGTGCTGATGTGATTCACACTGTTTAGCCCATCTGTACCCACCGTCTCTCATTCGCTGTTTGATCAAAGGACTCCCTCCACCCTAAGCACATTTGCATTCCTAGCAGATCTCGATGTAAAAAAAACCAGAATCGGTTCTCCAAACACAGAGAAGATATTAATGTGGTGAATGCTCACGTTTTAATAAAAATGCTTGGCTGTTGGTCTCCCTCTCTCTCTTTCCTACTTTGGGACTCCTTGACCTCACCCCCCACCCTCCTACTTTACTTGTACATGAGTCATCACAGCAATATGTTTTAGTGCGGATGTGATTCACACTGTTTAGCCCCTTGTTATTGCCACGGTGGCGTTACACGCATACGGTAGTTAAGCCTATATCCGTCAGCAGCAAGTGCTTATTAGCATATTTATCCATATGTTCCTTCAGAAATATTTAGCTTAGCTTAGTAAACCTAAACACACAATGGTACAGCTGTAGTTACTGGATTGCCTCTAACTGGATTTAAGGGAAAATGCACGAAAGAAGGTTTACCCCAAAAACTGTCTCTGACAACTGCACAACCCAGAGGAGTATAAGTATAAATGCATGAATACAGCTGCTCCTATTACATAAGTTGTTTCTGTTACATGGGTTGTTTGAAACACCAGCTTGCTACTACTGGCTACTGCTCTTAAGTGACATTAACTGTTTCCCTCTACAACAGTTTAAAATACCATACAGTAGTGTCGTTTTTTTTGGCTGCAAGACTTTTGTGTCTCTAATCTACATCTGTTTTGCTGGATTTAATCACAATAAGCTAACAAAAAGATGCTAACACTGAACACAGCTAACCGGCAATGCAAATTGCTTGCGTACAGTGCAATATTCTTATGTTTAGCTGTGTCAATACTAGTTAGTTATGGATACATTTGTTTTTAGTAAATGTAGCCTTAATAACATATTGGCGGAGAAAGTGTTGGAAGAATTCATCTGGAAATTTTATGAAATTTCAGACAATGAAAGCCTCATAGATTCTCTGTTAGTTGCTCCTGATGTAGCAGATGGGGAACCACCTAGTGCCTCAGCAGAGCTTGAACAGCCAACGATTCGGAAGAAGCATAGTTTCAAAGCAAATTCCTCAGTGCACCACCATCAACATTCCATTCGCTTCTCAAATAACTTTTTCTTCCTTAGAAACACACCTACTGACAAGGTGCTCGTGCTTGACAATTCTATAGTCAGACAAGTCTCCAGCAAACATCGCCAATTACATTTTGGGGGGCCAGAGTGCCTAATATTGAGTCAAATTTAAAGACGCTGGCTAAAGGTAAAAGCACATTTTCAAAAATGTATTCATGCCGGTGCTAGCAATGTCCGATTGAGGCAATCAGAAATCCTAAAAAGTTATATCATTTTGGTGTGCACAACGGCCAAAAGGGTGGGTCAGGTGTTCATCCGGCTATCGCCCCACCCCACAGTACAGATCAGGCGACGAGACCTACAGGAGGCTCTTGTCCCTACATTTCTGGCTGACTGACTGGTGTGTATCAAACAGTGTAGGCTTTATAGACAACTGGGCTACGTTTTGGGGGAGGCCTGGCTTAATGAAGAGAAATGGACTCCACCTGGAGAGGTTCTCTTCTCCTGTCTAGAAATATAGCAGATAGTCTGAATCATAGTTATTGACAGATAAGTGCACCGGCGAGGCAGCAGGCATACAGTATAGTGTAGGCACTGATGCCTGCCAGCTTCACAGATCCAGTGACTAGTTATCCGATTGAGATTGTGTCAGCTCCCCGAATTCCAAAATAATAAGTCTAAATACCGTGGCATCTGCCACAACAATCTGATTAACATTAAAACAGGATGTACTGCTGTCACAACCTGCAACAATTCTAATTTGGATTATTAAATATAAAATTCTAAGGCAACTGTGAAGGAACTAATCACTGATTATAATATCAATATATTAAGTCTCACTGAAACTTGGCTTGAAGAGGATGAGAACTTGAGTCCTCTCCTCCTGGTTACTGTCGGATCAGTGAGAAATTAATGAAAAATATTGATTACCTGAATCCAGTAGCTTTAACAGCCAAATGGCCTTAAATATCATAAATATATAATACATAAAAACCATAAATAAAAATATCAGCAAGCTAACATTAACTACACAATATAATTAATTTACAAATTAACAGAAAGATCAAACTGTTCGGTAAGACTGCTGTGAATTGAAAGACAGACACTTATTCTTGAATCAATTGCTAGCAAATGTTAAAAGCTAACAATATGTTGAAGGTCTCTGTTGAAGTCTACAATTGGTACAGAATGCAGCTGCTACAGCTACTTACTAGAACTAAGAAATGTGAACGTATTAGTCATGTGCTTGCCTCTCTTCAGTGGTTGCTTACAAGGTTCTTCTCTTAACCTCCAAGGCTTTAAATGGTCTTGCTCCAGAATATTTTAGTGAGCTACTCATGCCTTACTCTCCACAGCCATTGCTGGCTATCTGAAAATTAAAATTCATAACAAAAAATGAGAGGCAAAGCTTTCTCCCACAGAGCTCCCCTTTTATGGAATAATATTTATCTAAATGTTTGGGATTCTGACACACCTGGCTTATAAATCTAGGCTAAAAACCTCCTTTTTCAGTTTGGATTAAGCCCGTAGAGCTGTCTGATAAACTGAGTTGATGGTGCTGTCACCCTATCACTGCATGTGAATACTCAGGGTTAGCTGTTCTATGCTGTGTTATGGTGCTGTCAGTCCTATTTCACTCATGGTTCATGCACCCGCTGTCTACTATCTTTGAGATATTCTGTAATAGGATAGTCTGCTGGGGCTGTCCCATGTTACACTGTGGCCTCTCCATGTACCTACCCAACGTTATATTATTCTAACTACCAACCTGTCTACCTTTCTGTTCTCTTCCCTGGGGATTCTGCCCCTGCCATCGCCCTGACATTACAGACCACTCCAGCACGACCCTCACCTGGTTCATGTCCAGACCATGATGCAGACTGGAGGCCTGGATGAATTGTGCTGCTCTTCTCACCCCTCAACCAATTTCTTCTTGCCAACTTAGGGTTACTCAAAACATGGTCCTCATTGGCTAAATACTGCTGTTTCTCCACCCTTTACATGTGAGTCAGGTGTGAAGACACTCTGGCCAATAAATTGCACTAATTGTTCAATTACCTACCTGAGAGAAAAGAAAAACAGTTCAGAATTTGGATTTGCTGGCCAGATATGAGTAACCCTGGGTTTGGGGTGGGCAGGGGTGGGCAAGGAGGCCCATATCTGGTTCTGGATTTCTTGCTGACTTCTGCTCTTAATGATTTAATTAGCTGAATCATTTGTGTTAACTTTTTAGCTACATTTATTGATAAGCTCATTAATGCCAGCTGTTGCCAGCTCATTAATGCAAGACTGTTATTGTGTCCCTATAGGAAATATTTTACTGTGTGCTAATCAATGAATGAACTGACATTAGTGTAAACAGTTAATTTTCTAGCACAATCTTTTTTCTTACTGCTTCTTTTACAACTAGACACTGTATATTGTCAGGATAGTTGAATGCATTCGTCAGGATAATTGACTATGCTAACAGATTCTGGTGCTACACGGTTACTGAAAAAAAACAGTGTTAATTATGTTGCGCTACTGCTCTTTTGTAACTATATTTGAATGCATTATGTATTTTGTTTTTTTGAAGTTGTTGTGGATGAGAGTGTCTGCTATTTGAATGTAATGAAATGTAATGCAACCTACACGAAGCAGTGTAACCCATACCAATAATTGTGTCAAACCTCTGAGTTTTACAGTGTATCTCTCTTTCTCTTAATCTCTGGTCTGTTCCTCCCTTTCAGTCTGTGGTACCTGGGAAGTAATTGTGTCAAACCTCTGAGTTTTGATCTCACAGGGTTCCTGTTCAAGTTCAAGTTCACACTTCTCCATCTCTCACTGGGCCATTCTTTAATTCTCTTAATCTCTGTTCTGTTTTTGTACTGTTTATTTTATCCTCCTTTATTCAGTTTCAGTCTGTGGTACCTGTCTGGGACAGTGATGGATGCCTGAACACCTTCCTTCTTACTTTCTAGATTGCACTTTGTATATATTAGTTAGATGTGTATAGTACTAACTAAATACTGTTTAGATTAAGTTAGCATTACAATCACTAATTATCTCACGGCCTAAGATTAGCTTTTCATCTTTCATTTGCAGCCCAGGAATGTTCCAGGAATGTTTGTATGTTTCATGTTCATTCTATTAGTTCATTAGATTAACGATTCCCATTGCACCTGTGTTCCTCCATCTCTCACACCTGAGTCCTACCCTTCCCTGGTATATAAGTCTATTTCTTTCCTGTTCTGTAATCCTTATTCCTTGACCCTTATTCAGCATTTTAAATGCTGGAAAGCCTGCCTACGATTCTGTCTGTTTGCCTATCTGCCTACCTGTTTTTGACTTTTTGGATGGTGACTTGATTCTGTACCGCTTTCTGTTACTCCCCTGCCTGATCTCCTGATCCTGGTCTTCCTGTAAGACATTAAATGTTTGTGCTGTTTGGCACTGTCTCCCATTGATCTGGACAAGATTTGGCAATTGATCTGGTGATTAAGGGAATGAGAATAAATCGTGGGGTGAGGCTTGCTGGGCACAGATACTAATTAGGACCCTGAAATGGCAGATGAGATGGCGGCTGGCTGATAGTTAATACTGATAGTGTCTGTGAAGGGCGGTGCTCTCCGCATGGACAGAATGTGAATGATCTTAGCGCCTTCATGAATAATGAAGAGAATATCCCCCCAAAAGACTAATAAAAACAAGAAATCAAATCTTGTGAGACCTGGTCAAATCAAAACAGGGTGATGAATTACACCTTGATGCACCAACAAAGAAGCTGGGACCTGTGAAATGTGGCAGCAGCTGATCCAGGTGTCAGAAGTGGTAAAAGTTGCTAGAAGCTAAGGTTGCTATTTTAATTTCCAGATGGGGTGCCACCATTCTACCCTTGTGCAAGGTTCTAATCTTAATTGGTTCAGTGAGTATCCAGCCATCTGAATAGATATTATGGGAAATGGGAGCTACGTGCATCCCCCTGCATCTCTCAGCTATGTTCCTGTACAGTAGGTAGCGATAATAATACATATTTTAGTTTGATGCTAAGCTGCTGATGTACACCATTAAAGAGGGATGGCAGGAAGTTGTATTTGCATACTAATATACACTCAGTGGCCACTTTATTAGGTACACCTTTCTAGTACTGGGTAGGACCCCCCTTTGCCCCCAGAACAGCCTGAATTGTTTGTGGTATGGATTCAATAAGGTGCTGGAAACATTCCTCAGAGATTCTGGTCCATGTTAACATGATAGCATCATGCAGTTGCTGCAGATTTGTCGGCTGCACATTCATGTTGCAAATCTCCTGTTCCACCACATCCCAAAGGTGCTTTTTCGGACTGAGATCTGGTGACTGTGGAGGCCATTGGAGCACACTGAACTCATTAATACGATGTATTTTAAGTTGGGCTGTCTGTAAAACAAGGCCAGTATGAATGTAAAATCAAACAAGCACAGAATCACATAAGTATGCAATGTCTATTAAACAAAAAGTGTGTATTCCGTTGCTAGCATTTAACAACACTGTTCACAGATTGCACTCGGTTAGCCTAGGGCTACTTAACGATAAGGTCAAATATCGAACATCTATCCCACACTATTTACCAGTGTAAAAAACAATAGGTGGGTAAACCTGTCTGGAGAGAGACAGTGTTTACCCACCTTTTCCCCCTCATTGTTCAGTAGAGTTGATCTGAAAATATGTGCGCAAACTCTTAGCCTCATTTTAAAAGGTAGGTAAACTTACTTTAGCCTCCACTACACCCCTGCTATGTACTATACAACACAACCTTGATGTCCCTGTGAGCTGAGTGTAGATTGAAACTTTCATGACTGTAAGTCCACTCCTGTTGCAGACACTTGCAGCTAGCTTAGCTGAGCTGCAGTAGGTTAGCTAGGTAGTCAGCTACAAAATAGGTAACTATCGATAACTAAATTAACTCGCCAACTCAACGGCATTGCTTTACATCTTGACCAGCTATTAAAAACGATCTCTCAGACACACCGGCACACACACAAGGCAGATTGATCTGTGTAGTTACCTAGCTAGGTAAGTTAACCAACTGCACTCATTTTACATTTACATTACATTTGCTACATTTTATCTTGGACATTTAGACATCTTACCTCCAAATGTTTTCTTATGTTGTATGTGGAATCGCTGATAGTAGTTTCACCACAGGAAAGCATAACTATCCAGAAAATAAAATGTTTGCTGAATTTCTACCCAATGAATGTATTTCAATCAAGATGTGCATTTACATTTTACATTTTAAGGTAAGAACAAAGATCATTAATACAAGTTAGTTAGCACAAGATCAGTGCAGTAATACAGCAATAGACATCATTGCAGCAGTAGACATCATTGCAGGTGTCTGCATATCATACCTGTAACATTGGGAAAGAAAAGGTTAGAGGGTCTTTTTCTTTTTGGAGGTATGGGGGAGCTTTTTTTGTGTAGAACAAGTAAACAGTGGTGACGACAGATTGACTAGATGGACAGTGTTCAGTGGTAGTGGAGTCTGAAGAGGTGGGTTTTGAGTCTCTTGGCGGAAGATTGGAAGTGATTCTTCCACGGTGATTGACAGTCCTGACCGAGGTTCAGCTTCAGGAGGTCATTCCACCAACGAGGGACCAGGACAGAGAAGAGGCGAGATAATCTGGGAGCCATTTCCTTCAAACATCCTGTCTCATTTATCCTTGAGTAAATCCTGCTACACTCTCTGAGGGAGAACGCGTGAGTGTGTCGCACACATCAGCAAAACACACTCCCTCATCAGCTTAAAAAGCTCATCACCTCTCAGACGCAAGTGCAAACAAAAAAAGAAGTGGGACTGGCATAATTGGCATGTTTCAAAGATGAAAACTCTCGCACTGAACATGAATAATAATGGAAAGTACTCCCCATGCACCACTCCACACACTCACTTACCCTGTCATAATTAATAGCCTGCTAAAAGTGGCATGAAAAAACTATAAACAGGACAGTTATTTCTGGAGTTCTATGTTTTGACGACATGCTTGAAGGAGCCACGTAGACTGAGAGATTTGCAATTACATTTATTGGAAGAGGGGGGGGATGATTGAAACAATAGCTGCAGCCAAATGCAATGCAATTTGTCACAATGTCGTGCGATCAGTGATGTGACATGACTCAACGTGCCAGTTTTTGGCGTGGCAGTTGACAGAAAGTGTATCGCTGCCTCAGGGAGGGTTACCATCTAAATCATGTCATATCGTGTTTGTATTCAGCAGGTTAGGTGATTTTGTTCATCATAGCATATATGGTGATAGTTCAGTTATTTTCATTTATGGCTGCTTCATTGCGAAACGCTGTAGAGGCAATGTTCCCTCATTGCGGCGCCCACAATAAACGCCTACCATGTATGCATCACAACAGTCATGTTGCATAGATTTGTCAAATGTTTTTGGCAGGAAATCATGCAAATGTGATTGACTGACCACCCTATTAACCCGATGTTAAGAGAGCAACTATGGATCAGTATTGACTGGGGCACGTGGCATAAATACCCATGAATGCAACATAATTTTCCAAAGGAAATTAATTCATGCTCTCTGTAATGTTGATGCATAGTAGCAATTGTGGGAAATATGAGGAATGAGAATCTTATATTTTGATTTGATAATCAGTTTGAACATGCATGTGTCATAAGTGCCCTAGCATTATATGCACCCCATTTTATTTCTGCCTAAGACTGCACTGCATTTTATTTTCATTTATTAAAAATTGGATCCTATCTTTAGCATTTCTAATGCCTTGTTTTATATATAATATATAAATCATACTAGATACTTTAACAATTACATTTTAAAAGCTACCTTTTTAATATTTGAGGCCTCAATTGACCCATGCAATGAAAAAAAAAAGAAAGGCTGCTTAAAAGTGATTATTGCCCTTTTTAATGTGACAGTGTTTCTGACTCAAGGGCAAGCGTGTAGCCTGCACACTTTCACACTTCACAAGTCTTGACAGTTAAATATACATTACACTCACAAGAGAAAGACTATAAGAATGCTACTTTGCTTTTTTAAATGTATGAAATTGTTTCAGAAAAAGGCGCCCTTTGAACGACATATAACGTATAGTCTATAATGGTCCAAAAACAAGTGCCTTTTTTTACCTTTTATTTTTTGGTCATTCTTCTTTGATACAGTACACTCATTTTGAAGGAAAACATTTGAATACATCAATCCAAAAACATAAGCAGAACTCACCAGCAGAATGTTACAGATACTGATGAATTCCCTCCCTCGAGTTAGAGCCATATCAAAGACGTTTATCGACTGCATCATTTCCTTGTAATTCATTACTTTGTGTGTAGCGGAAAATAATGGTGTGTTTTTTTAAACACCCAGGAAAGATTATCAGTAATTGCCTGTGTTCAGTGAACATATCTCTGTGAGGTGCTCGTTCTGAGCAGCAGGTTTTGTTGACCTTTGAAAGTTATTTCCAGCTCTTCCTTTGTAAAAGAAATGTAACAGTCTGTGAGGGGACTTCAAGGATTATGTTGTTTTTCCTTCTGCCCTGACAATTGTCTTCTTTTTTTCTGTTTGTTTAATGAAGCATAGTTAGGAAATGCACTTATTTATGTTACATTGTCAAAATGAGATAAAAAATCAGTCCATATAAATTTCATTTTTATTTATTCATTCATTTTATTTAACCAGATAGATCAACTGAAAAATTATCCTTTGTAGTGGCTACCTAGGGAATCAAGGTGGATGATAGGGAATGCAAGGGATTTGAGCAATCAGCTGCAGGGGGGGTGATGATGAGGTGGCCAGATGTAGAAGGCCTGTTTTGGGGGGGAATTTGACCAGGAAACCAAGATTAATGCCCCTACTCTTTTGAAGTTCCATTGGATATTTAATGAACACAAAGAGTTATCTCATCCAAGTCAGAACAAAATCCAGCTTGGGTTCAGCTTCAGATTTTTTACTTAAAAAAAGGCTGCAGGGTGGTATGGCTGCCTCTACTGCTATATGTAGCTTACTAGTACAAGCTAGTACAAGCAGCTCTATCCACAATGACCTTGGTCGCACCTACCTACCTGTGTAATTACATATTTTAGTGTCATGCATGTATTAAAAAAACACCTTTCTCCTTTCAAAAACACACAGTTCTCACTGCACAGGAAACCCCCCTGCATTTAATGTAAAAAAAACATGTACTGTACTTTCATAACATGTAGATATTACTGACATCTAGGTACTATGCAAGTGTGCATATAATTACATTTTTGCATGTCCCCTGGAATGTCAAAGGTGTAATTGCATGAAAACGCAAATGCGCACAAATGCACTAAAGACCCCTATATGTTAAATGTGGTCCCAATACCAACTCAGGACTCTGGCTAAGAATGATAACATATCATATAAGATTCAGAACATCGTTCTTGTGCCAGATGAAGATTTCAGTGTGAGGAAGATTCATTGAATTGTATATCAAATGCTGTATGAGCTCAAATGCCCAAGTGAAATTAAAACAAACAAAAAAGCCCCACCTCAATATGATTTTTCATATACATTTTTATCTAGGGCAGACCACTGGCATTATAGAGATTTTTTGTATTATTCCTAGATTTACCACTTGAAGCTTTACCAAGCATTTCACCTATTTGTGTGAAAGTTGAGACATGGTTTCCTTCAGTCGAATGTGGGCTGATGGGAGTGTCTTTGGTTCCTCAGATTTGAGGTATGATAAATGTAAAAAAAAAAAAAAAAACAGCTTGTTTTTTTGTTTCTGTTTTAATGGCATCATTGTGAACACTATATATATATATAAATTCCCATTTCCTCCCAAGATTTGAAGCTTCCTATACGTGGCATTAAGGGGGTGGGGGGGCATCTCTATTTCTGTGATCTGCCTGCTGCTGGAAGAGCTTCACACAAAAAGAACAGATGAAGAGGAGAGAGAATCCCTCACACTCAAAAGCATAACCCCTCCACCTGTGCTTGTCACATTATGCACCAGGAACGGAGGCAGACATTCACTATTTTTATTCCTTAATCCCTATTTGGCTGTTCTTCTGTATGTAATTGGCATGGTGAAAATGGCAGCAATTTGTCAGAATAATAAAAAAAAACCTTGCTAAATTATAAAAAAAGAGGATGACAATCAAATTATGTTGGCACCCTCAAAATCCAATCCCCCTCCACTCAAAAATATTTTCTTTTTCCTCTTTATTTAAAGGAGATACAGTGGGTACACAAAATATTCACCCCCTTTGGCATTTTTCACATCTTATTTTCTTACTTCATGGAATCAAAATTGATTTAATTGGGATTTCTTGCCACTGATCAACACAAAATACTCTATAATGTCAAATAAAAAAACAACTAAACTTCTTTCTTAATTAATTACAAATAAAAAGCATACAATAATTTATTGCAGAAGTATTCACCCATTTTTCTAAAACATACCTCAAATGGTGCAAACAATTGTCTTTAAAGGTCACATAATTATTTTATTGGAGTCCACCTGTGTACAATTAATGGGTGAATTTAATTGAGATATTTAAAGAATAACATGCTATATGATGTAGATAGTCCACTGGTGGGCCGGTGACAGTTAAGAGGTTAAAAGGTTTAAACCTAAAACTTTTTTGGGGGGGTTTAATGACTTGATTTTGGCTCACAAACTTTGCTGTGGATTTCAGACACATTTAGATACTGTGAAAGGCTGTAGAATAAATAAAGTCCCAAATTGCAATATACTGTACGACCTACACTACAATTCAGCTGCACAAATGTATACATTTTGCAGACTGATCAATGAAACAGTGGTCACACCTGCCATTTATCATTAGGGAGTAGGGGGTATTCTTACTGTTACATTTTCATTTTATGAATCACCCTAGTAACATGCAAATTGTAAAAGTAAGGCAATATTCACCAGTAATACAGGTGGTCATGGTAACAAACAAAAAAAGGCCAGAATCATAAAACAGAATCGTGTCAGGCCCAATCACCACGAAAACATTCACAGTAACTCTTATGAATAAGCTCCTCATGTTGTCTCCTGTTTGCCATGGGCAACACTGGTCTTCTCCTTTCTGCTTTCTGCCTTCCATGCTTACCTATAATGAGCCAGCCTGGTTCCAGCTCTACAGTGGGAAAGGACTATAATGAGCCAGCCTGGTTCCAGCTCTACAGTGAGAAAGGACTACAATGAGCCAGCTTAGTTCCAGCTTTATAGTGGGACAGGGCTATAATGAGCCAGCCTGGTTCCAGCTTTACAGTGGGAATGGGGTATGTCAGATACCCAGTTTTTAGAATATGAGAGAGCTACAGCATGTTCATATTCAGTTATTGGTTCAAGATTTTGCAGTGTTTAATTGTGACTTCGCTCTGGCGTAAATCTCCAACTTGTGTCTGTGTCCTCTCCACCCTCCTCAAACATGTCACAATTGGCTTATCGCATGGTGGTTATATTCTTTGCCGGAAACACTAGTAGGCGTCAATGTATTGAACAAGGTTGGTAAAGTTTTCATGAAAGCAGGGAAACTCCTGTACCTTCAAACTTCTTCAGCCAATCTTTCCTGAAGCTGGTTCATTTTATACCGTGTCAAACAAATGATACTAGCTATCTATATCGTTAGCTACTGTTAGCAAGCTTTATTTGGCCATGATACCAGGTTGCTAGCCAGCTAGCTAGCTAGATATCTATAGTTTTGCTTAGCTAACGTTACCATAAGTATATACAGGTATGGTATGCAGCTGCCAACATCGATGTCTATCGCTTGTGCGAACTATGATTGTTCTTACCATGTATTAATGCACTGGTAAGTCGCTCTGGATAAGAGTGTTTGCTAAATGCTTAAAATGTAAAATGTAAAGAAATGATGTACTAGCTCGATCACCTATGACTATGACAGCTCCACCTCCATTCACTAACCAACCAATCAATGATGCGCAACATCTACGCGAAATGTTGCGCTGCGGTCAGAAGTTAGATTTTTGTGCTAGGTACGCAACATCCTCTGCAACACCCTCTGCATAGGTTGCAGAGGTTGCGTTGATGTTGCAGAGCCCTGGTTGTGTTGCTGTTACGTTGCAGTTGCGTTGCTGTCGCTCAAGCATGTAGAGGCCTTTAGCCTCATCCCATCAAAGTTCTCCCACCCTGCTGAGTAAGATAATTATATGAGAGTACAGGAGGGCTTGAGTTCAGTTTCAGTTTGATTTTAGTTGAGAAGAGAATAATAATTTTTTTCTTGGTTTGTGGTGGTTCCACGGTTGTGCCTTATTCCATCTTTTAGTTTTACCTTATTTTCTTTTGTTCCACTGCCATTGAAGCTGAAAGTTGGGTAATTGTCTGGCAAGACCTGTTGTTATCATGTCTCTGTCTCTCTCTTCTGGTCATTTTCATTATAATTCCATTTATAACCTATTGAATAAACATATTTCATCTGAAATCTTCTTTGGAGTCTTAGATTGGGTTTGATTCCACCAGTTACTGTTCAATTAATCTATCAACGAATTTGTAGATTAAAATTGTAATTATTATGCTTAATAATTATTTATAATTTAAATGTGGGCGAGTTTGGATGTTTAAGAGTCCTTTGTTCCTTGTTCCCTTGGATTATCTTCCAGAGTCATTCAGAGGATAATTAATAGTACACCTTGGCTCAATTCAGAGCTGCCACACCCTAAATTTGAGAAAATCGTACTTGCCCGACAGGTATAATGAGCCAGCCGCACAATGGGAAAGGGCTATAATATGTTACGAACCCATAAAAACCGCCCGCACTCCAATAGCCAGGTAGTGAACCAAACGGGACGTGACAAACAAATATTCCTCCAAGTCAACGAGTTATAAAAATACACAGAGTTTATTTACAACACTGATAGACAAAGACATACTCACAAGACAACGAAGGAATAATGAAACCAAAAACAAAAAGCAGACTACCTAAACCTGTCCTTGAAAGAAAAGAAAACGACTGTCTCCCGTGGCAAAACAAAAACAGGTCTTCCGCTTTCTAACTAATCCCTACTCTACACTTTTCCTATCTCTCCAAAACAAATGTTCAAAAGTTTGACTGAGAAACTGGCAAACAAGCAGGGCAAAAGCATTTACAAAGGTCGCTCCAAAAAGTCGGCTGGTTGACACAAAGTCAAAAAAAGACGGTCCTCTTCAAAATGTCTCCACTCCTTATATACTCCAGACAGGGGTGTGGCCAGACGAGGTCAAGGAGAATGCCACTGGAAACGGTCCAATCACAGATAGCTTGATCACGCGTTCTCAGCCTGCTTCAATTTGCAATCAAGCACCTGCCGTTTAGCAGTCTCACAGGAGTACAATTTTAGCCAACCGTAACAAATGAGTCAGCCTGGTTCCAGCTCTACAGTGGGAAAGGGCTATAATGAGTCAGCCTGGTTGAATGAGATAAAACACATATGCAATGTTAACTTCTAATTCAGTGGAGCTAGGATGGGCATTTTTGCACAATGCACTATTACACAATTAATGTATGAAACATAATTAAATAAATAATGATAGCAATAGGATGGAAGCCGTTTGCTCCTGTTCATGAAATCATTGAAGTTAAGTACCACACAGAACTCCACTGCAAAAAAATCTAATTTGACCTGGAACCCTGATATAATCTCATAACCTTTAAGATACACTGCTATCTCGATTCCCACGAAGGCAGATGGCCAAGCATAGCCTACATCTTTGAATGTCAGCATTCACCAGCTTTAGAACTTCATACTGACACAACCATGCCATATGGAAATAGCAAGCCTTCACCCTATCCATATTGCCATCACAATATCCAGTAAAAACATAATTTCTAAATTGACAAAAAACTAATTATTTATTTTTTAAATGGATTCTTATGCAATATCTGGAATTAATTTCAGTGAATGTCAAAACTGTAATCACGCAGCACCTGGGTAGTGTCTTCATAAATCAGAAATAAGTGGTATTTCACTGCAGTAAGCAGCATGACAAATCCGCCCTGATAACTCACACTTTGGTCACTGAGTTTCAAGACGAGAGCCCAAACATAAGTAAAATGGTAATCTCTCTGGTTCCAAATCACATATCTTGAGAGCTTCTCCTCCAAATACCCGCCCCCAAAAAAAACAAATGGCACCATGAACCACTTGTACATGTCTCCTTCCAAGAAGAGATTGTGGATAAAACATCCAGGGGAAAATGTTTGCTTAATTCCTCTTAACACGGAGGGGATTTATGCACTGAGCGCTTAAGCCCCCATAGTTATTTCTTTATTGAATTCAGTGGCTGAAATTGAGCAAGGTGATTAGGGGGGGTGGATTTGTGAGGCAGTGGGCAAGGCCAAGCCTCTCAGCCTCACAGCCCTGGGGCAGCGCAACCCACATGTGATAACGAGGATCACTTGCAATTAACCTGCGCACCCTGTGACATTTGTTCTGAAATCTGTTCACTGGAGTGCAGAGGGAAGTTCACTCCCTCTGTTCCGGAATGTACCCTATGGGAGTAGGTTCTGTGTTGCACTGCTGCTGCAATTGACTGTCCACTTCCTCATGGTGAAAGACATGGTGAAAGACCCATTTGGTAAAAAAATATGTATTATTGTTCACCAATAAATAATTTAGAGGGAGCTTCACGACAGATTGTGGGTCATCCTTGCTGACCACATTTTACATAATGTGTACTTTCCCAAAAGGCGGTTAAATAAATAAATAAATAAATGACATAAATTGCATTCTATTATTTTTTAATCATTCATAAAACATACACATTCAGTGAAGGGACATTGTGTATTATTGTCATATTTGAGAATAGCATTCGTGTTATGTCATCCCTCATTAGGCACTGCATTTGCTCAGGATTGATTTATAAAGATGTCATCGCAGGTTAATGGATGGGTTACATATGTTTCGTGAAAGCTTTAGGACAGTACAGTTAATGAAAAGTAATGCAGGGTTCTGCAGGAACCCCCCCCCCACACACTGTTCCAGATACTGCGTGGTTTCCCAGTCTCTTCCCGCTTCTCAGCATCTGATAAGGCCTCCCACACACAGCTGCCAGTTTAATTTCCTGACCCTCAAATCACTATCCATAAAACAGTTATTGAGATTGTGAAGCAGCCGCTGCCGAGACGATTCAGTTGGCTCTTTGTGCAGAAGACGACCCTGTCATAGTTCACAGCAGCAAGGCAAATCAATGTGTAATGAAACATGTACTGTAACACCACAGAGCCCGTCTAAGTGAAAGGGGCTCTGCATGCTGCTGAAAATGTATATTTGTGTCAGAGCCATTTACTGTACCACACTTACTCTTAACATAATACCCAGGAAAAAGAATGTATTCTGTCCATACACATTTTAGAGACGAAAACTAAAAACACAATATTTAAAACTGTTATTGTTATTCATTATTTAATTACTATATATTCATTATTTGTCTTATTTGTTTCATTCCCGTAAAAACCCCTGTAATTTAGACTTTATATCTGTGGAAGGCGTCGATCTAGGCAGGGGACTCGGTGTGATTAACGGCCCCGTCTACTGGCAGGGCAGCCAGGGCACACAGCTGTGCAGTATTATATAATTGTACTTGTGTGCTTAAAACTGCTCTGCTCTCTTAGTAGGTGGCTGGAACACGGGAGCGGAAAACTGGAGAGAGAGGCAACCAGAAAAGAAACATCTGAAAAGTCGGAAACACGTAGCTATCAGTCGTGTTTGCCGAAACTACCATTCTTTTATTTGGTTTGCTATTTTGGTTTACTGTTTTAGTGAGGGGGGAAGGTCAAAGCCCTGTCTTTATTGACTTTTGTTTGTAGTTAAGCTATCTTTCTCTCTCTAACTCTCGCTTGCCCTCCCTGAGGGGAAAATAATAAAATCAGATTTTCCAGACCATAAACTCCATTCCCTGTGTCCTGTTGTTCTGTTTGTTCGTGTGACAATATCTAACTGAAATCTCATGTGCTTATGTCATATCTGTGTGTATCCAGTTGGTCTTGGGTATCTGTATGCCTGTCTAGCTTTATGCCCCTATCCGTCTGTCTGTCCATCCGTGTACATGTTCAATACGTCAGGGGTTCCCAAACTCGGTCCTAGGGACCCACTGTGTATGCCGGTTTTTGTTACAGCCAATCTATTGATCAATTAAGGTTGTTGAAAACATGTGTTTAAGTTCTACCATCATTTTTTCCTTAAACTTATTTCAACACAAGGTTGGTTTATTTCATTGCCATTTGCTCTGCCATTTTCCACAAACGCTTTAGGTTCAGGTGTCAACGCTTTCAGCAATTAGAACCTGAATGATTTCACCTGCCAGTGTATAATTTGATCAATTAAAAAAATGTAACCTCTTTCTAATGGAATCATTGAAATATAACACTTTACAGGAAAAGTAGAGTTCATCTGACTGATTAAATGTCCTGGGAGGTGAAAATAAGACATTTATTCTTCATGGCATGCATCGCTATTTCTGACATATTATGGCCTTAAGAGGGTAAATCATCCCTCAATAGACATTAAAACAGTCTAATTATGAACAATTAACAGCTTATTACAATTCAGATGTTGCAATTATGGTTGGCATGGGGCGGGGGGTAAAGGATTGGTGGGGGAGATTCTGTATGTCCTCTGAAGAGGAGGGGTGGTGGTGCGTGTCAATAATAATAATAATAATAATAATAATAATAATAATAATAAAAAGCCAATGCATTTTTAAGATTCTCTTTGGATTTGTTCCCTCTGTTGCTGCAGTTTTATTTCATATTTTATAATGGTTTTTATCTCATCATTTATTTCCTACTGTGAAAAGGAAATGAACCAGTATCATCTGTTGTGTTTGTTGCCATCCATATGACATAACGGATGCATTAAGAGGTTAAATCTGCCCATTAAAACAGCAGGTAGAGATTTCCCTGCTAGATTAAATTGTCAGCACCAATTTGCAGTGTCTTTTGTTCTCATAGATTATGTGTCTTTGTAGCCTGGCACCATACACTGGTTAATATGCCAGGAATTGAACTGGGAGCTGAACTTTTTTGTTGTTGTTTTCTGACTTTTTTGTATGTGTTAATCATGTCTCATTTGGTTTGGTCACACCTGTCATAAAATGAAAGAGCGATATTTGTTTCATATCATGCATGCATACACATGAAAGGTATAATGCACTTCAAGTACCATTAGGCAATGAGGTGTGATCCATTAGGTGTGATCCATATGTAAAAATTGTTTCACAAAGTACATTAAGTCTAACTACGTAAGTCATACATAAGCATGACTACTATATAAAGCATTGATAAAGGTGTGTTCATAGTCCACAATGCATTACAATGCATGCCATAGCACATGCTATGTAGACACTAGGGGTGTGATGGTATACCGGTATCGCGGCATACCATGATATTAAAATATGAAATAGTACTATCATAAACTTAACATAATATTGTGATAGTAAATCACAAGCTATTTTCATGAGGGGGAAAAAATATTTCAACCGTTACCCTACTAAAATGTCTAAATAACCCATATTAAATAATATAATACTGGATCTGCGGTGTCTGCTAATGTCATTTAATCCCACCACCTCTTTGGCTGTTTGTGCATTTTGTTTTGTTTACAATGCAATTGCGCACATGCAGACAGCTCCCTCACATTTCCCAACCCTGATAGGTAGCTGTTATGAGCTAGCTAGCAACACAGCATAAATCTCAGTTTGCAGTCCCTTATAAAACTTGTGATGTCCGACGTTGAATCCGATGTGAGGCGGTCTGTAATGACAAATTATATCTCTCCAAATAGCAAACTCGTTCATCCATGTGGACTCACTGTGCATTCAGATAAAAAGATGGTGTTGTAGTTGAGAATGAATCTCTCATCTGTAGAGAATGTGGGAAACTTATTGGCCAGAGGAGGGAGTCAAACCTTGCCTTCCACCTGCATGAGCATCATCCTTGACGTTATGTCACAATGGAAAAAGTGAGTAGCTAAAAATAGTACTAGATCTGACAAGCTGATAACGTGATAAAGCAAAATGTTGCTTAATTTGCAAAGTGAATGATTTAAATTGATTTAAACATACAATTACAAGGAGTGAAGTATATTCAGTTGCATTTTTTGTTTTATTTTTCAATTAAAATGGTATATAAATTTGCAAAGAGCCATACAATAAACAAATCGAGTTGTAAACTTTGTGTGATACTTTTTTTTAGCTGTATATCGTGATATACTGAAAACTGTGATATTGAAAACTGAATAATTGAGATTATCATACTGTGAAAATGTCATACCATCACAACCGTAGTAGACACTGAAGCTAAAGTGTACATAACAGTTTTACGAGCAGCATTATAAGCACTTCATAAGGCATTCATAAATCCTTTATGTCAGTGGACACTGAGATTTTTGTTATATTAAATTGCCTTGCAAAAGTACTCAGATCCTTGGAAAGTTTTCAGATGTTTCTGAATTAGAAATGATACGTTCACATTTTTTTTACATTTAATACTTTTTATTCAAAACTTATGCTCAAATTGAATTTTTATAAATAAGAAATGAGTTATGTCAGCAAATATTCTTAAAGTAAAAAACTTAAATATGTTGCTTGCATAACTATTCAGACCCCTCGCATTGATATTTGGTGGAAGCACCTTTCACTGAAATAACAGCTTTATGTTTTTTTGTGCAAAGTTTCTCCCAACTTTACCCACTGGTTGGGGGTGATTTTCACCCATTCTTTCTGGCAGAATTGCTCCAGCTCTCTCAAGTTGCTTGGACATCGCTTATGGACAAGTTGTGCCACAGTTTGTCGATTGGGTTCAGGTCAAGACTTTGACTAGGCCACCCAAGGACATTCACCTTTTTATTCTTGAATCACTCCAATGTAGTTTTGGCCCTGTGCATGTCGCAGAATGGTGGTCCTATTCATTCCTACAATAAAGGAATTAATGAAGTGCTTATAACACTACTTATGAAGCAGTTACGTAAACATGAGCTTTAGCTACAATGTCATGTGTTAGAGGGATTCTACATAACACGTGTTTAAATAGCACATGTTATGACATATGTTATAACTTATTGTGTATCATGAGCACAGCTTTATATATGGTTTATGCAGTAGTTATGTCATGCTTATGTATGCTGCACTTAATGTACTTTGTGATCGAAAATTGACTGATGAAAACAAGATACTTATCAATTAGCATTTTATCATGAAAGGGTAACCAAGCCCTCTATTTCCTTGTCTGGATATATTTTACAGACTGTGTATTATGCATTATTATACTTTATAATTAATATTTTAAATAATTTTTACATTTTATAAATATTTTTTCAGATTTTTCCCAATTTTTTTCCCCAATGTGGAAGCCAATATACCCTCTATTTAATTAGATTAACCCTCCCCCACAAACTCACTGCCCGTCTCTATGGGGCAAGCTACTCTCCGAGGCTGGTGATGATCCACCTCCTTCAAGACAGAACTCACCGATCCCCTTTCTGGAGACACCCTTACATGCTTCACAGCGAACAATCATAGTTCGTGAAAGAGATCAGTGCAGTAATACAGCGATAGAAATTGTTGCAGGCAGCTCCATACCATACCTGTAACACTGGGAAGGAAAAGGTAAGTAGGGATACATATACAAGAAGTGTTGAACAAGTAGGCAGTGGTGCTGACAATGGCGCCCGGAGGGATGGGACAGTCAGTTTACCAGAGGAGGCGGAGTGGAAGGGTCTGGTTCCTCTAGCCCAGGGGTGGCCAACCCGCGGCTCCCGAGCCGCATGCGGCTCTTTGCCTGGTTTCATGCGGCTCTTACGTTCATATCGAAGTTTGTGTTTGTGTTTTTTTAATGTGCGTGTTCGCTCGCTTGAGTTCAATACTGTATTTTCATCAAACGCGATGTGCGTGAGATGAAAATACCGCAAAGTTCATTTGAGTAAACAATTTGTGTCAAGTTCGCTCTCAAAATGGCAGGGAAAAAATGCACAGCAAAACGAAAATATGAAGATGAACACAGGACGTTTTTAACAGAGTGGGAGAGTTTATATTTTTTTGTTGAACGTAATGGCAAGCCATTCTGCCTTATATGTCAGGCGTCATTAGCGCATTTCAAAGCTTCCAATCTTCAGCGCCACTTCAGCTCACTGCATGCTAACATCGACCAGGAATTTCCAAAAGGGACTGAATTTCGCAAGCACAAGTTGGTCACTTTGAAAAGTCAGGCAGAAAAGCAGATACAGTTTTTCCAAAAATGTACGAAGCACTCAGAGACCATAACGCTTGCATCGTATCAACTGGCTTGGAACATTGCACGGGCTAAAAAGCCATACAATGAAGGGGAGTTCGTAAAAAAATGCCTCAGTGACGTTGTTGAAATCTTGTCTCCTGAAAATGACAAACTAAAACGAATGGTATCAGACGTCCAACTGTCCCGCCACACTGTTGAAAACAGAATATCGGACATTAACACGGCTATTGAATCACAGTTGCACTCTGACCTTCAAGCATGTGAGTATTTTAGTGTCGCATTGGATGAGAGTTGTGACATACAAGACAAGCCTCAGTTGTTAATATTTGCACGGTCTGTGTCAAACGATTGTGTGATCAAAGAAGAACTCCTTGATATTGTGCCATTAAAAGACAGAACCCGTGGCATAGATGTGAAAGAAACAATGATGGCTGCATTTGCGAAAGCAAATCTGCCCATACCGAAACTAACTGCAATAGCCACGGATGGAGCGCCAGCCATGATCGGATCTGTGAACGGGCTTGTGGGGCTGTGCAAAGCTGACCAAACATTTCCCGAGTTTTTGAATTTCCACTGCATCATCCACAGGGAGCAACTCGTGTCTAAATCATTGAATTTAGATAACGTCATGAAGCCTGTGATGGAAATCGTCAACTACATCCGCAAACATGCGCTTAACCACAGGCACTTCAAGAATCTCATCGCTGAGCTGGACCAAGGGCTTCCAGGTGACCTGCCGCTGCACTGCACTGTGAGGTGGCTGTCAAAAGGCCAGGTACTCTCTCGCTTCTTTGAGCTTTTGAATGCCGTGAAACTGTTCATGGAAGAGAAGGACAAGGACTATCCCGAGCTCTCGGACCTCGAGTGGATTATGGATCTGGCCTTTTTGGTCGACATGCTGTGTCACTTGGACAGACTGAACCTGACCCTGCAGGGTAAGTTAAAAATGCTGCCTGACCTGGTGCAAAGTGTGTTTGCGTTAGTCAACAAACTGAAGCTGTTCAAGGCGCATATTCAAAAGGGAGATTTAACGCATTTTCCCACTGTGCTAAAAGCCAGCAGGCAAGTCACCAGCGCCGCCCTGAATAAGCAAAGAGCCAGATATGCAACACTGGTTGAAAACCTGCACGAAAGCTTTGTGACCCGGTTCCGTGATCTACAACTGAAAAGGCCACAGATTACGTTCCTCGTCGACCCTTTTAATGCGGAGACGGACTGTTTGAAAGCCCCGCTAGTCACAGATGAGGCTGTGGCTGAGTTGGAGATGATCGATCTTTGTGAGGAGGACCAACTGAAACCTGCTTTAAGGGAAGGGACCATTGAGTTCTGGAAAAGTGTGCCAATGGAAAAATACCCCAATGTCAAACGGGCTGCGCTTAAGATACTGTCAATGTTTGGGTCAACATACGTCTGCGAGTCTGTGTTTTCTACCCTGAAACACGTGAAATCAGAGCATCGATCTGTTCTGACTGACACCCATGTGAAAGAATTGCTTCGAGTGGCAACAACGGAATACAAGCCAGATTTGAAGAGGATTGTTCAAGGCAAGGAATGCCAGAAGTCCCACTAAGCAACATGCATAGTAAAAGAAAAACGCTATTGTAAATTATTATATTTTTGTTTGTGGACTTGGTTGAACTGAGAGTTTGTGTGTGTGAGACAGTGCACACAATGTTCATTGTTGAAAATGACTGGCCTGTGGTCTTGTGGGTGATGTTCATGTGTGCCCATGTGTATGATGTGGCTCTTTGCGGTAACACAGTAAAAAGCTCTTAGTCTCTGACTGGTTGGCCACCCCTGCTCTAGCCGCTTGAAAAGCGAGCACCAGTGATTTGAATCTGATGCATGCTGCGATGGGGAGCCAGTGCAGAGAGGAGAATAGAGGGTTAACGTGGGTGAACTTTGGTTTATTGAACACCAGACATGTGACGTGAGATCACCAGGAGTTGTGTAGCCTCTTGGGTGAGAAACGGCAGGTCCGGGTGATCACTGCAGTGTGGCCCGAGGAGCACAGCTGGTTGTCCAGGGTCATTCCAAGACTCTTGGCAGACTGGGACGGAGACACTATGGAGTCTTCCATGGTGATTGAAGTATCTATCATCAGGGAGCCCTTCGCTGGGAGGAAGAGCAGCTCAGTCTTCCCCAGGTTCAGCTTCAGGTTGTGGGTGGACATCCAGGCAGAGATGTCAGCCAGGCATGCAGGGATCCGTGCCGGGACCTGGGTCTCAGATGGAGAGAAAGAGAGAAAGAGTTGAGTGTCATCGGCATAACAGTGGTAAGAAAAACCATGAGCAGAGACACCAGAACCAAGTGGCTTGATGTACAAGGAGAATAGGATGGGGCCTAGCACCGAGCCCGGCGGGAATCTAGTAGAGAGAGTGTGGGGAGAGGAGAGGGATCCTCTCCAGGCCACCTGGTAGGACCAGTCAGCCAGGTAAGACTTGAACCATGTCAATGCAGATCCAGAGATTCCAATCTCGACGAGAGATGAGAGCAGAATCTCGTGGTCCACGGTATCAAATGCAGCTGACAGGTCAAGGAGGAGGAGGACGGAGCTAAGGGATTGGGACTTTGAAGAGCCTCAGTGACGGCAAGGAGAGCAGTCTCTGTGGAGTGGCCTGCCTTGAACCCAGATTGATTAGGGAAAATAATGATGCTGTAAGCAGGGTTCAAACCTGCATGGGGAGACCCCATTGGATTTCAAGTCAAATGCCTTAACCACCCGGCTGGTTATCTTATTTTTTATAATAATGTTTAGCCCTTTTGATGACTCCTGACTGATTTAGAGGGATGCACAAGGTCCCTTCGCCTGTGGACAATATCTGTCTGATTAATACGCTTGTTTTTCAGGTTCTGTTTATTCTAAAAAATATATATTTTTTTTTAGAAACTGACAACTTCCTTTAATGTTTTGGAAAGGGGTGGGGTCACAAGATTCTTATGGTACAACACATAAAATGTAGGTATGTCACAAAAAACAACAAGAAGAGTCAAATTTGGTAAATTATGAGAAAAGACATCCATGATTAAGCATGAACAAACGAAGCACTGCCACATTGATTATTGGTACTATATTATGGCTTTTACTCCAAAGTGTTAAGGCAAGGTACTGCAAAAGTCCAAATTGTATGCTATTTACAAATTCATGAGGTCTTTATTCAGACTGTTAGCAAGCTCTTCAGTTCAGTGAAACTAACAGGTTTCCAAAATTACTAACAGGGCTGCTTGTTGTTTTCAGGTTCTCACAGTTATTTCATATACGCTTTCTTGTCTTGGTTGTGATGGAGCATACCTTGTCATTATTATTAACTTTACTACATTTTTTGATTATTTTGCCAGTTCAGTGCACAATTATTTGTATGATAGCAAACCATAGGCAGAGACCATCAGTGACCCCACACTGATCCAAGAGGCAGTGCCATCTACCAGTGTTAATTAGTTACAAACTGTATTGATGAAAAGTATTGTTTGTTGTGTGTGTGAGAGCATGTTGTGTATGCCTGTGTGTGGGCAGCGGGTATTCTCATCACAACCCAGAATCCCTTAATATGCCTCTAGTCATAATAAATGGAATAAAAAGTAGGGTGGCAAAATTGTACACAGTTAAAAAAAAAAAAAAAAAACATCTTAGGGGAAAGACATTTCTTGGCAGGAAATTCCCTGTTACTACTCCATGAACCCCCAACACCCTTCCCCCACCCCTCTCCCAGTGTTACTTCAGGAGAAGGTGTGGTCCACAGTCATGAAATATTCAGCCTTATGTATTCTTTGCACATTTTGTTCTTCCTTGTTTCCTTCTTACACTGCCAAGTAGGAAAATGGCAGCAGTGGAGGGAAGCTGTCAGTCTGCACAGAATTGAAAATATTCACTGGTGCCACCAAATCTTCCCTTCCCTGGGAACTGTAAAACACAGACCCACACCCTCCACCTCAAACCTAATATCCACAATGTTAATGTTGAGATAATCTTGAATTGAATTTATTAATTTATTTGTTTTATCCTTTGTTTAACTAGTGTAGTCACATTGATTTTGGCATCTGTTTTTCAAGTGAGCCCTGGCGAAGAAGGTAACATATAAAAAGTTTCACATAAAAGCTCTGGTCCTGCTTGCTGATTGACCCATATGAGTTCCAGCCATGCTTATATTCCTGGATAATAACAGCTAAAAATAATTTTAGGTGAACATGGAATATCACTGTGCAAAAGAGTATCAATATAATTTACCATTACTGGAATTACCTTACTAGCTACTGAGCCTGATAATATTTCGGCTTCACCTCGAACCAAACATTACCTCCCAGCCATGGCAATATTCATGAAATACCACAGTCGTACCTAACTATAATACAGATGTATTGTTAAATATCACTATCTAGAAATACTTTTGTCTGCTTGATACAGGCTGTTGGAGCCATCCAATAATCACATTGTAGAAGCATAATTTCATACAGTAACGATGGATAAATCAGCCACTTCTGGCATCTCGACTACATGGGTGGAGACTCTCAACTCCATAAATCAGTTCAGCAGCCCCATGGTCACTTTGTCACACAAACACCCCTGGAACATTAGCCTACATTAGGTTTGGATGTATTTGGGGTATAAACACAGGTCTCTGTTTCATGTTTCATTTATTGTGAGAATTCACATTGTGTTCCTCCCTTCATCAGTTTCCTGGTGGCCAAGTATTTATTTATGCAAGCTTCAAAAGCTTTCATCCATGAAAATGTAAATTCCTTTATTTGAAATTATTATATAAATGATGACATCAGTTCTGACTCTTGGCCATGTTTAAATTGGGTTACAAGAAGCATTTGGCCATGCTAAAAGCCTTTTGTATCCAAACTGGAATTGTAATACTAATTCACAGCAGTAGCCAGGAAACAGGGTGAGTGGCGTCTCCTGATTTATTCTCAATTAGTCGGCATTGATTGCCTTATTACTGACACAAACAGTTGTCACAAATTAGTCTAACTATATTGATTAATTAAATAAGTAAAAATTTGCTACTGAGGTAACTGTATATGGTACGTACGGAAGGTTGGTATTAATAAACAGTCTGTTGATTAGTCCATTAAAGTAAAAAATAAAGGAAACAGAGTAAATGAAGGGTTGATTTTAGTCCATTCCATCGAGGGCCGAGTGTGCATTTCTGTTGTAGTAACATTACACCAGGTGATTTCAAAATAAAGGAAACAATTGAGTAAATTAAGGGTTCTGGTGGCTTTATGGTGTGGGGTGCATTTTCCTGGCATGGTTTAGGTCCACTTCACCCCTTATTGGGCAAAGTAAATGCCAATAAGTACAAAGCCATTCTGAGTGATCACCTTCATCCTAGGGGAAGCATTTATATGGGAGTGGTCTCTTCCAGGATGACAATGTCCCAATCCACAGGTCACGGGTGTTAATTGAATGGTTTGATGAGCATGAAAACGATGTAAACAATATACAATGACCATCTTAGTAACCAGATCTCAACCAAATTGAACACCTATGGGAGATTCTAGAGCGGCGCCTGAGACAGCATTTTCCAATCAATAAAACATAAAAATTATGGAATTTCTCATGGAAGAATGGTGTTGCATCCCTCCAGTAGAGTTCCAGACACTTGTAGAATCTAGGGTAAGGCAAATTGAATGAGATGGGTACGTGAGGGTTGGACCCGAAATGCACCACTCAGAAACAATGACATAAAATAAAGACCCGCAAGGGCTTTATTAGAGGAATGTTCAGGAGACGTAGTCAAAACAAAAGCAAAGTCCGATAACCAAAAAATCAAGCCAATAACCAAAGTACAGTACCGAGGGAGAAGGCAGTCTCGAACTCGGTAAACCATGCAAAATCCAAAACAAACCAGAGTAGCTGTCAGCGGGGCAGAGGTACAGGAGGACGGTAGGCAGGCTCGTAGTGAGGGACGGTGCAAGAGTCAAGACCGAAGTCTGCTCCGCGAGGCAAAGGCACAAAAGACAGCAGGCAAAAACTTGTGGTACAAAACAGGCAGTGGTAACAAAACGGCAGGCAGTAACAATGGTCAGAAAACAGGCTTGGATCGTAACAATGAAATCAGACTTGGAAAACGCTCAAAAGTGCTATAGAAATATATGCAACAATTTTGCAAGGACGTGACAAAAACACTGAGCTTATATGGAGGTGTAGACAGGTGCAGACACTTAGCTTGAGAACAGAGCGAAACAGAAAACAGCTGAGGAGAGCGTGACAAGGTAACAAGATAATTAGTCGTTGTTAGTAATTATCCTATCCTGACCTAGCGTTAGTAGATTAGTAAATGAGTAAATCAGACAAGGGGTTAGAAACAATGAGGAAGCGTGAGCGACAGCGAGAGAGAGAGAGAGAGAGAGAAAGCATGAACGCAAGATTTGCGGAAACAACATGAAAAAGTGTATGCTTTAAACATGAACAGAAATGTGACATGAATGAAACATAAAACGTGGCATGAATAACATGGAACAGTGACATTGAAGCTGTTCTGGTGGCTTGTGGTGGCCCAACACCTTATTAAGACACTCTGAGCCAGATTTACTAAGGATTGTGACTGCTTTTCCGATGCAAAGCAGTCGCTACAAGGTTGCAATATCTATGTTGGATTTACTAAACTTTGCGACTTTCCTTTAGGTGAATAGTTAAATCTGTTTATGCATTTGTATATCTGAGGTAAACGTGCTAAAACAGAGTGGAGATTTTGTAAATTAGGTCGATTAAGTATTCTGTCTGCTAGCAGTTAGTATAAAAACGCAGTTCTGAATTTGAACAATTATCTTATTGGGTATCAGGGTATCTATTCTCTGTTCTTATTCTAATATTCTTTCCTTGGTTTTCCCGCATTATGTTATAGGGAGGTTTTTCTTTTGGACACCGATTAACGTCATGTCATATTTTCTTTACATCATTGGTTGTTTGCTTTCTTTACATCATCTACTGTTCGTTTTGTACCTCTATTTCCTGATCTGTAAATTTAAGTTTTATTTTTCTCGTTGTTCCCTTGCTACTTGTGCCTGGTTGCTGTGTATCCATTTCTTGGCGTGATCTGGACGTGGGAGCGTGCCATGTTGTTTGGGACCCTTTTTATGGATGTATCCTACCACAGATTGTGAATGATTTATTTGATTGCGTAATTAGAATCTTAGTCTTAGTAAATTGGTTTAGTTTAGTTTAGTTTAGTTTATTCGACATATCAATTTAAAATACATGTCAGTGCAAGTCATGCATAAAAACAATGTCCAGGATAGCACAAAAAGTCGTGGACTTATTTCCTTTGTGGTCCTTGGTCTTAACATATTGGTCATTAATGTGTCACAATGTCAAAAACATTGTGAATATATGCAAACATATTTTTGATGGCATAAAGCATACGGAATCTATTATGTTTGTCCACTATATATGACACTACGAAAATGCTATCCATTTTTCTCATCATTATTAAAGCCAAACCAGATTCCACATACCAATCTATTACTTAGCTGAAAAAATCTGAAGCATTTGTCATTATAGATGAGTGTGATGTAGAGGTTAACAAACTGGGCTTGTAACCAGAATTATGTGGATACATTTTTTCAGAATGTGCACTCCTCCCCTTCCCTTGAGTGAGGTACTTATCCTAAATTGCCTCCTATAAATATGTCCATAGCCATACAAATGAATAATTTGTAAAAAC
Organism: Aldrovandia affinis; assembly: GCA_029706075.1. NCBI lineage: Eukaryota > Metazoa > Chordata > Actinopteri > Notacanthiformes > Halosauridae > Aldrovandia > Aldrovandia affinis. The sequence goes on along the minus strand of JAINUG010000033.1, from coordinate 6,173,233 downwards.
AATATCACTCATGTAAGTTGACCTGGATGAGGTAACTTCCCAGATAACTTTCCTTCTCTGGGAAGCAGCCAAATACACCCAAAACCATAAAGACTGTCTGAATCTTTTCTAATGCAGTGACACATGGTGATTTACAGTATCATTTATCTAAACATCCTGTTCTAATGTCCTAATGTGTAAACATCAGACGGGGTCTCAAAAAGGTAGTCTTGGTCTGGTCTTGGCATAGGCATTACAGAAAAATAAAAGACATGGGGTGAAAAAATACAATTACAGTCTAGTACATCCCATCTGGATTTTACAGAGATTCCCCTGTTCTTTTATTTTGTGAATAATTATTATATACACTACCAGTCAAAAGTTTTAGAACACCCCCATTTTACAGTTTTTACTGAAATTTAAGCAATTCAAGTCCAGTGAATAACCTGAAATGGTAAAAAGGTAAGCAATAAACTGCCAGAGGTTAAAAAAAAGTTTAGGTTACCAAAAACTGAAAAATAATGTACATTTTTTGGCAGTGAGTAGTTCCCTACACCATCAAAAGGCACACAGGAAGAGGTCTGGCAGACCCAAAGCCACAACAAAATCAGAAGACAAGTTTCTGAGAGTCAACAGCTTGCGTGATCGGTGGCTCACAGGACAACAGCTTCAAGCACAGCTTAACACTGGTCGAAGTAAGGAAGTCTCAGTTTCAACTTTGAAGAGAAGACTTCGAGCTGCAGGTTTGACAGGTAGAGTGGCAGTAAGAAAGCCATTGCTAAGATGGAAAAATAAGAAAAAGAGGCTTGCCTGGGCCATGAAGCACCGCCAGAAGACTGGAAGAAGGTCTTATGGACCGATGAATCAAAATTTAAAATCTTTGGTTCATCACGCAGGGTATTTGTACACCGTCGAGTAGGCAAAGGATGGTTCCTCAGTGTGGCGGAGGAAGCATGATGGTCTGGGTCTCTTTTGCTGGATCCAGTGTCGGCGGCTTAACCCACGTTAACCCACGACTGTTAACTGGACTGTTAACCCACATTAACCAATGACTTGTTCCCTGAAAAGGGCCTTTTTTATAACTCTGAAATGTACATTATGTTTCAGTTTTTGTTAACCTAAACTTTTTTTAAAACCTCCATAACCCCCATTTCAGGTTATTCACTGGACTTGAACTGCTTAAATTTCAGTAAAAACTGGAAAATGGGGGTGTTCTAAACCTTTTGACCGGTAGTGTATATATATTTTTGTATTTATAATTCACCAATTGTGTATTCATTCCTTTGACAAGTAGCCATGGTATTAGCGGGATAATGTACTACGGACAAAATAACATCACTTTGGGGTCATGTCAGGGTTGCATCACCCTGTCGTGCAAACTAACTTGTTTTTATTTGCTTCTCACTAGTCTGTCATCTAGACATTTTACAATGTAAATTACAAATTGTAAGTTATAAAAAGTAGTAACTTTCCAGATAATTCAGACACTTTCAAAAAGCATAACAAGCATATCATCATAATATTGTTTGACAGAAATTAAACCTAGAGAGCTTCAATATGATTTGATTTTTGATTTTAGCAGCGTGTAACGATAGCTAAGTTGGCAAAACAAATACTGCCAAGCCATATTTAATTTAATCCACTAAAGATGTTTCCCTGGTAAATACGATTTTGAAAGCCCATTTAGCAAAATTACATTATGGCAGGTTATTGCTCACTTTGTACATTCATTAAACATAAGGGAAATAGTAAGACAGAAGAAGAGTACAAAGTGGGTGTCTGTAGTTCTTGAAGAGACATAACTTAAGCTAGTCATGTAGAAATAAGAATTAATGTTTATAAAAGCATATATTGGGTAAACTTTTCCTCATGTTTTATGTTAGATAAAAGTAAAATATTCAGATTTCTGGGAAGAAACTTCTGTTTGATTATAATTTATGTTTGATTGAGTGATAGGTCTAAATTTGGAGGGGAGATATGATACTGTATATCTTCAACTTATGTTAAATAAATTGACTTTTTGGGAAAACTGTGGTAGGAGTTTAATATTTTTAATGGTGATATGTGAGTGTTACAAAGAAATCCTAAAATATATATATTTAAATTCTAAAAATATTTTTTTCTGCCTATGATTGACGGTAGTGGCTAGTTTTGCTCAAATGTTTCGTTCTTTCGTCGCGTCAACACATAATTAGACTGGTCTAGGTCTTAGTCTTGGGGAGTCTGGTCTTGGTCTGGCTCTGGTCTTGACTCCAACACTGGTAAAAACATACCCAGAATCATGCTTTTTCCTTTATAGAAACATCTTTAAAACATCTTGTGTCAGATCTAATCTTTTCTGCCTACTTTGCCTTGAAGTGGAGTTTGTTATATGATCTAAAGGGGAGTCTGAGGCGAAGGGATAAAACTAAGGCATGGATTCAATGAAAATGTATCCTCAATTTAAGTAAGTGCAAATGTCTTCACATACACAATCAAATTAATTTTGATGATCGCTGAACTTGCCAAATTGTGTTAGATGCTGCTTGTTCTAAAGTTTTGGCATGTATATACACAACTATATCATCTGCAAACATTTCTCCTTGGCAAATGTGGGAGATGATTTATATATAAGCTATATAAATAGAAGTAGGCCCATAACAGATCCTTGGGGTGCCCCCATCATACCTTTGTCAGATGAGATGTTATTGATTCTGACACACTGTACTGTATTAGGCAAATACGACCTCAACCACACACTGTATACCGTGGTTTGAGCTCAACCTATCAGTGCCATTTTCAAAACCATCAGACCTCCATTCAGGGCCGGATTAAATGGATAGACTACACTAGGCACATTTTTTTTGGGCCCACCCCCACTTATCCCGCCCCTTCTCCCTGACAAACACGCACACATTTAGATATTTTGTAAACCCAATGACCTTTAACTATTGTTATTAGTTTAGGTAGGTATATGTGTATATTTTACTTTGTTGTGGTTTATTTATATTAAGGTATTTATACGCAAATATTATATTATATGTTAATATAATATTTACATTTAAAAAAATATATATTTAAACCAAAAAATGGTATCCCTCTGTCTGGGCCCCCCTGTGGCAATTAGACACTAGATACCTAGTTTGCCTATGCCTTGATCCGGCCCTGCCTCCATTACACTCTTAACTGTCTAAATAAATGTGCTGTTGCATCACTATAGAAATAAAATCACTATCATTACATTCAATGCATTATACAAATTTGGTTTGAGCATGTGAGTTTTGAAGAAAAAAATATTAAATGTTAACGTATCATTTGTAATCCAGCAACATTTGAACACTTTCCAAGGATCTGAATACTATTGCAAGGCACTGTATGCCATTTAGCAGACGCTTTTATCCAAAGTGGCCTACAGTAGTGAATGCTACATTTTTTGGCAAACGTGGTCCTAATGGGATTTGAACCTACAGCCTAATCATTGTCAGCGACATTTTTTATATGTCGTGCATGCAAATAATGCCGCTTTTATAAAAGCTTAATTTATTAAGTTTTTAATTCTGTTTTTGCCTGGCAGTCCAGACGTATCATCGATTATTTAAACACTGTGTCTTCCATGAATCCTAAATACGAACATGTTGTTATTATTAATTTATGATCAGGGGGGCTTATGGTGTCCAGTGTGGCAGAGCTACCCAAGGGTTTCCTGAGAGAACACAAAATGGCCACATTATGTTGGCCTTGCAATATACGCTGGCCGGGTTCAGTACAGTTTGGCGGTATGATGTCTGTATTCAGCCCCCGGTGTCATGACACATTTAATTTTAAATCAGAATGTTTTTCATTAGCCAACTGCGACCATGGCTCCACAGCAGTGATTCTTTGGGCTGTTAGTGGTTTGCCTTGGCTCCCAGAGTTAACAGAAAGGTTGCACAGGTGAGCCAGGTGTTATGACTGACATTCAAGCAGTCAAAAACAAACATGGAGACCAGACAAGGTAAATCGTTTTATAGAGTTTTATTTCAATATACTCTGTGTGTGGATGCGTGTCAGTGTGAATCTGTAGAGGGGTGTTGGAGTGTGAGTGCAGGTGGAGTGTGACAATCCAAAATAGCAAAAAGGTAAAGTAGGTTACTCAAAGTACCAACCCGATGCCCGCAGCCACCAGCCCTGTCAAGAGCCAAGTGCAGTGTGAGAAAACAATCTCATGAGATATCAATCTATCGGGTGAGCACCTGGGCGAAGCCACTTATAAAGGGGTTTTCCCAGGTGCTACCACTAGGTAGCCAATTAGCCACAAACGGCAATTAAGGCAAATCCAGGGGAAGGGAGGGACGGCACGCAACACTGCCACCAGCTGGCCGACAGCATTACTGCAGTTGAGGGAGACAGGGCACGGTCGTCACACTGGTGTGCCACCTTCAACAGTCTGTCAGGCACCGTGCAGTTTGTTGTTTACGTTATTCACACATTTTAGATATGTAGTATTATTTATTTTTAAGTCTTTTATGTTTGTTTTTTTCTTTGCCCCTGCCACCCACACCTGGGCAATGCTGAGCCTGTAGATCATAACTGATTTATGACACTCAACTGTGTTTTGAATAATGATTACATTCTAGTTATTTTGTAAGTGACAGTTTTGGCATTATAATGTGCACCGAGACTCCATTAGAATACTGGGGTGTACGCATAAAACTCAACAGTATCTATTTTTATTAGGAATTTCCATCAGGCTGATTAGTGATGTGTACAAATCATTCCCCAGTCTGCCATTGCAGAAAAAAAGAAAGAAAAAAGGCCTCAGTATTTTCCCCAAATGATATTGAGCATGTAACAAGTCTACTACAAAGTACACAGCACAACAAACACTGGGGTGAGCAGGGCTTCACAAAGGAATGGTTGTCCGTGCTTCCTGCTCCACGTCAGCTCCTATGCCAGTTTTCACCTCTAGAGGGAGCAAAAACTTGATTATTGCTTGCATATATTTAGTATTTGTTTCAACACACTGTTACTTAAAGTTACAATTAGTCTTTAAATTGTACTACACATTAGTTTAATTATTTATACATGTTTGCAACAGATAATCCATTTTCAATCAAAATCACTCTCCGCCAGGTGATGCTGTGGCAATTTACTTTTATGTGAAACTTTGATGACACAAGAATAAGGCAATAAGGATGTTTTTATTGGTGTTGTAGGCTTTTTGCGGCAAAAGCCGAAGCCACAAGTAAACCTCATGGTATTAATTTTAACGCATTGCTGGGAGTGAGATTGCCTGTTTTTTTCTCCCCCAAGATTTTTTTCTTATGGTACTGGAGGTGGATTGTGACATAAAGTGTCAAAAATAAGATATTTGTGTTCATATACTGACATATTCCAGGCCGGGGGCCTTTCTGTGCGGAGTTTGCATGTTCTCCCCGTGTCCGTGTGGGTTTCCTCCGGGTACTCCGGTTTCCTCCCACAGTCCAAAGACATGCACGTTAGGCTAATTGGAGAGTCTAAATTGCCCGTAGGTATGAGTGTGTGAGTGAATGGTGTGTGTGCCCTGTGATGGATTGGCGACCTGTCCAGGGTGTATTCCTGCCTCTCGCCCGGAACGCATGCTGGGATAGGCTCCAGCACCCCCCCGCGACCCTGACCAGGAATAAGCGGCTTAGACAATGGATGGATGGATGGATACTGACATATATTAATGTACTGTTTTCAGTGAAATTGTTTGTGAATCAATATTGATAAGTGAATCAATATTGCTTTATGAGATTCTACTCATCAATGTACATGCCCCAGCCCCAGGTGGTGTGTTAGCAGTGTGCTAATTTCCCCTTTGAAAACACGGCCCTTCTGCCATTTGTATAACCCAAGGTACACAGCTGTCCATCATTTTTAAAAGGCAATTAATGTTCCGCATGATGGAAATTGGTCATCAATAAGAAATGAAAAGGTTGCAGCATACATGGACCCTTGTAAATGGTCTTAAATCTGTCCTCCCTGGCGATTAAGCTTCACAAGCAGGTCAATGAGAGAAGGCCATTGACGTGTCTGGCTTTTGTGACCTCGGTGGCCTGTGACAGGCACTGCTGAATACTGACATATTTAAATGAACAGTGAATGTCACCACCTCCCATTAAACCTCATCAGCTCTTAACAAAGTAACAGAAATCTCAATAAAGTAAATAAGCAATGTGCTGTGATATGAAACTCAGAGGATTCAGCTGAAGCCAGGGATTGCAGCTTCAGCAGAAAGAGGTCATGGTGGGTTTCACGTGACTTTCCCCAGTGTATTTAAGATCTTGCACACTCATTTTCAGAATGACAGATTGCATCATCTAACTTTGCAGTGGTTAAAGGTTTCTTACATGAGTCACCCCCGTCCATCCATGTGCGATATAGTAAATGCACATCTGATCATCAATTTTGAGTATGTCATTTGACAGTACTTTTGATTATGTAAACATAGTCCCAATGTAGACACTTCATATAAGTAAGGCATTTTACTGTATTTACAGACAATTTTTAAAAATTATTTGATGTGTAAATACTCACATTCATGTATAAATATGAACACATGTGAAAAGGGTGTGATTATTTTTGTAACACGTGTTCAGTGATCGGTTCGTCTCCAGCACTGTAATCCCCCCCTCCCCCCAGCATCTGTGTCTCCTACATGCGGGAAGCCGCAAGGGGGATTGCCGGCGGTAATCTCCCTCCCTCGTTAATACGTGCTCCGCTTATGTTTTGGCATAAGCGGAGTCTTCCTTACGGAAGACCTTAATTCGGTGGTTCGTGTGCGAAGGGGGACAGGTTGCCGTGGAGCGCTGACAGTGACGTCTTATCAGACTCTGGCAGAGCGGCAAGAGAAGGCAGCAGCCCGCACCTTCAGCAGCTGCGGTTATTTTCATCATAAAACCTGGATAAAACCCGCTCCGCTCAGTCCCTGTCAGCTCAGTGCTGGAGATGGCATGGGGAGGGGGAAAAAGCAGACAGAAAATAAGCAAAGAACTGAAATGCTGAAGCGGGTAAATAATAAATAAATTCATAAATACAAGTAACAGTGCAATGACAAATAAACAAAGTGCAAAAAATCATTAAACCTTTATATCAGCAATGATAAGGATGTCTGTTATGCAGAAGCAGAGCAGTGCTATTGCTACTTTGAGCAAGACACTTGAGCACCTGAACATGGGTGCCGGCTCTTAAAGTGAGAAACTTAAGTTGCCACCACAGTGATGCAGGCTGCAGACAGCCTGATGCATTCTCATAAATTCCAGCACAGTAGTTAGTGAGACTTTACAGCAGTGTTGTGTCTAATCATGAAAACAGCATGACAGCTCACCCTCCCTATCTACCCCTATTATCTACCCCTATTACCCCCCCCCCCCCAAAGAGCTATTGCTTCTTTCTCAGGTCTCACCTGCTAATTGGTAGTAAAATTAGTGTGCTGGATTGTTTTTCTCTCACAATAAACACTTCAATTTCACTACACTGGCAGGTGGTGGTCAACCTGAGGACACCACACAGAGAAAAGCAGCGTAAATTTCCGAATTATGGAGCCAGTGTGTAGGTGTGTATTCGTGTCAAAAAAGGCTGATTCAGCACATCATAGGATTACCACTTAATCTGTGTGGTGCTCTGTCCGGAGTGGCTGTGTAAAGACATTAACGGAGCAAAGATACAGATGTGAGACTCCTTGACATTGGCAATGAACCGCCTCCTCTGAGCCGGAACTCGCCAAGCCGTCAACTCTAATTCTGGAACACACAGAGCCACTCTTACACGCAGCGAGCTGATATCTGCTTCCCTCCCCCCTCCCTGGGATGGACAGTCAATTGCCGCCCCCTAGTAGCACTCCTGGCCAGAGCCGAGCTGACGTAGCTGGTGGAATTGAACCCCAGTCGCAGTGGGCAGCATGTGTCCCGGTCGGACGCTCTGCCACCTGGTTGGCCCCCTATGCGCGCTTTTAAGTCAAAAAAAGGCATTGCACATGCACCTACCTTTTGAAAAACACAACAGCACATTGAGGAAATATGCAAAGCCAAAATATTGAAATTTGCATCTGGACCAAATTCTTTCATTAGAATCTGGCTGTGAGTATCTAAACAAAGACAATATACTCTTAGAAGTATTGCCTCCAAACATGTATTGGCTTGCACTGGTGTACCAGTGGCGTCATTTCGGCAAAAGCTGAGGTATGGCAAAGTGATGTCACTTAAAATATATTGTGTTGATAGCTGGCCAATAATAGTATCAATAAATAAATATTACTTTCATACCGTGTTACCTGACTAATATTTGAACTGGGAATCCAAACTTTTGGACTAAATTAAAGTCAATGTTTATCAATGTTGGCTAAAATAAATACGAAAAAATGGCAAAACACAACGCTTACTGGTTTATTTAGGCAAGTTTTAAAAATAGACTATGAAGCCCTTGCCATACCCAATTGACGCTTGTGTGGTGTACCAGTCTGTCTCTGACCAGTTCTCTCAATGGCTCTTTGAAATGCTGCTGTGACTGATTTGGAGACAACCTCCTTGTGCTGGTAACTCCCCTCTGCGTTACCACAGCAAACATTTTTTTAAAGTTGGGTCTGGTTAAGCTTTCCATTTGGTTGTCAGATAATGTAATGACAAGAAGGTTCTGCAAACTCTGTAAGAATGTATTCACTATCTCAAACATGCTCTGTCAAAATCATGGAAATTGCAAAAATAAATAAAGGTTCTAAGCATGTCACATGCAAACTTACTGATAACATCCCCTGAGGTTTATAATTTCCTTTTGAAAAAACATAATGGAGGGTACGTGTCAATTTAAGAATGTTCTCAATGTAAGTATTGATATGATCAATTCATTCAACATTTCTAGCTTTCCTGATAACATTAACATGAATGACTACCCACGATTCAAATAATCTTTTCACTGGAATACAAACTGAATAATGGTCCAAGAACATTTATGCAATGTTCCTTGTGGCTTAAAAATAACATGCAAGGGACATCCAGAAACTGTACACATGTAAGTGTTGGGAACATTCACCCTAACTTTCTGGGAATGTTCTGGCAACCAAATATCATTAGCTGGGATTCTACACCTGGCCTATTTGTGACATCAGACTGGCAGTGCATGCTTGAAGCACTGGTTATTGCTCTCTGAAATACTGACAAAATACTTATCAACAAAAGTCTGTTCAGCAATGTGGGCAGCTCAAACCTGACAATTGCAGCCAGAAGGTTGTAGATTCAAATGGGCACCACTGTTGTGGAAATTAATTACCCAAATTGCATTAATAAATAAATGCGGCTACCTAAACTGATAAAAATATGAATATGGGAGCTAAATAAGTCAACTTCAATGAAGTGTGTGCTAAATAAATAAGGTCATTATTGTATTGTATTGTACACTGTTTGTGTTGTTATCTGGATTAACTGATTAGTATGATGCTGATGCAACATTATCAGCAGACATGCACATTTATATGAGTCACAAAGTGCATTAAAAACATTATCATGCTGAGATAAAACAAATATATTTTCAAACGATCCTGATAGATGCCCAAATGGTTATTGTATCAAACTTTACTATTTAGTGCTGTTTGCATATTTTTGAGAAAGTTGGACTTGTACTGATTCACTGGTCAACACGATTTTTCTTGCATGGGGTTTTTCAGCGGATTCTAGCTAACCTTTGGGTGCTGAATCCAAATCTGGCATTAGTTTTTGCCCATCACATCAGGTTTTTCAACTATGAAAAATCATTATTTTTTAGAAAACAGCAATTTTACACTCAAAGTTGAAAAAAATCTTTTGCATTTGAAGATCGATAGATGCAAAAATGTTTACAATGAAAGGTACCTACTTCAATTACAATATTTAATTGTAAAACTTAGATTAGGTAGAGTCTTCACAGCTGCAAATCACAAAAAACATAAACTTATGTAAAACATGTTTTTATGACTTAAAACATGTGAGAATAATCAAGCTTTTGCTGTTTCATCCCCACCAAGATTGCCAGACTGGATGGTCAACTTTCGTAAAATCCATGAATATGGAGCATAGATAGCACAAAAACTTGATTTGGACTCAGCAGCCCAAAATGAGCCAAAACCAGTTTCCATGCAAGAAAGAAAACCTTTTTTTTTGTAGACCAGTTGAAAGGAGCTGAAACTATTTTCAGATTTCTGACTACTATGGACCAGGAGAGAAAGTTTCAAAGTATAAACTCCAGCCCTATTCTTGTTCCATTAATAATTGATTTAATTTACTTATGAATAATAGAATAATGTTTTCAGCCTTCAAATATTTATAAGTGCAGGCTCAGCTCCCACATTTGAAAATCTGTATTACTTGTGAACATATTAGGCGTGGCTTGCGGAAAACACTGCAGTTTTTGTTTGCCTCTTGAATCTTTGGTAGTTCTTGTCAGAAAACGTGAGGGGACCTTCTGAGAGATTAGATTTATTCTAATCAATTCTAATCTAATCAAGTTCAATTACAAATGCCTGAGGGTTTTTGCACACAGAGGACCTCCCCTGGTCTTCCGGTCTGGGCCTGTCCGACTGCAGTTCAGTCCAACTGACAGAGACGTCAACACCAATTCACACTTGCCGCCTGCATCTGCCAGCTTTTCATTAACCCTCCCCCTGGAAGGAGAATGATCCACCAAATGAAAAAATGAATTATGATCATTAATATCTTCTAGCTTTCTCTTTTTCCCCAAACACTCTTTTATCATTGGTATGAGCTCATGGGTCATTTTATCCAAGTGGCCCATACATTGTTTTTTCAGCTCTGCTGCTTCCTTGTGACCACGCTTATGGTTATATCCTTTGCATAAAAAAAGGGAGACCAGCCTTTGGCATCGTTTTGACAGAAAGGGGTGCAGGGTTGGCCTATGGTCCAAACTGAACGTGGCAGCAGGACTTGGTCCCATTTTCCTAGCCTTGGCAATTGTTTTCTTTTCAAATGTGACCCATTTGAAAAGAACTCGCTAAACGAGTGGTGTTTTTACCCGATCTATAAGAACGGCATTGTTTTCACCACATGCCTTACATTGTGGCCCTTTTCCATAATAGAGCTGAAACAGTGCTTGCATGAGCTGGAGTCAAAGCTGGCTGACTTGTTTCAGCATTACTGCTTTCCAGTTGCGTTGCCTGCAGCCAGAGCTGTAGCATAGCGATGGAGGAGTGAGGTTTCATGAAGCTGGAAAAGGGGCGGAGCTACCATATGGTATTAGTGACTCACTAATATGTACCAATCATTGTGCTTTGCTGTGGAAAGAAAGCATTTTGATTGGTTCAAACAAGTAACTGATTGTCACTCCATCCATCACCAGGTTCATGAAACATGAAATACTGTCACACAGATTTTTACATCTATTTAACTTTTATATAACCAGAAAGTCTCAATGAGATTCAAATCACTTTTGCAAGAGAGACCTGGCAAGGAGTTTATATCAACAAATTCAACAATAGAATCACAATAAAATCTTTACAATCATTAAGATAATTGCACAATAGTTACTTTGCAGATAAAAAACAAAAAACAAAAACTATCACATTTATCTAAGAATTTAACATTTAACATCTTCTTGAAATTAGATAAACTGGGATAATTCTCCAGTTTTAGTTGGTGATTTAAAGTATTCCATGACCATGGCGCATGTTGATTGAAAGTTCTCCTTCCCATGATGATGTCTGCTCAGATTTAGAGGATTGCTTTTTCCCTAACTCCCTATTATTGTCTAACTGTCTTGTTCGTTGCTGTGATCAAGGATGGTGGGTTATGTCATCGGTTTTTAAAAATTTTATTTTATTTTTTATTTCAATTTTTTTCCAGTTTTTTTTCCCCAATTTGGTTGCCAATTATACCCTCTATTTATTTCAATTCCCCACCCCCACGAGTCCGCCGCCCATCCTCCGGGAGCAAGACACTCATTTCGGGCCGATTGTTCCCGCCTCTAACGAGAAGGAAATTCTTCCACAGACGCCTATTACCTTCTCCTTGACGGACTCGTGCCGGCTCACCCTGGCGGACAGCCAAATGTCGCCTCCGATCGGGGCTGACGACCAGGGCCGGTCTGGTAAAGACGCGGGTTTCGAACCGCGTCCCTGACAGGCAACGCACACCACACCAAAGTGTGGCGCGTTAGACTGCTACGCCATCCGCCGCCCCCATGTCATCGGTTTTTAATGTCAACACTAATACGTATAATCAACTAAGATATGCATCTCAGAGACTCACAACTCACTTGTAAAACATCAAACGAACCAGACTGGTTAGAGCTCTGCTGTGGAAAAGAAGTTTAGTGACGCAGTTTGTTCTGGCTCTAAAGAGTAAAACACTGAGCCACCAGACTGGTTCTGGTTCCAGCTCTACAGATTAGAAGGGGTACCATATCCATATCCTCTTTGCTTCATGGCTTGGAAAATCACAATAAAATTGTGAAACAGAGACTTTTAGACCTAAAATCAACCAAACACACAAAGGACACTTTCTGTTTGGCACATTAAATGTCTCTGCGCCAGAAATGGTGTGAGTATGGGGAAAGTGCAGCAGTATAGTGCAGGAGATAATGAGAGGTGTGGGTGGCGGGAGTCAATGAGTCAATACACTGCACTTTCGCTCCTCAGCCAAGTAGATAAAATGACACTACCTGCAGTACCCAGCATAAACCCAGCATCTTGCTCTCTATCTTTCTTTCTTTCTTTCCTTCTGTGTTAGTTTATTTGTTTTACCGACACTCTTTTCAACGGTCCCTTACAGACGTTCACGTCAGCATACTGCTTTCTGACCTCCTCTCTAAGGGACAGACTAAGGCCACCTCTTAATTATCTTTAAGGTCTTTTCTCTCACTCAGGATGTACTGTATTCAAGGTTAAGCCTAAAAGCTTGTTGGACATATAATTCTCCAGCCTCGCACCTTTTCAGTTCCTTTTCAGTCCCCCCCACACACACACACAAAACCATCCTCTTGTAAACCCAAGCATGAATACTTTGAATACTAATCAACAGCAGCATTCATTTTCAGATTTCTCACTACCATAGCCTTTTATACTACGGTGATTGTGGTAATTCTGACCTTGCCGCACGTATTATTTATTTATTTACCCAATTTGGAATGCCCAATCATATGCTAAGTTGTGCTCGCTGACACTGCCCTGTCATTTTGGGAGAGGGGGATTGCGTGAATACATTTTTGACAAGGGGGGAGGTTGCACAAATACATTTGTTTTGGGGGTGTTAAACTTGAAATTATCTCCCTGGCTACATTAGTGGTGAGAGTGTAGAGAAGCACGTGCTCTTCTTCGAAACGTGTTGTCAGCCACTTGTTTTTACACCGCAGTTTAAAAGTTAAGCTTGCATAGACATAAGTCGAAGGAAGATACTTTTGCACAATTTTATACCAGCACACTATGCACTAGTGCATGACGAGGCATGGACAAGCCAAATTAATCCCTCCCTCCCTGGACAACACTACCACCAATTATGCATCACCCTGCGGGCTGTTAGCCACAGTCGGCACTGGCATGGTCTGGATTTGATACTAGACCGTGGAGTCCACACATTAGGACAGTTGAGCCACTAACAGGATGAGCCACTCAGCAGACCCACCGCACTTGTATTACTAAATAAACAAAATAAACAAATAAAATACTATACGATAATTTTACTATAAATACGTTTTACAAACCTGAAAGACGTTCACTTAATCAGTAGTTTAAACAAAGTCACCAAGGGACTTCAGCAGAGTTAATATGGGACTCAAGCATGGGAACTGTGTGAGTCACACAGTTGCCATGTAACACAAGTATAATGATGTAACTACAGCTTAAACATACATGGCACAGTGATGGGTGTGGAAGGTGAAGGCCACAGAGGAATGAATGAACTGGCCGTTTTATGTCCCTTTTTTAGGTGAGTAAAAAAAACAATAAACAAAACACACAAACAAAATCAAAACTTCAAAATCGAAACACAAAAACCGGAGCAAAGAAAAAACCATACGCGCAGCAAATGCACAGTAAACTCCCTCCCAGCCTGACAGGCTATGTGCCTTTATAAAGCGCGTAACGATGGCAACTAGAAACATCTGGACTGATTACCAATCAACCATCCAGAGCCACTTACAAGTGGGGTGAGACAGCATATCACATAAATAGTCAGTACAACTTCTTTAAATATCTGCTAGGAGCACACACAAAGCTACTAGGGAAAAAAGATAATTGTTTTTCTTCATTTAAAGGAGACAAATTAAGTTAGTTCCTATGTGATTCTTTTTGGGAAGGTGCTGTGGGAGGGAGGGGGTATGAGGCAAGGTGTAGTCTGAAGAGGAGAGGTGGGTTTTTAGTCTGCTTATACATAGTAACACTGTAATTCATGTATACATCTAATTAATGTATAATTTATAATGTTCATGTATGTATAATTATCATGCATAATAACTATGGGGTCAAACATAGTAACTATGGGATTTAAGCATCAACAAAGAGAGGTACTAAGGGAACCATAGTACACAGTAAAATATTAAATGTCTACTCTTATAGAGTTTATTTTACTATGATGGGGTATACAGGGATATAAAATGTACTCTGTCAGAGTAAAATAGACTCCATCAATGTTAATTTGACTTGAATAATTATGTGACATGAGCATACTGTCATAAACATTGGACAATGGGAGTAACTACAGATGTTGTTATGGAACAGGAGCATTGCAGAACTCAATATTCTGAAGGAATACACTGGAACTTGTCTACAGCTGTTCTCAGCCGTGTTGCTGTTTTGTTCCTCTTAAGGCCACAAAAGCAGAAGAAAAGCGAAACAGATAAATTTGCTTAGAGGCAGAGTTAGGAGAAAGGCAAGCTGTAATAAAGGGTCAAGAGGGAGCCAAAAACTGGAGAAATGTTGTCATGACCAGAAGGAAGACCTGGTGAAGAATCAGAGGCGGGCGGAAATTGTTGAGGACAGATGGTGAGTCACCCTCCAGGAGATTCAAGGCCTGAAGGAAGTTGGAGACTTCAGAGAATCGCCACCTGGTGGCCGTGGAGAAATTGCTGGAGGAGCACCACAGCCCCCTGAGGAAGATTGGGAACATGACTGTGGAGCTTGAGAATGAAAAAACATTTCTTGGCAATGAGGTGAGACGTGTGGAGACCCACACGAGAAGAAGAGTTGAGAAATGTAACTAAGAAGTTGGAGGAAGAGCATCTGCAGTGTCTGGACATCCAGAAATCCCAGGACAAGGCCAAAGCGGTGTATACCAGGGCATTGTAGGATGTACAGACTAGGCTCGCTCAGAAGGAGGCGGAGCTGAGGAGAGCAGCAAAGGCCCATGCGTCTGAGGCAGAGCAACTCCGAAGCCGAGCGGAACAGGAGAGTGGAGGAAGGTGGGAGCAGGAGGCGCAGCTGAAAGGTGAGGACCCAACTAAGGGGACAAGCAAGGCAGTTTGGAAAACTGGAGGGATTACAAGAGGGCTTTTAAAATCTGAAGAACCTTTCTGTAAAGCAAGACGGGAAGATTCTGGCTTTGCAGGAAATCCACTGAACCACCTCTGCAGCACTCCTGCTAGAACAAGAAAAAAATATAGAGCTCATGGTACTGAGTGAAACTGCATGTCTTGAGTGAGAGGCTGGACCAAAAAGAAGCCCAGCGCCAGGCCACAGTAAACTCTTGAAAATCTAAACCAAAACTCTGCTGCAACTGCAGGAGCAACTGGAAAGGATGAGTGAGGAACTGGAATGTGCAAAATATATGCCTGTTGTACAAAATTCTAGCACCCAGGTAGAGATCTTGCAGCCAGTGGAGCTGGCAGGAGATGATGACCAGTCGTTGGAGTCGGAGTGTGGTAGATAGTCCTCAATCCCACTCAGCCTGCATGACCTTGGAAGGGGATGAGAGGAGCAGCATGCTGAGGATGAGCTGTGGTGGAACCATGGGGTTTAAGAAAGCCTCTAAACTATGGTTGAGGCCTGGTGGAACATCCGACCCTCTCCTGGAATGGTGAGTCCATCGCTTCCACTAGTTGAAGAGACAGAGAAGAAAAATGGAAATTAGAGGTTCTTACCTGAAGAGAATCAGGAAACAGAGCAGGCTGACATTTAAAGGAAGGGATCATAGGAAACGTTTATGGAGAGGATAGTTAAATATGACAAAGGAATCAAAGAATAAAGCTAACCATTTTTTGAAGAAAATGCTTTTCCCGGTTGCTCAACTTAATCCCCTGGAAGCAGAGTGGAAGTGGCAGACAAGGCTAAAAAGAGGATCACAGATGATGAAGCTGCACAAAGTTCGCTGGAGGAACCATGGAAAGCTGGTGAAGCCCAGAAAAGGAGTGGTGATCATAATGTCCTTGGAGCCCAGATACAGTATCTGCAGGATGCCGGTTAGTAGCAGACAAGGTGAACAACTCGCATGAGTCCCTAATGTCTCTCAGATGCCTTTATAGGAGATGTATGGTGATGGTGGAATCCGGATGTTTGATCCAGGTGGGGTACTTCCTGAGTGGACCAGGTGGCTCTCATGGTGACCTTTGGATGTGTACCACTCAGCCCTCCCTAGGTCAGAGCTGAGGTGGAGGGTGTGTGGCATCCCAATTGAATTACTGACAAAGACAACGAGAGAAGGATTGTGGACTATGTGTTTGGTTTCCCCGATTACCCCATCCTTTTTTGTGTTAAAACAAGTCAACATTTTGTGTGGCCTCCTTTTGAATTCAAAACTGAAGCAATTTGTTTTGGCAGACTGTCGTGTAATTTTTTCAAATAGTCCTGTAGTAAATTCTTCCAAGCTTCTTGCAGGATTTCCCATAACTCTTCTTTTGACTTTGGCTCCTTTTTGTTGTTTTCCCAGTCCAGGTGATCCCACAGAGCTTCAATTATGTCGAGGTCAGGGCTCTGAGGTGACTAATCTAATACTGTGAGTGTTCCATCTGCACACTTCCACTCCAAGAGGGTCTTAATCATGTTTGCAGTGTATTTGAGGTAATTATTGTGCTGAAAAATGAAGTTTTTGCCAATCAACTGTTTTCCCGAAGGTACATCATGATAAATCAAGATCTGTTTATATATCTCAGCATTCATAACTCCATTGATTTTGACCAGATCCCCTATATCGTTGGCTGAAATGCACCCCCAGACCATGACAGAGCCACCACTGTGCTTCACAGAAGGCTGCAGACAGGCATCGATGTACTTCTCACCAACTCTTCTTCTGACATACTGGCATCTTTGTGAACCAAAAATGTCAAATTCAGTCTCATCATTGGTCTTTAGCTTATTGCAATCTCTTCTGCTTGTTGTCTTCCTGCAAGGATGGTTTCTTAGCTGCAACATTTCTTGTAAGATTTATTCTCATGGTCGAAGCATGCACTTTGGTGCCAGATGATTCTGCCAGATGCTGAGCAAGCACCTCACTGAATTTCCTTCTGTCCCTCAAGGATGTGACCTTTAAGTACTGTTCATCAGATGCAGACAGCTTTTTGGGTCTTCCACTGTGTTTTTTGTCTTCAATTTTCTTCAAATTTCTTTATGACCGCTTGAGCACCACATCTTTAAAATCCGGTTAGGCAGGCTATTGCTCGCTGAAAATTACCTTGTTGATGTAAAACTGTGATTTTATGACTGTCAAACTAAACAAAATACATGGATTGGCTGGAGTGCCTCGAGGAGAGGTTTGGGAACCAAACCTGTGTTCTTCTAGCCATCTCACACGATATCAATAACCTTTTGGAAAACACAAGAAATTCTTGCTACTTTTTTTGTATTAATGTTTATCTTTATTTATTATAATGTGATATAGTGTTTTTCCCAGCAAATAAACACTTACTGCCCAGATAAATAGCTTTAAACAGAATTTTCTTGGGTGGCCAAAGACTTTTGCACAGTTCTGTATATTCTATTCCACATGTACACATGTACCCTTCCTGAAGCACACCACCCATGAGGAAACGCACTGATGCCCAGCATGATGCAGAGTTGCAATATCTATTTACCAATTTGTATTTATAAAAATCAGCTGTGAGTCATCGCTGTTTGTAGAACATGAAACACCATTCTTCCTCTGCACTGTGATTGGTTGAGTGACATCACGTGACATCATGATGGTCAATGGAATGTGCCTCCCAGACCTGAGGTTTTAAATAACCGTTGTGCAAAAATATGAGTCACTAAAGCAATGCAGAGACTTTTAATTATGATTAGTACACAAACACTTGCAGACCCTAGTGCCCTCATTCCCACTCGTAAACACATTTCTAAGATTTAGTTAGCTCAGTTATATTCAAGTCATCTGTCTTGTCTCCTCAGTTTTTATAAACAAAATGAAAGCACACACAATGGCAAAATATGTATAATTTGTCAAGCATTACATCTTTATTGACATTTTTTCCCAACAAAAGCTTTATGGTTATAAATGTGTGTTCATCCAATGTTTAACACTTGTCATGATCCAGTTAAAAATGGCAGCATCCCCCCACCCCTCCCCTGACCCCTAACCCCCTGGAATTAATATCTATCCACTCTGCACAGTAATAACATATGAAGGTAATTTCTAGGTTTTGGGGCTTTAATAAAATTATTTTAGAAACCTAGGCCTGGTTCTTTGCTGCAAGCCTCACCTCTGGGGCTTGTTGCTATGGTTACCTCTTCCTTTGGAGGCCGCCTGCATTTGGCACACAAATCCTCTGAAAAGCTTTACTTTGCCGGAATATAATGACTCTATATTTGTTCAATAATGCCTTTATAGCTTCTGCTTCTTAGCAATGTGACACAGCTCTCTGAAAAGCCAAGGTTTCAAAGTGTTCTAGAATGCAACGTTTCGGGGAGAGGGGGAGGAGGCAGGGTGAAAAGAAAAATTGAATGAAGACATAGGCCTCCCACAATAGATGAGCTAAACCTATAAGTTATTATACAGCAAAAATAATGAACTGTGTAATGCGCTCCTTAACCCATATTCGCCTAATGCATTATTCTGTATAAACACGGTGTGTGCCTAGCCACATGACACACTCATTCACACTCAGCCAACCTTCAGTCTAACACTTCCCTCTTATTAGAAATGGAAAGAGAAACAATAGGCAAATTATGTATCATTGGAAAGATTATTAAATTATCTTTATTTTGATATATAAACTGATGTGTTATGCACATAATTTATAATAATACATAATTTGTGGAGGTATATGGTATGTCATATCAATTAAATGTTTTAACAAATTAGTGTTATTTTATGCAAAATATGTGTGTAAATTATGTACAGATACATTCTTACAATCTTACATGTACTGTATTTGTCACATCTACATTTGCAAGTAACCATTTTGAAATTTGATGTGAACAGTTATATTTCAATGAATTGAGTTTGTATCATTCTCTGTAATGTCACAAGTTCATCTCATTCTTCATTTTGTTATTAGTTTCAATTTTTTGTGTGCCTTTTGTTTGTTGTGTCTGTTGGGATCATCATAAGCGAACTTCTGGTAATGGAAGCGGCCAAAACATGGATCAAGAGACATAATCACTTCACATTAAAATTGTGTCAACACGTTAAACGTGAAGTACAAGCAGTTTACATTCACTTTGGTGTGTGGGGCAAATCCCGATTGAACCTTCTGCCATTGTCTAGAGCTGGAGTTCCTACTGCTTTCCTGTAGCTTATACCAATCAAGTTCGTTGATAGAGACCCTCTGAAGTTGTGCAATTTCATCTTTGTATTATAAGCTTTATTGTAAACAATGCAAGCATTTAGGATAGCGATGTCAAGCATATACCAAATTATTTTATAGTATCACTTTAATGACTTGTTTGTCTCTTATAACAGGTATTTTTTGTCAGCAAAGTCTAAACCCCCCCATGTGTTTCTTATATAATAATATAATTTTTGGACATTGCACTTCAACACACATTTCAATTTCATTGAATTTCTGCTACAGGATTTTCTGTAGATCGGTGAATTAAGGGTTTGCGCGGTCTATGGAAAATCCTGTAGTTCGGCAGATATGGGTTAACAAGACCAAGAACAGGCTCACTTCAATGTCCATTTTGATATAAACATTTTTTTCAGAATCTGGTAGCAAAATGAAATGTATTTGTAGGATATGCTCATTTTTGTCACTCATTGTGAGTGGAGGTCACTACCTACTATGACTGTTTACTGTACTGTTTCAGCCAAAAGTTGTTTGCTATTCACACTATGGCCCAGTTACATTATTTACGACTGGGCAGCAGCCATACGACAATATACCCTTCTCTCGCCAAATGGCTGAAGCTAAGTGGGGCAGGGTTTATTTAGTACTTAGATGGGAGACCTTCTGGGAAAAGAAGGTTACTGCTGGAAGTGGTATGGGGGGGCCTGTAGCAGGAACTTCACAATGACTAAGTAGAAAAGCCAATGCCCCAGAACAGTGATGGATCCTCAAAATTGCAGTCCTACTGAAAGAACTTTACTTTCATAATTCAATTTGCCAATGCACCTCACTCCTGGCCTAAATATTTTACTAAAGCTGTGCACTCTTACGAAAGAGAAGTGCATAGGGATAGATGCTGGAATGTAATCTTTTGGAGTCCTTAAAATGTGTGCTACATAGCAACTAACAGAAATTAATATATTAAGATACTTTGTGTCTCACAGATGGCATGGTACAAAAAACTAGGCTCTTTGTACTGGTGCACATTCTCTGTAATGTAGCAGTAGGTGATTGATTGATTCTTTAAGTAAAGAGTTTGCCCTGCCACAGACTGTAAGCTGACTAGGCTCAGGGGGGGGCTTTAATATTCATACTGGAATGAAGTGAGGGGCTCTGTATCAACCTCTGTAAGCACTAATGTCAGCTACACTCCCCAGGATATACACACAGGCACAAACACACATACACTTGCGTGCATGGCCAGATGGATGCATACCCACATACAAACAGACAGACACAAACACATAAACATGTACAAACACACACACACACACGCTTGCATAAATACAAATGCATACACACACACACACAAACACAAGACCACACATATACACATAAATGCACACACAAAATGCTTAAACACACACACACACACACACACACACACACACACATAAAGGCCCATGCATATGCACATGCACACACAGACAGGCACACACACATATATACAGAGAAAAGGAGAGATTCTAAGAGGTCAGCATGCACTCGACTTCTCACAACTTCTGCCGCAGAATTCCATTCACAATAGTATGAGAGAGATTTCAGCAGGTACTATCGCTGGCTAAGGCGCAGTATAAAAGCAATGTGAGCGGGCCTATTTTGAAGCAGTCCGCTATTGAGCAATGACAGAAGAATCCTAGTGCCCCAGCTGAGCACTCAGGCCTGTAGTAATATAGGTGACCTGGGAAGAAAAATGCAGTTTTTCATATGAAATATGAAATGTGCCACACTTAAAAATACCTTTGGACCCTGAATATTATTCTAGGTGTAGAGCCATTGCAGAAAAGCCCAATTACCACCATAGAAGCAATTTTTTCATGTCCTGTTATACTGTGTGGTTGTACATCTTTGCTGGTTTTCTTTGAAAGATTTGATCTGAGGACTGAGGAATTTCATTCTCACTCTGATACCATAAGTAGAAATTTGTCAGAAACGTATCACTTATATGAACCCCAGTTTGTGAAGTTAAAAAAATATATATACTGTATATATATATCTGCTTTGTCAGGGTGAGATCTTACAGAATTTTATTGAGCTGAAATAGAAACAGAACAGCCATAGAAGAACAAAAAAACTTCAATAATGGACATGAGGCAAGCACTCATGTTTGCACTAAATGCAATATTCCTAAGGCAGCGTACTCCCATGTGATGCCTTTTCCTATTCCCACTTTCCCCTGTAATAAAGGGGGATGTTGAATCCTGACCATGCCAGTGCTGACTGTGGGCTAGCAGCCAAAGCACCGTACTGTTGCCTGGGGGGCTAGGGTTTCAGTCCTCAGGTTTCCTCTACCTTGCGCATTACACCTTGCGCATGCCACCTAGTGTATGCCTGCAGTCTGCCTATGCCAGCTGTGTAGGTGGTGCTGTCCTCCGGCAACATGACTGCGCAGCTCAGCTGTTGAACCGCAGAGCGAAAAGAATCGCTGGCTGTCTAAGCGTGTATATGAAGACACGCATGGTACCCTGTGATTTCCTCAATTGACGCAAGTCTCTGCAATGGGACAGCCCTACAAATACGATTGGCTGTTTCTATAATCGGGGGAGGAAAATAAAAAAAAATAGGGGTATAAAAAATGTTTTTAATGTTTAAAAATGTATACAAATCTTGAAAAATGTGAGGGGTAATTCAGAGTTAATCTGTGCATAAATGAGATGCCAATCCCTGTCTTGGTGTGGCTGTTCCCTCAAACTGGACACTTTTTGATAAGCTAAAACTGTATTTGTCACATTAACTTTGGCCTTAGTTGCAAAGTGCTTTGAGTACACTGTGAAAACTGCTCTGTACTCTGTACTGCAATTAGAGGTTCAAAGTCAGACGGACTGGACTCCTACTTGTCTTGTTTTTCTCCCAAAGCGGAACATGATTCATTCATTCATTCATTATATAGCCCGCAGGAAGGCTGGAGCCTATCCCAGGATGCATTGGGCGAGGAATACATCCTGGACAGGTCGCCAATCCATCGCAGGGCACATACACCATTTACTCACACACTCATACCTACAGGCAATTTAGACTCTTCAATTTGCCTAACATGCATGTCTTTGGACTGTGGGAAGAAACCGGAGTTCCCGGAGGAAACCCATGTGGACACAGGGAGAACATGCTCCACACAGAAAGGCCCGGCCAGGATTCGAACCCAAGACCTTCTTGCTGTGTGGCGACAGTGCTATCCACTGCACCACTGTGCCGCCCTGAATGTGACTCATTCAATACTCAACATGAGCAACATGAGCAATAACATAGGACACCGTGAAAAATGTAATGAAGAACTAATTCCGATAGGAAAATGCATATACACTCCTGTACACTTTACTTTGCTTGAGACATCAATATTCTCTGTTGAAGAGATACAGAGATTTGAGCAATCCACATCATCCCATGATGCACCTCTTCATCAGGTTGTTAATAACTGATGCGTACAAACACTGAATGGCTGGAGGCAACAGCAGAAATGCTCATAAAAGCAATATAATGCAAATTCTCATAAACATCTGCATTGCGGGCAAACATTCAATCACATTTCTGTTTTCTCTGCCTCAGAGAAAAAGAAGAAGAGGCCACAGTTGAAATATATACACATTGATCAAATTAATTAGAGGTATGTTATACCGCTATCTTATATTTGGATAATCAAGGCAGTGATTTAATGTTGCTAGGATTAATGAGAGCAGTCATAAAGAATATAAAAAAACAAAAACAAAAAAACCTTCTTCAGCTCGTCAAGCCCGCAGGGTTTTTTATTATGCGTATCAGTTGAAAAAAAGCATATGTATTTACAGTACATATGGATATACTTTGAATATATGTGTATATTGTATAACAAATAGAATTGTTCAGAGAAAAAGATTTTGTTCAACAAGTAATATTTTCTTTTTTCCCCAAAAAGACATGTCACAATTATTCACACCTCTAATTGCTATCTTTAATAAAAGCCAGCAAAAATAAATCTGCCTTAACATACTACTTTTTCATTCTATCTTCATCTTAGGGAACCGTATTGTGGCCTCCCATGGCTTCCTGTTTCACTGGGGTATAAAAATGAGGTAACACACATGCAAAATCCCTTTGTCATTCATCACCATCGGGAAATAAATTATAAGAAGAAACAAGACAAGAAAAAAAAGGTTGTTGACCGTCACAAGTCAGGGGAGGGTTACAAACAAATAAATACAAAATGAAAGATACCACTTTCCACTATTTAAAAAACCACTGGAACAGTGGTAAACCTGCGTGGTTGAGGATGTAAGTGAATCTTACCCCTACACACAGTGGTTTGGGATGCAAAGAAACATTCAACAGTCACAGTTCGAGCTGTACAAAACTTGATTGCATCTTTGGGACACAGAGTCTCCAAATGTACCATCCACTGCCACCTCCACAATGCTTTTTAGAAGGGTTGCCAGAAAAAAGCCTCTATTGAGGGCAATCAACAAACAAAGTGTCTGAAGTTTAAACGGCAGGGGAAATCAGATTGGAACTGGGTGTTATGTTCAGATGAGACCAAAGTTGACTTTTTGGCCATGCACACCAGTGGTGAGTTTGGCATTGGAAGAAGAAACACCATTCCTACAGTGAAACACTGTGCTGGAGCTTTGGTGTTAAGTACTGAAAACAGGGATGTAAATAATTGTGACACATATCTTTTTGGGTAAAAATATGACTTGCTAAACATAGTATTTGTCTCTGAATAATTGTATAAGTCTAAAAGAATATAACTTTCCTATTTTTTGAACATACAATATACTGTAGTTCATTACATGTATTATTTATTTTATTTAGCCTTGTTAATAATGTTTGAGGGAACTGTGTGTGTGTATATATATTTATACCATGGCTTGGATTTATACTCAATTCTGATTGGCTAACAGTCTTGTGTATATATTATACAAACATGGGTAAATCGTTCTCACTTCTAAAAAGAAGCTCCATATTAATTCGCCCAAAGAAGCACACTGCATAAAAAAGAAACAACGTTCAGCACCAAAACTTCTTCTCATTTGTACAATCACGATTCCTAATTCAAACGGACATGGCAGCTCATATACAGATCTGTGAAGTTACTGAATTAATGTCCAGATCATGATAGCCTGAGTGGGAGTTTCCTAAAGGAACAGGACTCATTTACTTAGATCAAACGATTGCAATAACATAATGAAATTATTTTCTAACGTACCCAGAAATGTCTATTGCTAGGTAACCAGCCAGTTTCTATAACTTTCAGCTAACCTAGCTACAGAGACTACATCAGTTTGGTTTGTGTGATAAGTTATTTGTAACTTGAAACCATTCCGTTGAGGTACAACAGGTACAGTTT
The DNA here is from genome assembly GCA_029706075.1 of Aldrovandia affinis. NCBI lineage: Eukaryota > Metazoa > Chordata > Actinopteri > Notacanthiformes > Halosauridae > Aldrovandia > Aldrovandia affinis. The sequence continues at coordinate 6,148,284 of JAINUG010000033.1, read as the reverse complement.
ACAGGTACAACAGGTAACCTTTCTGACTAAGGCCCTTCTTGCCCGGTTATTGAGTTTGGCCGGACGGTCAGCTCTAAGAAGGGTTGTGGTGGTTCCAAACATCTTCCATTTCACAATAATGGAGCCCACTGTGCTCCTGGCGATGCTTTAGTAATGCTTTAGTAATGTTTTTATACCCTTCCCCAGATCTATGCCTCAACACAATTCTATCTCGGAGGTCTATGGAGAGTTCTTAGGACTTCATGGCTTGTTTTTTTGTCTGAAATGCACTGTGAACTGTGGGACCTTATATAGACAGGTGTATGCCTTTCTAAAGCATGTACAATCAATTGAATTTGCCACAGGTGGACTACAATCAAGTTCTAGAGACATCTCAAGGATGATCAAAGGGAACAGGATGCATCTGAGCTCAATTTCAAGTGTCATAGCAAAGGGTCTGAATATTTATGTAAATGTGATATTTCAGTTTTTAATTTGTAATAAATTTGCAAAGATTTCTAAAAAACTGTTTTTGCTTTTTCATTATGGGGTATTGTGTGTAGATTGATGAGGAAAAAATGTAATTTAATTGATTTTATAATAAGGCTGTAACATAACAAAATGTGGAAAAAGTGAAGGGGTCTGAATACTTTCCGGATGCACTGTATATATAGAAGATAAGGACTGTGTTTATGTATGCAAGTACGAGTGGTTCATCCCTTTTTAGATAGAGGAATTTGCCGCCTTCCCCAAACACATATTATTTAGTTAGCACTGGGTATTTTTAACCTCCCAGAACACAGCTGGTGAGTCACAGAACCCAAACGGTGCTGTGGAAGAAAAGTTCAGTAAGCGCAGAAAAGATGCAGTGACTCAACCTGAAAAATATGCAAACTAACCAATGAGGAGGACATACTAAATGGAATAAGGTTTTTGTATAAATTCCTTCCTCCAATGCCCAGGAAGTGGCACACTACATATTGAACCTTTTGTCTGGAGCAAAAAAGTCAAAGTCAGAATGGTGAGCAGCTCCAGACATACCTATATTTTTGGGAAAACCCTTCTATAGACCACGGGGCGCTTAATTCGACCAAAAAAAAGAGAAAGGATGGGTGATGTGCGTAAGTTTAGACAACTCAAAGTTGCGCATGCTTAACTCAACTCTGAATGGGGCCCTTAACGAAGCAGTATGGGGACACAGTTGAGACCCACATTGCGCTTTCTATGTGTTCAGAAATGCCGCACAACTGATCTGTACATTTTAGACAGTGTTAGGTTTTATTACACTAAATTCTCTGATCACTTTGTTTGCAATCAAACTTTGCTTGCATATTTTCTTCATTTCCTGGTTCACATACTACCCAGATGTCATCCCTGTTATTGTGGACAAATCTTAAAAAAATGCCTAGCAAATAATATCAGGACAAACATAATGGCTCTGAAACCCACGTGCAAAACAAGTTTCAAGGTTCTATTCCAGGAGTACTCAATTACATTTTGTAAAGGTCCACTTATCTAAAACTACAATTAGGCAATGGCCCGGACAAATTGTTGGAGAGGGGGTTGTCAGAAACGTATTTGCTGTAAAAAGTCACCTTTTTTGTTTTAAATGTGTGAGACATGCTAATTCAATGGGCGTAGTCATCAAATGATTCAGGGCTAATGATGCCCCTGGTATTTCACAATATTTAAATCTAGCATGACAAATGTGTGAAACTAAACTTAGCTAATGCTAACTGCATATCTCATGAGGATCACATTCTGATGATGATGAGCAAAGGAGTCTTGAACTTTAGCTAAGCCTGGAAGCCTTCCTGGTTTGCTAATTAACACTTAACTTGCAAATGTTTATTATTTGCGAGTTTATTTCAGAATAACTTGTTAATAAACATATTTGCCTCATGGATTCTTCTTGATCAGTGTATTGTACTTTGAGAAGCGAAAACTAGCACACTAAATTACACAATTCCAGATGTTTTTCGAGTCAGGGGATTTATTATTTTGCTATTATAAGGATACCATCAGAGTAGTTAAGCTAACTAAGTATTTAACATGCAGACAGGAATGCTAATGCTATAGTTATAGTGAAGGATTATGGTGGATAATATTAGTAGATAGCAAAATCACTACCCTGCCAGAAGTGGTGATGTGTGGGGGCAGGCTTTTTACCAGGTAAAGTGCAAGGCCCCAGTACACGGATGGGTTTGCTGTGCTTAAGCAGGAGCCATATTTTATATCAGATGTTAAAATGAGATCACATGACACTATTCAGAAGAAAGGGGTGTTAACCTGGGGGGATCCTGGTCAAATTTCCCAAAACAGCATAAGCTCTCTCAATCTGGCCACTACCTATCATCCTCCTTACATTTAATTGGTTATGCCATAGGTACTCAACTCTCGGTCCTGAGGGCAGGTATTCGCTCCAGCTGGGCATTGACTACACCTGATGTCACTGATTAGTATTAACCCCCTTAGTTAATTGATATCAGGTGGTTCAGTTGTTGGAGTAATCAGCGGAACTCTATCAGCTCTATCAACTTAACCAAGCAGTTGTTTAGTTCAGTTAATAGATCAAATGCCTGCAGCCCGTAGGATCAGTTGAATATTTTGGGGCTACACAAACCCTTCCACTGCCACCCACCCCACTCCTAGGTCATCACAGTAAAAGACACATTTTTTCTCTGTTGACGGACGGTTGCCAACTTTCTATCATCCAAATACAGGACAGAAGGTGAGGCACTGGGTGAAAAGTGGGTATGCTGTTGTATGGATGCAAATCAACACATACTGTATGTTGTATATTGTAACGTATGTGACGAGCCAATTTTGGCCCCAAAACGGGACGTCCCAGCTAATACGGGACAGTTGGCAACCCTAGTTGACAGTCCTTGCTAAATATATGACTAAATAAAAGTTATCAATGTGCAGTTAACCTAATTTAAAATAGGATTTCTTTTTTAGAATTCCAGCCTGCATTTACTCCACATTTGTCCTGAAATTTGATTCACAACTAAATGCACGAGTTAATTGCTGTGGTGAGCTCGGTGATCTCCAGAATTAATGAAGGGTGATCCTCTATACCAGGGATGTCCAACCTTATCCAAGAAGGGCCAGTGTGGGTGCAGGCTTTTGTTGTAGCCCAGCACTAACACACCTGATTCGACTAATGAAGGTCTCTATTAAAGACCACGATTGGTGAATTAGTTGAATCAGGCTTTTTAGTTCTGGGCTAGAACAAAAGCCTGCACCCACACCGGCCCTTCACGGATAAGATTGGACACCCCTGTTCTATACCATATGTGTGTGTGTGTGTGTGTGTGGGGGCGGGGATAGTTGCAGGATTTGGAGGGCTGGTTTTACAGCCGCAGGTGTGTCTGTTAATGAAGAGCTCTGGGTCTGCTCCAGTGCCGGGAGACAGACTGTCTGTCCTCCCACAAGGCTGTTTGCTCTCTGCGCTGAACGCAGAGCTGACAGCCCAGGCTAAATGTCAAATGACTGGCATGTAACATTTACCCAAGCTGTTTATGTTGGCACCCATGCCTCTTAACTCAAAGGCAAACTAAAGATTAATTACACTGCAGGAGCACATTAATTAAGCTGGACGTAATGATCCCCCTCGCGCGTTGTCTGCCTACTCCACCTGCACCCAGACCCTTATCTGTCTACAGAATGCTATCCATTTCTTCATACATTTTTGTATATATTTTCCATGTAAATATATACATATTGCCAACTAGTTAAAAAATGTGTATCAAATCTGTTTGTCATGACAGACAGTTGCTTTGCTGTGTTTGCTTGTTTTATTCAGCAATTTTTCAGCAAACTGGCTTGTCGGGATGCCAGAATCATTGCAACAGCAATAAATTGTTTGGCTGGATAAGGCTAATGGGGCCTAATCATTATAAAACCCATTTGTGCCCATTTCCTTCAGTTTTACAAAGTAGACTACACTGCTGCAGAAATTAAAGTTTTATAGCAAAGTTCAATACATCTACTTCCCCCCATATTTTAATCAGCAGAAGATACAAGGGCACATAAAATATTTCCCCATATATTTTTCAGTAAATTCAAGCTAGATATAATATTATATTCCACTGTTTTCCCCCCTAGATTTATTAGAATGTATGCTTACTTAAAATGGATATCTTTACCACAGGAATGGTATTGTAGGGTCATGCAGAAACCCAACATCTGTAGTGGGGGAAAGATAACAGCTGCTATCAAATATACATGTAATATTTTGCCGTTTAATAATAACTTTTTGCCATATACAGTATACTGTGGTCACCCGAGGGGTGGTGATTGAGGAGAAGTACCTGGTGGGTACTTCTCCTTATTTGGGCAATCAGGAAATCAGGAAATGCACCTGCAGGCCATTCCAGCTAAGGGCATGAAGATAAAAGAGCACAAGCTGTATCATTCGGGGCAAAGTACTGTCTGGGAAACACATTTTGGGGAAAGAGAGTGAGCAAGTGATTTTTGGTTTCAATTAAGGATACGAATTGAATTGTTTTGAGAGCCTGTTTGTGTTTGACCTTTTTTGTGTATGAGAAACTGACTTGGATAACGGATTTTGGATTATGGACGGGGACATTGAAAACGGATTATGGATTACAACCTTCCCCCAAATAAATACTAATTTTCGTGCATTTCGCCTGTGTATGTGGGTTTATTATTGGTCATTTGGCGGAGTTGAAACTCAAATGTGTGCGATTTCAATGATCTGACACACAGTGAGCTCCAGCAAGCTCCCAGAGGCTCTAGCGTCACTCGCTTTGAGTACAGCTCCTCAGATCAGTCCTGCTCGCTGCTCCCAGCGACAGCGTGAGCTGGGAGAAGATGGCTCCACACGCGATGATGCAGGGGAGTATCATCTACGAGAACCAGATACAGGCGCTGCAAATAACACAGGTGCCGTTTGCCCACCATCCCATCACAATGAACATTCTGACAATCAAAATAACAGTCCTCATTTTTTAAAGGAGAGGTAAATGCTCATTGAAACAAATCACATCTCATTGTTTAGTTTTCCTGCTGCGATAAATAACTGCAGAATTATTGGATCTGGCAGATTCAATCTGCAAAAAAACAAACATTGGCTGACTGCACCACCATCAAAAGCAAGTGAATCTGCCTGTTCACTTTAGGTTTTTATTTGACATTATCAATTCATTTTCCTGTACACCTAGCTGTATGTGTTATATAAACGTTTTTGAGCAATGTAAATTCTGAAAAATTTAAATATATTTTACTGGCAATACAAAATGAAAAATAAAAATAAATAATAAAACTGAAGGGTGTCTGATTTACAGTGTGTTACATACAGGAAATAGAATATGCTAAACGCAAATTAGCAAAAATTAGCAAATTAGCAAAAACACATTGAGCAAAAATGCTTTTGCTAAATGCACAATTCCTCTTATGTGATAAGAAACATGTATTTCCAGAAACATGCATTTCCATGACCATCAACAGGATACAATTCCAGGGTTGTATGGCTGCGGTTATTGTAAATTATTTATTTATTATATATCGTTGCATTATAAACAATAGATAGCCATCAATTAGTTACTTAAATTACATTTGAAACTCACATAGTAAGATGATCTTTACAGAAATGCTCTATCTGTATATATCCATGCAACAATAAACCATTTTGGCTTCAGTTAGTGTGCTATTATATGAGGTACAGTAAAAGAGTAATTGCACAGCATACATTTTATTTGTATAGCGCTTTTTACAGAGAACTGTCACAAAAATGCTTTACATAAAACAAAAGATATGGAAACAAGAAAATACCAGGCCTGAAATACCAGATCACTTCACACAGATACAACAATGTACACATGAACTGAAGGGGCTCCTGAGGTGACATGTGTGTGTTTGGCTGTGTGCCTGTTAGAGAGAGAGAAATGCAGCGAGAGATAGAGAAAGAGAGAGAGAGAGAGAGAGAGAGAGAGAGTATGCACATGTGTATTGTTTGTGTTCACATCATCCCAAAGCTTTAAAATGAAAGGCAGTGCATCCCTCCCCCCTCCTGTTAATCTGTTTGGCCAGCTCAGGAAATAGCCAGGGTTTGGGTACATGGCTTTTCTACAGTACTAGTCACATCAATAATCTCAGACTCCATGACAATTACTGTACGAGGGATCAGAATCAGAGACGAGGGCCGATTTTATCCATACTCAAATGGCAAGATTCCAGAATCACTGTCTGTGTGACATCAAGCCGTAGCTGGGGATGCTGTGAAACAGAGTCATTGTTCCTCCCTGGGGGAGGGGGGGGCATGAGAGGTAAGGTCTTCCCTTCTCACAGATCCAGGATATATCTCCCAAAATGTAATAATTGGGGGAAAAGTGAAGTGCCAGGTGTGGAGGATGTTGATTTAATAAGCTATTATTTCAGGGCTTCGGTGATGCATTCTGGGAAGCCCTCTGGGAAATTGGTTTTGTTAAGGCAATTTTAACTTTTACTAAATTAATATGAGATTGATTTCTATTCACCAACTGAACCAACTTCGGGAGTTTTGTTCATATTGTTCATATGCTACAATTAAAGAGTCTAAAATAGAATAAGGAATAATAATAACAATCGCTAGAATAGAGACATACAAATAAATAAAATACATGACTTAATATATTTAAATAAATATAATGTAAATATTTACATGACTTAGTAAATATAGTAGAAAGAGGAAAGTTCTATTCTGAACTCATTGCTTCTTGTTTGTGTGTTATTAGTTATAATATGTGTGTCACATAGAGTGTCACAATGAAGATTAATATATACTGTATATATAATAGGTGTTGGCAGGCTGGAAATACAAATGCAAAAGCTTGCTATGCTAAAGGAGACTTCAAAATGTATTTATTTATGACTCTATTAACTGTCACTTAAATATTTGTATATTTAGTTATTAATGTAGTGATTTATATTATTCACTTAAGGGTCTATTCTGACTTGACTTATGTACGTGTTACTTCGTTTTTTTTGCATGCAGAATGACTTACATGCTTCTTTTCTGGATGCACATTTTCTGCATGCGCACATTATTATTATAATTATTTTTTTTTTTTTTCCCGTTTTTCTCCCAATTTGGTTGCCAATTAAACCCTCTATTTTTTACTTCAATTCCCCACCCTCACGAGTCAGTCGCCTGTCCTCCGGGATCGAGACACACATTCCTGGTTGAGTGTTCCCGCCTCTTTCGAGACAGGAAATCTTCCACGGACTCCTTAACCTTCTCCTCGACGGACTCATGCCAGGTCTCCCTCCCCCCTCCCCGATCGGGCTGACGACCAGGGCCGGTCTTGTAGAGATGCGGGTTTCGATCCGCGTCCCTGACGTGCAGCACACACCACTCCGAAGCGTGGTGCGTTAGACCGCTGCGCCATCCGCCAGGCTGCATGCGCACATTTTGACTGGATGAGCATAAATTGCCACTACAAAGATCCACACTTGGTGCATGGTTTTAATGAAAAAGTAAGTTTTATTCAAGTAAGTCTGATTTCCAATAGACAAGGTTATGTGCCCTGGAAGGTGGTATAAGGAGTGTTTAAATGTGCCCCTACTGGTTATCAATTGATAATTGAAAGAGTGACACTGAGGGCCAGAATTACTAAAGTATTGTCACTGTTTTTCGAATATCAACACAATATCTACGTTGGATTTACTAAATGGTCACAATGGGTGAAATCGCTATTAGGATATCATTTGCGGGTGTTACGCCACTCTGTGACCTTCCTTTAGATACATAGTTAAATCTGTACTTGATTATGTACACCTGGGTGAACGTGCTAAAACATTGTGGAGATTTTATAATTATGCCAATTAGGTATTCCGTCTGATTTACTAAAGCATGTGTTGTGACTCTCCTCTTAGTGTGAGAATTTTAAGAACTCCTGAAAGTGAATAAGTACTTAATATTTTGCTGAGTGCCGATATAGCCTGGCTCATGTTCTATAAAATCTTCAAAGAATGTGACCACAATAAGGAGCTAATTATTTATGCGTGATTAAAATTTGAAATTGTCTGAAAATAAAAATAAAATAAATACAAAGTTAAAAACTTAAATTTTGGATGTCTGCACATCATCTGAAACTTAACCTCAACATGATGGAACTGCTCTTTCTCTCATGGAAGGCGTACCCACTCCTAGACCTCTCCATCCCCATTGTGTTTGCGATCCTGGTCCTCAGTTTCTTTTTTTTTAAATGGATACAGCCACCTTTCAGTGAGCCAACTCCAAAGAGTTCAGCTCCTCTTTGGCTTTTGCCTGGTTCCCCACTCTGTCACCCATTAGAAACCAGGTGAGGCAAGTTAACTGTGTAATCAGCTACTTTAATTGATCAATTAAGTGCTGAGGTAACAATGAAAACCTGCACCCCCTGTGGCCCCCCAGGACCAGGATTGAGAACCAGTGGTATAAAGTATATAAAAAGACAATTCAGAGAGAAAAAAGTTACGTTATTTTAATATGCTGGCTAAGACAAAAAAATAAATAAGGGCAGCTAAGAGGCTTGAAATAAAAATGAAAAAATACAAAAAGTAATCCTAATCATTTTCTTCAATATTGCAGTAGAAAAAGAAAAGTTAAGGAAGAGGTTAAGTTTGATAATAGGAGCTTTGGTTGATAATAATAAGGATATTGCTGATACACTAAGCAGTGACTTGTTGAGAGTCTTACCAGACAAGAGATTACAAATATGCTTACAAGTACATCCAACGTACAGAATGTTTTAGAGGACATTGAGATAATGGAAGTGCTAGACAAAGTATAAAATATACAAAAGTAATATGGCCCCAGTGACATATATCCAAGAGTACTCAAGGAACTTGGGCAGATTATTTATAAACCACTGACAGATATTTTTATGCAATACCAATACACTGGAGAAATACCAGATAACTGGAAGCAAGATAGTATAATTCAAATATATAAGAAGGGGGACTGTACTGACCCAGGCAACTATAAGTCTGTCGGTTTAACTTGCATCATGTAAAATACTGGAATGTATTATTAGGAACAATAAGTATAAATTGGTTTTATTCCCTGAAAATAATAGTATCAACATGTTTTTTTCAAGGGGAAGTCATGGCTAAGAAACCTCCTGGTAATACTGACAAAAAAACTCACTCTATAGACACAATAATCTGTAGCCACAGCCCATGGTTTTCGACCCTGCATTCTAAGGACTGCTAAGAGGCCAGTTTAAACGTTACCTGCTGCTCAGATCTGCATTCTTATTGGCAGGCTCCCCAAGATGGTGGGGTTAACATCATGCCGCACAACTCTATAGCCAAGACTAATAGTGAGTTTCCTGATTTTACAGAAATCACAAGCACATTATGCAATATATAAATGGTAGTATATTGCCTATACAGGAGGTAGAAAATATAATGGAAACACTTAAAATTGACTTAAAATGGAGTCTACACATGTGTTTGATATTTTCAATACTAATTACCCAATGTTCTGCTACAAAATACGTTTTAAAATCAATGCTTTAATATGTAAATTTTTATGTGTCAAGAGGAACAGTGACAAAAATAATGCCTTCATCTGACAAGGAAAAACTGCATCAGGAAATACGACAGTGGTCACAAGTTGAATCCCACTGACAGGGATAGATGGACACAACAAAAACAATGGCCTCAGAGCTGAATCTACACCTCTATGACCCTGTCTCAACAAAAACTGTATGTTGGGAGCTTCACAAAGCTGATACTTAAGTAGGACTGCCATTAGGAAACTGCTTGTATCTAGGGTCAATGTGCAACAATGCATAACCTGGTATAATGAGCACAAAATTTGGACTTCAGAGTAATAGAAGGAAGTAATATGAAGTAATACCGTGAAACATGGCAGTGGGAGTCTAATGCTATGGGAATGCTTCTCTGCTTCAGGGACTGGAAAACTTGTCAAAATAGAGAACAAAATGGGTGGAACCAGATCAAATCTTGGAGGAAAACCTGCTGCAGTCTGACTTGGGATATTTATTCCAGCAGGACAATGATCCACAGGACAAATATCACTGTTATGCTGATGACACTCAACTGTTTCTCTCCTTCTCTCCATTTGATACCCAGGTCCCGGCACGGATCTCTGCATGCCTGGCTGACATCTCCACATGGATGTCCACCCACCACCTGAAGCTGAACCTGGGGAAGACAGAGCTGCTCTTCCTCCCAGCGAAGGGCTCCCCGATGATTGATGCGTCAATCACCGTGGAAGGCTCCATAGTGTCTCCGTCCCAGTCTGCCAGGAGTCTTGGGGTAACCCTGGACAACCAGCTGTGCTTCTCGAGCCATATTGCAGCGATCACTCGGACCTGCCGTTTCTCCCTCCACAACATCCGGAGCATCCGACCGTTCCTCACCCAAGAGGCCACTCAACTCCTGGTCCAGGCCCTGGTGATCTCACGTCTGGACTACTGCAATTCCTTGCTGGCAGGCCTTCCGGCCTGCGCCGTCAAGACACTGCAACTAGTCCAGAACACTGCCGCTCGTCTGGTGTTCAACCAGCTGAAGTTTACCCATGTCACCCCTCTACTCTCCTCTCTGCACTGGCTCCCCATCGCAGCACGCATCAGATTCAAGTCACTGGTGCTTGCTTTTCAAGCAGCCAGAGGTACTGCTCCCCCATACCTCCAGTCACTCATCACTCCCTACACACCTCCCAGACCCCTCCGCTCCGCCTCCTCTGGTAAACTGACTGTCCCTTCCCTCCGGGCGCCTGGCAGCCGCTCCTCGCGGTCCTGCCTCTTCTCTGTCCTGATCCCTCGCTGGTGGAACGACCTTCCGCAATTGGTCAGGACCGCGGAATCACTTGCGATCTTCCGCAAGAGACTCAAAACCCACCTCTTCAGACTCCACTACCACTGAACTCTGTCCATCTAGCTAAATTGTCTTCACCACTGTTTACTTGTTCAACACTATACTCCCCCAAAAAATTTAAAAATAAAATAAAATAAATAATTCACTAACCTTTTCCTTCCAGGTGTTACAGGTATGGTACGCAGATGCCTGCAATGATGTCTATCGCTGCATTCCTGCACTGATCTCATGCGCTAACTATGATTGTTCCTACCATGTATTAATGCACATCTTGTAAGTCGCTCTGGATAAGAGCGTCTGCTAAATGCTTAAAATGTAATGTAAAATGTATCCAAAGCATTCAGCAAAAGCTACATTGGAGTGGTTTAAAAACAAACAAACAAAAATCTCCTGGAGTGGCCCACTCAAAGGCCAGACCTCAATCCCAATGAGAATCTGTGGAATATATGAAAATTGCTGTTCACCACCGGTCCCCATCCAACCTAATGGAGTTCGAGCAATTTTGTAATGAAGATTCGTCGAAAATTGCAATGTCCAGATGTGCAAAGCTGGTAGGAACTTACTCAAATAGAACCAGAGCTGTAATTGCAGCTAAAGGTGTTTCTATCAAGTATTAAGTCAAGGGGGGTGAATACTTATGTAATCAATTATTGTCTGTTTTGTATTTGTATTCAAGGAAAAGCTTAATTTTTTATTTTACATGATAGTGTTTTGTGTTGATCAGTGGCAAGAAATCCCAATTAAATCCATTCCATGAGATAAGAAAATAAAATGTGAAAAATGCCAAAGGGGGTGAATACTTTTTATACCCACTGTGTGTGTATTGTAATGCCACTGGGGGTGGGGTGACACTCCAGGACCCTTTCAGAGGGCACAGGCAAGTGAATAATCCGGAGGAAGCAGTATTTTAAACAAAACAATAATTTTATTAAACTAAATTCTTGACAAAACATAAAAAAGGACAGGTAATTGGGGAAACTCAAATACATATAGTCCACAATCCGTTTCTTTGTCTTTGTCCGTTATCCAATGTCCTAAATCCAGTTCAGTTCCTCAAACAAGCAGTAGTCGGTACAAAAAACAGGGTCCTCAAAACAATCCAAGTCAAGTCAAGTCCAAACTGCTGTTCAAAACAATTCCTTAAGTCCCCAAATAGGAATCAGCTGCCAGTAGTCCCAATTGCTTCATCCGCTTCAGCTGGTAGTCAGGTGTGGGACTGCTGGGAAATGTAGTCTTTTTTTGGCTCCAGTGGCTTCCACGAAATAAAGGCCCAGGCAGCCATTTCCTTGTGCAGGATGCCACAAGATATATATATACAGTATATTTATATCATGCTTTCTAAAATATTTTTTCTGATACCTTTTGAAAAGAAATGTCATTATTTGGTGTGTCAGCTTAGAAAAGAAGTGTGTTAATGATGAGATGTGTCATGAGGTATGTTAGTATGTTACTTCACCCAGACAGATGGATAAAGGGAGGCAATGTCATCTTTGTGAGGGCTCTCCTGCTTCAGGAAAGCATGGGGAAGCCTTCGGAATTCACTCTGACATTTATTTAGAAATTCTGTTGGTTTCCCTTATATGGCAGACAGCACTTGTGAATCAGCAATTCGTTCCAGTAAAATTGAATATTTTCATGTATTTTTTTACCCTCTTTTTTTTTGCTGACAGTGGTTGTAAATGAGTTTGGGATGCTGTCCAGAGATTTTTTAATAAACCGTAGCAATTCTTCACTTTCTTGACGTATAGTTCAGTCTTAAGATTGACAGCAGGCCGAGTATTATTACTAAAGGGACCTGTAAGATTATGACTTCTGTATTTAACCTCATTTTACAGCGGTCAAAAGCCTGACCTAAAAATATATTTTTGTTTGAAAGGAGGGCTTGAGGCAATCAGTAAGATAACTCTCCTTAATGTTAGCATTACATCCTGAAGAATATAGCAGTTCCTCTTTAATGTGACTGTGGAACAACACAGCACCACAGTGGATTGAGACTCCAAATTTGAAACCAGAATGATTCTCTCCAGTCACATCACAGAGAGTAAAATAAAAATCTTCAAACTTTAAATACATAAAAACAATGTGTGCAAGCCTGGGCCTTTCCAAAGATGACAATGAACGTATACTGCACAATCTGTGACTACATCCTATTTGAAGGTCCTTTTCTGATTTGAGGAATTTACCCGCTTTTTATGCACCCTCAAATATGTGGGACTTACGCATATTCTGACTTGAGATATGAACCCACATACATCTGAAATGGGTGGTCATCCTGGGTTGCACTGAATATAATTAAACGAGCTCATCTAAAAACACATGGAAACACGAATTTGAGTTCACATTCCATTGAATTTTTCCTTTACAAAACTATTATGCAGTGTTACAATGCATGGTGACTGTAAGTATAAAATAGTCTGCAATATATGCATTTAGAAGCTCAGAAGCTCAAATGCCCAAATGAAACTGTAGCTTGAATACATGCATGCAAATGCATGCACAAACACCCACACAATCATAATAAAATATTTCTAAAATCAGCAGTTAGTGGGAAATAGAAGAGGCTGGAACCTTTGTTGCACTTAGTTGCAATCTCAAATAAAAACAGAACAAGTAAAACATTAATAAGAAAAACTAGAAGCAGCAAACATTAATAGAGGCAAAGTTTTTGCATTAAGTGGAAAGAGAATATATTACATTTATATCAACAGGTTTCACTACCCAGGCATAGTCTATTATTCACTTACTGACTATAATTCAGTTTGTTAATACAACCTGGTCTCATGGATGAAACTGAAAAACTTACAACATTCCATGTCTCCCACCATTTTACTAAGCTATCAAGCAAGCTAGATAGCAAACAAAGTTTCTTTAGCTAGCAAGCTAGATAGCCAGAATTCAAATTATACTGTAGCAAACTAACAATAGCTAGCTAGATTTAATAGTTACAGATTAACCCACAATCTCATATTATCCCCTCAAAGGAAAGAAAATTATGCGAAAATCATAGCTCACTAGCGATAATTTTCTAAAACTGTGCTTGCTGTCTCTAGCTAGTATATAGATAGCTTAGTAAAACTGCAGTTATAACAGTTTTGCATTTTATACAAATGCTTTTCTTTCATATGAGATTATGGGTTCATCAGTAACTGCTGAAGCTACAGGTAGTAGACAAAATAATGGAAACATCAAACAATATATTCATATTAATGTAAACATTTTTTTCCCCGTTTTTCTTTCTCTGAACTGGCTCTGCATATAAGATGAGCCAGAATAGACCCTAAAATTAGCTACCAGAACATAACTATCTGAGCTTAATGGGATCAAACAAACAAACAAATAAACAAATAAATAAACAGACATAAACAAGACAATCAACAAGCAGTCCATGTGATTTCAAATTCTGCCCAGTGTGAACATACATTATGGTCCTAGTGAGATCATTTCTATAGTCAGAACATATATAAATATATTCCCACTTGGTGGAATATTTCAGCTGAGCTGAATGGTGAAAGCTCTGCATCACTGTGTCAGAAAACTAGCTACTCTCTTATTATGCTACTGAGCTTATTCTGTTACAAGGAGACACATGCTGGGACGACTTGGCCCTGGTTTAATTTATTCCCTTAGTGGCTATTCCCCCAAGACTGGGTCTTAACACAATCGAAATGCAAACCAAAATGATTGCTACAGCAGATGAGCCCCCCCCCCAATAAAAACAAAATAAATATTTGTTTCAATGTATGAATTTCAACTAATCGAATACTATAAATATTTAAAAATTGTACTTGCACTGAGAAATACCATGTGCCACTTCATAATAATATAGCATGTGCCATTTAGCAGATGCTTTTATCCAAAGCAACTTACAGTAGTGAATGCATACATTTTTCAGTATATGTGGTCCCAATGGGATTTGAACCCACAACCTAAGCGTTGTTAGCGCCATGCTCTACCTACTGAGCAGCATAGAACCATGCTATCATCAACCATCAACCATGTTACGCATTTTCATTTAATTGTTAGTCAAACTTTGAAAAATGTGGACTGAATTCAAGTCATTATCTGGGGGAATGAATCATATTTCCCAAGAAAAAATAGTTTTATTGATTTGGACAAAGACGGAGGACACAGAGAGGCAGTAAATGCCTGCAAATAATGCTTGTGCAGGGGGCGTTACTAGCAAGAAAAGCTTAAAGCAGGCGCTCACATTCTAAAACTCATCTCCCCTCACCTGGAGAGGGAGAATCTAACTCAAACTCAAGACCTGGTGTGTACTGAATTAAGCTTGTCTTAATTGGTCCACTGAGTTATCAGCTCCAAATGTTTTGACTGATATATTTCCCATAACGCTCTGTGCTTCAATAAGAATATTATTGAATATTATTATAGTATAAGGCACATGTGCAGCCTCTGGCCGTAATGCCATTTTAACCAAAATGAAAGGCAAGCTAAGTACTGTATATGATTGGACTGATTGAGAAATGAGTAACAGAAGTTGGGAGCAAAGCAAATAAAAACCATCTTTCGGGCATTTTGAGTTTGATGCTGTTGAGGTGGAGCCAATTGTGTTTGGCAGGTATCTGCCAGTTTTTACGTGTTCTTCTATAGGCGTGAAGCCAAGGCAGACCTGCCATTTTCTCTCGCTCTCTCTGGATCACTTTAAAACTTTCCCAGTGAGACATGGCACTCTTTAATTTCCTAAGCGGATGAGAAAGTCACAGTTTTCATTTTCTGGGAGTGTGCTATTCATTTCCACCTGTGGCCAGCAGTTCCCAGTTTCCCTTTTCCTCGATGGTGCGACTAGCAGATGTTAACCATGTTGTACCAGCAGGGTGTTCACAGCTGTAATGAAGACGATTTTCTCTTCTCAAAACGCCCTTGTGAAAGCTTTGAGTTACAGTTTTTTCCATCTGTTATTTTGATTTGGCTACACTTTACAAGAAGTACATATTTTAAAGTCTCCATGAAGCATTTATAAAATAATATCCTTATAATTGCTAAGCTTTCAGTTCAGGTGTCATAAGTTTAGTTTTTTGTGGTCATATAAATGAATACAGTCACAATTTGCAAGAAGTAAATATCCTTAAAGCCTTAACAAAGCATTTAGAATGGCTTGACCAAACCAAAATATATATATATATATATACTGTATATCTCCCAGTGTATATTCATTATAGCCATGTATGAATATATTAATGTTTTTTAAGGTGAACCCCCTTGGATGATTGTTTCCTCAGAGTATCACACCTCAGTAAAACTGTTGCTTAGTTACTCTGTCACTTAATTCCAACAGTGAGAAGGGAACATGTTGTGCCAGTGTGAGGGCGTGTCCAAGCAGAAAAGACTATAGCAGAGAAGAAGGCAGGTATAGAAAAAAAGGGGTTTTATTTAACCACATGTACAAAATGTAATGCAACTCTTAGTGTTATGTTTTGCAATGTTTGTTCTGTTTGTTTTTGTATTTTATTATTTTCTCATCATTTAGTTTCATTCACGTCTGTTTCCCCGTCTGTCTGTGTTCCTTGTTTTTCGATATTCACTCCTCGTCTTTGTTATTGCACTATTCGGGTGATTTCGACTTTACGGGTTTTCTGCCTTATTTTCCTATCTTGTTTACTTCCTTCTTTCTTTCTAACACTGTATATATTAGTTAGGTGTATATAGTACTAACCTACTAATCTACTAACATTAGGGATTTAGATTAAGTTCCTAACATTTACTAATTACTAATTATCTCACGTTTCTATCTACCGCTATCATTCTCTCTCTCGTTGTCCTATCCCTGTATACTTCTCTCTTTTCGCTTTATCTGCACGCAGATTCTTTCTATGCGCTCCTCCCCTTCGAACTGTGCATGTGTCTACCTGCTAGTCCAGATCGTTTATTTTCAATGTGTTTATGTGCTTCCCAGTCCGTGTCTTTTTTCTCCCCTCGTTATTGTATTAGTGATCCCTAACGTTCTCACCTGTGTTCTTGCCCTTCTCTCCTCCCAGTCACACCTGATTCCTATTGTGTTTCCCTTCCCTGCTTGTATTTAAGTTCCCTGTTTGCTTTCAGTCCGTGTCAGAACGTTGATCATCATTCACTGTGCCGATTGTGTGTAAGCCAGAGTTTGTTTGTATTTTCCGAGACGCCCCTTCTGTTTGACTTCGAGTTTTGCCTTCCGATTTTGTTTGTTTTCCCTTCTGATTATTTGGTTTTGACTTTTGTATTGCCTTTTTGACTTCTCTTTTGGATTTCGATTTTGTACTTTTCCTTACTCTGACTATCGGCTTTTGAACCTTGCCTGATCATTAAACATTCCTTTACTGCCTTATCCTGGTCTGCGTCTGGGTCCCTGTTCGGTACCTCACACTTAGGTAATGAATTAGCCATTAGCCATTCAATTGCATTTGAACATACACTCAGTGGCCACTTTATTAGGTACACCTGTACACCTGCTCAGATCAGAATGAAAAAATCAGAATGGGGAAGAAATGTGATCTTTGACTGTGGAAAGATTGTTGGTGAGTGATGATTGATGGGGTGGTGTGAGTATCTCAGAAACGGCTGATCTCATGGGATTTTCACGCACAACAGTCTCTACAGTTTACAGAGAATGGTGCGAAAAACAAAAAACATCCAGTGATTTATTTAATTCTTGCAAGTTTTACACTCAAACTCTACACTCTTTCAATTAAAAGTTGGAATTTCCAACCAAAGAAAAACAAAAAGTCGGGTAGTTGGGTAACAATGGGTTTGAACGCACATTACACAGGGGCACAACATAACGGGTTTAAATCATATATCAAAATACAATACATATCAGCTTAAATCAAGAAAAGGAAACTCCAAAAATTTTAAAACGTGAAAGAAAAAAAGGAGTTTGTGCTCCGGGGTTGGTTGCCCAAAGCGTGTCTTCCCTGGGGGTAAGCTATATAATCAGTTCTTTCAAGTGGCTCATCTCCCATTTCCTCCTCGCCCCTCTCTCGGCCTTCAGAAAGTCCACCAAAACTCCGTCCTGGAGGAGATTTTGTATTCTCCTCTGGAGAGTGACCAGGTCCACTGTTTGTTGTTGGTAGACCTTGATGTTCCTTGTCTCCCACAGGATCTTGGCAGGAGCCTGTTCTTTGAGACAGAGGACACAAAAAGGCCCCAGATCCGTCTGGCCACGGAGGACTCCCAGAACAAGTGGTGTACATGTTCTGAGTCAGTGCATCCGTGGGGGCAGTTCTTGGTCAGGGCTAAGCGGCATCTAAACATGAATGACCTGGTGGGGAGACAGTCGTGAACAGACATCCATGATATGTCTTTTTGTCTGTTGTTTAAAGTTTTATGATTTATGTTTCTCCATACAATTTTGGGGTTCAGGGTCGGGTAGCCCCTCGGGAGCGTCATGGTCTCTCCCGATCTCAAAAAGGACATGATATGTTTATATATCCACCCGGCTCTGTAGACCTGTGGGGGGTCCCAGCTGTATGGCACAGTAAGGTCCAGCGCACACAGGCCCATGGACCTGAGGAAGGGAGTGGTGTAGTATCTGGCTAGCATACCAGGGGCCGACTCCCCCCTCTGGGTGTTACGGACCAGTGTGGCCAGACCCTGTGCCAAGATAATTATCCGATAAGAAGTCCTCCACCACCTTTGTAGTGGTGGTGATGGAGCGACTATCTGTGCCGACAATGGTAATGTCATCCATGTACGCCATTACCCCGAGCCGGGGTCCAGTCTAGAGGCAGGTGGTCCCTGGGTGGGATTTTGTTTATCCCTGGATGGGGCAGGCCTGCGGCCCAGAAGCAGTGTGCTCCAATAGCCTCCACAGTCACCAGATCTCAGTCCAATAGAGGACCTTTGGGATGTGGTGGAATGGGAGATTCACAATATGAATGTGCAGCAGACAAATCTGCAGCAACTGTGTTATGCTATCATGTCAACATGGACCTGAATCTCTGAGGAATGTTTCCAGCACCTTGTTGAATCCATGTCACAAATAATTCACGCTGTTCTTGGGGCAAAGGTCCTACCCAGTACTATAAAGGTGTACCTAATAAAGTGGTCACTGAGTGTATGATTCCCCAATGACACACTAACCTGCTTTAGAGCTGTGGCGATGCAGTAGCATAGGACTATGAGAGAGAACACCAGCATACAGAGATAGGGATGTGCTGGTGAAGCCCTAAGGCATTTATTCCACAGTGAACACTCAGGCAGGAGAGAGGGGGAGGGAGAGAGAGAGAAAGAGAAAATATTGAGATCTCTCTCTCCCTTGATTCTAATGGCACAGGTTGAGTTTTCCTCCTGCTGCCCTGAGAGAGAAACAGATCATACAGTAAAGTATCCAAGTACTGAATATGACAAATATGACAAAAATATGACAAATTTAAACAAATACAAATAAAATTGATGGGTAGATCAATTAAAGGATCACAATGATAGGATTCCCACATATTTTGTCAAATGAGTCACCAACAGAATTATTATAATTGTCCTTGACATAGATCTGTCTTACATTTTACATTTACATTTTAGGCATTTAGTAGACGCTCTTATCCAGAGCAACTTACAAAAAAGTACATTTATTCATGGTAAGATTAATCATGGTTAGTGCAAGAGATCAGTGTAGTAACACTACAATAGACATCATTGTTGGCAGCTGCACATCGTACTTGTAACACAGGGAAAGAAAAGTTTGTGTGTTTTGTTTTTTTCAGAACAGCAGGGGTCTGTCTATGATCCGAAACAAAATTCTGATCCGAACAGCTCTGCCAATGGCAATGAACGGCATGGCAGTGCCCATGGTGCAGCCCAACACAGCTGTGCCCAAGATACTATGTCCGTGGTTCTGATCAGTGCTGTTCTGTTAGCGGTGCTGAACCACACTACTCTGTCCATGGTGCTGAACAGAAGAGCTGTTCTTGCGCTGCTGCAGAAAACTTCCATCCAGGCAACCTCCCTTCCTGTGGCTTTTTCTCTCCAGAGGTGAATGCAAGGTGACTGAAGTGGGCGTAGCTGCATATAATACCATGCCATTTAGCAGAGCAGTGTATGATGGAAAGACTTGTCAGAGCATTAGCCAAGTGCAATGCCATGGTAACCTTTTTTGATTTGACCTTTTTTTGCCTTTTATTCACACTTTCTTCCACATAATTGTGATTTTGTGTGTGTGTGTTGAATTAATAATAGGGCAAGAGTAAAGAATCTATTGTGAAATATACATGAATTATTCATTTGACCAATTAACAAATAATTCCCTTTCACCAGTCCTCTCATAAATCATCATCATTATTTTAAATTAAAATTGCCTTTTGGCACACTTTGGGTGTTTGACAACACATCTGAAAAAGGTTTCCCAAGTGTACAATGGTGCTTTTATGCAAAAATGTTTGCTGAGACCTTTTCCGCAGATTTTTTTTCTGAAAGCTTTTTCACAGGTTTTTTTTCTTCATTTACAAGATAAAATTTGAACAGCAGTGTTTTATTTGCTTGCAAAGGGCATCCTTTATATCTCCTCTATTATTCAATGTCTCCATTAGTAAGGATTTGGGGAACAAGGAAAGTAGAGGGGATATATTTAGCTTTAACCTCTTCCTGTCAGCCTCCAAGCGGCATGGCACCAATGCCATGAGAATTTGCATAATCCACAATTCATAAATGTTATTAATTAATTAATGAATTATCTAACCCGCTTATTCCTGGTCAGGGCTGGGGGAGGGGGGGGGCTGAAGCCTATCCCAGCATGCATTGGGTGAGACAGGTCACCAATCCATCGCAGGGCACACATACACCATTCACTCACGCATTCATACCTACGGGCAATTTAGACTCTCTAATTAGCCTAAAGTGCATGCCTTTGGACTGTGGGAGGAAACCGGAGTACCTGGAGTAAACCCACGCGGACACAGGGAGAACATACAAACTCCACACAGAAAAGCCATGGCCAGGATCAAACCCAGTGCTATCCACTGCACACCTATGTTAGTAATTGTAATTGTTATTTACATGTTTTTCTCAAGGTTATTGCCTTAAAAAGTGTTTAATGAGTCTGGGAAAGTCACTGTTATGTCAATCCATCATTTTTATGATCATAAAACTGCAGGGCATTTAACCCCCTCTCCCCCTCATTATTTATTACATCCAAATGCACATCACAATTGATGACTTTGGTCATTCTCCGGTTTGATTCTACACATTTGTACATTCTTGGGGGATCTGGTCCTGGTCCTGGTAATTTGAATTGAATTATGAGTTGTATATTTTTGACAAAGATTGGTCTACCAGATTGCTCTACTATCAAATAATTCTAAGATTCCATTGATATATTGTTAGGGATGCAAACCGGTAAATACACTCACCCAGAGTGCAGGATGCCCACTGCAACCGGAATTAATTCCCCCTGGCTGGCTGGGAGTCCCGTTCAGGAGCAGCAATTGGCTGCCTGCCCCGGGGGGGGGAAACCGGCACAAGCTCACCGCAAGCACAGTGGGCAAAACGAATAGGTGAGTTCCATCTTGAAGGAAGCGGTTCATTGCCAGCCCCAGGATAGTGGCTGGTCCCGTAGTTGTGGGTGGCGGGCTTGTGGGGGAGGCTGAATTGAAGAAATAGAGGGACAATGGCCATCAAATTGGGAGAAAATTGCTCAATTGCTGTCTCATTTATCTATAAGTGCACACTGGAGGTTTACTACTGTCAAGATGAGTTTTCTTCATGGTATGCAAGTGTGTGTGCATATATGTGTAGGTAAAATGTTCAGAGGCATGTGCCGTGCGACAGGTGTGTAAATTAAAAATGAATAATATTGTTTACCGCTACCATATCACCAGGCCAATTGTGACGCATAGACCTCCGCTTTCCTCTGGCGTGACTTGGGGAAGAGAATCACGACAAAACTATACCATTACAATTAAACACATTTATACAATATATATAATGTGGACATAAATTTGCACCTGTCTCTGTAACAACCATATGGGAGTTGAAGGGCTTATTTCTAGAATCCATGTCATAGAAACCATCCCATGGTGAGCCTGGTAACTGAGATTCAGGACTTAAAGCATTCACTGCTAGCATACGATACAGCTACTAAAGGAATTCTAAGTCCAATTACAGTTCTGGGGCATTGGAACTTAGAGCATTCGCTGCCTGTATGCAGTACAGCTACTAAAGACATTTTAAGTCCGCTACTCTAGGGATTATGCAGGACTGGCTATACAGCACAGTGAGACTAATGCTGTCTTCCACGCCGAGGGCGGCGAGGGAACAATCCTTGCAGCCTTGCTCCCGGCTTGTTACAGCATTCCCCTACTAGTGCTAAAGTTGGAGTAAGAAGACAAATGAACTGACATGAACAAATACACAATACATAGGAGAAAACCTACAAGACGAGACAGTACAACACATTCCCCAAACATGCAAAAACTAGAGTGCCCTACGCCTTCGTTAAGTGCATGTACTCCTCAAGCCAGGTTACTACTACTCAGTTATATATCTCTGACCAGCCCTAGAGAGTACTCCACCTGTTGGGTGGTCTATAAATTGTTGTTGATAATGGGATCAGCTGCACACCTTCAAAATAACAACTGTTCTTTATCATATCCCCTATTTGGCCCGTGTACTGTGTTTATTGCAGGACCCCTGGAGCTCAGAAGGGAGTTGGTGCACCCCCACTGTGAGTGTTTGGGGTTAACTTCACAGGACAGTCTAAAAATCCTCTTCATGGCTGTTTGTTTGGGGCTAGCCATTTGTCCAATGATTCATCCCCAGATCACAGAACTACAGTGCAGGAAGGGAGAGAAGCAGGCTATTAAAATTATACAGCCAGCTCTTTCCAACCCTATATTTGTGTGAGAAAGAAATAGTGTGTGTGGCCTCTATTTGGTGTAAATGCCACAGTATGTGCTTTTATCTTAATAAAGTATAGAATTAAAGCAATATTATAACAGAGACATTTTTTTGCTGTACAGTTTGATGAATCTCCAGACTCATAATATTGTGTGAAATTACAAAACCTACACACTTTCACACATTTTCTGCTCAGAGTTATGAGCAAAACATAGTTCTATTTAATTTACTAGAAGTCTGTATGTGTAAGTGAGACAGAAACATACAGTATATATATATAGAGAGAGTTCTTTAGTCGATCAAATTCAAGAATTAAACACTGACAATTGTTCTAATGATGTTAGGGAAATCACCCTCTGAAAGAATCAATCTCCACACCATTCTTTTCTCCATGTACCCCAGAAGTGTCCATTGAATATTTTAATTGACTAATTGGCATTGACATTTACCTCAAGTTTATACCATGCAGACCATTGTATATAATGAAGATCCATTCATGACACTTTCCAGGACATCAGCAGCAATTTCCTCTTTGACTCCAGTGAGAGTGAAATAGTTCTTCTGTTGCCAATATTTATTGGCTAACTATGAAATGTTACCATGGATGTATAAGTTCATTAGACAGGAATGGCCATTAAGCGCCCTTGTTTTAACTAAGATAATTTTAAGAAGTTCATTACTTTCTGCTGCAAATCCAAAAGAAGCTGTACATTTTCAATAGAACTAACCCTCTTGTTCAAGCCTATTTATTGAAGCCTGACTTGGAACCAAAGGCCAAAAAAAAAAGCGAAGAACATCCCTCTGGATCATACTCATCAGATCCACTGAACAACTGATCTTTACTTCTGGGCTTTACCATGTGTGAAGTAACTGGGGTGTGGGAAACCCACGGTGATCCTCAAGGAGTTGTCACAACATTCTCACAGACTATGTACCTACCCTACTTTCCTTAATATTTATTTATGAAAATATGAATTCTTCCCATCAAAGTACGCACCTTATTTTTTTTGCATGGGAGGCATTTAAAATTCAGATTTGATGAATATATGTGGATGCACCTGCACTACATTAAACATGTATAAAGCGTGAATGAAGTGCAGGAAAAGCAGCATGGGACATGGCAACATTCATTTAAAAAAAACGTTTTTACAAAAGTATACAGTATAGCCATTATATAACCATTGCTAAAATTAACCAATAATCTTGAATTCCCACTTTTACACTGACCAATGGATGTGTTTTATGTATATATATTTTTTATTTGTACACTGTGATTTTGTATTGTGTGTTTTTACCTTGTATCCGTGTAATGTTTTTATACACCTGCAACCCAATTGCTCAAAATGGGACAATAAAAACGAACTGAACTGAACTGATTTCAAAGGAACCTTTCAAATAATGATTTACCTCTCAGGAAGGTAATTGTTAATAATTAGACCTCAAAGCAATAAAAATATGCTTAAAATAATTTATGATTTGCTCAAATGGGTCACCAGTGTTCAAGTTCTTTACCATCTTTCCATATAGGTCACCTGCATGACAGGGTGTTAACACATGGAGGCATAGAGGCATGCACACATGCAAACAAAAACACTAAGGCACAGGCTTGGCCTTTTTCATGGTCCACGCTACACTAACCATCTATTAATAAACATAATGGCCTGCAGCTACATTTAACCTCACATTATGTCACGGCCTCCGTGATAGGTGATGGACATTAAGGCAGAAGGAACAAGAAAGAACAACTCCAGATTTTTTTAGAGCAGGTGCAGCCACTGACCGATGAAGGGTGGTGGAACAAGACAAACTTTTAAGTATGAATTATTGTGTATAAATAAGTTTAACACACAAAACAAAACTATGGCACATGTTTCATACCTTTTCATGCCTGATCACCATTCTATAATATGAGATTTCCTGTAGTTTCTTTAATGCATTAATTCTGCAGCTGGGAACTACAGGTATAATTGTGATGATGCCATCAATTTGACCTAGAAATTTGGTTGCAACCCCCCTTGCATCTTGCAAATGTGTTGTTTTGTGTTTGATAGCTAGCACTAGCAATCTACCTTTTCTTGGAAACAGGTGACATCCATCTTTATCCTTTATGCACTTTATTATTTTCTAAAAAATAAGATTAGAATGAATGCTTTGTAGTAGCTATACTCAGTCATTGAATGCTAGCTGCGGGGCATTTGACATAGAATAAAATTGTTAAAAATGGGAGGAGACAAGATGATGGTCACCCTTTCATAGAAAAAAATATTTAATAAAAATTTTTTTAATTAAAATATTCACCTCAATGTGAAAATTTTCTTTGCTGAACTTTGACTAGTCGATGAACTGAACCTTCTTAGTAGGCAAGCGAGCTATGTAACAAACTTTTACTTATTTGAAGTTCCCAATTCACTATTCCCTTTTATACATTAATTTAATTTTTACAATACAATGACTGCGTATACACCAATGACTTACAAGCTAGTTCACTCCATAGGGAATGCATATCTATGATTGGCTCTGAGAGATTGCCGACATAAAGGGGTAAAAAAATCAACCAATAGATAGCGAACTTGCTAATTGCGTTTATGATGCTTTAGCTGTCATTTAACTACGCTTTAACCTTAAATCGCTGCAGCTAATAACTTGGCTCAAGGGAGAAGTGCCCCTAAGCACTGACACAGGATCAGATAACTCTACCCCAAATCCATTACTTTCTTTTTAATCCAAACAAGGCACTTTGGCAAAATGTTGAGTAGAGTTTTTAAAAGTCAGGCAGCTGCCGGGTGCTCGCAGGGAAGGGACAGTCAGTTTGCCCGAGGAGGTGGAGTGGAGGGGTCTGGCTGGGGTGTAGGGTGTGATGAGTGACTGGAGGTAGAAGGGAGCAGTTCATCTAGCAGCTTGATAGGCCAGCACTAGTGATTTCAATTGGATGCGTGCTGCAATAGGGAGCCAGTGAAGAGAGGTGAGTAGAGGGGTGACATGTGTGTACTTGGGTTGTGTTTGTTGAGACTCAGTCATATTCAGGTCCAATTGGTTACTTTACTCTTATTACTTTATCTCTTGCTCTCTCTCTCTCGCTTGCATTCACAATCTCGCCTCACTTGGTCAAATTGCACACAAACATATGCTCCAGGCCCAGGAACACCAGAGATGGCAATATGAATGTGTTCACCTACATTTCTCGCAAAGTGGCAAGGGCACTTTGAGTTTCCACGGCGAGTGTGGGATGTGGATAATTTGTTCTGACAGGGAAGGGGCACATCAAGTATACCACCTTAACTTGCTAAAATTGTGGAGGGTGTTAGACCCTCTCTCATTCGCCATGCCAGAAATTGTGCAAGATGAGCTGGGGCAGGAAGCACCAAATTACATTACCAGTCTTCTGGTCCCCGTTGACAGCCATCTTAATAATAATAATAATATACGCCATTTAGCAGAAGCTTTTATCCAAAGCGACTTACAGTAGTGAACCTTACACCGGGGCAGCAGGCAGAGGTGGCACGGTTGCAGCAGTCTTTTTTTATTATGTTTTCTCCCTTGCCAGGATGAACTGACTTAGTGGAACACCATATACAAACCCAGCCAGGCACTGTAGTTCGGAGCTGGCCATATCGGTTTCCTGAACACAAGAAAAGGTTGGTTCAGGAGGAATGTTAGACATGGGAGTAATCGAGGAGTCACACAGTGACCGGTGCAACTCTTATGGGTCTGTTAGCTTCTGTGTGGACTATAGAAAGGTAAATGCAGCCTCTAAATTTGACACTTAGCCAATGGCCTGGGTTTTCGAGCTGTTGGATTGGTTGGGCACTGCTTGGCTTTATTCATCACTGGAAGATTCCCTTGTCTCCAGCATCCAATGAAAAATTGTCTTTCTCTACTCTGTTCGGTTTACACCTATTTCTGACCTTACTGTTCAGATTGCATGGGGCTCCAGACACTTTACAGTGGCTAATGGACAAGCGTCTGACACTTAACATCTCATGGTGCTGTGTGGGGTGGCTGGTGGAATACCAGGAAGAAAAATATACATACTGGTTATAGGAAGAGGGGTCAGGGGAAGGTTCCCCAGCTCTGAAACCTGATACTCTCATCACACAATTTAAATGGGGTGTCACCTGCTGCAGTGGCCTCATGTGAGTGGTCTTGCATCAGCAAGTCAGTTATCATTATGTTTTATTTATTTATTTGGCTCTTAATCCTTGAGAGCCTTACAGTACAAGGCCATCAGGGTATTATGCATTACACAGAGCCAAAAAGTGCATAGGTGTGTAATGGCAGAATAAAGAAGGCTTTCAATTAGGCCATATGTAGCATTCATTAAACCTTAGTAATACATAATGAAACATAAACATTGTCATGTGAGATATATTAAGTTACTAATGTCAGGATGCTCATTACTGCATGCTTCATAACCTAACATGTCAGTGGTTATCAGCCTTATTATAATGCTAACCATATGCTTTTGACAAGGGACATAGCCCTTGGCATGCTTAGATGGGATAATTGTTATGACTGACACCTATTTCCAGTAAAGTGTTATAAAATATGGATTCAGAACAGTAATTAGGAATATATACGTATCACCTGAGAGAAAGAATGAGTGTAATTTGATTTTAGAGCAAAAGTAGAAGCAAAAGAAGAAGTCATTTCTAGCACTTTCTGTTGTCCTAATTCCTTTTACACTCTTGACAGAACAAAGAAGGCTAAAGAATGAAGAATAAAGAAGATTTATTGTTTGTTAATGTATTCAAAGCTACAGCCTCTTTCCAGTGAGTACAGAATAAAAATAAATAAATAAATAAATAGATGGCCATGGGCACAGTTCTCATTTGCTTATTTTTCTTGCAAGGCCGTTACCCAAACTTTAACAAGATGGGTAACAGCCTTCATTGATTTAATTTCCTGATCTGAAAAAAATAGTCCTGAAGCTGTGCAAAAAGGTGTCAGCATGAATTAAAAAAAGAGGTGAAAGTAAGAAAAAGTAGAAACTCACTGACAGTGCATGAGACTCAGTAACAGTGCACAAGTCTCACTGACAGTGCATGAGACTCAGTAACAGTGCATGAGACTCAGTAACAGTGCACGAGTCTCACCAACAGTGCATAAGATTTGAGATGTCTGTTCTCTGGTA
Source organism: Aldrovandia affinis (assembly GCA_029706075.1). Taxonomy (NCBI): domain Eukaryota; kingdom Metazoa; phylum Chordata; class Actinopteri; order Notacanthiformes; family Halosauridae; genus Aldrovandia; species Aldrovandia affinis. Next base: position 6,120,521 of record JAINUG010000033.1, on the reverse strand, counting down.
GCTCCTGATTGTACACATCCCTGCGCTCTGATTTTTATGCATAAGGAAACCACTAATGGCCCTGACTAGGAGACAGTATATTATGTTCCTATATGTGCACATGTGCTTGCATGCATACGGTGGCCTTGCACAGTAGTGGTTAGGGAACTGACCATGCAAAAAAAGAGTGCCGTGGGATCAAATCCCAAATGGAGCCCTGTTGTTGTGCCCGTGGGCAAGAGTACTGAGCTTTAATTTCGTTGCGCTTCAGTAAATGCCCAGCTGTACAAATGGGTAATATCTATATTTAGAAAAAATTACACCCATATGAAGTTGCTCTGGGTGCATCTGCTAACCAAACAAATTATGTGATATGTGTGTTTTTTTTTAAATTAAGTAATATGTGTGAATGCTTACCAGTGTCAAAGGAGACTGCTGAGACAAAGAGTCTATACTTTCACCCCATCCTCCTTTACTTCATAAATGGGATCATTCTGAAGCGATATACTGCCCGCTGACTGCCTGCCTGAGTATTACAAATCTATGAATCAATTACACGAAAGCACTGCAGAGGTCGTAGGGTCAAGGGTAAACACAAATGAGGCCAAATGATCCAGCTTGAACAACTGTGTGTAGCGGCAAAGCCAGCAGCTGTCTGTGCGGCGCAGGTTCACTGCAGCGGGAAAAAAGCGCCAACAAAACACTGGGAACACTGTGGGAACACTGGAGTGCACCAATGTCTTGCTCCAGGCCAGACACGCTAGAGAGATAGAAACAGATCAGTTCCACATGGTGCACACTACACATCAGATGTGAAGTCTTCTGCAGCTACACTTTTTCTGTGTAGTCAAATTTACCCAAAAAACTCCACCCCAGTTCCTGTAGAGTTCTATTCCGGATCACTGACACCACTATAATTCTGAATTGGTATTTTTGCCCCAACACTCCAAGAAATAAAAGGTGAGGTATAATGACAATGGCAATGCCTTTTTCCCTTCTTCCAAATTAAAACATATTTTCCCGTGTGCCTCAATAGAGAGGGATGGAGGGTGAGCCCCACACACGTTGCAGCTGCATTATTCAGTTGAAGTAGGGCTGACTGATTGGTTTCATAATCAACCGTATTTGAAATAGGAGTTAAATTACCTTGGGCATGCCTCAGGCCAAAAGCATTGTATTGCAGACCTCCTGTTGAGCTCATTTAACTTCTCAGTAGAGTTAATCCGTATCTGCTTGATGTGAATGGATCCAGATCGGTCACAGAGCTCCGATTTGTGGCTTAATCAAGAAAGCGGTTGCGGATAACACACTGCTTGACCTGGTTTCAGCTCAAAGATGGGAGAAAATTAAGGGGGAAAATAGAAGTCATACAAAGGCCGACATGTCACTGACCCTGTCATTGTTAATGGGCTTCTGGAGTTTTCTTTTCTTTTTTTTTCTTTTCTCTCTAATGGGAAAGATGTTTTTTCATCAAAACGTGAAACTGTGACTGCACCTTTGAACCCAAACCACAGATAACCACATTTCAGTAAAGCCTCCTTATCTGGGGTAATTATGTAATAGCAGTTTTTTCTGTAGAAACAGATCTCTAATGGGACACATTAAAAACTAGAACATTAATATACAAAACTGATTAGCCTAGAGAAGCTGAATGGCCTGTTCTCCTCATAAAGCATTGCTGTGTTGTTATGCTCTTATCATTACAATCTGGGCAGGAAGGGCCAAAGGCAAAGATTATGGTGTTTCTATTTTGGTGGGTTAGGGGTCAGGATAGTAATGGAAGAATGGTTTCATGAACCCCATAATGGATGGAGCTACAATAATCTGTCAATCACTGACTTATTTGAACCAATCAAAACAGTGCTCTCCACTGAAAAACACAATGATTGGTTCAAATCAGTGTTTCACCGGTAGCTCATGGTAGCTCTGCCAATCTCCTTCTCCCATCATTAGATCAGGAGAAAGGGGCCCTTGGTTCCACCTTGAAGAGCAGGATATTGTGGCAGAGAGGGAGGGGTAAAAGGAATAATGTAAAAGTGAGAGAAAAAGAAGAGGAGGAAAAGAGAAATAAGGAGAGGGGGAGAGAACATGAGAGAGGGGGAGAGAGAGAGAGTGGGGAGGAGTGTGTGATAATTGATGTGTTATTGAAGTGTTATCGATGTGCCATTGACAGGCTGCCAATCACAGCCTGTTTCTATTTCAAAATCTTGGTTTCAACATATCAGACCATCAACCACACTACCCCCATGTATCTCATCTATCCACAAAAAGAATATGAGAATGCTGTGGTAATCCTGTGATATTGCATTTCCATGTATTTATTTAACAGTCACTCTTATCCAGAGCAATTTACGGATTAGTAGAGATTCTTTTTGATGAAACAAGAAAGATACAGACACAAAACTTTTCAAACTTTTGAAAACTAGTCAAATTTAAATAACATAGTGACAAAGCACTTGAAAAGCCCTAAACAGAATACATATTCTTGTCATCAGGCTTCCTGCCTTTTCCCCCAGACCTCCAAGAGGAGTGTCACACAGCCCATGCTATTATTTTCTTTTCTTTTTTTGCACGGCTGTAGCAGCAAGGGTGTAACCGCATATTAAATATGAATAATAAAAGGGAATGTTTTACATCTACAAATTATTGGCTGGGACAGATATGACTGTTTTGAATATAAACTTGTTACACCTATGGCCAGCAGTGACCCTGTGATGCGATTTCTTCAGTGTTATACCCTATTAACGATCGGGATCATGAAGGTACAAAACTATTTTAGCTAACGTTTATGTAGGCCAACATTTATCTCTGCCTGAAACGTAGAAATGAGAATCAGTTGCAAGCTCATAATTAGTTGGAGAATCATACTGTGGAGGGCGTCGGTCTCGGCCACATGGGAGTGGCATGGTTGCCTTTGCTTTTACATGTTGTGGAGGCCTTTGGAGCAGAGAGACTTTCCGGGGGCAGGTTTGGCAGGTTTGAACTGTCGCCCGGAAGGCCATAATTGATTTAATTATTATTTAATTGGTGTCAATCAGGTAATTGATGTGGAATTCAATTGACTGATTGGGTTTATGTGTGAGAATGTGAATTGTTTGGTGTTGAGTGATTGTGATTGGGTGAGTGAATGATAGACAGGTGATTGCCTCACGAGTCCCACCTGAGCCAGGCAGAAAGTAAGCCTATTTAAGAGCAGGTGGGGCAAGTGGGGAATCAGTTAGTCTTGTCATGTCATTTATGTGTGTATCAAGATAGTTTGTCTTGTCATTGATGTGTGCATCTTGAGAGTGGTCTTGTCTGCGTATTGAGTCAGTCTTTGTCTGGGTGTGTGTGCGTGTGGTATTTGATGTGACTCTGTCGGGCATGGTGGCACATGTCTGTAATCCAAACTTCTGGGAGGCGGAGTCTGTGTGGAGTTTATGTTGAGTTCTGTGTGCGTTTGTCTAAAGTGACTGAGTAGAGTGCTTCCTGTGTGTGTGGGAAAGAGAGCGAGAGTGCGCTCTGAATTAGGGTCCGCCTCTCGCCCTCGGTGTGATTCTAGAACAGATTCGGCAGTGGAGAGTTTCTGGACAACGGCCTGAGAACTCTCCCTGAAAGAATGGAGAGTGTCTCGGGGATGGTTGACAGAGAACTCTGCCTGTGAGGAGTGGCAAGGGTCTCCGTGTGTTTGGGGTAAAATAACTTGGACTGAAAAGTTTGAGTGTCTCTGTGTGCATGGGTTTGGGAAGCACTTGAAAAGTCACTGGATATGTGTGTGCCTGGGGAGGTTCTAGGGGAACTCCGGTCTGAGGAGGAGAGGTGTCTTGTTGAGATGTGTGTCGGGACAGTGTGTAGAGTTCTACCCTGTCCCGTAAGTGTTGATGTGTGTTAAATGTGGATGTATGAAGGCGGTGTGGAAAGCCGCTGATTGTCTGTGTTTGTTGTGTGTTACCCGGAAGGGGATTCTCCCCTCGGAGGAGGCGGGAGTTTTTAGTTTGTTATTTTAGTTAATTATTTTTGCCTGAAAGCTTCACGGCAAGTAGGGTGAAGACTTTGTGTTTGTTTTATTTTAACCTGCTCTCCCACTGTCTCTCTCCCATGTCTGGGGGGAGAGACAGAAAAAAATAAAGATCCGGTCCGTAGAGCGGCAAACCCCACTCCTCTGCCACTTCTTACCATCAGCTGCTCTGCTCTAGTCCAGGGATTGTCACGTGGCGTGTGACACATATGTTTAATTATTGTAACCAATTGTTTAGTAGACTAAACAGTTGTTTAATTTCACTTCTCAAACCCAAGACTCCATGATTCCATCCCATCATGTCTGCTCTGTAGATATAAAAGGGCATGATAAAAAGCTGAAAATTACAAATCAGATGATTTTTTTAAAAGTCTGAGCAATTTCAAAGCGAAATACATTGTATCTTGTTACATTGGTATTATTTCTGTTCAGGAAACAAGACAAATAAAGTATATTTTCCCAGAGAGCAAAGAAATCCTTGTTGCGCCCCTACTTCAAAGTAATGTATATCAAAATGGTGTTTTGTACTGTATATATTTTGCATGATAAATGTATTGGAATGTATAAGAACAAACATGATTGATTAAAAAAAAAAACAAGAGTATCCACGATATATAGCCTAGGTGCAACTGTGTGAAAAAAATCCATCCAAATCCAAAATGCAGTTATGTAACTGATTGGATGAATGACCATTGAAAAGCTCCAATGGGGGACTGGCAAATAAAAGGCCTTCTTGTAATATTCTTAGAAGAGCAGGATTAGATGGTCAGACATGGAGAACAAGCAAGTGCTGGTTTATTCAATCGGCAAAAAAGGTTTGTACTTGCCTACATCCAATGCATAAGTGCACAACAGGGTTACCATAATACAGGTAGTATATAAGACTTTGTCCAAAGATCTACTGCATTGCTCTATGTAAGCAGAGGGACAGCTAGTTCTGTCATCAACCTGAGCCTTGATTTAGAGTTATTGTCTTGCATTAGTCTCTCTCCCCATAAAGCCACTTAAAGGACCATTTTTTTATATTCCATCTGTGCCTGAAAGTTAAGTTATTACTGTTATAATTAGCTTTATTCTCGTTCCCTTTTATTCTTTTTCAACCACAGGGGCGGGGCAGTTTATTACAATAGATAATTAAGGGAGCCCAGGTAATTACTAGATGAAATAATAAAATATAGGCTACCTTTTTTATCTTCTATATATTAAATAACCCATAAGAATTACCACAAAATGATGACAAATAAATAAAGAATACCTTGAATCTGGGCTGCTGCCTTTTTAAGTGTGTCTGTCTTTGTGGGAAAAATATAGGCCACAGATTGCATGAATACTTGCAGTGTGTGTTACTCTTGGCATCCATTGTTCTAATACATGCTTTGATGCTGAGTTGTATTTCAAAATAAATTCTGCAATCGGTCTGGAATCTGGACTAGGATTAGATTAAGATCTGGATTAAGACCTGGAATCTAAATTGGTGTAGCATAGCAGCACGTAGCCTTTGTGTGTTTAATGTTTAAAAATATATATCCTCACCTGGCCGTATCAGATGTCAGATATCTTTTTACAACCTTTCTCTTTAATTTCCTCCTCCTCCTCCTTCTCAGGAGGAGGTCTGTGATTGAACAGAAGCCTCTGCCAGCTGCAGGCCCCTGAGGCATGGTGGCAGGAGAAGCACTCAGCCTCTGACCCAGGAACCCCGCCCCTCCCGCCTCTCTCTCTCTCAATTGAACTCAAAATGCTTTATTGCCATAAATTACAAAACCGTAAATACTGTCAAAGCGTACAAATGTTAGTACAGCAGTACAATATGCAGCAATTACATAAAAAACAATCTTTGCAAATGTATATACCATCTTAATTGAAAAATAAAACAAATGCAACTGTATATAGTTCAGTCCTTGTAATTGTTTAAATCAATTTAAATCATTCACTTTGCGAATTAAGCCAGCATTAACATTTTGCTTTATCATGTTATCAGTTAATCGGATTTAGTACTATTGTTAGCTGCTCACTTTTTCCATTGTGGCATAATGTGAAGGATGCTCACGCAGGTGGAATACAAGGTTTGACGTGCTCCCTCCTCTGGCCATTACATGTTTCCCACATTCTCTGCAGATGGGAGCTTCGTTCTCAACAACAACACCATCTTTTTTTCTGAATCCAAAGTGAGTCTCTCGCTATAGCCCCACTGCCAGAGGTTGCAGGCATGGTCATGCCTTTTTTAAATAAAAAGGCATATTGCCTACATATTCAGTCTGTACACTGCTGCTCTGCATTTAATAACTATTCCTAAAAAACACAGCCTTTTTAAGCCTTAGTCAAAGTAGTTCAATTTGGCGAAAACCTGGCAACCCTGCATCCTGGCCTTTTACTGAACACATTCACTAACTTTAACCCCTTAATCATCACCCCTATTTTTGGCATTCATGCCTAGTTGGACATACCCAAATATAACAATTCATAGCTCAAGAACTTTGATAACATGTGGACACAACACATTCCAAAAGAGATCAAACATACAATAAAGTAGGCGTTGTATAGTTTTATTGTGTAGAAACTCATGTTTGAAAAGTAATAAAGGAGTCACATGTCATGATACACCTGTGGATGCTTGGGCATGCCTTGTCCAATATGTCAACTAATTCTGTGTGAAACAAACAAACTTCTAGACCCAAGGACTCATGAACTAGATACCTTTTAGTGAGTGGTGTCACCAGTGATCTCCAAGTGTCCCAAAACTTATCCAAGCTGTCCAAATTGGCCCAATGATTTAAATTCACTTCTGTGACACTGGAAAACATACTAAACCTGATCTGTGCATATAACACATGTCCATACTTTCGGTACATATAAACGGAGAACATGTTATGTGATGTAGATGGCCTGGCGGCGGACTGGTGACAGTTATGGAGTTAAATAATGTAAGCTAATTATCAAAAATGTTTTTTTAATGATGTGTACCATAGTTATTAATAACATAATAATCATGTGTGTCTGCATTGCATTCGAAAGTGTTACCAAGTTAATCCCTGGATTGCTATTAACATTCATAGCAAAAGCACCCAATAATGCTAATATGCAAGTCAGGGTATTTGGGGACATGCACATTTTATTTATATTTCTGCCTCACAAAACGAGTCTGAACAGAAAATGAGATGCTGACTCAAAATCCAGCAACAACAACAACAACAATGATAATAATAATGATAATAATAATAATAATAATAATAATAATAATAATAATAATATTTTTTCCCAGAGAGGGAGGTTTTATATTCCCCTCCTCAATACACAAGAGCGCCTTCTCTGAGTGATTGGGCACCCGCAGTCTGCCTGCACCAGCTGCGCATTTGATACATTGTCCTATGAAAATGGCTGTGCAGCTCAACTGTTGGACTGCAGAGAGAAAAGAGGTGGTGGCTGAATTTGTTTTTGGAGGATACCTTTGCTAATCTACACTCCTGAACTGACGGAGGACATTGCAGCGATAGAACAGATTTACAATTGTGACTGAGCATTCCATCCCAAATTGGGTAATAAAGAAAACATGAAAAGTTAGTAAAAAAAAAAATTATATTGCAGGGTATAATCGGCAGAGATCAACGGAGAAGGGAACAGCCCATTTTTCAGACCTCCTGATGCTATGCAAAATGCGAATATGATGACATTCAGAGTCATTCAGAATGATTCCCCACCATACAGATTATCACAGCTGTCTGTGATTCTGTTGATTTTCAATAGCATGCACGTAACCCATTCCATTACTTTGTGGAAGCGATAGTCAGTGAGCTCTTTGACACACTTTGCATTCCGTGTGAATCATTCTGGTGGATGAATTAGCACTGTTTGTCACAGTGTTTTGAGTGCAGTGAAGATGCTAATTTTGTAATAAGATAGAGAGAAAAAGCCAGTAATAATCAAACAACACAAACAAGTCCCTTGTTCTATGAATTACATTTTCCCTTGTCTTGAATGAAAACCAATGCTGTTTTCTTCATTTTATTTTCACCAATTGTATGACAACCCTTTAAAATGTATTATGAAACATAGTGCCATTTTATAGGCTGTGTTCTGATTCTTCATTTTACGAGATTCATTCACTTCCTACAATAGGATAGAATCCATAAGCACCTCATGATACATTCATCAATATGCCTTATAACATGATTATGTAACCATTTTATAAAGCATTACTAAAGTCTTAATGAAACTATTTTAATCTTTTAGCCAGGGTGCTTATGAATGCTTCATGAATGCTTTATGAAGGTAGAGTTTATGTAAATTATTACCAAACATGGTATGTTCCAAAAATACAATAAACAAAGGAAGAATGTATACAAACCACACAGACACCTTGGGAACTTGCGAGTGCTGATGTTACTGTGATTCTGTGGTGTGCTTTGCCTCCCAGCAGCAGTGTTAATGGGAGAGGAGAACCATCCAGCACTAGGAGAACACTTCCTTTCAACACACAGCTGCAAGGAAGGATTCACACTTTCCTCTATGTATCTGAAATATGATATAGTCCCTCTCCACTGCCACTCTCATATATGCACAGATGTGTTTTTCACTCATGCATGTATTTCCTTCTTCAGAAGGGACTGCACAGGGAGAAGGTCCCAGCAGAGTCTGATATCTGAAAAGCCAGCGCACACTGGCTAGTGTTTTTCCCCCTCTAATCTCAGATCATGTCTCGGTCATGCAGGAGGCCTGTGCTGCTGTGTGGCTTCGCTGGTACCGTGAAGCTGCATTTCAGAATTCTGCTGACGGACTGTGAGGGGAGATCAGTGCTGGATTTCATCCTAATATTACACCAGGGATCTGGCACATGCCGCTGTGCGCGCAAAAGTGTGTCTGCGTATCCGTCTGTCCGTGTGTGCACAAGTGTCTCCATGTGACTGTTTGTGTGTGTGTGTGTGTGTGTGTGTGTATTTGTTTTTGGTCAGTATTAAAAACATTGAAAGAGATGTAAATACAAATAAATAAAAACAGCTATCAGAGTTGGGAAGCTTTAATATGCTGTCCTGATTCTCTATGAATGCAGGTGTGATTGGCTCGTGGTTCATCAGTGTGTAGCGCAGTGGTGTTTAGGGAACCTATCTTGTCTCCAGGAGGACAACCAGGAGGATAGGCTTTACTGTTCCTTTGAGGGAGGTGTTTAACGTGAACTTCTCCAATCATGGCCCTATCTACCATTGAGGTCACCGAGTCTGAGTTGTATTTTTGTACATACTGATTCAGTGTAATACTGAATAAAAGTGGTGAACTACTGTACATAAAATGACTTCACTTTGGTATAGCAAAGATTTTGTACAAAGCCAAGATTAATGCTTGCTCGCCTGATCACCATCAGTACTTCTGTGTGTGTGGTGGTGAAGTGGACCCGTCCCGAGCAGGCAGATCTCGTCGTTCCCACAAAATCTTTGCTCAGCAAAGATGATGCAGTGACGCTTGGGACAACTTTGCTGCACAGGTGGGGTTGTAACTCAGACTGCTGATCTGAAGCCAAGCGAAACATGATGTAGGTGTAGAGATCTCTCATGTTATAAAAAAGTTGACTGCTTGTATTATAACCAGATTAATACAATTAATCTCCAGAGATCATCTATCGATAGTTACTTTGTGTGTAATTTTGTGTAGTCGCTAGCCAAATGTAGCTGTCTCTGTCTAGCTGACTGTTACACAAACCAATTTTAGTCAGACTTTACAGTGGTGATAGGCACAAAGCTAGCTACATTTTAGTGTACATTTTCATGACCTCTGTAATTCTCGACTTCTGGATACGGCCCTGGCTCCAGTGCTTATGCAGCTGCACAAATAAATAGCATGTAAATTCAAGGCAATGACCATAAATAGCTCTATATATGGGTTTATACTAAGAAAATAAATCTGAATAGTTTTAGGTGAATGAACTATGGGATAAAATACTCCATATAGGGCACTTGTTACTGTCAGTTGTAATGGAAGTACTAACTCCTTTGATTTATGAAGATTCTGCTATCACCTTTTACTATCTCACTGAGACTATTTAGACCCCAAGAAATTCAATTTACTGGCATTATTTTCTCAGATTTAGTGTCCCTTGGAGATGGTGGTGATGTTTGAGGGGCTGTAGTGCTGTGGTCTGGTTCGATAACATGATGGCAACATGGATCACCTATTGCCACCTAGGCGTGCAATGACACATTTGTGAGAACATGAGAACATTCCCGCTCAGAATGTTCTCGCATCCCCCACCTCACATCCCACAAATCCTGGACTGCATGAGCTTCCTTCAGTATATGAACTCAACTATGAAGCAGGTTTAAAAAAAATAACATACAGGTTCACAGGGATTTGTATTGGAATGTGTTGGCACATAATAAAAATTATTAATTTAATATGAGGGATGTTACAAGGCACCAAGCATGCCCGCGGGATATATTTGGTATCCATTTTTATTCATTTTAACCTTTTTGCATTTTAATGGCTTGCACTCTTTCCCTGACTACCACTTTTGCCTTCTGTGACTATGGGACTCTTTCACTGCAGGTGTACAAATTGATTAGGAAAGGATTGCAGATTAGGAAAGTGTAGACTGCTAAAATCTGTTTCATAGCAGCAGATCCCTAAAAATATTAAATTTAACCAAAGAAGGCATTTTGCCAAAATGTAAAGCTCCCAGATAAATTAATGGCTGAGTATTCATTGGCCAAAATTCTATCTAATGAAGGACAAATGCAACCCAAACAAACCAAACTAAAGCTTCCCCATTTAATCCGGAAATATATATATATACACACTTCTGGGCAGGCTTTCAGCCGCATCACCACCCCAGGTGTGTGCATATATCCTGAGAATGCACAGCTTGTCGTGGTTTATTCCTTACATATATACAGTGAATATACATATATACAGGCCACTTTTGTTGCCTTAGAGCCTGAAAGGAAAATATATTAAATCATACTTATTCCACCTTTATTCACACATTTTACCCTACCACTTCCAAGTGAAAACAAAATTATCAACATTTCTGAACATTAATTAGAAATAAAATATTCAAGGAAAACACACAGCTTAAATAATGACATATTGTAAACATGAATGCAGCTGACTGCAATCAGACACATGTTATATGTGTCAGGTTTTACAAACTACTAATACACTGAGAGTAACAGGTTAACTCAGACCAGTCATTCTAACTTGTTTTCTGTCCGTCCCCTTCAGGCCAACCATAGTAGTTGCCGTTTGCCTAATGACAACTGCTCTTGATGGTTTGTGACTTTGCTTTAGTTTTATTGATAGAATGTTGGATGTGGGTGCTAAAGTTTGCTAGTATTGTCAAAAGTGCTAACTGTTGGTAGCTCACCATTCAAATTCAATGGTCACGTGACCCCTAGGATGATGTAGGACATCTGTACCAACATTTGTATGCAGTATATTTTTTGTCATTGTTGATGATATTTAGGTAGCTTTGACAAAATAATAGTCTTACAATGTTCTACTAATTTTACCAGGGATTTGGTTCAGGAAATTGGCTAAATGGATTGGTTTGAGAGTCGAGGAATATATTGTACAGAGCTATCCGAGGATATGTGCCAAATTTCAGCCAAATAGGCGATGAAACAGCTAAGATAATGATAGTAGATTTTGGTGGTTCTGAATATAAGGTGTCAAAACCTTACCAGGGTTTTGCCTACCAAGAAGACCCTAATATACTGTCTATACTGTATGTATATGACAAAATAATAAATGTGTACCCTTGTGAGAGGTACATAAACAGTGCCAGCTCTAGCCTTTTGTGGGCTCCAATCACAAATGTCATAGAGGGCCCTTGGTTTCAAATGCAGGGTACAGAGCAACACTTATGTATACTTATTGTAACTCAACTCTTACTGTAAATCAACACAACAATTGTATGTGCATAGGAAGTACTCTTTATTTGAATATATAGATTAACTGCTTCATTACATTATAATGTCATACAATAAGCAATTGTGAAACAATAAATGGTAACACAGATCTAAGACAAAACAAATAATAATTGTGTAACGATAACTAATGTAACTGGCTAGTGGGCTCTACGCATTCTACCTCATGAACTTTATGATAGAGCTGGGCACTGTTCATAAACAGATGCTGCCTGCCTAGTCAAACTACAATGTCAAGTAGGCTGGCGGATAGCGTAGCGGTCTAATGCACCACACTTTGGCTGGTCTGGTGTGGTGTGCGCTGCCTGTCAGGGACGTGGTTCAAAACCCGCGTCTCTACCAGACCGGCCCTGGTCGTCAGCCCGATCGGAGGTGGCGTTTGGCTCTGGGGAGGGGAGGGTGAGTCGGCACGAGTCCGTCGAGGAGCAGGAAAAAAGCGTCCGTGGTAGAATTCCGTCTCGGAAGAGGCGGATAAATTTGGCCCGGAAATAATGTCTTGCCCCGAAGGATGGGCGGCGGACTCATGGAGGAGGGGGAATGGAGATAAATAGAGGGTATAATTGGAAACCAAATTGGGAGAAAAACTGGGGAAAAATTTGAAATAAATTAAAAGAAAAACTACGATGTCAAGTGAAAAAAACCGAAAACATTGTAATTACATTAACTACTGGCTTCTTCTAAAAGACAACATAATGCAAATTTAATCACGTTTTTTTCCAGCTAAATGCAGACTCACACAGTCTTGTGTGCTTGAATGCTACAATGCATACTAAAGATATTTTTCTCTGGCAAATAAATCCCTTTCGCAAGGAAACGTGTTGGCTCAATATGGCTTGCATAGGGACTCACGCTTGGAAAAAATCCAAATTTTTCCTTAAATTTGAATTAAAAATGAAATTTTAATGATGTATATATAATAATTTAATATTATAAAAATTGTGATGGCTGAAACTTGCCAAACTGTGTTGATAAAGAAAGTAAGAAAGCCTTGCATTTATGAGTCAAACTGTGGGACAAATGTTGATTGAATGTGCACCCAAACCTAAAGGGGAACACTTAGACATTTAGATTTTTGCAGTAGTCTCATAGCTGCTCCAGTCGGCAGAATTGCAATGTGGCTCAAAGCACTGCTTATGTAGTTCAGTAATACAATCTAAGTTGACACCTTGATGGCCTTGATATTTTCTGTTACTCCTTATCAATTGTGAACCAGGAAATGCATACATTATCCATGAAAATACTGTAGATATTTCAGAATGCTTTTGTTTCAGACAACTGAGGAAGATTCAACAGCATGCATATGCGTACTCTTGCAGGAAATCCTCTGCAGTTCTCATACTTCACGTGTGAAGTGTTGGGGTGAAATCTCGCTCCTAATGGGATGGGTTTGGAAAAGTCAGTGACTGCCAGCACAAAATTACCCCGCACACTATGGGATTAATGGCCGACTGAATCCCTCCATCCCTGGGTGATACTACCGCCAATTATGCGTCACCCTATGAGGCTGCTGGCACGGTCTGGTGTTGATACCTGACTGTGGGGCTCATCCACACACTAGAACAGTGCTTTAAAAGGGTGAGCCACCCAGCAGCCACCTGTGACTGTGATTTGTGTTGATTAATAGGATTCCTAACTTAAATTAATCACAATTTATAAACATTCATATTGGCATAAGGCAATTAATTCAACCATAAACACCTCACAAGTTTTCACTATACATTATGAAAAAATCTGCAAAATAAATTCCAGGAAGGTAAGTGGTAGGTATCGAAGAATCATGGAATAATGATCTGGTCACAGTTAAGCTCTTCGGTATTATTGTATGTCATCATATGAATATAGTATTTCATGTATAGAGGTACACACAAGAACAGACACTATGATATACACAGTACTGAAAGAGTAACATTGTTAAAAAATATATGGCAGCTAGCAGGCATTTACTATTTTGAAACTGTTGTGAGTAAAGCGCTGCATGATTCATTTATAAGATGTTAGTTACTCAAGCATTGCTTTGTTTTCTCATGTGTCTTCTTTAAAGCAATATAGAAATGTATCTCAACTGTATTTAATGTTTTCTGAATTTCAGTGTTCTGTAAATGAATGTTTACCTTCACAAATATTATCAGAATATTCCTCTAAAGAAAAAGAAGAGGGGTGTCCATGTGGAATGCCTCAAATTCTTTGAAACCTCATCTTCTATGCGACAGCTTTTATTGTGACCAGACCTGGGCTGCACTTCCATCTTTAGCACTTGTATTACAACGACCTTGAATCATAGATAATCGACATCAACGAGACTACACTATCCTACTCATAAACACTTTAGAGTGACAATTTTGTCACTGCCACTGAAACCTCAATTACTGAAACTCTCATACTGAAGCCCGCTTCAACAACTGAAATTACAACCAGAGCTCATAAGCAGAACAAAGGACAAAGTGCTTTTGGAGGTGGTGTATGACTTTTTTTATGTAGGGAAATTCTTTAAATACATTTTTTACTGAGGACTGATCAAGTACAAGTGAACCGCCTAATTTCCATGTGGTCTAACCCCAGCTCAGCTGAACAATGCAGCTAATAATTGTTATATGTGCTGTACTCCTTTTTGCTCATCACTGATTGCCTTCTTTGCCAGTTGCCAGCTGGTGACAGTTTTATTTTTTTTCAAAATGACTTACTGTAACCCCAATTCTGTCACTGTGCTTTTGTGTAGAATTCAGAGCCACCATCATATAAAGGTACGTTTCTCACACTTGGGTGGAATCATTTATTCGATAATGAGAAACAAATTAAAGCCTTGGTGTTGGTAATTGGCAGATTTTTTTTTCTTTGTGTGATTGAATATCATACTTTCACATGCTTTCATGAGATAATTACCTTAAATGCCTCCTGCTCTCTCTTCTCCTGGTGTCTCCGTCCACACTGCGGTATCATTTCTCCATTCAGATATGCAGAAGCTCTGGCGATAGATTTATATGCCATTGGCTGTGATTGTCATCACAAAGTGAGGCTCTCTGCCTTCACGGGTTCTGGAGGTACAGAGAAAAAGCTCAGCTTAACCTAAACCATGCTCTTTGCTTTGAATAAATTAACCTGGAGCGGCTGCCGTTTACTGTCTTGACAGAACCAAAAAAGGGCTTTTTAAAAAGAAGAAAAAAGAAAAGAATTGAGCTCTTGTGAAAAAGCCTGAACACAGCCCCCCTCTCTGCTCCTGCTGCTGTTAGTCACTGTTCTGTATGTCAGCTATAGCAAGACCAGAAAGTTACTGAAGGGATACAAAAGGGGAGATTTGACTCAGGCAGTTAATTACAATTTTAGTTGGATTCTTAACAAGCACAGTTTTGTGAGTTCAGCAATAGCCAAAGTTAATAAAAATTGTTTTTGCTTGCATTGAAAAACTAATTAAACTAAGTCAAGCTAAGCCTTCAATCCCATTCTTGAGCACAGTAGAACCACAAATGTGATACTTTCATGGGGTCTTTAAAAAAAAAGACAAATAATTAAAATGATTTCAAATCAAATGATCATTAAAAACAATTACAAATAATGTTGGGGGGGTGTAGTGTCTTAAAAAATAGTGTATTTTTTATATTGAATGCTATGAACATTATTTTTCCTTTTACAGATGTCTCGGGGGGGCTTTACATAATTGCTGGGTGATTTGTGGTGGTAGAGATGTTGCTGACAGCATGTTTGAATACTAAACAGGTAGCTCTGTCATTGACTGGCTGAGACACTCCAGCATTCACTCCCCTCCTTTCCAAAGTCCTTCTTTGTGTATCAGACTCAATTTAAATACTTTTTTGGATGTGCCAGTCCAGAAAAATGACAAGGCATTGTTGAGAAAGTGCAATGAATGATGGGAAGCCTTTCGATGTTGGCAAACCGTTCTCAACAAATCACAGCACTGTAAAAAAACAAAAAACATCTGGCCACTTTTGGGAATTTCAGCTTTTGGGATTTTGACATAACCACATGGTGGAGGTCTTAGGCTTTTCACTTAATGAGGTTATTTATTTTTTTGTTCAGTGATTCTCAGTGAAATGAAAAAACAGGAAGATAAGATGTTGGGAAAGGAGAGGCAGGGATGGCATGCTTGTTAATCACACATAATGTACAGTTGGCGACATATCTGAAAGCATAGGGTGGATTTGCAAAGAAGTGATGTGTTTCTCAAAGGTCAAAGGACATTGGTTCTGATAAGACCTCAGCATAGCTGCTGCTTCTAGCGTCCTTCTTTCGATGCAAAAACTGGTTTGAAACCAGGTGTTATGATCAGATGAAAACAAAAATGTTGGTCTTTTAGGTCATGCACACCAGTGATGGGTTTTCGTGTTGGAAGAAGGGTGCTTATGTTGAAAATAACCTATACCTACAGTGAAATGTGGTGGTGGATCTTTGATGTTATGGGTCTGTTTTGTAGCTACTGGTCTTGTGATTCTTGTTAAGGTCAATGGAATCATAAACTACAGCCAAGACATTTGGGCCAAAAACCTGCTTCCCTCAGCCAGGAAGCTGTAACTTTGGATCATTGTCTTGCTGAAAGATCCATTTGCAGCCAAGAATACCTGAAAATCAACCAAGAAATGGGTAACTGACCACAAAATTATTGTTTTGCAATCGCCATCTCAGTCTCCAGACTTGAACCCAATAGAAAATTTGTGGTTTGAATTGAAGTTCAACCAATGGAACTGAAGGATCTTGAAAGATTCTATATAGAGGAATGGTCAAAGATCCCCGCCCCCCAATATGCTCACCAATCTCATAAAACACTATAGAAGACAAAATGTTAATGAAGAGTTGGATTTTATTTTAAATAATCATTTGGGGTGTGAATAATTGTGACATTTTTGGGGGAAAAAATATTACTTGTTAAACAAAATGTTTTTTTCGGACTAATTTTATTACTATAAAATAATATAATTTCCATTTTTTTTTGCATACAATATAGCTCATCACCTGTATTGTTTATTTTATAGAGCATTCTTTGCTCATCCTTATCAAGGGTGTGAGTCATTTTGGAGGGTACTGCAATATGTGGTGGTGGAAGTTCTCTCTCTATCTTTCACAACACAAGCAATCTATGTATTGTTCATGGACGAGACTGAAGAATCCACATTAACATATAAAATTGACCTGTACCAGAACTGGCCTGGCTGCATTCATTCCTTATATAATCTCAAGATTTATTAAAAATTTCACTTCAAGAGTTCAGCATCATCTGTAATATTAATAACTGTACTGTATATAAGCTCAATATAGAACAAATTATCATGCTACCTATGCATTTCCTGTCCCATCCATCAATAGGAGCAGAACCCCAGGGCTCAGTGAGCACCATGTCTCACCATGTTCCATGTGAACAGGACTAAACCCACACAGCATGTCAGGAGACTCTGCACATACTGTATGCAGAGACTTAATAGGGCAACCTGTCCTAAATCTTTAATCAATTTTTCTTTTTTGTTTTTTGTTTGTCCAGTACAAGAAAAAAAAAGGTTGAGGGCATGTTTCAATGATTGGCACATATGGGGGACACTACAACTCCATAAGCCCATTATAAGAGTTACAGGTGCACATGGGCGAAATACAGTTTTGTGGCCATTTGACATTTGGAAAATAAGAATTGATGGCCATCGATGAGCAGCACAGTATCAATTCAAGAATGAAACATGCAATGAGAGCGGTCTTTTCATTTATCAGTGCATAGCCCCTTTCTATGGAGTGTTCATAGCATATTATATAATAATAATAACACATTATAAATGTATTATAAGAATATAAGAACATAAGAATACATAATGATGAGAACGGGCTGTTCGGCCCATCTAGGCACAAATGAATTAATCTTAACTACTCATGATCAGTTGCACAGCTGACGTTATAAGCAGATGGAAAGTCTGTAATGTGTAAATGTATCAAAATTATTTAGATCAATTATCATATAAATTATGATATTGAACATTATAACACTGCCCACCTGAAAAAAACAAAAACTCAAAAACTTGAGCTGAACCTTGGGATATATTAATACATTCATAATGCTGGTGGCACCTGAAGATCATCCTCATTCAACAGGCTGCTTCTCTACCTGCACAGAACACAGCAGGGAAGGCAGCACTGCCCACCAACCCAGAAGGTGAGCAAACTCCGGTGGCTGAGAAAGACAAACACTCCCTGGCAGGGGAGGCGCTGAGCTCTTCACATTTCCAGGCAATTAGGTTACTTTTGAGCTCCAGTCTGCTTCACAAGTGGCTCTGTATCAACTGGCAGAATTTCAAAGCAGATCAAAGCAGTGCATTTGCAGTGTGTGTGTGTATTTGTGTGTCTGTGTGTGTGTGCTCATGTTTCACACCTTACACTGACTTGATGTGTTGCATTTATTCCTATACTCCATTTCTAAAGACTGTAATGCAGGTGGGCATTGTTATCAGGGATTATCATTATCCCACAGTAATGGTGGCCTCTCAGGCAGCCTCAGTTTAGGGGCTTTTAAGATAAAAATGCTGCAGAACGCCTTTGCTGATAATATACTGCTCAGTTCTTGTGTGCCCATGCTTTGGAACATTGCTCAACTTTTGCCATAAATTGCCAAAAGCCTGTGGAGTCTCGAAAATGACTTCTCCGTTTCGCACTGTACATACAGAGCACTGTGGCTCAGCTCATCTTAATTACTGTTCTAAACGGCCCGGCCACAGCTATTTAAGTTATGAATATATCAGAAGCAAGGCCGAAATTCATTTTTGGGGGGAACATCCCCCAATTTAGATATTTGTCCCCCCAATATATAGCCTAGCTGATATTTTAAAAAAATGTCCCCCCAATTTGACTCCATTTTTGATGAAGCATTTCATTTTGAACATATTTATATTTCCTCTTATGTCAGGTTTTCTTTTTCATGATTCTATCATATTTAAATTCTTATTTTTCTGAACTACACTGTAAATATTACACAAGTGATTTAAACTATTAAACATTAATGACATTTTGGATTTTGCATTCTTTCATGTTTCCCATCTCTTTCTGATGGATTTATTTATTTATTGGGAGCAGTTATCAATACATCTGGTTAATAATACCATGCAAACAATGCGCTCTACAAATATTACTATACCGTTTATTTATTTCATTATTGTTATTATGGATTTGTTGAGCTCATATCCATATCCGGTACAATTTCTCATTTATTTGGATCTTTGCTTAACCAGCTCAGGTTAAGTACCTTGCTCAGGTTAAGTGTACAACTGCTATGCAACATCCTGGAATTCAAACTCCATTGTTTAATGACTAAGCCAGTTTTCCAGACTGAAGGAGAGGGATCATCATTGTTATTCTTTAGTTATGGATGTTCAATTAAATCATTTTCCCTTTGTCCAGCTGGCTTCGTGAGATAAGGTTGTTTTCTAATGA
Source organism: Aldrovandia affinis (assembly GCA_029706075.1). Lineage (NCBI taxonomy): Eukaryota > Metazoa > Chordata > Actinopteri > Notacanthiformes > Halosauridae > Aldrovandia > Aldrovandia affinis. The sequence continues at coordinate 6,101,222 of JAINUG010000033.1, read as the reverse complement.
AACTCACAGTGGTGGTCATCCAGACTTGACAATGAGCTATTCATTGAAGCACACCTTTTGCCTTTTGCTGCGGGCTGTGCTAGGATAATTGATAATTATTTAACAGTTTAAAAAGTATGCACTAGATACTGATTTCTCAAAGCAATTTGTATGCACTCTATATTCATGATTTAGCATTGGCACCAACCTGCTGCGGTGCAGAGGTGTGGCAGGGGAAACAAAACACATACATTTTCAGTGTCCTTCATTGCCAGGATGATGGATGTGTGATAATAATAACAACAGAAATAATTGATTTAATATTGAAATAATAGTTTTAAACCAAGATTCAGCTGAAAATGTCAGACAACCTGTGACACTTTTCCTTCAACCAGCTAAAGCGGTTTTCCCAATGGCTAGAAAAATGCGACATACCTCTTCTCCCAGCTGTTTCTGGATGGTCATCCAGACTTGACAATGAGCTATTAATTGAAGTGTACCTTTTGCCTTTTGCTGCGGGCTGTGTTGGGATCATTGAAAAAGCATGCACTGGATACTGATTTCTCAAATCTGTAACAGAGTAATCATCATACTTATAATCATTATTTATTTATACATTTATTAATCTATTAATACATATATTTTCATACAGTGTGCTCAAAGTTCTTTCCTAAATAATAGAAAGAGAAAAAATAAAAGTATGTATCAGAATTATTAATTGAAATTGAAAAATGTACAGATAGAGAGACAATATAAAGGTAAGGCCAAATATACGGTGCTTAGAAACAACAAAGTCAATTAAAATAATTAAATAATGATGATGATTTATGTTTATTATTATTATTATTATTAATAAAATATGCTCTTAACCAGGATAAAGTGCAATACAATTATATACTGCATACATTTACAGGTGGAAAATGTACTCTAGCAACAGTGACTCAATGAAATGAATAGGCATGAGGATAATAATCCTACCATACATATCAGCTTTCTGAAGTTCAAACTGTTTTTATGAGACTGGGCCATGGATTTGTAGATACAGTTCTGTGATATTTTTTGAGGCCATCGTTTTGTGTTTTTTATCCCTGTCGGTGACCTTCCACTTGCGTCCGTTGTTCCTCTTTCCTGATGCAGTTTTTTCTTGTTTGACTTATGCTGTCATGATTTTTGACACTGTTCCCCTTTGCATATCAAATCATTTTGCCATTTCTGTGCACCTGCAATTCGGGCACCAACTAAAGTGTGCTACTTTCCAGTGGTTTCTTTGTTTACCCGGGCACCAACCAGGGCAGGCAGTGTGGTATAATGGTTAGGGAACTGGGCTTGTAACGTTAAGGTTGCAGGTTCAATCCCCAGGCGGGACTCTGCCGTTGTACCCTTGAGCAAGGTACTTAACCTGAATTGCTTCAGTTAATATCCAGCTGTATAAATGGATTGGAAAGAAATGTAAACTGTAAGTCGCTCTGGATAAGAGCGTCTGCTAAATGCCTGTAATGTAATAATGTAATTTAATCTATGACCTATATGAGAATCTGTTAGATCTCTTATGTTGCTTTAGAGACACATATTAAAGTGTTGATTTTAAAATGATTTTATTAGCAAAACCATATTGCTAATTTGCATTGACATTAATATGAAACACGTGTGTAGACTGTAAATGTTCATTGCAATTCAATACTTCAATAATTCAATACAATACTTCAAAATACGAGTCATTTTTCATTTGGTGTTTCCATTATGTTGTCTACCCCCTGTATATATCAATATTGTTTGTTATTCGTAAAATGTAATGGTTGGTTTTATTTTTGTCTAATCTCCAAATATTCAGAGCATTAGGTTAATATTTTAAATAAAATAAAGAAGCCATAAGACATTTCCTTCAATTGTATGTGCCTAATGCCTTTGTGAAATAGACTGTAAATCTTCCCCAGTGTTCCTCTGGCTCCTATATAGACTTTGGCCAGCAAGATGTTACTTTTACAGAGCTACGCATCCCAGAAGGACTGGAAAAAAATACAAACAAACAAATGCAGAAAGTTAGCAACTAAGAAAAACAATGTTTTGTTATTAACAGTTCAGTCGTGCATAATTTAACGCTGTAATAAAGTACCCCTATCAACTGATTTGGCCAGTCTAATAGGCAGAAGAAAAATATATCCATTGAGTTGCTGCTTAGCAACCGCAACTTAGCAAGAGTGAGGCTGAACCATGCCGCAGTCTTATTTTCCTACCACACAGTATGTTCTAGTAATGTCATATACCCACAACACACGTGAAATAAATGCATAAATAAATAAACAAGAGAAAACATGACATTTTGAGTTCCTTTGATTATCTTTTTTTTGAAGGGGAAAAATACAAATGTGTACAAAAACATTACATTTCAAAAGGGTTTGAGGTAATGGAGGAGGGATGTGAATAAGCTTCCTCTTATCGCTGGTGCAGTCTTCCACAGTCTTATACTGTCTCATTATGGTCAGGATGCTCTTTCCAGTGATTGATTCTGGCCGCATCAGATTGCAAAGGCCTGTACAGAGTGGGCCATGCTCAAAAGATCCCATTCCCTACCTGCAATAATATATTATTTCTGTATTTATTTATAAATATTACCACTTTTGTGCTGCAAGAAATGAATAGATTCAAAGAGTCTTAATGGAGAAGTCAAAATGAATTCCTGGAGGGAATTTTATGCCCTCCCAGAAACAACTCTGAATTTCCATTATTCAGTTTCACCTTTTTTATATATATTAAAAAAAAGATAAATCACAGCTGAAGATTTTTTTGCATTCATGTTTTAATGCAGTGTATTTTGGGAAGGTCAGAGGTATAAAATTGTATGGCTAATTAACTTAGTAAATTAATTAAGTGTCACATGCTGTGTGACACAACCCGGAGTGGAACAAAACAGCAGGACACAAGGAATGGAGTGGTCGGTCTGTTTGAAAGGATTTTATTTATCGATCCCTCAGAGAGGGAGAGCGAGAGGGAGAGAGAGCTGTTTTTCATTTTAACAAGTAAATAATAAACAAAATAACTTCAACCTTCCCCACTCTGTACAGGCCTTTGCAATCTGATGCGGCCAGAATCAATCACTATAAATAGGTGTAAAGAACTTGCCAAAAGATTGAATCTGTTTTTGAATGGTTTTTGATTGATTAACAGGCATGACAATTTGATTAAGAATCACTTTGCTTTTCACTCCTTTCTCTCTCTCTCTCTCTCTCTCTCTCTCTCTCTCTCTCTCTCTCTCTCTCTCTCTCTCTCTCTCTCTCTCTCTCTCTCTCTCTCTCTCTCTCTCTCTCTCTCTCTCTCTCTCTCTCTCTTTAAGAGCTAAGCTAGGCATGGTCAATCATATTTTATTCTGGTATGCCATGTGACCATACCTATGAGCAGGGCTGGACTGGCTATATAGTCTACCGGGCGATTCCCGGTGGGCGGTCTAGTTTTTGGGTCGGTAGGGTCGGTATAATTATTCTTTTTAATTAAAAAATATATAATTTTTTTTTTTTTTTTGTCATCTAACGGCCAACAAAAAAATGGACAGCGCCCATTGGTTCATTTTCTATACACACACACACACACACACACACACACTTGTTTAAGAGGTAAGCTAGGCATGGTCAATCATATTTTATTCTGGTATGCCATGTGACCATACCTATGAGTGCAGAAAACACCAATGCAACCATTAATGTGAAGTCATCATTGATAATTAATCATATGGACATTTATGAAAAATAATTATTCTTACACATGGCAACTCACCTAAAAAGGTCCCAATTTATATTACGAGGCCATCATACCTGTATAATTATACTGTAACTACAGCTGTAAAACCTGTTTGTGGCTGTATATGAAGTTTTGTTTTCTACTGCGGCATGAGGTCCCCACAGTTACAGTCGTAAGTGATATCTAGCTAATTAATACTCCCTTTTCCCCACAATTATGATGCAAACTTAATTCAAACTGTGAAAAAATTAAGCATGCTGAAATATTTTGTTTTACATAGTATTATATTACAATATGCATGTACATAGTAGTTAAACTGTACTTAACTCTATAATTACAGTGTACTTTCACAGGTAGTAGGGCCACTTAATGTAACATGAGGTCAAAAAACTATTAAAAAGATCGCTAACTGATAATGCTATTACAATTTGTTGCATCCCCTCCATAGCCATGTGAACAGCATTCATTCAGTGATTGTCACGTCTCATGTTCGTGTTCCCCGTAATTAGGTGTTTTAGTTTATTCCATGTTTTCCTGGATGTCCGGTCCGTGTTTTCACTTTCGCTTACCTGTTTCCAGTCTCGTCATTGTATTATCGTTTTCACCTGTTCCTCATGTGTCTGATTGCAGTTAGCTGCACTCCTGTTAATTCCTGATTGTTTCTCGTTATGTCTGATGTATTTAAACTGTGCATTTTCCCATGTTCGTTAACAGCTTGTCTCATCATTGTATTATCGTTTTCACTTGTTCCTCATGTGTCTGATTGCAGTTAGCTGCATTTGTGTTAATTCCTGATTGTTTCTCATTATGTCTGATGTATATAAGCTGTGCATTTTCCCATGTTCATTGCCAGATTGTCTTGTGCTCTGCATATGTGTTCACTACTTTCCAGCGGGGTTTGCGTTTGCGTTTGCGTTTGCGTTTGCGTTTGCGTTTGCGTTTGCGTTTGCGTTTGCGTTTGCAACGCTGTTCCTGACAGTGCTTGACATTTTGATAGCTCTGTGATTAGAAAGTGATAGTGGATATTGAATATTTAAATGTCATGAGTACTCTAAAATGTAAATATATACTCTAATTGACTAGGTAAAGGCAACGATTATTCCAATATAAACATTAAGATGTAATTCAAAATACTGTTTTCTAATGTTAAAATATGATTTGCTGCTTTTAAATCATACAAATTGTATGTAAAAAATACTTTCTTTTATTTTAATACAAAAAGGCATGCTATCTCTCCATCCATACCATTCAATACACCTCTGATATTTAATGTAGTTTTTTCAAAGTTCAAGCATTTGATTAGAATTTAATTTGTGTTACTTTGCTATGCCAAATTATTAATTCAGTATAGTCCCAATTATATTCAGAAGTAACTGTTCAAATTCATAAAATGTTTACATAACGATGTACTGTATTTTAATGTTTTATTGGCCTTTACTGAGACAAATTGTGAAGTTCAAAAGCACTGCTCATGCCTCAGTAAAGGCTCTCTCTCTCTCTTTACACATCTCACTGTCCAACTCACCAAAACACCTTTCCATAGGTCAACGATGATATTTTGCAATATCCCATACTATATTCATTCATCAAGTGAATTCAAAAGATGTGTACTGACATCAAGGTGAAATTCTGCAAAGAAAGGCACATCATTAGAGGCCCTCAAACCCCAAATCCTGTATCTAGTCACACTGGTGGTAAAACAAACCATGAAACATGAAACATGACCCTGGCTTTTGTACATTGCTCACAATATGACTGGAATGGGATTACACACACATAGTGGCACAACTCACAGCCAAATGCAGAACAGCAGTTAGGAGTGCCACTGGGAAAATATATAGGACCACTGGAACTATGAATGTTTCATATGTCCTCATATAGGTGAAATTACCTTATAGACATACAGTGCCTGTCTTTCAGTGAAACACATTTTTCACACACTGGATAAAGATGAACAAAGTAAGCTGTATACAATAAACACAATACAGGTAATGCGATATATTATATAGTATACTCCAATAAAATTGAAAATTATATTTTATACTAATACAATTGATAAGGGAAAAATATTTTATTTATCAAGTAATATGTGCATCTCAATGATTAACATCCCTGTTTTCAGAATTTTCTGCACCCTCCCCTCACAAGGATAACACTACCAAGTAGTCTTCTCTAATGCTTTATGAAATAGCTGGACATAATGGGGGTTGGGGGGATCTTTGACCATTCTCCAAAAAGGTCTGTGCTTGTGACTGCCCTCTTCAATTCAAACTATACAGGTCCTAGTCTGATGACTGAGATGGCCATTTCAAAACAATAATTTTGTGGTCAGTTAACCATTTCAATTTCATGGTTTGGAGTCATGCACTGTTAGAAGCCATAGCTTATTGGAGATTGTTATAACAAACTGTAAAAATAAAGGAATAGAGGAAACACAAGTAAATGAGGGATACAAAATACGAAAGGAGGTGCTTCCACACTTGGTTCCTGAGTTAATTAGGCAATTAAGATCCCATCATGCTTAGGATAATGTATAAAAACACTGCCCATTATTGGCTACTATGTCTTGAAGAAGAGATCTCAATGGCTTTGAAAGAAGGGTGATTGTTAGGGCGTTAGGTCATATAACTATTAATGTGCATTGACACTTTGGTTGTGTGTTATTGCTTAATTCCCTTTAAAGTTTTAGGATTGCACCACAAGTTGATGTGCATTTGCAGTAGTACAAGCTAATGCTGTTGCTGAGAGACACTAGTTAGCTCAAAGGATGTTTTAGCAAGCACCAGTAACTTGTAGCTATAGTAGTTTATTATGACATCAGTAGATGCAGGGTTGTTTACAATTTTCAAATCCTGAACATTCTATTATGTAAGTTAATGTGAATTCTTTTGATATAAAATCATTCATATCTCAAAAACTATTTGGAGTATAGTATCAAAAACCCTTTAAATAGCAACTCAATCCCCAACTGACTGAAACTACTGGCCAAGTTTGTTGAGCCTAGCTGAAAAGCTGCATTAGGAAAATCTTGGTACAGTAATAAATAGAATAAATAATATCAATATCAGTAAGTTGTTTGTTTCAAGTTACTTTGTTCACATTCCACTGTTTGTTTATGTTCTATTGTTATAGCAATGGGCTATGATAAATGCATATTTTACTGATTGATTGGTTGACTGATTGGTTATGATTTATGTAATTAAGGGGATTTGTTCTGAGAGGAAGTGCTGGTGTTCATCTGTGCTGATATGTGCTGGTCTCTGCAGAAATAGTGGAAAGGAGATTTTTGACTATTGTCAATGTTTGGCTGCCTGTTTATGTGATCACTACATACACTTATAGATGTTAAGGCTACCATGGGGTTGTTATGCTATGCACCAATTCAGAAAGAACTGAGAGGTGACAACAGGTACCGATATGTACCGGAGTTATTTTCTGCCATATTCAGAAAGCCCCAGCAAGTAAAGTAATGAAATAAAAAATATATATTTTATATCAATTATGTAACTGAGTTCAACTGAGTTCAGCAAAAAATATAAAGTATATCAGAGAAATCATCCCAAAATAAAAAATTCCATTGCAACAGTTGTCATCGGAGAAAGTCTGTTTGCATTCTAAACATCCTTGGCAGCATAAAGAGACTCCTGCCTGTGCCACTTCTTGGCAGTCAAGGAAGTGATAAAACTGTGAAGAAAAAAAGCTTGTAAGTGTTATATTATACACTTTTAACCTTGATAAACCACTGAGCCTTCTTTTGTATCTTGCGGGAATTTAAAGATGAGCTTAGAGTCTCTGAGCAGTTTACTGGCTGACAACAGAGGCCTGGTAGCTTGGGGGAGCCCGAGTCTATTTACACAAATCATTTCAAACATTATATATAACAAATTATATTTCTTGATTTATTGCTTACATAACACACATGTAAAGTTACCTGGATCTCATCCCTACACACTCTTATGGTCAGATGTCAACCTATTGATAGGAAGGGCATGAGACCAGATTGATAATATGGCTGACTGAAAATAAATAACCGCAATAAAGCCACTGCAATCTATTGATAAACATACTTTCCTTGATCAAAAACCTCTTCAATACCACCATTGCAAGATAATAATGAAATTTAACTTCAGGTTTTATTCTGATATACAGTATACCTCATCTTTAAAATTGTTCACAACTTGGCTCCCAAACCTTAATAAATTCATAAGGTTACAAGCTGACTGTTCCAACATATCTTCAAGTGCCACCTCTAGGGGAGATTGCACTATATACAAACACACAATTTGGTCGATCAGCATTTTCTATAAAAGCCTCTAAACATTGGAATTCACTATTAAGAGATGCAGTAGTTTTCATAAGTAGTAGGTTTTTAACTGTAATTAAATACAGCAATGGTTTCTTGTAAAGGTTTATACTTGGTATTCACCTTTTTTATTTTTTAAATCCAAGGGGAGACGAGACAAGACGGGGGGTAAACAAGAGAGCATAGACACGAACAGTACAGTAAAATAAAACTATCATACAAGGGGAAAACCTACAGAGGTGTATTAAGCAGACAGATAAGGAACCATGATAATGTTTTATTCAGAACACAATATTCTATACACAAGTTTTATTCAGACACAAAAAAAACGAAATCAGATTAAGTTGGTGAAGTCCATTTCCCAGCAACCTCTAAAGCTTTTTATCACTTGTGATAAGAACAGTGCATTGTGGGATTTTGTCAACATATTCCCCCATTTTTCCATCAACATACCAGCTGATCTGTACTTTCTGGTTTGGCCCGTATAAACCAGCATTAAAAAAACATAGGTAAAACATGGGCCCCCACTTTTCATCGTTTCAGTAGGGTACCTCAAACACATTACAAATGGTCATATTACAAATTATTCATTGCATTATCATATGAATTATGCATCAGTTAGCGACTCTAGCGGAAGCCCATAGTGTGACTGTGAGAAGAAACGCTCTATCGAATGTGAAGGCCATCATTATGCATGCGTACACAAGTACGCCCACCTGGTGAAAATACAGTGGTTGCATTTTTGTTTGGTGTTTTTGTATCAGCCTCGTGATTTGGCTGCGCTTCGGTGCTTGACTTGCTTACCTTCACACTGATGTAGAAAGTGGATTTGAACATTGAACATCTGCCTGGATATGAGGTGAACAGGTTCAGAACTACAGGTCTGGATTTTCAATATGAACTGCCAATCAACAGCCAACATACAATGAAAACATGCATTAACTGGTCTTCGTACTTCAGGCAATTTGTAACTCATTTACAAAAGTACCCTGTTTGTGATGATGTGACAGTGTTATCTGCGATCAGGGACCGACTGCGAGAAAAACTTGGCCAGGAATTTCAGGCCCACACTGGCCCACATTAGCTGTACAAAAGGAAACTTGTAGATCTATGTAATGTGTAATTGACCTCTCCGTTTCTGATATGTTATAACATCATGCCATAAATGCTAAATGTATGAGTCTAAAATGAACGGGAAAAGCATAGCCTAAAAACATGAAGCTATACACATATTTTTCACCACACAGCTCTTGTGAAGTCCACAATGCGCAAACAATTTGAAAGAAATGCACCCTCATCACCACAGTTCACATCCACATATTGGTTCAACAGATATTACCCAATAATACAATTCATTTTCAACATGTGAAAGACATTTACACTGCACACAGAGAGGTAATATTGACATTACTTGGTGGCGAGCCAAAGACTCAAAGGGTGCTTAAACTTAATCATAGTCGTCTCACCAGAGTCTGCCAATAACTAAAAAACTAAGTTAATGCAGCAAACCACTAAATGCAACAAACCAATCAAACCACGCTCACATTCCCATGCAAGCACAACACCTACATTTTCACTTGACTACTGGCAAGCTGGTTTCTAAATTGGCATGAAAATAATCGAGGCAAGATGAAATAATATCATGCTGTATGAAATGATCATATTCCTGGGGAAAATAAGTTAAAATAATTGCCAATCAGTCACTAATTATCATGCAACACCCAAAGACATATGTTCTTTTAGCCATAATACATGCAGAATATGTAATAAAAACATTCTCTTTGTTTACATTCAATGCAGGGACATTTTCTTTCTCAACAAAAAAAATGGTCTTAAGGTTTAATGATATTATTCACAGTTCCTAAGCGTCTAAAGCTGTCTTAAGTGCAGCCTTCTACCAGCTAGTGCAATTTAACTTCACATTAAAAAACAGCTTCTGGAAAGAGTCAGCACAAAAAGATGTTCTTTCTGGAACATACCGCTAAGTGAAAACGGCCTTTGTGTTTCTCGCCTCTTTATTACGTAAGACAATCTGTGCCACCTCCATCACTCCAGAACCGTCCCCATGGCCGCCGACAGGGTCATTAAAGGGGATGCCCCCTGGAGTGTCGGAGGGCAATTGTCAGAAGTGCATTATGGTCCCCAGGATGGCCGCTGGTGTGTCATTAGTGTCTGTGCCAGAACACTTGGAGACTAACAGAAGAGGTGTGTGAATGAATCATAACAGAGGGATCTTTGAACAGAAGAGAGGGAGAGATGGCTTTAAATATGAACTGTTATGCACACGTCCATACCATGCTGCCTCATGAGCAGATGAATGTGTCTTTACCTCCCTTGCTGAACATTGCTGATCCCGGAATCCGCACACACACAAAAAAGCTCTCAGAATATTCCGATTTTTATTTTATACTCTTCTAAATGGCTTCGAGGCAGGCTAACTTTTAAAGACAGAGGAGAGTTTTTTGGGAGACAGTGATCAAGGATGCTGTTTAAAGCTGCTTGGAAGCACAGAGAATATAAGTTATATTTCTGTTTTCTGGAAAAAGCCACATCTGCTCCTGTTTTGCTGTGATATTTCAGGCTGAATAACTTTAGGTTTGGATGACTGATATTGTAGGTACAAGAACATTTTGTTACGACTGATACTGATTGGACCCAAATGCAGATACAGACACAGAGGATGAGGTAAAGTAGGGTATTTATTACGCACAGGGACTGGCGCAGGGAATCGATGATGAGGGCAGGAGGCAGGCGAAACAGGGAAGGAAGCGGGCAGGCGGGCAGGACAGCGGGCAAGCAGAGAAGCGGCCAGGCTGGTCAGCGGGCAGGCAGGCAGAGGGGCCGGTGATGATGAGGACAGATGAAGGAGGCAGGCGGAACAGGCAGGGAAGCGGGCAGCAGAGAAGTGGGTTGGCTGGTCCGCGGGCAGGCAGGCAGGATGACAAGCGAGTAAACAAGCAAACAGGCAGGCGAGAAGTGAACCTGAACATGGGGAAAAAATGAAAACACATATAACTGACGAGGAAATAAACACGGAGGCAAAATCGTGGTTAAAGAGAAGTCTAGAGTCTTGTAGCTACCACTGAGGCGGAGACAACAATCTGATCTGAATGAATGAGAAACCGGGGTTGATATACACTGCAGGGCTGATGATAATTGATGGCAGGTGAGTAGGCAGCGCAGGTGTAATAGATCCATGAAATCAGGAGGGAGCTGGAGAATGCCGAGGAGGAAAGCAGTGCCCACATCACACACGGACAAACACAAAACTGACCGGGAGAACAGTAACACAGGGAAAAAGGAAGGGAAAACGCAAGGAAACATAAAAAATATACAAAGTAGCGGCCGTGGCCATAATACATTTCTGACACTGACTAACTATATTAATTAAACATTTGTAATTTGTGATGAACCCTGTAGTTCCTAATGTCAAGTGTCTCACTATTGCATACTGTAGAATAACTGAAATATTTCTTCAGTGTTTCTGGGAATTAACAATGAATACACCAGTTTTCAACTCCCTTCCATAATGTGTGTGTGTGTGTGTGTGTGTATGTGTCCTCGACGAGCTTGTCGAGGAGCGGTAGAGCAACCTCATAAACAGGATTGGGCAAGTTCCGTCTGGGAGGAGGCAAACATTGCCTCGGGTATTAGCTCGTCCCGTGGAGGTGGGTGGTGAGTTTGTGGGGGAGGGTAAATTCAAAAGAAATAGAGGTATAATTGGCTACCAAATTTGTGGAAAATGATTTTTTTTTTTTTTTAAGTATACATTTCCTGATTCACAAACAATTGTTGGAAAATATAGGCAATCAAGGTGTCAATTTGTTGTATTTATTTATTTATACATGGAAATGAGAATAACCCATACATTCACATGAATGTCAACATTCGCAAGCAAGACTTCCTGCACTAAATTACTTATTGGTACATTGCAGTTCTGGCTACAGGAGCAGCTATGAGACCCTCGAAAAAACCTAACCCCAAGGAAAAACATATCAAATTAAATAAAATCCTTTGGTGAGCGTTCATCTGTCTGGCCACGGTATCTGTCACTTGTGAATTCCCCCTCTTCCAAATCCATTTGTAAATGTTCTCACTTGAGCAGAACTTGAGCATCTTCAATCAATGAACGAGTCAAGAAATATTATTCTAAGGTACCATTCATTTCATGTTCTGTACAATTATTTATCTTAAGTATTCAAGATCTGTGTTCTGAATTAACAGCAATAAGGTGATGCGTAAGGTGATGTTTCATAGTTAATATTGTAAAATTGGACAAAAAGCTTTCGAGTTGTTTTTTATTCGAAATTATAGAGTATTTTGTGTTGATCAGGGGCAAGAAATATACAATTATCATACCCACTGTATGTATATGAAACTTTTTTTTGTGTTTTGTTTTCTCCGAATTTAGTGGCCAATTGTACCCTCTATTTACTTAGATTCGCCCACGAAGTCGCCACCCATCCTCCGGGTCAAGCCAATTCCCCGAGGCCGGCAATGACCCACCTCCTCTGAGACAGAATTCGTCCACCTATTGTCTAGGGACGCCCTTCCACTCCTTGGCGAGCTTGTGCCGGCTCACCCTCCACCCTCCCCGCTCCCCCTGGGGAGGACAGCCAAACTCCGCCCCCGATCGGAGCTCTTGGCCAGGGCCAGTCTGGCACAGTCAGGTTTCGAACTATGGCTATGATAGGCAGCTTGCACTTGCTTCGCATGCAAAGTGAGGTGCTTTAGACTGCTACGCTATCTGAGGCCCCGTAAATGAAACTCTTATGATGCCACTGTAGATGTACATAGACAACATAAGAGTTTAGCAAGGGATGCCAGTCTGGAGGAATGGGAGTCATGTTGAAATGGCTTTGATTGTCACTTAAGGGGATATCTGACTATCAAACACAAGAGCACCAAATGAGGAACTAATCATGTTCAAGTGGTTGTCTTAAAAATATTATTATTAATTAATTAAAGCAAATGAATACTGTGGCTGAATTGGATTAATATTACATGCTTTTTAGATACATCACATTTTAATGTCACGCAGGGTGCTTGATTAAAGTCATTTGAACTACAGTATATGAGGCTGGCAATAAGACCTGGAAACTCAGATTTGAATGTCTGCTGACTGAAGCTTTTTCCAGCAATTACCACAGTTACTGTGGCCATCCGCCATCAGCAGGGGGCAGAATCCAACAAATCAAACTGAGAACAGAGAGGCAGCACTTAAAAGTGCACACATCAATTCAATGTTGTGCCCCCTAAACCTCATCTTTGTATGACCTGTGCACATTTGTATCCCTGCATAATGTGCACGTGTACGCACACATTGTTTATGAAGCTGGGGGAATCATTACTCCCCTGAATGCTGAACAATGGCTTCAAAGAATTCTACAGTTTCCATGGAAACGGAAATAAAAGCAATTAAGCGCAATACTGCGAAGAAGCTGATGAGACATTGCTTTTGAGAGACTGCCCCCCCATCTCACAGAATCCCGTGCTCTGGAGCACGCCACCACCTCTTTACCGCATGCACAAATTCTGAATGCCTCTAACATGCACTCTCAGACAGCATCCCTCATAGCATCAGCATCAAAAATCATAATCCCAAATGGTGATGTAAGTTACTGTTAACAGGTTTTCTGTTTTTCGTTTCTGTTTTACCCATAAAATGAATTCCATCCGAAAGTAGAGGCAGTTTTTTGTTGTTGTTGAGGCCTTTAAACGGTGTAACTTTGGGATTATGATTTTTAACAGACAAAAATAGTGCTTTCATCCATTTCAAGCGCAATTTTGACACTAAGTCCCGGAACGACTCATTGACGGATGGGGTGGAATCTCCATTGAAAGGCCTCACAACCCTCTGCATGCTGCATTGGGTGCCACACAGGACCATATGAATGGGATGATTAGCACAACAAAGTGCTCCATTTAATGGAGTGATAGTGATCAAATCGGGTGCAGGGGTCCACTGTAAACTTCAATAGATTCGTTTAAATAAATATACAGACTCCTTTTGTGCTATTTAGTGGTAGCTGCACTTTGTTTCTCTTTGTTGTGGATACCTCAGGGGGAATGGGAAAAAAGGTGAAAAGTATAAAAGTGGTTATGGCCGTCAGCACTGCCTTTTAAACACGTCCACCCCTGCGGTTTTGTGATTTTCCATTCACACACACTGGGCATGAAACAACAACAAAGGAAGTGCTCTTTAGCAGCTGTTCCTGGCACACTGTGCTTGCTGCCTTCACCCAAGCCAACAGCCGCAATGCCGCAATTAGGAGTCTCGCTCCATGGATGACGCGCAGTAATGTTGCCTCAAATACATAGAAAAAGATTAATTTAGAGAAGCATAACCCCTATATACCATAAATAAGAATTACCAGAGAATTCAGATACAGGTGATTCAGAGGATTCAGAGGCTTTAGAGTCAAATGATTCATATTGCGATGATTCAGATAATCATGATTCAGATGTATCAACTTCTTGTATACTCTAGAAAATGATGTGTATGGAGATCCCTTTGTAAATTAGACTTTACAAATGAGTAGGCAAGAAACACTTCACAGAATGTATTTCAAATGGCCCATTCAATCACATTGCATATCACGTTTACTGGCCATTCCTACTGCCTTTTCTGTCCCCAGGAAATATCTCTTCATATTTTCTGTAAATTGTGTCAAATGTGGATTCCAAAGGGCTTTACCACTTTGTTTTCAGTAGATGTAAGCGATTTTGCCATGTCCCCAAGTGTTATCTATTAACTTGTACAAGAAATATAAGCCATAAAATAATAAAATATTCAAAATCTTTCCTCATTATTTTTTTTTCATGATTAGTGTATTTTTATTATTTTATTTAGGATTTTCTTAGTGTCCCTGAAATCATGTTCCACCCTGTTAGTTTGTAGTAGTTCTCCATTAAAAAAACAGCCTATTCCTACAATGACATTAAGGAATTGACATCAATATTCTTGGCGGGGAAAAAAAGGTGCAAGTATCAACACTTGGTTTTATCTACACTTGGTCAAAGTTTTGTGATGTTAATATGTTTGTCCTACTCCGCCCTGTTAGGCTAAGTTATAATGAAAATTAATCAAATTTTATCATTTCAAAACATGTTTGATATAAAATGAAAATCCTCTTCATGTCTTCACCATCATGTTAGCTTAATCTTGATCACTCACAGAGCTATGGCTAACTTAGGCCCAAAATTTCCACCCTGTTAGGTATATGAACCGGACAGGGTGGAACATGCACCTAACAGGGTGGAAATGTTGTCAGAAAATATAGTAAATATACTATTTACAATTTCATACGCATAATATTTGTAATGCACATATAATTGTGATTAGTAATGGTAATGTAATTTGCAAAAAAATATAAAATGTATAAATCAAAGATCAGAGAAGACACATCTCTACTGCTGTGAGGGAATCCTCCAGTGACCCTGAAAAAAGAGACTGAAAAGTGTTCTATTCTCACCTGAAACAAATACTGAAGTGTTCTATACTCAGATTTAAAAAAGAATGAAATCCCCACTCACCCCAACCCCATCTCCGTGACAAACACAGGCACATTTCGATACTTTGTAAACAAACCCAACAACTTTTTAACTGCCACATATTATTGTTATTATTATTATTATTATTATTATTATTAGTAGTAGTAGTAGTTTTAGGTAGGTATATATATTAAACTTTGTTGTGGTTTATTTATATTTTGGTATTTATACGCAATTTGATACTCATGTACGTATTTATATGGGTATAGGCTATTACGTTTCATTCATTTAGTAATTTGACAATAACATCAAATGTTATGCATGTTTTTGTGGCAACTTATAGAGATAGAAGGGGTCAACTACACATAAAAGGTTTGACCAAATTCTGTTGTTATTCACTCTTATTTGGGAAAATAAGGTGAAAGATAAGTGCCAATTCTGAAAAGTAGCACACATTTCACTCAATAACTATTGTCGACACTAAGCGGCGTTATGCCCTAGCGCTGGCGAATTGCCAGTTTCATCTGTCGCAAACGGAATATTTCCCGTCTCCGCCGAGTTTGGCAATTTTGTGGTGCGTAATGAAGGCGTTTGTCAAATAATGAGTTTGCGTTAACGTCCAACTAGACCACCTCTTAGAAAAAACGCTGGCGCTCTGTGCAATTTGGTGACTTTATTGATGCTCATATATGAACATAAGGTTATCTGAAATCACATGATAATGTTTTGTGAATATTGTGAATTTCCCCCCACGTTGAGGCAAATCGTCCAATCCATGGGTAACTTGCAAGCGTAATCAATTCAGGCTCAAATCATGAAAATAACAAATTAATGTGCGCCTTGTTTTCTCCCTCTGATTTGCATGCCAACTTTTCCGCACCTCCTCGCTCTCCTCTTTTGAGAAGCGCTCCTGGCGCAGCCGTGCAAAACTGTCATCCATGTTAGGAAATTGCCAATTTGCTATAGCGTTAGCGCACTGGTATTTAAAGGGATAGAAAATAGGTGTTCTGATTGGCCATTATGAAACTAAGCCCCCACCACACCCACATGCATTTTTTTAAAGCTAATTTTGTGCCAGAACTATCGTCTAATCAACCTCTTAAAGCACCACCTGTTTCCGTCTGGTGAGCCCTTGATGTCTAAGAAAATCTAAATATAGATGTATACATGCATTGTTAACACTTTCAGATAGTTATGTGCATGTCCGTAACAGGGTGGAAAAGTCTCCTGGTCCATGTGTGAATAATATTCCTATAATTATTAGGATTTAAGTACCTGACCTTGACCAATATATTTTTCTGAAAGTCAACCTTTTGTACTTTTATGTACTTTTCCTAATAGAATATAAAAATAGAGAAAAATATATACTTTTTTTTTTCCAAAGGATTTGAAGTCCAAAAGGCACTGGATAGTATGAATGATGCTTAAAAGCAAAAAAACACACAGAACAAATTGGGAATAGATTTGATCTATCACTGCACAATTGTCCTAATGGAACCATATAGTTATATAAATGTACAAATATCATATACATGATTTTCTCATTAGAGGATGAAAAACCAAAATAAACAAAAACATTACTGAGAGAAAAAGTATATTATCTCAGAAACCAAAAGAGAAGTTTTAGCATCTTTTTTAACACAGAGAGCTAATAATATCGGCACCCATGCAATAGTACAAGTTTTTTTCTCTGCCACTTCTCACTTGAGTCCCATTCAAAAAAGCTAATCTCCTCAACTCCCTCTGCCTGTGCACACCCTTTACATCTCTAATGGAAAATTACACGCTTGATAATTCTGGGGAGTAACTTCCTGACATGATCCATTATTTTTTCCCTCTACTGTCAGGTGAACTGGGGTATAATTTGGTAAAGACATGGGAAAAGGCTGGGCCCTACAGTAACAGGTTTCAGCCTCGGTAGTCGCTATGTCATCAGGTGACTATGACCTGAAGGCTGCAGCAGTGGGACACAAATGGTCTCATCCTACCATGTTCATCCCAATAGCACAACAGGTTATCAGTTTTCAGTGAAAAGAATGCCTCTCATCTGATATGCGGTAGGTCTCTCCTGTAGTACTGTGTGCCCTGCAGGGTGTAAAATAGTCACTGGCTCACTCCTGTAGTACTGTTTCGACTGTAGAGTGTAAAGCAGTCAAAGTGCATCCACCACAGCTGCAGTGCTCCTGATATATGGGTGGTGTGGATGATACAGCAGTATCTCAATTCAAAATTGGGGAGAAAATAATTTGTTTTCTCAAATAAAAAATATCTATTATTATAAATATTATTATTATTATTATTCTTGATTTCTACATGTGAGTTGAACCAAGCTTGCTGGGAACACACTTCTGATCGTATCGTCCTGCTTAAGAACGGGTCCCCATGTGGCTCAACCTGTAAAAGCACTTGGCCAGAGTGCATGTTTATTTTAATATATATATTTTTTTATAGGCGGCATGGTGGTGCAGTGGATAGCAGTGTCGCCTCACAGCAAGAAGGTCTCGGGTTAGAATCCAGGCCGGGGGCCTTTCTGTGTGGAGTTTGCATGTTCTCCCCGTGTCCGCGTGGGTTTTCTCCGGGTACTACGGTTTCTTCCCACAGTCCAAAGACATACACGTTAGGCTAATTGGAGAGTCTAAATTGCCCGTAGGTATGAGTGTGTGAGTGAATGGTGTATGTAGTGCCCTGCGATGGATTGGCGACCTGTCCAGGGTGTATTCCTGCCTCTCGCCCCAATGCATGCTGGGATAGGCTCCAGCCCCCCCGCGACCCTAACTAGGAATAAGCGGCTGAAGATGAGATGAGAGATGAGATTAGGTTTTTTTTTTTTTTAGCATAATGGCCTTCTGTAACCAAGGTTCCACTATCTGCATCCATTCTATTATAAAAATAATCAAATAGCCAGTATTAGTAACCTGACATTGTTATAGAATCTTAGTGCACAGTAATGCAGGAGAGATAAACCAGGTAGGTTTAAAAAATACTCATAAAACAGTACCTGCTAATACCCAGTATCAGCCATTTCTGCAACCAAAATACTTTGGCCTTTAGGTCAGTGACAATGTATTTGCTTGTAATAAGTGCATTGGGGGTGTTGTGCTCTAGAATGGGCCCATTGACTGTACCCCCCACCAAAGATCCTGCTGTATTTTCTGTTTGAAGGTTTGATTTGGATAAATCTCTAGAGCAGAATATTTTTCCCTCATACTTCGCTTGATACCACTCACAAGTGTGCACTAACTGTCAAAGCTGCTATGATGCTTTTAATAAAACGCTGGCTTTCTGTTGCTTCATCTATTTGGATAAAAAAAAAAAAAAAAAATCTGCCTCCCAGGTAGCGCATAGGCACTAATTCTTGGCGCAGTAACGTGTCCCTCATTTAGGAATCTAATCCTAAACATGCCAATACAGACTGTGGCTTTAGTGTCGCCCAGGATTTCAGTCAACACGGTTTCCTCCACCTCACTGTGTATGAGGGACTCAAGCGATTGTAGTCTGCAGAATTAGAAACAATGGCAGCTGGCTGCACTAGGGGCATAGCCATGGGTGGGCCTGGTGGGCCTAGAAGTGCTTAATTTGCGTTGTGTGTATTTTTAATAATGAAAGCTGATTTGTTAGGTGTAAATTCTTGTGATTAATCAAAAAACGTAATCAAATATACCACATTTACAAGTATTTAGCAGACGCTCTTATCCAGAGCGACTTACAAGATGTGCATTAATACATGGTAAGAACAATCATAGTTTGCACAAGAGATCAGTGCAGTAATACAGCAATAGACATTGTTGTTGGCAGCTGCATACCATACCTGTAACACTGGGAAGGAAAAGGCTAGTAATTTTTTTTTTTGAGGAGTAAACAAGCATACATATACAAAAAGTATTAAACAAGTAGGCAGTGATGATGACAATTGGCTCTGACCATTTTGTAACAGCTACTGTACATACACAAGAAATACATAAATAGACAAGTCAGTTAACAAGCAAATGCACTGCAAACAAATAGACAAATTCAAATTCATATCATTCAGCAGTCATATCATTCAAGTCAGTGTATGGTGGACTAAAACATGGTCATTCAACAAGACAATCTCTCCCCGACCTCCCTACCAACCTCTTGGTTTGGTTACATCTTGTCCACCCATGCAAGGCCATCCAAAAATGAATTCCTGGTTGCGCCACTGGGCTGTGCGTGTTTTGGAGGATGCATGTTCTAGTCTGGGTATTGACAGAGGACTTTCCTGGGCTTTCCAAATTGGGAGAAAAGTTAGAAAATAAGAAGTAAAATGCTGTTGAACATCAGCATTCCCCTGCATTGTGTATTACATACTCCTTGGGTTCTGAGCAGGGTTGCCAACCGTCTGTAAATTTACAGACAATCCGCAAAAAAATATCTTATTTCACCTTGTCCGTAATTCCATAAAAAGGTTTGTCTGTCTGCAAAAATGTCCCATTTCTACTACAGGGTGATCAAGTTCGCATTTTTTCTCCGCAGTAGAAAAAATGTGAACTTGATAAAGACTGATCAGAAATCAGTTTCAATGTGTTCAAATGCTGAATGGAATATTGACTGTTAAAAAAAACTGTCAAAGACAGCAAAAGCTTCCAACACACTAAAGAAATGATAAATGCTGCAAATATTACAATGTATGACCACAAAAGCCAGCATGGCAGCTTTGCACCATATCATTTTCTTTATTTTATTTTTTTAGAAATATGGGTGTCATTAAAAATATGGCATGTCAGTAAATAATAATCCAACTTAATCAGTCATGTCGGTAAAACCACAAATGTATGGTTAGCAACCCTGGTTCTGAGTGAGTCCAGTTGGATACCTTGATTGTGTTTAAATATGACAAATACTTCTGCTTGGCGATTTTAACATTCATGTTGATAATGCTTCTAATTTATATGCTGCAGAATTTTAAAATCTTGTAGTCTTTCAGTTTTGTGCAACATGTCTCAGGGCCCACTCATTCACATGATCACACTCTTGATCTGGTTCTGACGCATGGTCTCACCTTCAATGAGACAAGATTTGTTTTTTTATTTGCCATTATAGAGCATTTTGAAGCGTGTTGATCAATGGCAATCAATCCCATTTAAATTCATTTTGATCCCATTAAGTAAGAAAATAAAATATGCAAAATGCCAAAGGGGGTGAATATTTTTTACAACCACTGCATATGCTGCCCCTTGACCACATTCATCATAAGCATGACATCTTCTTTCATTGTTATGCAGATGATATGGAATTGTATTTGTCTGCAGAATCTTGTTATACTAGCAAAGTACCTGCTCTCCTTTGTGGATATCAAATACTGCATGTGTCAGAATTTCTGCCAGCTTAATTCTGATAAGACATCATATCTGATACTGGGCCCAAAGCAGCAGAATGATTTGTTTTACTCAGGGCTGGATACTGTGGCAGATGCACGGAGGCATGCCGAGGGGCGGTGATTGAGGGGCGGTACATGGTGTCCCGCTGGCTCCACCCCTGGACCTTAATGGGAAGTCCGGGGCGGACGGAGCACACCTGTCCCAACTTTAATAATATTACAGAGCAGATCAAAGATGTGCCTGTACCTCAAACAGGCGTAAAGTCCCGAATAGGGAAAACGCGCTGGTGAGTGAAGGAATACGATAGAAAGCATTTATTAGATTGACTACCTGGCTTGATTTTTGGACTGTTTTTGGATAACCCCCTGTGTGTACCGACTTTCTGGATTTACTGAGGAACTACCTGGCTTTACAACTTTGGAAACGGACAACGACCACGATAACGGATTACAGACTTATCTTGCTGGCTTTTTCTCCTACCCTTTTTTGTGTTGATTCCCTTAAATAAACCAAGTATATTCAGATTTATATCGTTGTATGGTAATTTTATTATTATTCATTGGCTACGTTGTACACCAACACCCCTGATCCTGCCACAATACCTTAATCCCAAATGTTAAATCTGAAGTTAAAAACCTTGGTGTTATTTTTGATACTAATTTGGCTTTTGAAAAACATTAAAAAGACATCCTGGTCATTTGACTATCATGTAGGAAACTTAAAAAGTAGAACCTTTTTGCCATTTGCAAATACAGATAATGCCATGCATTATTATCAGAAAGATTAGACTATTGCAATGCTATCTATAAAAAATAGTGGTCACTGATAACAAATAGGTAGGCCATTTTTAACAGGAAAAAGGGTAAATATTAAACACAAAATTAAAGAAAAAATGTCAATGTTCAGGTTCCATTATCTTATTCCCCTCCAGAGTTCATTCCTACAGAGAGAAAAAAAAATATAAACTGAGGTTTAAATCAGTGAGACTGTCCTAAATGTATATATATATATATATATAAGTAATATTACCTAATATGTGCCTCAATATCATATAGAGGAGGGAATGATATGTAATACATTGCTTCTAGTCAGTTATAGGGTTATTACTTGCTTATTATGATTCTGTACAGCAAAGTGTAAAGGAGGTTCTCTTTTAGTGATAAAGTACATTTATTTCAGATGGACAGGTCACCTCCTCCCATGAAACTTTACCATATAATTCCATATTTCTGAAGAATAAATGTATTATCATACATTTATCATACAAAACTCCATATGCTCAAAGGGGACAGAGAAAGATTTGACACAATTCCCTTTCCAGGGTGATTCTAAAGTGAGCCACCATCTCCTCTTCTTCTGTTTTCAGGATATTGGGCAGTTGTTTTCAGAGAGGAAGGTATATCTTTGACATACAGTAACTTCTTCTGCTTTGCTCTGTTACTGCACCTGAGTTCCAATCCTTGGGGCTGGAGGAGAAGACATAGGTATTAGATGGGGAGCAGAGACAAAGGCTCTATATGCTTGGGTCTACAGGGAGAATGACTCCATCTCTTAGTTTCCCACAGAAGGTCAGTAGATCTGCAGCCTAAATCCAGCTCACTGCAAAGAGTCCAGGGGCCTCATTTATAAAAAGGTTGCGTAGAAACCATCCTACATTTGATCTAAGATCATTTCTGAAATGTGCGACGATTCAGAGAAAACGAACGTACGCACAAAAAAACGTGCGTACGCCACTCCCCCAGATGTGAAATCTCTAAATCACAAATGATCTTGAAATTGTGCATAGCTGAATGGTTTTAGATCTCCGCCTTGTAAACGCCCCCTAATTAATATCATTAGCATATAAAGGAGCTCGAATCAAAACACAAATCAGATGTGTTTTGCATGCAGGGATGCTGTTTGGGAGCCTTTCCAGTGGCTTTAGCAGTAAAACCAAGTACGTGGCCTGGCAGTCTGTAGCCCAGGCTGTGAACGGGGGGCAGCAAAGGTCCCTGAAGGACGTAAAGAAAAAGTGGTCTGATTTAAAACTGAGGTCAAAATCTCTAATAACTCGTTCCCTTCTTATTGCGCGGTTGGCGATATCTTCGAGAAGTGACAATGATACCATTCTTCCTCTTGCAGACATTTTATAGCCTATAGATTGACTGAAATGTTTTACACGTGTGGAACCATAATATAGATATTAAATAAATTTCCTTCAAGGATGTGTCAATTATGCTAATATGGGTAGTTTTGGAAACCCAATGTGTGTTTTTGTTTTGTTTTCCACAAGTAGCCTAGCTTTTGTTTTAATTTATTAATAACTTTATTGTGCAAACCATTACGTATAGCCTAAGCAATGTGTTCAAACTGGTAATACAACTACAACAGCATCTACTACTACTACGACTACTACTACTACTACTAATAATAATAATAATAATAATGAGGAAACAATTAGGCAGCAGACGACATGTTGGCGCTCTTAGATTTCCGAATACATTTTACATTACATTTACATTTTAAGCATTTAGCAGACGCTCTTATCCAGAGCGACTTACAAGATGTGCATAAATACATGGTAGGAACAATCATAGTTCGCACAAGAGATCAGTGCAGTAATACAGCGATAGACATCATTGCAGGCAGCTACATACCATACCTGTAACACTGGGAAGGAAAAGGTTAGTAAATTATTATTTTTTTAAATGGAGTAAGCAGGGGTATATAGTGTTGAGCAAGTAGGCAGTGGTGATGACAATTAGCTAGATGTACAGAATTCAGTGGTAGTGGAGGTGGGTTTTGAGTCTCTTGCGGAAGATCGCAAGTGATTCCGCGGTCCTGACCGATTGCGGAAGGTCGTTCCACTAGCAAGGGGTCAGGACAGAGAAGAGACGAGACCGTGAATACCTGCAGTACTCCAACATTGCCACAAGGAAACGTGCGTACGCCAAGTTGGAACCTGACGTGGAGCTAAGTACTTTTCCACGTCAAAGACCGTTTTTATAAATCTGAACTTTGGCGTGGATTTGAGCGTACGCACATCAAAGATCAAATCTGTGCGTAAGCATGTTTTATAAATGAGGCCCCAGGTATGGCTTTTGACAAAGACATAAATACAGGGGCTTGATTTCCCAGTCAGCAAACTTGAATGCACAACTGTAATCACACGCACACACACACAAACAGATACACACGCACATGCACACACCCAATAACACACATACACATGCGCCTACCTAATTGCGTACACACTTACAAAGAACAAATGTCTCGCTCTCTCTCTCTCTGACACACAAACACACACATACATACCTTGCCTGTAATTCTGATGAAGCTGTGTAGGTCTCTTTAAATGAACAGACTAATTTGACATCTTTACACTTCCATTAACCATACGGTATATAATCACCGCGTTGTCTCTCAGTTACTAGGATTCAATACATTCTGAAAGACAAACTGGCACAGAGCTGAACAAACTTCTCCCCCGCTCCTATTAGGTCAGCTTCAAAAGGTCTAGGGTGGAGCAACGGCTTTGATGGAATCCTCTCGTCTTTCACCAGGACTTCTTCTGCTCTGTTTGAAGCTGTGATTATCTATGCCACACTGAGTGTGTTTGTTTTTACACAGTAATCAAGACCATTCCAAAACATTTTATCTTACCACATTTGTCTATGAAAAATGGGACAGCCACAATGCTGGCTTTGTTAAATCCAGCTCCGTGGACCCAAATAAGCCTGAGAAAAGCTTGATAAGTGCACATCAGAATCACTCAGGGTTCAGTGTACTAATGAAACAAGGTGTGTAGACAAAGGTTTGCCTTTATCTACCTTGCAACATATAGCTTTCCCGATGCGTGTCCCCACAATATTTTTTTCATATTCACACACAATTCTAGCTGAATATCACACACAGCTGTGCCCTCTCTTCCTATGACTTCTGGGAAATCATTTTGCAATTATGTAGACTTGTTTCTCTTTTTTTTTCTTTAGCAAGATAAAGATTCTCTCAAGACATTATGTTACATTCATTTTGGAATGTGTGCTGCTCCCGGCATGGTTTCTCTCAATTATTTAAACTAAGAAAACCCTGTGGTTATCATGTAGCTTGAAATGTTTGTTCAATAGGGGACTGGAGGTTTCTACCCTGTTTTTGGCACATCTTCTTGCATCATTGCTACATAACATTACATCCATTTGGCAGATGCTCTTATGTATGATGACTTACAAAATGTAAGTCATTCTATGCACATCAGTGCATTCAATATGTTATAGCAGCAGTAACTACATAAAAGGATAGTTAACACTCCTTGAGCCAGTAACAACAAGTGCTAGAATCAACCATTAGCATAATGACCTATCTTTCCTGATGAACATATTCATCTATCCTGCCAACATATCCAGTATTGAACTAAATGGTAAGAGTGCTAGAAAAAAAGTTCACGGGAGTGTCCTGTTACAACAAACAAACTGTCTCTGGACAAACATCACACCAATACCCCATACCGAAAAACCTTTATCACACTTTGTTTCTCTTGGACAGCAGGTTATAAACTTTTTTTACTTGGTTTTGTTTTTGAAAGGATCAAAGAATGGAGGCATCCTGGGAAATCTTATGCCTGGAAGCCATCACTGCTTCCCATTTTCTCTCTGGATCCGAGAGTACAATCAAGTAATTCTCTCGTTACTTCATCTGGAAATTAGCAGAGCTACACACTGCCATAGCATGGCTTAATTCCCATCACAGGTGTTTGTAACAGGTGTTCAGTTAGTTTTCACTCAATTATATCGAGAGTAATTTGGAATTCACACTTTACACAACAACAGTTACATATCAGGTGTGCATATGCATATATGGGCATATGCTTTTGTGTGTGTGTGTGCATACTCCTGTGGGCACATGTGTGTGTACGTGCAAGTGTGTGTTTGTGCTTGTCTGTTTGCACATGTGTTTGTGTGTGTGTGTGTGTGTATGTTACTGTGTGTATGCACCTGTGTTTGAGATGTGTTCAGATCTCTGCTCAATCAGTTCAAGATTTAACCTTCTCCTACCTGTCTGTCCCCCAGCTTCTTGTTCCTGTTAAATTACAGCGATCTGATCAGACAGCTGAACTGCTCAAATCATTAGGCCTCTTTATTTAATGAATGGAGAGTGCCAGACATGCACTTTACATAAAGACAGAGGTAAATTGATTTCGCAGGCATTGATTTCCCCAGGGAAATGTATGATGGCCTGCTGCCTCAGATACGAGGAAAGATGTCAGATCAGGCTGTCGTACATATCCCATCATAATGTTTACACACACCCAATAAACATCTGCAAGAGCACATTTAAATATGTCTGCTTTTATTTATCTATCTATTCATTTATTCATATTTGATTTATCAAGGTGGGCATGAGGGTTCCCTCCAGGATCTTAACAGATCACTGGTCACCAATTCAGACTACAAAATCAATATTCCACACAACTGTTAAAATTATGAACAATAATCCCCATAAACTGCTTATGGTAAAATACAGAAAATTGCAAATCCTTACTATAAAATGTTTAGCATATTCTAGCGAAGGAATTAAGATACAGTATACAATATAATTTCTGAACTAGTTTTTGTGTGGGGAATGATAATGCTGGTCAACAAAAGATGCTTTGCGGAGGTCATGTTATGTCCATGTTATGGAACTATAGAATAATCAGATAAAATGATCACAAATTAATAATCAGCTGTCAGGCAAGAACATAAGAGCATAAGAATACATAATGACGAGAATAGGACATTCAGTCCATCTAAACTCGTCATGTCCTAATCCAGGCTGGGTTTGTTTATTGTGTTGGCTAGCTGGAAATATTGTGCAGTAATATATGGCATGTTCTAATCTTGAACTGTCACAACTTGTATGCCTTATACTTTTCACTTAAAATAATATGCAAAATTCAATTTTTGCATAAAATAGTTATGACAAAGAATTACTACCCCCAATTTTGTCCCCCAAAGTGGAGTGTGCTATTCCCCTTTAGGGGGGTGTCTTTCCAAAATGAGAATATTTATGCCAACTTCTTTCCAAGTACCACTGCAGTACACCTGCTTCAGGGTAGCTTTGTTTTTTTAATACTAGATCCCACTTTGGCCCGTCCTTGTTACTCATGTCACACTGCATAATGTATCCATTTCAGGTAGGGAATGGGGCCAGGCTGTCACAGTTCCCGCGTTTCCTCCTGGCTTCTCTTTGGCTGTGCTTTCACATCTGTCGCACGGCCTCCATTTAGAATCTGTGTCCAAGGCAGTCCGCTGCCACCAGCACTAATGTGGAATTATTAGTCTCGCCACTGAAACAATGAAAGTGTATTAAACAGTCTCAATATCTATCCCTTTCCTACTCTATTCCCCTTTTTCTCTTTTCCTCTATATTTGCTGCCATGCTGTGATTGACCACGGTGGGTGGTGATGGGAAGAGGAGCTAATGAAAAGATATGAGGTCTCCCTGATGCTGTATATAAAAAAATAAAATAAAACAACAGGCCAGTAATAAATGTCCCTGAGTGGATTTCAGGGCTGTCACTTCTTTTATGATCCTGTGGATGATACAATAGGTCAGAAAACAGAATGCTTTCAGCATCCTCCTGAGGTACTGGAATAGAGAAACTGATCTTAAGAAGAGTGGTCAGAGCAAAGGGACAGAGCGCTGTCAGAAACCACACCACAGCATCTGCACAGCTAGGCTCTGTTTCCACTGAATTACTTTAAAAAATATATATATACTGTATTTAAAGACAATGTAATCAATACAACATAAAAATATGGTCTCGTTAATCATTAACGATTGAAACATTACCAAAACGTTATTAACATTGCTGTTCCTGTCCTTAACTAGATGGCATCCACCCCCTACAAATGAAAACAACACTTTATATTAAGGTCCCAGTGATTAACTAAGGCCAATGATATTAACATTTATTAACAGTAATTACTTTTATCAACAGCATTATTTATTGTTTAGGGATTGTGCTACAGTAGACCCTAATGACTTCTGAGTGCTCTTCATCAGTGGATGTAAAGCATTAGTTGATTAGTTGCTCTGCTGTGCCTGTTCCAAGTCATTTATGAGCAGTACAGTGTATACTTTAGGACAGGTACTGCAATTCATGTGGATAATGTTTTAACAATGTTTTAATATTGGTTGATTAAAGTGACCTTGGTATAAAGTGCAATCTGTATGTTGTTAAGAAGAGGTGAGTAGCATAAACTTTTGAACGGGCACTTGAAAATAATAATGTACTATTAGTAATGTGCACGGCAAAAAGAATGAATGTTAATTACAATGAATTCTCAATTAATGTTAATATTAACACTGTGTTAATGGTTAATTGACTGAAGCATCACATAAAACATTACAATTAATGTTTTTCAGCAGAGTTGCACTTGTATGTGCTTGAGTGGTGCAGGGAGGATAAGGAGGAAAAATTGCCAGGTCTTGTCTCCGGCAGACTCATTTAAAATCTCTCGGCCATTTTGTCACTGTGTCCAATCTTGGTTTGGGGACATTCCACTACTCTTGACAGCCGATGAATTGTTTTGATTGTTCCATAACGGTCATCGAACAGTTTCATTCTGAGAGACATGTCCCCACCTCCGTCACCCCCTCTCTGACACACTGTTCCTTCTCTGGGACTGCACAGTGCACTGAACCCACCGGAGTCTGACATGCACAGCTGTTGTGTGAATTGGCACAAATTACAGATATAGATACTTATGTGAAATTCACCAGGTGTGTAATGCACAAAAGTCAAACTCACCAGTGTGAAAAGGACTGTGAATGCACAAAAACTTTTCAGTCAAGGGTGAAAGGCATTGATGTAAATAGCACTAGAGTGATACAGTGTGAACTCAAGTGAACAGCACTAGTGATACTCACAAGTGTGAAAAGTGTGTTTGTGTATGAAACTTTTCAGTGTGAATCCTACCAGGGTGAAAGGCATTGATGTAAATAGCACTAGAGTGATACTCACCAGTGTGGAACTCACCAGTGTGAACAGCACTAGAGTGATACTCACTAGTGTGAACAGCACTAGTGATACTCACCAGTGTGAAACTCACGATTGTGAACAGCACTAGAGTGATACCCACCAGTGTGAAAGTCACCAGTGTGAAATGAACACATATAAAATGCAGATATATGAAATATTGACATATGAAACTCACCAGTGTGAAAGTCAACGTGGAGTCAAATTAACGAATAAAAATGTGTGACGAGTAAAAATGTTGATTAAATTCAGGCTCCTGACATTCCTTTTCTTTCTTCATACATGTTTAACTGCACCAACCTGCCGTCCAGGCCCTGGAAACTCACGGACAACTCTGCTGTTCTCAACTATCTGTTCACTGGTTTATTCTATTTGAACTTGGGCTCGAAACAAGTTGACATTTTATTAAGCTGCTAAATGAGTACTGATCTGTATTTTACAACTACAATCAAAATGGTCTTTGTTAAAGAGGTACAGTATGAGGATGGAGGCGTGTTGGTCTACTAAAAGATAAGTGCTCATTTTTTCATGGACTTATTTAATTAATATCTGATCCTTACATTTAGGGCATCTGTCTCAGTGGATCTAGCTAGTGGTTCAATTAACTATTCTTCTTGTCCCATAACACTGCAATAATTGAACAAATATTGATGAAACACTTGAGTACACTGTCTATTACTAACTTGTTCAAGAGATACAAATGAACAAGAAAGAACAATACGCACCTAAGCTTTTAACTTGCTATTTGCACAACTTTCTATTACACTTTCAATTTTTTCTATTACTATTACACACAAATCCAGGTCATAATTAGAACCCAATTAATTGCATCCCTTAAAACTCCATCAAATATCTGGGGGCACATTGCGGTTATGGGGGTGACGGTCAAGGAGAGGGAGGCAGGATGAAGAGGAAGGGGAAATTACCTCAACCACCACCTGGCTGGGTGAGTGATACACAGCCACCATTCTGCACCAGAATGCTCACCACACATCATTTGAGGTGTGGAGATCAATATTCAATTAACAGCTCAATCCCGCATCAAACCTGATTAACTGTTGAGGCTGAAACTGGTAGAGTGTACACAGCAAATAGCCTAGAGCAGGGCTGAAAATCACAGTGCCTCAATATCCCAATATAAGGCCTACTGTACCGCAGCTTCCATTGCACTGAGACCAAGCCCCCACCACTCCCCACCCCACCCAAGGAGAGTATGTGAGATCCCAATACTGGTGACAAGTTATTTCCTGTCCCGTATTCTGTTCTGGTAAAATGTTTCTCTCTTCCCCAGCAGGAATTAATCTTGAGCAGGGTGATTATAATTAGGTAAATTTCTCTTGCCTTTGTGTTGTGCTGGTGCTTCGAGTCCGGGAGTCGCCTCTATCAATCAGCATTACAGTGGGCTCCCAACAGTAGAGTGAAAAGGCAATTTTACGGTGAGTGAGGTGACAAGATGCCAAAATACATGCAAATATGCTGTTTTTGAGAACTACTGGCACACTTTCTTCTACATCAAATACACCAAGGCATCATATCTCATCTCTTTTCATAGGGTTACAGGGAATTATGGAGGACCCTGGAGAAATAGTTTTCTTATCAGACACTATAATTCAAGGCAGACTTATGGCTACAAAATTTAGTTCCCTAATTATAACCCTGCACTGTCTGCTCATTCAGTTATAATTAATAAGCTGCAGTGCGCAGTAGTGTTAGGTTATTGCAATGTAATTAGGACATTAGCATGTATCAGTAAGTATGCCAGATGCAGTTTGCAATCAAATAATGGGAATGACTTGGCAAGGCTGCAGCGACATACTGTAAGTACTGTATGGGGAAACGTTGATGGGTCGCTCCAATATAAGTGAGAGCTCATTGTAAGACGTGGATAATTACTGAACATTTCAGACACGGAGGACAGTGAAGCTGTCTAATGAACATCCTTTTTTTATACTGTGGATGATGTAACTAAGCAACACACAGCCCCATTATGGCCCATTAATGTTTCATTTTATGACACTGAGTGATCTTTTCACTGGAAGGGACAAAATGTATCAGTTGTAAAGGTCCTTAATGCATATCGTTTCTCTGGGTAGGACTGACATCTTACAGGTGGGAGTGTGGGCCTGTGGCTGAAGAGTTGAACTTATAATAAGAAGGTTATAGGTTCAAGTCTATAGGGAGGTGAGGTGCCACCCCTGCGCTCTCACGCAAGACACCCAAAATGAACCTCTGTAGCATGCAGGTGTATTTTGAGTGATGTGGGGAAATAATTTTAGATCAGGGTATATCCTCACAGAATAATGAATGTAATATCACACACTGTTATGTGACAAGGATGCCATTCAAACCTTAAATCTGCACAATCATTAGTTTTGCTCTCTCTCTCTCTCTCTGTCTATTTTTCTCTTTTCATCGCACAGCAGCTCTGCAGAGAAAAACAGCTGAAGCCAGTCCTTGCGCAAACCAAATCGGCATGATTCGAAACAAAGAAAAAACCTTCTTGCTTTTTCCCAACACTTTACAAGACAAACGCTCGCTCACTCTCTCGCCTACAACAATAACAAGATATGACAGCTGAGATGCTGTGCCAAAATGAACATGAAAGGAATGGGCTGACTTTTCTTTTCTTCTTCTGCTTCTCTTTCTCGTACCACATATTGCCTTTTTTGTAATGACAAGGATACAATCTTTGCTGTTGTTTGTTTAGACAGAAAGCACCGTTTTCAGGCCTCTGAATGAGCCCTTTAAAAGTGAAAAGATTTTAAGTATGTAATGCATGTGCAAATGCTACATTTAAGTGCTGGAGAAATAGCCATGCCATGTCACATTTAGCCACAGGCAAGAGGGGGAAATATGAAGGGCAAAAAAATTAAAAAATAAATACAATTAACATGGCTTTGAATTCTGCACAGTTAACCTGGCGAATGGCCGTAACCCATGCCTGCCAGTGTCAACAGCTCTGAGGGTTCGTTCCATTATTCGTATCATTCATTCTTTTCATATTTCAACACATGCTGTGTTTCAGGCTGTTTCAAAACAAAAAATGCAGCCCACGATGGACAAACCCAAACCGTATTTTGAGCTGGCCATAGGTATTCGATATGTAGTCAGTGGGGCCTGATTCCTCTCTGGTCGCTCAGTGAGGTACATCCCATAACCCCTTTTACCCACTGCAGAGCTGAGCCCAGGCTAGCTGGAACCTCCTTCCTGGACACAACTACCTGGACTTTGTCAGCAGTGTAAGGCTTCAGTTCTTCTGAAAAACGGACTATGGCCTGAGTTCTATCAACAATTGTCCTCAACTTTAAACCTACAATTGAAAGCAAATGTTGGTTATTTTTCTTCACGGATTGGCAAGTTTTTTTTATTGATTGCTAAAATCACAAAACCGTTCGTCTAGGTTTTTAACTGCCGCCCGGTAAAAACTGACACCTCAGTCTGTGCCTCAGGAGACGTGAGACTGACATTCTGCTCCAGGCCTCTATGTCACAGGGAACCCCTACTTCCTTTCCATCGTGACCATTCCCAGTCTGTTGGGTGCCAGGACTCGCTCAGCTGTGGTCTCAAAGTGCCTCTTCGCACCACAGTTTATTTTTGCGCCAAACAAGGAGCAGGTTGTTTGTGGTGCCAACTAAGTCCCACTGGTGGGGGAGGGGGAGACAACAAATCAAAATAAACCAAATCCCACTTGAAAGGTGCCTCAAAAGTGGCCTCTCTAGCTTTCATAACTTACAGCCTCTTTGTATAATTCCCTAGAACGGCTGATACAGCTGCTCTGCTAAAAGACGTAGTCTGCCTGAGAGTAATGCCTTCTTGTTCCAAGGGGTCACTGCCGAGGGGCCATTGGTACTATACACACAGTACTATTAGCATCGATGCAGCAAGGGTGAAAATCATCCCATTCTATTACACATGCCCTGTACTCATTCATACTATGGAGACCACACTACACATATTCTGGTTTCAATAATTGGTGGCTAATACCACCTCTAATGGACCTTGGTTATTTAATTTAGAGTATTGATGTATTATTAATGATTATACAATTATTTATTCATTTTATGTTCTGAATCTACTGCAACAGCTACTGTAACCATCTCCCAAAAGGCATACTCTCTGTGCATGCTTTTCTTGCCTAATTACCATGGGAACTGGCATGCTCCTTCTCAGACTTGAGATGGGATGTTATTGCTGCCACCGCATTATCTTCTGCCCCGTGCGATGCACACACTGCATGTTATGTAATCACCTGGCTTAACAAGGCACCGTACATGCCACACTCAAAGTCCAAACTGAGTTTCTCTGGTGCAATTTCCGCATCTCCCGGATGGATAAATGACAAAACTCCCTTCTGTCTTAATTAATTTTAGCAATAGGGTGCATAACATTATTAGTATGGTGATGAGAGTGTTTATAAAAATAAATACATAAATAAATAAAATCATTGTTCTTGTTTTCCAGGAATAGAGAGCAGATCAAACACATTTATCCAGCTCTTGTATGCATGTCTCTATATGTATTTACTGTGGACTGTATGTTTTTATTATGGATTATTGGATATTATATGGAATATTGCTTAAAGGCTTGTCCTTACTATTCATTTGATTTCCCTGTGGAAAAGATGGCCTTCTGAGATACCAGTCCTCCCCAGGGAGGACATTGGTATCCATGTTATACGAATGGGTTGCAGTGAGGGATCACTGTCAGTTGTGGAATAACGAAGCCAAGCCTTTTTGACCTTAGGCGTGACAGGGAAAGACCTCAGTTAATCAAATTAATTTTTTGCTCTAGTGTCTACCTTGAAGGTAAGTAAATTTCAATTGCAGCAGCTATTTACAGACATACAGATATTCTGTGTACTAAACTTGGTTAATATTTTATTTTTCTATTTTATAACTACATTTGTCTGTAATCGGATAGAGAAAATTAGACGGTGCTGTCGGTTTGATAATAAACTATAACTGATAAATAACTGCACTGCAACAATGTCCAAAGGGCTTACAGTATGTCCAAATTTTTGCCAAGAAGGTCATGAAATGCTTTTTTTTGGTTCATTTTGTTTTACAAGGCACGTTGTAGACACGTAGCAATTTAATATTGTGGCAGCCCAATGGGCTGCACAAGGAAATGGCTGCCGGGTCCTTCGACACATGGGAGCCAAAACACTACATTTCCCAGCAGGCCACAGAAACACCTGAGCAAAGTCAAGGCAACGGGACTAATGACCAGCTGAAGGCCATTTCAAGGCCTATTTAAAGGGCTGAATCCCATTACACTGGGAGAGGAGTAGGAACGTGTTTGGGAAGGAGTTGCTGTGTTTGTTTGGATAGTGAATACCTGTGTTTGTTTGGATAGTGAATACCTGTGTTTGTTTGGATAGTGAATACCTGTGTTTGTTTGGATAGTCTTTTTTAACCAGCCAGGATTTTGAAAGAGTGTTGGAGTGTGTTTTTTTGTGTATGAACTTGGATTGTTTTGAGGACCCCCTTTGGATTTTGACTACGGACTGGATTGCGGAACTGACTTAGATAACGGAATTGGATTGGACATTGACAACGATAAGGATTGCGGACTTTGTGTGTGTTTGTATTCCCCTGAAGACCCCACCCTTTGTTTTGTGTTTGTCAGTATTAGTTAAATGAATAATTGTTTTGTGTTTGAATACTGCCTCCTCTGGGTTCGTGAACTTGCCTACGCCCTCTGCAAGGTCCGTGAGTGTCGCCCAACCCCTGGGGACACCACAATATATTAACATTAATTAAGAATGAATAAACTAGAATAGCTTGGATTGATAAGTCTACACCCCGCTGAGTTAGTACTTAGATAATGCGATGCTAAGAGCTACTGCTAGACTCATACAGATTTAAGGATGAATGCATGCTGATGCTGAGTTACCCAACCCTCACGTTTTGGCTTGAAGCTTATTAGTACCCACCTGTAGTTATTACCAAAACTAGGCTACTACACCTGAATTGCAGAGTTGCAAAACCCTCATGCTTGCCTTGAGTCTCAAGCTTTATTATTAGGCTACCAAAATTAGTAGTAGGCTACAACATTATATCAGTGATAATAATGTGGCTAGCTTCCATGGTGATGTCTGATTGATGTTTGTTGGGGGGCACACCCAAATGCCAATCTCGCCTAGGGCACCCAAATGTGTAGAGCCGGCCCTGTGCCACCTATTTCATCCTCGAGTGGTAGTCCTGCAGAGGCCAGCTGTCACCATACAGGAGGTCCACGAGCTCAGCAGTAGGACTTCGTAGCCCACAGCAGGGACCCACAGACTTCATGGAAAATGCCTGATGAAAATGACAGACAAAATCGCAGTCCCCCATGGCAGTTCAAGCACTTTGTGTGGTGTCCGGGTGAAATAGAGGAGACGTCTGCCATTTAGTAGGGGGCAGTGCAGCAAGTTTATTACTACCTGGTTTGGGATACTATGGCTAAATGGGCTTGTTTTTGTTGTTTTATGACTTGTTGTGTACTTTGTGCAATTTGTTGTGCTCATTCGGTTTCTCATGACTAATTGTTCTTTGTTATGTGAAATGTAAAGGCAAGTGTATTGCAACCATCAGGGTGAAGCACTTTATTGTTGATGAGGTTGGACATTGCGCTGTATAATAATTGAGACACTTGACAGTCTCCTGTGGTCTGTTAATGTCATCAATGCTGGTTGCATGAAGCAGTAAGATTGCTGATGCTTATTACCTACCCAAATTTCCATCTTGGCATGAAAAAAAAGTAAGATTCAGTTTTCGGATACAAAATAGATTGTTTCAGAATGATGTACAAATGTTTCAATCCATGTGCTTCTATTGTAGGTACAAGATTTTAACTGGAACCTGTTTTTGTTTTTTTATTGTCCAGTCAAATCAGCCCTCAGGCTGCAATGTTGTGCTCTGGATCCTAGCTATAAAAATCTGGATTTTTTTATTGTAGAAATACAACCACGGGTTATACTGTATAATGAAATGCAATGTTGACACCTCAGTCACCTCATATTAGATTCTGTAAGACATACCAACATGTACTGTATGTACTGACATGTGCACATACACTATGTACATCTTGCATCATGGTCTTGCAATCTTTCTCTTGTACTTCTCATACATATTGAGTAATAAAGTGTGTACCAGGTATCTAAGTGTTGACAAAGTGCTCTTCAAATTGGGGGAATTCACCATTTAGTGCCACTAGCATAACTAAATATTCAATAACAAAATAAAACCATAAAATATAAACTTTAGCTACTGTGTCTCATTGCTGAGTATTTAACAACAAACACATGATCTCATAGTGTATTCTACTGATTACTAGAGACATCAAGTAGTAGCATTTAATTTAATTTCTGGATTAATGGACTAATCAAAAGCCATATTGCTTTCAATGGGTTGACCTCCTTGAGTAATATTGGCTTGCGGCTACATACCTGGTACGATAATGAACCAGCTATTAATGTCAATAAAACATGCATACAAATACTGGTCTGTGAAATTGAAATCTTTTTTTATTTTTATTGCATAGGATTAAACTAAAGGAAATAGGATTTTTTAATTCTTGAAAAAAGGAAACCCCCCCAAATCTATGGTGTTTAGAAAACATCACAGATGCATTTAAGCCATAATATCTTATCATAAATATCGTAAAGGTCATAAAATTACACTCATATCCTAATTAATTGAGGTGTTGGGCAGAGGGGTCCATGGTAAATTAAAATAAAGCTTGCAACACTCATAAGCTTCGAAACACTATTACTGTGTAAAACAGAGAACATTTTGATCT
Source organism: Aldrovandia affinis (assembly GCA_029706075.1). NCBI lineage: Eukaryota > Metazoa > Chordata > Actinopteri > Notacanthiformes > Halosauridae > Aldrovandia > Aldrovandia affinis. The sequence goes on along the minus strand of JAINUG010000033.1, from coordinate 6,064,594 downwards.
TCTAGGATATTTTGTAGACCTGTTTGTTTTACATAGTAAAGGTGTGTGTCAGATAAGTGCTGCAAGCTTTACTTTTTTAGCATAAATATCCAGTCAACCTGTAAATTCCTATGTCATCTTAAATGATCTCAGCAGATCTAGGAGTAAAGTGCAGTGATGGAGGCAAATGTAACTCCTCAAAATTGTGATTTTTACTCACACCTGGCAACCCCATCACCTGGATGAGGAGGTTTTTTTCAGTGTGCTCTGTTGACAGTGGGTGATGATTTGGCAATCAAAATGATTTGAGTAAAAACACATCTTCTGGCCTGTTGTTTTTATGATTCCAGCACACCTGCTAAATCGTTCACTACTCCCAGGTCTGTTCCGCTTGGGAGAAATAAAATGTCAGAAAAGAGCTGCAGGTTAATAATGGCATTGCGTTGTTTCATCAAGGTTACCAACAAATGTGGGTGCTTGAGTGTGTGCTGTTGGCCTTCAGACCACTGAGGGTGTTCCATGCATCTAGTGAGCAACCATACCATAAATTAGATGTATCATTGTGATTGGTCAACTGGAATGTGTAGATTGCTGGATTAGTTCCCTTGGTTGGGGACTCAGGTCTTTAGCTCAATGAGCTAATCGTGTCTCTTGTGGCATTGTGATCCTCGGTTTGAAACTCGCTGCAGGCAGAACCAACTCCGTTACAATGGTGCCATGGCTCGGATCATACGACTGATGTCTATTGGTCGGGCTGTGGTTGCTGCTGCAGGAGTTTCAAGGGGGAGTGTAGTGGAGCTTGGAAGATGTGAGTTAAGCACATGAGCATCCGCTGCAGAAAGTGACATCTACAAGAGTACAATTGGTTCTTTTAGCTGGGGACATGGGTCTTTAGCTCAGCGAGCTAATCATGTCTCTTGCTGTGTTAGGATTCTCGGTTCGAAACTCGCTGCAGGCAGAAGCAACTCTGTTACATTGGTGCTGTGACTCGGGTCTTTAGCTCAGTGAGCTAATCGTGTCTCTTATGGCCTTGGGATCCTCGGTTAGAAAATTGCTGCAAGCAGAACAAACTCTGTTACATCTGTGCTTACTTAAGTATCTCCATTTTTGCTAATTACTCCACTACATTTCAAAGGCAAATATCATTCTTTTTACTTTACTACATTTCTCTAACACCTGCCATTCCTCATTACTTTGAAAAAAAAGTTTTGAAATTCATAAATGACCATGTAACATCACATATCCCTGCAGTAAATTATGCACATTGTACATTCAAAGTTTGAGCCAACCAATCAGAGCACGTGCGCGCAAAGTGGCTGATTGTCTGTTGTTTTGACTTGCGGCACCTGTGACTGAAACCGCAAGCATTTCTTCAACATGGCAGCTGCAGCAACTTCACTGGAAGAGACTCCTGTGCTGGTGACTGGAAGCCAAACACCAACGTCAGACAACTCCCCCAGCATCCATTGCCGTATTTGCAAACTATTTTTAAAATGATCCAAGTGTTAAACGACTCCTACAGGTTTAAATGTCTTCTCTGCATACCGCTGAAAGAAATCTTGTCCTTCAAGAATTCTCCTTCTAATATATGCTATTTAACCTGAAGAAGCACGTTGAGGTAAGTAGCTAACATTAACATTAGTTAGCTAACTGTTACATGACCAAGTTAGCTCAAATATAAAATATTCATATGTGCTGAAATGGAAAAATATTAAAATTAAACTTTGATTCCCATTCCATCTAGTTAGCTAGCTAGCGCTAGCCTATCAATAGTTGGCTAGCTAGCTAGATTGCCAACCATCGTAAAAATAGTAAAAACATGGTTTATACTAACGTTACATGCGTAACATAATGATAAAAACTAGTTGGCTAATTTGTTATATTAAAGTAAGTTCAAGAGGAATACATAGAAACTTAGGTTTAGATTAATTATTTCAGTAATTATAATTATAATCAGTACATATTGAGTGAATTGAGTACATTTCAATTTGTAAGCTGTGTAATGTTTAGCACCTTAATGTGTATATAGCAGGCCTTTAGCTAATTAGCCTGTAACATTATTGCAATAGACGTTGATCATCATAGTATTATCTCATCTTCTTTCTGCTAAAGTTATGAGCTTTGGCAAAGTACAGGCATGCTCAAAGCAGGTCATGTTACGGAATTGGCTGGTAGAGCTGAAATTGGTAATTGGTGTTTTAGGTCAATTTAAGTTCAGTGGGTAATTTAAGATTGCTGAATTATGTGTAGAGTAGTTTTGCATTCAAATAGTATAAGCTGCTAAAGGGTTGTTGTTTATGTCTTTTCAGAGAATGCATTGCAATTACTTGGAGAAATATATTGCCATGACATCGGCTGCACAGAAAAAAATATCAGTGACTGAGACAGCTCCCTTGACCCTCAAGCAGCTGTGAGAAACCAAGCAAGTCTCTCAGAGGGCCATCGACCATGCTGTGTTCATAGTCCAGAGTCCCAAACCCTTTAGTTTAGTGGATCAACCAGCATTTAAATCCCTAACTCCACTCATGTCAATAACCTCTTTGAGAACCAGCTTCTTTTGAAGTTAAACAAACAATTCTGTACATCTGTGAAATAAGGGAGTATCTGGGTTGTTGTACTGTGGGGGAGGTCTAAAAGTTTGAAAGTTCCAAGTAATCTTTGATGTAGTCTAGTCAGACCTAAAATGAAACATTTCCATGAGTACCAAGAATGACTTCAGATTTCTGACAATTAAAGTTCTTAAACAACAAAGATTAAACCTAACAATAATCTTTAAGGGTTTCTATGTGTTTTTGTCTTAGGCCCACTCCTATTAATCAACTCAGATAGTTTTTAGGTCCCTAACTGGCTTATTTGGTATTTTAGAATTGACATGCAAATGCCCAGATTTCACATATCACTTAAAACCACTGAATTTTACCAATTTAAAAGATACCAGGGTGGATTTAAAATATTGTGAGTGTGCTGATTATTTCAAAAGTGAATAATGTTTTGAATCAAGATTGGTTACAATGATGGTAAGTGATCTGTGAAATCCAAGCATTTGCATGTCAATTCTAATGTACTAAATAAGTAACTTGGGGGCCTAAAACCTGTTTGGGGTGATTTATAGGAGTGGGACTAAGTCAAAAAGACACAGAAACCCTATTTGTGTGAAATATCCCTTGAACTAGGTTATATACAGTATGTAAGACTTCAACATTTTCTCCAAATACGGCCATGGGTGTTGGGGTGAGTTTATCTTCTGGCATCTGGCTTCCAGGCAGACAGACACAGACAGATTGACACACACATGCAAATGCACACATAGACACACACACATACTCAAAACATACAAGAAATTGAAAACCCCTGTTTATTTCAGCTCTGTGGTCACTCAGAATGTGCACAACTCTTTCCAGGATATGTACATCATGAAATGGATCCTCTGCATGTTGACTATTCATGAAATAAATGTATATCCATACCAAACTGATTTAATGAGCTCTTATAATCGGGTCTATGCATCCAGTGGATGGCATTAGAGCCTTTTCACCTAAGCCTTCTAGATTAATGCATTGAAGAAGGAATAGAGGCAATCACAAAAATAAGAAGATATTGTAGCGAGCATGCGCAGTGGGGTGCAACAAGAAGACGACTGGAGGCAAGCAGTAAATTCAATGTGGCTATGTGCGTCATACACCGCAAAGCCCCATAGCCACTTTATTCTAACGCATGGACACATTGGAAATTTAAGACTACGTCACACTGGAAGTACCATCAACAATGAACACACATTACAAATGAAATACAGGCAACCGCACTAAACAAGAAATAGCCGTCGGTCACAGTGGCGTCACTCACCACGACCATCGGTTTTGCACACACACAATTATCAGAAACACACACACAACACACACAAGGTTTTTAACACATAACAAAAACTAACACCGGGGGGAACAACCAAACACACAACAATGTTCCCCCACAATGCCCCGCACACATATTTGCATAGGGCAACCCCCCTGGATCGCCAGAATATAATAAATAGCCTACAATTATTTACTTTTACTTTTGATACTTAAGTACATTTGAAAGCAAGTACTTTATTACTTTCACTCAAGTGTAAATTTAAATGTAGTACTTTTACTTTTAATGGAGTAATAAGTAATAATTTATCAGGGTATCTCTACTTTGACTCAAGTAAAGGGTTTGTGTACTTCCTCCACCGCTGATTGTTATTACGAATTGAAAATATCAAGCCAAATGGGGAGACTTGTTAAAGCAATGGCAACAATCACACCACTAGTCTAAATCTTCCTCTGAGCGCACGCTTTGCTACGGGGGTTATAACACTACTGTACAGTCAGTCTGCAGGTTAGTCGGCGTTACGGACTCAGATTGTTTTAACAGAGATGTCATGGGGAAGTACGGGTCGCTGACAGTGTGCTGAGGAGCGGAATACCATTTCGACTGGATACCCAGTTCGCGCATAATGCGGGCACCCGTGAGTCTCCGTCTCTCCTGGGAGCGTAGGTAGGGCTGGCAGTCACGGTTCTTAGCCAAGGATATAAGCATTAACTGTGTGTCGAGAGCGAGGAGAGCGGTGTCGCGAGGAGCTTTGCTAATCCAGTTTGTCTTTGCTGTCAAGGGTGCGTTTTAAGTGCGCCGAAGGAAGAGAGCAGAAAAAAACAAACAAAATCAGAAACAAATCACGGAAAAAACCTATGGTTGGAATTTGGGTTCTTTCTTCTTCACCAATGCTAAAGGAAATATGCAGCGAAGCCTCACTTTGCTCTGCACCAGTTTTCTGGGGCTATGTTTAGGTTCAAGTTTCCCAACTAATATAAATATTGGTGAGTATATGCTAATTTAAATCGCATGGACATTTGTTAGTACCGTGTTATTTTTGCAAACAGTAAGATGAGTGGTATTCAGACCACCGAGATGTCCAAAAGTATTTAAAACTGATATTCTAAAATATTTTTATTGTTATTAAAGAGGATATAATTTGGAACTGTATGGATAAATCTGACGGCTCTGGTGATCCGGACTAACTGGCATTTATGCGAAATGATGGGGTTTTTTTTCGTTCGCAGGGGGATTGTTCCCTACCGACTCCCACGAATATGAGGTCTTTCGGTTCGCTCTTTCTCACCATCAGGATATCCCCAAACTGGTGCCCCAAGTGGATATGGTCGAAATCGGGAGTAGTTTTGCAATGACGTATGCTTGTAAGTATCTCATTTTGATCTCTGTCTGGATTTCAGAAGGAAAAAAACACATAGATGAGACTTTTTCACCCAAACACTGATGTGTAATGTACAGCGCAACATTACATATGCATTGAAGTTCAGGTGCGATCTGTTGCTTCGCCTTACTTGTCACGAACGCGCCTGTGGCAGTCGATATTTTGTGTTAGTTGTATGTTTGTGCTTATATGTATATTGTATAGGCTACTGTTCTTGTCCGGGGTTATGGTTTGTCTAACCACCTGCTTGCCTGCCAGTTGCAGGACTGACAAGAGTAACAGTGATTAAGGCACTTCCTTTTCATGACAGGGATTTATTTTCACGATGAACGTATAATGCAATTAGTTGAATTTAAGTTACGCCGCTCTGTTTATTTAATCATGTTTGTATTATTTTACTTTTACTTCGATGACTGAGAAACATGCTGAATGCTACATGGTGTTCTTCAGATAGCAATGAGAAACTGGCTTTGCCACTGGATTTGCATACCCCTAACACCTGAATCATAGTATGCAGATAATTGCCACGTACAGTTCCAAAACGTTTAGTCCGTATGATCTTGTGTTTGGTTTGGCTATCTCTGCTTTACTAACCTGATCGCTCTGAGGTGTGAATCATTTATGCTGCAATAATCGTCATCGCGAAGAAATTGAAAATCTTTACCAGGATCAGACTCTTATCAGCCTTTAAAGTCTGCTTCTCTAATGCAACACAAAGCCTTGTGATAAATGTGTCAGACAAGTTAATCTGACTGACGTTGGACTGTACCACATAGGGTTTTTCTGAATTGTTGTGCGGTCCGAAAACCTGTAGGTCATCAGTCATGTGGTAATTGCTGTGTTGCATTGCAGAGTGACAGGTAGTATTTGCCATTGCCTCTAGAGCTGACCAGCTGGATTGAGCGGCGTTCGGCTTCGACTTTGTCGTTGCACAAGCCACACATATCCTACATTATAATATCTCGTTTGAAAACAGCACGACAATGAATCATGTTTATCACAATGCATATATAAATATCTATTTTAACCCCTCCCCCCGCCCAATTATTTTTTAAATTAATGAAATAAAATAAATACATAAAATTAACACCTTAATTTTTATTTTTTTAATTTCGTTTTCTAGGCCAACTTCTGCGTAATCATTCTGGTTAAAGAACATAGCCACTGTATGGTTGTGCAAATACATTTGACAGAAAGGGAATAATTACAAAAGTGTGTTTAATCTATCCTTTGTCCAAAAGAGCGATTTGGAGATACAGATGCTTATACGCTGTTCTTGCATAATTCCTGTCCACAGTTCGATGACTCATAATTCTTAGAGAACAATGTAAACTGACAACAGGCGAGCACCTTGCATATTCTTGTAATTGCGTACAGATGTCAGTTTTGACACCACTAATTGTGTTCTTCCAGAGATGCAGAATTACAGCCTCCTCCGGGACTGCTAACCTTGCAGGGCGTTATTGCTCAGTAGTTCAATGACACACAAAAAAAAGCCTGAGCACTGTGCATTGGTTGGTTACAGTTTTGCTGACCTGTTATACAAATGAACTCTGAAATGTCTTATGAAATGAATAACAGTAAATTTACGTCTGAAACAGCAGTAGGCTATGTGCCGTTGTCTTGGCCTTTGCTCATGATGACAGCTGGTTCAGAATACAAGAGGTCAGGTATATATTGCACACTTGAAATTACTAATGATCGCAGCGTTTCAAAACAGGAGTTGATTACATCACCTCCGTAAGGACCTACTGAGTTCTAGCAGTCAGTCAGCACCTTCCTCCAAAACTGTAGCCTTTCATTCTTTCGTGTCAACCCAATTGTACAGTCAGAGCTTCTTGCAAAACATACTGCATATGTAAAAAAACAAAAAAAAACAGCCATTTGTCCAGGAAGAGTCTGTTAAAGTAAAGTTACCAATCACACAACATAACAAACACAGGCTTTCCAGAAACACATTCACAATATCTCGCTTACTCTAAAACATACACATGTAACACATACACCCACAAATATGCACACACACATCACATTTACATACACACACACACACACACACACACACACACACACACACACACACACACACACACACACACACACACACACACATGGGTTATGTACATTATCTAAGACAAGAAGATTTGAACAAAGTCACTGGGTCAACAGAGACATTAGGGGACAATCAAAGTAGACACACCCTGTGGATTTCCTGTGACCCTGGCCTTCAGTAGCTGTCGCATGTTGTGGTGAGAGGCTGTGGAGGTCTTTTTACAGGGTGAAGGTGTGGATGATGGATGAGAATGTATGGTGAGTTTACAGGGTGTTGTTGATGGGTTAGGATTTAGGGTGATAGTACTAGATCTGTGGGGAGTGCTGAATTTGCATGTGGAGTACTCTTTGTGGGTAATGTGTGGGGTACAGTTATAGGGTAATGGTGTGGGTACCGTTACTGGGTAATTTGTGGGGCACAGTTACATAGTAATAGTTTGGGTATCATTACTGGGTAGAGTGTAGGACACAGTTATAGGGTAATGGTTAGGGGACCGTTATTGGGTAAAGTGTGGGGTACAGTTACAAGGTAACAGTACATGATACATTTCTCTCTGACAGATTGTATTAGTAGAAAATAATATAATTCTTATTTTTTGAGCATATAATAGAGTTCATTATCTGTATTGTTTATTTTATACAGCCTTCTTTGTTCATCTTTTTTTAAGGGTGTGAATCATTTTAAACATTATTCATCTATCAAATAATTTATTTATCTGTGTCTGTTTATATTGTTTTTAATAACTGATTGATTGATTGGTATTTTGGCAATTAACAATCTAACTGCATTGAAAGTAATCCCAATGACAGCTATCATTGTCATTCACAATCATTTTTATAATCACTGCAGTGGTTGAGGTACATACTTCAGTGATTTAGTTATTATATTATTATTACAACTATTGTTACTTTGCAATAACCCATAACCTATTTCTGTGAATTTGGAGGAAAATGTAACTGACTTACTATATTTCAAACATATTGTTCTGAAATTTGGCCATTTAATCTGTTATTTTCTCATTTACAATATTTTTCTTCTTGTATTCTAATTTGGGTTATTATGTTTTACCTCTATCCATCCCTGGTACCACAAAAGGCACTGCTCATTTACAGTGTGGGAAGTGTTCCTAGTGGATAACTGTCTGATCTCCTTCCAATACATGAATAAAAGATGAACTTCTTATCTTGGAAAATCTGCCAATGAAGCCTCCATAACAGGGACAAATTACACTTCCAATTAAAAAAAACTTAAAACAGAGAGAAGGGAGTGTCCTTCTGACACATAATTTCCTGTGTCATTACCAATTATTTTTATTTAAGATTTGTTCCTGCTGTATTATATCTTTGAAAATACACTCAGTGGCCACCTTATTAGGTACACCTTTTGAGTACTGGGTAGGACCCCCCTTTGCCCCCAGAACAGCCTGAATTCTTCATGGCATGGATTCAACAAGGTGCTGAAAACATTCCTCAGAGTTTCTGGTCCATGTTGACATGATAGCATAACACAGTTGCTGCACATTCATGTTGCGAATCTCCCATTCTACCACATCCCAAAGGTGCTCTATTGGACTGAGATCTGGTGACTGTGGAGGCCATTTGAGTACACTGAACGCATTGTCATATTCGTGGAACCAGCTTGAGATGACATGTGCTTTGTGACATGGCGCATTATCATGCTGGAAGTAGCCATTAGAAGATGGGTAGACAGAAACAAGACTCAGGCAGGCTGGGGCATTTAAATGATGCTCAATTGGTATTAAGGGGCCTAATGTGTGCCAAGAAAACATTCCCCACACCATTACCCCACCACCACCAGCCTGAACCATTGACACAAGGCAGGATGGATGCATGGATTCATGTTGTCTACGCCAAATTCTGACCCTACCATCTGCATGTTGCAGCAGAAATCGAGATTAGTCAGACCAGGCAACGTTTTTCCAATCTTCAACTGTCCAGTTTTGGTGAGCCTGTGCCCACTGTAACCTCACTTTCCTGTTCTTAGCTGACAGGGAGTGGAACCCGGTGTGGTCTTCTGCTGCTGTAGCCCACCCACTTCAAGGTTTGACGTATTGTGCGTTCAGAGATGCTCTTCTGCATACCACTGTTGTAACGTGTGGTTATTTGAGTTACTGTCACCTTCCTGTCAGCTTTAAACAGTCTGGCCATTCTCCTCTGACCTAGATCACATTTTTCCCCATTTTGGTCTGAACAACAACTGAACCTCTGAGTTGCTGCCACATGATTGGCTGATTAGATCATTGCATTAAAGAGCAGGTGTACAGGTGCACCTAATAAAGTGGCCACTGAGTGTATATTCTACCATGTTCAGTCTTTAGTATCGGTAACAAAAGAACATATCTTTTTTAAACAGTACATATGTAAAAGACACAAGCTTCTTTCCATGGATACCCTCTCCAATGGCAATCTGTACAGTGTATGGACACAAACATTTGAATGTTGAAGCAGGACAAAAGGTTCACAAAGTTACACTATCTCAGCTAGGTAAAGAAATATGCAGTCATTGTGAAAATATGGGAAATATTATGTACAATATTAGAAACAAAATGTATTACGGAACACTTGATATTGTTGTAATGTCATTCTTCAGTGTATTACGATACCGTTTGAGATATCTTTGGAGATGAGGACTACAAAAACAAAGTTTCCATCGAGAGAGAGAGATAGAGGGATGAGGAGGAAGATAAAAAAGAGGAAGTAAAAGCAATGATTGCACTAGATTTGAATGATTGCATTGATTGTGTTTGAATTCAGCCTGCCAATGAGCTTCTCATATTACATCTAAATTACTTAAAGAGGCCTGTGTTTTTTCATAAGCCCGCCCCACCTATAATAGCTCATTGATACCATTGCAAAATAATACTTTTGAGGTTTGACATCTTATAATCAAAATGGTAATTGTGAGATACATAACATAACTAAATATAGTTGATAATGTCACAATCATGTATCACATCATGTATCACATATCACGTAGTAATAATTTAATCCTGAGTGATGTATCTTGTGATCTTGAGATAACCATTTCGGTAACATCTAAAATCCAGACATTATTTTGTCTCCACAAACCCATGAACATTGTTTCACCATGACCTTAATGAGCCACCGTACCAGCACACTATCCTCACACCTGGTTCACTGCACGCAGATTGGCTTGTTCTGGTTCTGTTCCGAGTGCCAGGTGGGCCCTGCTGAGACGCTTCTGTTTTCAATTACTGGACTAATGAGGCGCTAACTCATCATTGTTGCATTATTTTATTGAGCCCGAGAGCGGATGTAGTCAGATACAGGTCCCTGGCCCGAACCACCTCCAGCTGAGACCAGCTTCTGCTCCCTTTATCCCTGGCAGACACCTTTTGAATCAGACATTACTTGCACAAGTCTACACTGCAGAGGTGGCCATGCTTCTCCAAACATACAATTGTATGGAACATCAATAGGCAACACTTTCCAGAAAACAAAACCTAATTCCTGTGTGATGGTTCCTTTGCTCTTTGTTTCTGTATAAGCCACACACTCCAGGGGAAGTTCAGGCAATTGCATTGAAACTTTGACATGTTAACATCACATTTTTATGTTATTACCCCTCTGTGCTGAGCTGCAAAGTGCCACAAAGTAATGTTATAACCAGAGGTCAGTGGAAGGAAGAATACTGATTCCAGCAGGGGAAGACTAGTGTGCATCTTTTCTGGTAGCCAGGGCAGTGCATTCCACATGAAAATAAACACACACGCACACCCACACACTCATGCACCATGAATGCATGCACACACACAAGCACAAATGCGCACATGCACACAAGCTGGTACAGATACAAATATGCAAACACACACAGAAACATGCTCACACATATACACAGTCTGACACACAAACACACATATTTTCACATAGAGATAGGCAGACTGACACACAAGCACAAACATACAAGCAGAGCTAGGCCAGGTATCTTAGGATTGTCAATCAGCCTGCTGTTCAGGGGCCCACTGAGGCAGCTCAGATTAATCTCAGTGTCAAGAGAGAGAGAAATAAACACCTCCCTCTCTATGGTCAGATGGATCTCCTCTGAGGACTTGTTGCTAACTCTTACTACATCCAAAGTCTCTAAGCCACAGACAACAGCTCTAAAATGAAAAAAAAAGATAGGCCCCTTGTCAGTGGCTATCCCTATGTGAATCCCCCAACCTGCAGTTTCTTCCATCCCAACGTATTTTGCAGTTAGCAGATGTCACATGTCATCTCTCTACTGCCATCTGCAGGTCACAGTGTGCAGTGCAATGTGTGGGAGATCAGCTGCAGTCCCCAGAGCGATGGCTGCTGGCTCTGAGACACTTTTAAAAAATCAAGTGCTGTCAAACACGGACTTTGTCATCGATTCGGCACCACAGTCTCGCAGGACGTAGGACACTCAAGGGGCTTCAGAGCTGATGACATGTGACAGGCATCTCATTAAGTTGCAATTATTAGCCACCAGGAACAAGGGCATTGCCAGGGGGGAGAAGCTGTCTGGAAAAGAACAGTGTCTAACATTGGACAGATCTAACATTAGTGGATGGTGTGGGGGCTGCACCTGAGAGGTCGGCGAGCTCAGATCCCCACAGGTGTCCAGAGCTCTTTGGATGCTGCCACAGGTTGTACTTCCTCTGTTAAGGGGGAAAGACGTCAGAATTGTTTGAATCGAGTTAAGTGTGCCGGTAGTTGGGTCCCATTTCCGGTGGTCTTACAGCAGCACTTCATGGTCTTACAGCAGCACTTTCAGTTGGGGAAAAGGGTTCCAAACAGGGAGACAGGCCAATGCTCAAAAACACTAAAGATATTATCGGATAGCAGCTCATAATCATTTGACCTTTTACCGATGCAACAGTACTGTAATTACTTCAGGAACGAGTGTGTGCAGTAACAGGACATTATCATTGCAAACCAACCACACAGCATTAAAAACCTGCAGTACTGTTCCCCATGAGTTATTCTGTGGTTATTGTATAACGATCTGCTCTTAAAAATGTGTTGTTGTTTTTATTATCTCTTGTGGCAAAAACAACCATAATACAGGGAGCGTAAATCAAACTTTTGGGCTCCCCCACCCTTCTTTAGCCAGAGTTTCTTCCACAAAATTTCTTACATTTATGAACAAATTGAAAGTGTTTTAAAATAATCAGTTATGACAGTTGTCAATCAGACTCAAGTGTGCCAGATCATTCAGTGATCAACAATTAGCTTTAGGCAAAAGAGACCTCTGACTGTGAGGAACCCGACACCATGATTTGTTTTTTCTTAATTGTTACCTAATTTCATCAGGGTGGACACGACCTCTGCTCAAGGATTTCTACATAGAACAACATTTGCGTTACCCTCTCAATTCATTCTCTCCTGTTATCTGGTAAAATAAGGCAGTGGGGAAAATGAAACAATGCTTTCTGTCAATCTTGTATGAAATGTAAATAAATATTGATGTCGTCATTGAGATATAAATCGTTTAACATGCCCAGGACAACCGCGTACACATGCCATGCGACCCCACATGGCACTCAGACTCTCTGAACTTGCTGCAGATCACAGGTTGGTCAAGCAAATCATGTATGAATCGCTGCTTGCTATTGGAGCCCCAACTACACAAGACAATGATTAGTCAGAATTAGTGACTGACCATCAGTTTATTACCAAGCACCTCCCCAGAATCTGCTCCCCCCATTTAAATGTACAGTATATCTAATACTTTGCTATTGGATGCCCCCAAATAAATATTCCTGGAGCTGGGCCTGGGCCTAACCTTTTCTCACTTCAGCTGTTGGGAACATGCAGGTCAGGGTGGTATGGCTGCCAGCTTAATTCTCACAGACCAATTGCATTCAATTGTGCTGTAACAGGAAGATAACATGTACAGGTCCATAAGGACAAATTAACCATAAACAACCTGCGTCACGCCTTTATTACATTATATTTGCTTATCTGACAGGCTCTGCTTTGGAAACGTTTCATACACAAATAATAATTTGTCCCGCTGGATATTTACAGAATTATCTCAGGTTAAATACTTTACTAAAGGAGGTCATGGTGACTGAGGTACAAGCCATCCAGCCACAAACCAAGGATCCCTGGTCCCTATTCTACAGCGCTGCCCTTGTTATATGGCCTGTTGACCTGGTAAAACAGTTTGACAAACTGTTCAGGAAATACAATTTTGTCTCAGATGGTATAAGTGAAGGATGTGGTACTTGATATGTGCTCCTATTCTGTTGGCCTTATGACTGTAAACACCCTGGGGCCTCAGCTGTGATGTAGGGGGTGGGTGTGGGTGTGGGTGAGGGACTTGCATGGACTGGCAGGCCCTCTGTAATTCCCCCCTGTCACATAACTGTATTCCGAGGGGAAACGATCCTGGGCCAGAGTGGACAGGCGTGGACGGGGCGTGAAAGCCTCCCCAGGGGGATAAGAATGGCCACTGCTGATTCCTCACTCTGACCCCGGCCACCGCTGATTGCCCGGGGTAACCGAAAAGACTTCAGGCACAGGAGCCTGAGCCATGTCTCTTTCCACCCAGCACAGTGCAGAGTCTCACCCATGTCTTTTAGCCTACAGTCCAATTGTTTAAAGCAGTCTTGGCAGGGGTTCTTCACCCTACAGACACTGCTGTTATTGTATTTGAAGCTTGGAGGGACAGTGTGTGCCTGTACAGCTGAGCTGAGCTGAAATATAAAGGGTTTTTTAAAGTACAAATGTCTTGCAGGATGTTAGAACTAGACAGTCTCATTGTCTTAAATCATTCCCTTGAGGCATACGTCTTTGAACAAAACAGAACCCATACACTCTCCGGTTTTATGTGACATTCACACCTCATTTAAGGCTGTTTAGTTAACCTGGCTCTTGTATCTTTGTGATAAACCAGAGAATGTTTCCTATATGAAACAAAATAACTATATATATCTATATATAAATGTAAGGAATAAACCACTCCAAGCCGTGCGTTTTCAGAATATATACACACACCTGGGGTGGTGCTGCAGCATGAGTCTGTTAAGCCAAAGAGCTAGAACAAGTTAATAGGGAACCTTAACTGTATACATCTCATACATTTTAAATAGTTTCTGGTTGTTCTCGGCTTAACAGCCTAGCACGGCTTGTCGTGCTTTATTCCTTACCTTTATATATAGATATTATTTTTTTGTTTGGTATAGGAAACATTCTCTGGTTTATCACAAAGATACAAGAGCCAGGTTAACTAAACAGCCTTAAATGAGGTGTGAATGTCACATAAAACCGGAGAGTGTATGGGTTCTGTTTTGTTCAAAGACGTATGCCTCAAGGGAATGAGTTAAGACAATGAGACTGTCTAGTTCTAACATCCTGCAAGACATTTGTACTTTAAAAACCCCTTTATATTTCAGCTATATGTATATACTGTATATGTATTATTTATTTATTTATTTGCATTATTTGGTTTATTTTTAAAGCATGTTTTGTCACGGTTTTACCTCGCTCGGCCTCTGGAAGGCGCGTGGTCATGTGATGGTCTTTTCCTTTGTTTGCTTGAGGAATAATTGTCATTTCCGCCATCCTTATATGGTCTTGTGTCGGTGAGTTTACTGATTACTTTCAGCTGAAAGCTATCAGTGTTAATTCCATCCCTTATTTAAGGTCTCTGTTTCCCTCATGTCAAACTAATTGTTACACGATAGCCGGTATTCCAAACAAAGTGTTAGCTTACCACCCTGTGGTTCTCTCAGTTAAAGAGAGAAGGTTCTAATTTATTTATCTCAAATAAAGGTTTAGCGTCACCACTCTGTGGTAGCCTTTTAGGGAGATTAATCATCTCCACACGAAGGGTTTTAAACTCACCACTTAGGTGGTTCCCTTTTGAGATTAATTATTTGTTTGTTGGGGCTATTGTTCCCCAGAGCTAAAGTCTCGATAGCCATTTATTTTCCACGCACCTCGGTGAGGAGCGTTCGCCCTTATTGGGTTGTTTCTGTTGGGTTTATTCCCGTGGAGTTTTGTCCCACTGTTTTCTTTTGTTTTCATTTTACATTTACATTTTACATTTTAAGCATTTAGCAGACGCTCTTATCCAGAGCGACTTACAAGATGTGCATTAATACATGGTAGGAACAATCATAGTTAGCGCACAAGATCAGTGCAGGAATACAGCAATAGACATCATTGCAGGCATCAGTGTACCATACCTGTAACACCGGGAAGGAAAAGTTTTTTTTTTTTTTTTTTTTTGGAGTATAGTGTTGAACAAGTAAACAGTGGTGAAGACAATTTAGCTAGATGGACAGAGTTCAGTGGTAGTGGAGTCTGAAGAGGTGGGTTTTGAGTCTCTTGCGGAAGATCGCAAGTGACTCCGCGGTCCTGACCGATTGCGGAAGGTTGTTCCACCAGCGAGGGATCAGGACAGAGAAGAGGCGAGACCGCGAGGAGCGGCTGCCAGGCGCCCGGAGGGAAGGGACAGTCAGTTTACCCGAGGAGGCGGAGCGGAGGGGTCTGGGAGGTGTGTAGGGAGTGATGAGTGACTGGAGGTATGGGGGAGCAGTACCTCTGGCCACTTGAAAAGCAAGCACCAGTGACTTGAATCTGATGCGTGCTGAGATGGGGAGCCAGTGCAGAGAGGAGAGTAGAGGGGTGACGTGGGTGAACTTCGGCTGGTTGAACACCAGACGAGCGGCAGCGTTCTGGACTAGTTGCAGTGGCTTGATGGCGCAGGCCGGAAGGCCTGCCATCAAGGAATTGCAGTAGTCCAGACGTGAGATCACCAGGGCCTGGACCAGGAGTTGAGTGGCCTCTTGGGTGAGGAACGGTCAGATCCTCCGGATGTTGTGGAGGGAGAAACGGCAGGTCCGAGTGATTGCTGCAATATGGCTCGAGAAGCACAGCTGGTTGTCCAGGGTTACCCCAAGACTCCTGGCCGACTGGGACGGAGACACTATGGAGCCTTCCACGGTGATTGACGCATCAATCATCAGGGAGCCCTTCGCTGGGAGGAAGAGCAGCTCAGTCTTCCCCAGGTTCAGCTTCAGGTGGTGGGCGGACATCCAAGCGGAGATGTCAGCCAGGCATGCAGAGATCCGTGCCGGGACCTGGGTATCAGATGGAGAGAAGGAGAGGAACAGTTGTGTGTCATCAGCATAACAGTGATAGGAAAAACCATGAGCAGAAATAACAGAGCCAAGTGACTTGGTGTACAGAGAAAATAGGACGGGGCCTAGCACCGAGCCCTGCGGGACTCCGGTAGAGAGGGTGTGGGGAGAGGAGAGGGATCCTCTCCAGGCCACCTGGTAGGACCGGTCAGCCAGGTAGGACTCGAACCATGTCAACGCAGATCCAGAGATTCCCATCTCGACGAGAGATGAGAGCAGGATCCGGTGGTCCACGGTGTCGAATGCCGCCGACAGGTCGAGGAGGAGTAGGGCGGAGCTAAGGGATTGGGACAATCTTTTCTCCACTCCCTAGTCTGTTTTCAGATTTAGTGGCTGATCGCTTGCATTCAGCTTTTAGATACCACTTCCACCTTCGATCCACACTACATGTTTAACCAAAATTATATTTTTATCAACCAATAAAATATATGTGTGAGAAAAAATCATTAGATACACTACACAACTTTTTCTAGATATCATATAGCACATTTCTGGTTTAAAGAAGAAATGTTTCATCATCACCCTTCATGCCAGCAAAGAGATGGCTTTGTATGGGTATTCTACTTTGACCTTCTCTACAGTGGTCCGGAGAACCTGAGTACAAGTATTGCAGGGTACTACAGACACTGATCACACCAGACAGCCCAGCTATACCTCTCCACTCAGCCTCCTTAGGCCAATCGGCTGTCCCGTCCCTTCGGGCACCCAGCAGCCGCTCCTTGCGGCCTCGCTCCTTCTTTGCCCTGACCCCCCAGTGGTGGAAGGACCTTTCACACTTGGTCAGGACTGTAGAATCACTGGCCATCTTCTGCAAGAGATTGAAAACCCACTTCTTCAGACTACACATCCACTGAATATATATTTTTTAAATTACGAACTTTTCTCTCCCTGTTATTCTCTTGCTATTTTAAATGCATTTATTGTAAGTTGCTCTGGATAAGAGCATCTGCTAAATGCCCAAAATGTAAAATGTAATGTAATACAGGGCCTTATGGCATGTGTGTGTGTGGTTGTCTGGGATGTATTAAGCCATTTGCATTGCAATGATTACATCAATGTTTTATTAAATTTGACACAAGACAGACAGCGATCAATTTTTTCCCACTGCCCCATTTGTCCAGACAACAATGCTTGGTCCTGGCGTTGTTCAAGCACAAGAGATTGTAGTTTCAGTAGGCTGAAGTTGCAGAGAAAAAAACTTTTTTATTTATTTTAGCTTTAATATTTCATGAGACTCAAGGTAATTGAATTGATTTTAAATTAATTTCCTGGATTGACTGAACCAAAATGGAATTTACCCCAACCCGGCTTCTGTCGACAGCCTTTACATTACAGATCAATACTGTGTCAGGGTAGACAAGAGATGGCAGTTCCTGCCCTGTGTTGCCCATGTGGTCAGTGATTCACATCTCGACTTTAGGCTGGGGTGGGTGTCATTTTGGCTCGACTGGAAGCAATTGAGGAACAGGCCCATAGAAAAGAGTGTTCAAATTGTGAAGAAAGAGACCCAGCTGTCACCAAAATGCCAAAGAAACTTATTGACTTATTGATCACACTCTCCCCTCCTGGAGCTCTCCCCCATTGCTGCAAAGTAACCTGTCTGAGCCCACGGCTAATAGGTCTACACTCCCTTAATAATGCGCTGACCCTCTTCAATGTTCATTGAATTACCCAAGCTTATTTGAACATGCTGCGCATTGCCGCCATGTTTATTCATGGCATAAACCAAAGGCCCTTTTCTAACAAGGGAACACTGAATACATATTTCCCTATCAGCAGGGAGCTAATCCAATGCATATACCACATAAAAATGAATAATTTGTAATAATAATTAGTCAGATTTCATTTTCCTTTCAAATGTTTTATTAATGTGACATGCCAAGACCGAAATCCCAGGTAAGCTGTCCTTAACGTCCGCATGGGAACGTAACCTTGTGAACCGGGCAGTTGATGTATGCAGTTTCACCCACTCTGAAGGCTGTAGAAATGCCACCCTGGTGAGTCAGTTGTGCCATCCTGTCTGATTGCCTTTATTGTGCAATTGAGTTCTGTCTGTTGGTGATGTTGGTGAATCCCTGTATCAAACAGTGACCTGCGGCAGTCACATTGTTCTGTCTTTCAACAGAATTTTATACGGAATATTTACTTTGTATATGTGTCTTACTGAACTGGGAAAATACAGTAAAATAATTAAACAAGCTGGGTCTACCTGGTGGTGGCTCGTCTTGCTGAAACTTTTGGAGTGAAATGAAGCAGTGTGTTGCAGTAATGAAACAGGCGTAAAATGCAATTAAGAATTTGGGCATTCCAAAAAATGGGAATAAAGAATATAAGCTATTTTACGTCCGTTTAACTACAATATTGAAAAACATTTTCTTATAACTTCCTTCACGTGACGGGTAAAAGAAGATTGTCTTGCTGTCTCTACCTTACTGACTGGTCATAATAACATTCTCTCTTTCTTTGTCTGCAGTTTGTTCACAGTTCTCCAAAGGAGTGTATGCCATAATAGGATTGTATGACAAGATGACGGTGAACATGCTGATGTCGTTCTGTGGGGCGCTACACGTCTGCTTCGTCACACCAAGCTTCCCAATCGAAACATCAAATCAGTTTGTGATACAGCTGCGGCCGGATCTGCAGAATGCACTGGTCAGTGTTGTTGAGCACTACAAGTGGACCAAATTTGTCTACATGTACAGCTCTGACTCTGGTAAGTGATGATATATATATATATATATATATTTGTATGTATCAGTGGCGGCCTGTCCATTGAGACAAAGAGGCTTAGCGTCCCTAAAAATCTAGTTTAAATTATTTTTCATTCTTATTAATTGCATTTATTAGATTTTTGTTAGTTTGCCGGTTTCTCCCACACTGACCAGAGTCTTGAACATGCACCCTAAACTCAAGCATTCGCAGTTCCCATTACTCTGCACTGTACAGAAAAGCTCACAAACAGATCACCAACCAAAACATTAGAGCATCATAGCTAGTTGCTGGAGTATTGGAACATCAATTTCAAGATCATTGTCATTTGTATACTTTTCTAAATTAATTTGGGAGTCGCTGTCTTTGTAGTATTTGTTTAAGTAATTAATTACCAAAAGTTCACGTGCTAAGCTAGTCAGCTTGTGGTTCTCTAACATGAAAGTAGCTAGTTAGCTGGCCAAGCTAAGTAGTGTTAATCAGCTACCTTAGCCATTTCGCATTTAATTTGGTTGGTTCTAAAGAGGGAGGGGTGTTTTAGCATTGGTAGTCCACACTATCTAAATAGGAGTCAACTTGGGGTGATTAATTGTGGCATTCATTTCATATAGTAAAATATCTATCTCAGATAACATTAGTTTACCACATGTGTTACAGTAATAGCTAGCTAGCAGCATTTTATCCACCAAAAACGTACCAAACCATGACTTCAAAACCGAGGTACGTACCCTAATAGATATGCATTGAATTCTGGCAATGATTGAATATATAACATACAGTATATAGCATTCTGAAGTAAATAAACACATTCACAATATCTCTACATAATCATGATTATTTGAAACGGAGGTGACCAGTCCATTGATCCGTATAATATTGAACTGGTACTATGTTTGCAAAATAAGGGGTACTCATGAATTGTAAAAGGAAATAACTGAAGATAGGTCTGCCACATAAATTACAGCAAGACAAAAAGCTCAGTCGATGGAGTTTGGTGGTCTGGTAAGAATGTGTAGATTACTTAAAATGAACTTCAAAAGTTGTATAGGCTATAGTAATGGAATGGAATAATATCCTAGGTGGGTTAAACATTTGTAATCAACTTTACATGACCAAGTATAGCCTATATGAATACAGACAACCTACTCTAAAAGGTTGTGTATATATATACAGTATATATATACACACACACATATATATGAATGAATTATATTATATAGACATACATAGACATACCATTGTGAATTACACTTCATTTAAGTGAACTAAACTCTTTTTAGCTTAAAAAATGAAATTGTTTACTTCAGCAGAAAAAAAATATTTGTGAAATATAATTAGTAGTAGCAGTAGTAGTAGTAGTAGCAAATTAGCTTAAAACAGATCAAGGACGAAGTAAGTCAGGCATCCCAAGCATTCTGGCCACTCAAGAGGAACATCCAATTTGTGAGCACCAGGTGGGCTGTCTCTTCATTGCTTCACAGCCAATGAGCTGCAGCCTTCCTGTAATACCACCTTTGACATCGGTCATAGCTGTAGTGTGTGGTGGAATACAACCACAGAGTGACATGATTTCTGTATAGAGTGAAACAAAACACAGATGAATAGCCTTTTCTGTAGAACACACTGAGCTTGTCTGATGAGTGATTGATACAGCGGTGGAGAGACATCTGCATCAAGATCATTAACTCCTGATGTGATGACCCTAATACCTCAGGAACCATGATCCCTCTTTACAGCCAGGTTACAGAACTACAGTCCCTTAGGGTTGTTTTCAGTGCTCAGAGAAGTTCCTTGTTCCTTGTTTTCCAGTGAGTTAGAGGGCCCTATTTTCGTGCCGGCGCTAAACGGCGTTATGCACTAGCGCAGGCGAATTGCCAGTTTCGTCTGTCGCAAACGAAATATTTCCCGTCTCGGCCGAGTTTGGCAATTTCATGGTGTGCAGTGAAGGCGTTTGCGCAACTATGGGTTGGGCAGCGCAATAGGGGGTGTGACAATGAAAACAGTCGGGTGCTATGCAAGTTTGGTGTCAAATAATGAGTTTGCGTTAACGTCCAACTAGATCACCTATAGTTGAATGCTGGTGCTCTGTGAAATTTGGTGACTTTATTGATGCGCACATTATCTGAAATCACATGAGAATGTTTTGTGTACTCAATGAAGCTAAAAACTATTTCACCACAGCTTGTGGTTATTCAATGCACAGACATGAAAGACTGAAGCCAGCAGGCCATCCATTCAGTAAGATACACCTGTTAAATAAATATATGTTTGTATGCACATTGTTTTTCTTATGTGAAAGGGTTTTATTCTTTCCATTTGCACTACAGAAATTAATAACCAATTAATGTGCGCCTTGTTTTCCCCCTCTGATTCACACGCCAACCTTTCCGCACCTCCCGCACCTTCTTTTGAGAAGCGCTCCTGGCGCAGCGCGCAAAACTGTCATCCATGTGAGGAAATTGCCAATTTGCTATAGTGTTAGCGCACTGGTATTTAAAGGGATAGAAAATAGGTGTTCTGATTGACCATTATGAAACCAAACCCCCACCACACCCACATGTATTTTTAAAAGTTAATCCAACCTCTTTTACAACTGCGCCGGAGGTGCGCTATCGTCCTAAATCACGAAATTACCGAAATTGCGTTAGACACACCCTAAAGCGCCACCGTCTTCGCTTTGCGCCTGCGTTACCGACACCGTCATAATTCACCAAAATAGGGCCCAGAGAGGTTACTTCATATCAGTTCAGGACTTGCTATTAAAAATTAATCACCTTAATTTTTATCAAGGACATGATAGCAGGGCCACATTGTGGATTCCAAAGAACGCATGACCGTCAGATCCAGATTCCAGCACCTTCTCCTCATGCACTAGGGCTTCCTCTCTGTTGTCTTGTGCTCCCCTAGTGCTGTCTTGCCATAGTCAGGACCATAATAATGGCAGGCAGCCATTTCCCTGGGCTGCCCCTTGTGATACCATAATATATATATATATATATAATGTTGGGGAGGTGCTTTTAGTCATCCTGTGCAGGGAGACAGAGTGGGGCCTTCATTGGTGGGTTTATTGCTCTGTGAGTGAAGCCAGTACACTTGGGGGATGTAACTGTGGTGAGCCGGTGCCACACCCTACAACTTCAGGGTTCTACCTATGAGCTGGAAATTATGGATCATGGAGAAACCCCTGAAGTTGTGGGGTGTGGCGCTGACGCTGCAGAAAACGGCCCCATACCAGCCCCTTCTCTGTGTGTCACTTCCCACAGATTGTATTGCCAAAGCACACAAACAATGATAATAGCGTAATAATAATAATAATAATAATAATAATAATAATAATAATAATAATAATTATTATTATTATTATTATTATTATCATGTGGCCAATATCAATATAAACCAGAAATCAAGCCAGGGCTCCAATTTGCTTTAATCAGATCTCCCCGTCAGATTGATTGATGTCCACGAGAGAGAAGGGACCATGAGCAAAGTTCTCTGCCTGGACTGTGTGAATAAAATCCAATGTTATACCTTTCCCTAACAAAAAGTTTGCACCTTATGAACAAGCAACAAAAAAAACAACAACCCAATGTATCAGTAAATAATAGCTTTTACCATGGAATTGAGGATGGAAGGATGTACAACACCTATTTATTACGTTTGTCCTGGTTCACTGCTTCATCAGGGAGCGCACCGTTTCAGGGCCAGTGGAGCTGCTGTAGCTAGCGCTAAGGTGGATACCACAAGGCATTTTTCTCTCCTTTGCATGTCTGGCAATGTACATTAACCCTGCCCAAGCTCCCTCAGCTGTTGGAGTAAACACCAACCCCTGCCCTCATGGGACAGGAAGCTCACTGCATGTCACAAGCACATTAAAAAGGTAGGGGAGGGCTTCCTGTTCCCTCAGGTCCTCTTGCTTCCTGAAGCCATCTGATTCAGCTATGAGAAAATTGTGAAATGAATTGGCTGCCTTTCTGTCATTTGAAATCTGCTCCCCAGCATATGGTATAACTCAAGGGGCCTCTCTATAAATAGCAAATCTTCACATAATGTGTTAGCATATTGAACTAAAATAAGTATGGATTACTCAAAAAACATTGACCTGGATTCAATCAACAGAAATATTAACTTTGACTTACCAATACATTTACAATAAGTAACCTTTTTTCTTCTCAAACAGTTTGATGATTTAATGTTGGTGATTATTGAACTCACCAAAACTGTGTCCATAAAGAAAACAAAAGTGACACAAAATTATTTGTAAGTCAGAGTTAAGGACAGATGTTGATTTAATTCACACCATTGAATAGAGGGCAGATCATTGAATAGACCCCTTACATTCCATAAGGGTATGTCAAAAGTACTATTTAGGACCTCCACCAATCATCAAGAAGGGAGCTGAGCTGCTGCATCCAAATTATGAGAGTCTTGTGTTTGGAGCTGTCTGGGATGCTGAAGTAGCCTCCCTATTTCCATACCTCCCTCTTCACACACTTAGATTCAATCTGATGCAATGACAAGACTTAAACTTAATCTGTATTCTGTCAAACCAACCTTATTCTCATAAGGATCTACCTTATGCTTATAAGGACTGAAAATCCAGGAAACTATCTGGCTTGGAATCTGAGGCAGGATGCACCTGTCCAACTGTACAATCCCCATCCATCCATCCATCAATTTTTTTGCCGCTTATCCGGGTCCGTGTCATGGAGGCAACAGTCTCAGCAAAGCAGCCCAGCTGTCCTTTTCCCCAGCAACTTTCTCCAGCTCTTCCCGGGGGATTCCAAGGCGTTTCCAGGCCAGCTGAGAAATATAATCTCTCCAGTGGCTCCTGGGTCTGCCCCGGGGTCTCCTCCCAATGGCCATGCCCGATACACCTCCAGAGGGAGGCACCCAGGAGGCATCCTTACCAGATGCCCGAACCACCTCAACTGATTACTCTTAATGTGGAGGAGCAACGGCTGTACTCTGAGATCCTCCTGGATCACTGAGCTCCTCACCCTATCTCTAATGCTGAGCCCAGAAATCCTGCAGAGGAACCGCATTTCACCCACCTGTATCCGGGACCTTACTCTTTCGGTCATGACCATAGTTGAGGGTTGGAATGAAGATTGACAAGTAAATTGAGAGCTTTGCCTTCAGACTCAGCTCCCTCTTCACCACAACGGTCCGGTACAATGCCTGCATCACCGCAGACGCTGCCCCCGTTTGTCTGTCAGTCTCACGCTTTCTTTTACCCTCACTCATGAATACAACCCTGAGATACTTGAACTCCTCCACTTGGGTCAACTGCTCACTCCCCACCCAGAGGGTACAGGCCACCTTTTTCCGGGCGAGAACCATAGCCTCAGATTTGGAGGTGCTGACTCGCATCCCCACCGCGTCACACTTGGCTGCAAAACATTCCAGGGCACGCTGGAGATCATAGTCTGTTGAGGCAAAAAGGTCAACATTATCAGCAAAAAGCAGAGATGCCACCCTCATAACCCCAAACCAGATACACTCCGTTCCTCGGCTATGTCTTGATATCCTGTCCATGAAAATCACAAACAGAATAGGAGACAAGGTGCACACTTGGCAGAGCCCAACACCCACTGCGAACAGGCATGCAAACACAATTCTCACTCTAGTTGTGCAAGGACCGAATGGCACGCAGCAACAGTCCCAGTACCCCATACTCCCACAGTATCTCCCACAGAACTCCTCGGGAAACATGGTCATAAGCCTTTTCCAAGTCCACAAAACACATGTAGACTGGTTTGACCAATTCCCATGACCCTGTTCCACGGACCAGCCATACTTGTGGCGTATGATATGTAGAAAATTGAAAAATAAATAGGAGAATAATAAACACTGGTAGTTAAAAATATGATTTTTAGAATAAAATCCACTTCAACTGCTAACAATCAACCGTATTATACAGTATATGTAATGGGTTAGAGTATTCCACACAATTATATTCATTCATTCATGTATGGTATTTGGTGGAAATATATATTCTGATGTGTTTAGTAATGATTGAGAAGTTTTTTATCAGATGTGATACATACATGTACTGTGGCTTGCGCCTGGTTAAAACTGTTAGCCTTTACAGTAACTCTCTGAAGAAGATATTGATTGAAACATATTTCTATATACTGCACCATGTTGAATGATCAGCGATCTATCACTGGGTGTATAGATAGTCCAAATATATATCATGCAGTATAGGTTTGCAAGATTTTCAGAAAGATTGCCTTTCAAAACACTGAATGAATAAATGGAAATTGTTGAAGTGAGACTCATCTGGTTATTCTTTTTAAATTTGCCAATAACCAGATGAGTTTCTCACAACATCTATTTCCATTTATTCATTCACAGTTTTGAAATGCAATCTTTACCAATATTTGGACAATTTTCATTACACATTTTTGGGACATTAATAGTAATTATCTTCAAATAAAAGAGGGTATAATGTTACAATATTAATTTATGCATTGAATAATTTAAATTGCATCAGATTTTGATGAGGAAAATACATCTGTAATTGTTATTGACCATGTTAAGGCTATGAGCCTGATTTGTATGCTGTGCTCTCAATAAATATTATACTAATTCCTGCACATGGAGGATCATAAAAATTAGTAGGTGGTTATGGCTGTGAACAGTGAGAGGATTGGAACAGGTGGTAGTGTAGAGGAGTTCTCTCTCTCACTCTCTCATTTAACTTCAGATTTGCTATATTTTCATGACTACATTGTAAAGTATAGCAAAGAAAAAAAGAATTGTGAACACTGATAATTCATTAAGATGAACTGTAACAGTAACAATAATACTAACAATAGTGGTAAGAAATGGTCATTAAATGGTAAAATGTTATAATTTGAACTCAAACATCAATGTTTTATTTTGTATAGAGACATTGTGGATTTCTATCTATGCGATTTTCCCTCTCAATGTCCCTCAGGCTATGGCAAACTGCTATATGCTGGATAGCCAGTAGTACTGTCTCCCTTAGTAAAACTGACAATTTGGGAATTTGGGGGAATTGGTGGAGGGATATTTCAAACTTTTTCAAGAATTAATATTAATTTAGAGCATTTTTCACAATGTAGGAGGATTTATTTCTCTCTCTATCTTTCTCACTGTCTCGTCAAGGTGAGCTCCCTCCAAAATCTTCTGTTTGAATTTCCCAAAATATTCCCAGCGACTGACAACTGCATTGTTCTGGCATATGTAAATGAGATGAGGGAAAAGGTCAACATGTACATTTATAACACCCATTTCCATTCAGTTATAATTGCCATTTTATTCCACCCCCCTTGGAACAGGGCTTTCATTTCTTTTTAAGGAATTGTATTGAAGAATAGTGATGTAAGGGTCTGAATCATCGCCCTAGGATGCATGCATACATTCTGGTCGAAAATGAAATGAAGCCAGGCTTAGCCACATTGCTAACATCTCATATCAAAGCTGCACAAGACTTGCAGAGCTTCCTCTTTGCTTAATATGCTCTCTAATAAAAGAGGCACAGGCTCAAATTATGCTTAATTCATGATGACAATCATAGCAATAAATGTAAAGCATGAATTAATGTGCTGACATTAATCATGTAAGTGGGAGTGCAGCAATCTATAAAATGATAACTAACCAGTAATTCATGGCTACATAATAACTTCAGTGATAACTGATTAACTAGCACTGCCACTAAGCCACAAACGCAATAAGATGTTATAACTAATAAGGAGATAATTGTGGTCTAATAGGGTAATAACTTCCAGAATCACAACCTTGGTGGCATCAAGGGTTCTGCACTACTGTGCATGTGTATTGTTCTTTAAATGTATCCTTGCTCAGTGGCTAGGGAGGGTGAGGGGCTTGCGCTTGAGGCATGTATATTTCTCACCGTCATTGCTGTCCTAGGACAGATCACAGATGACGCTTTGTTAGTATGAGTAAATCAGAGCACTCGTTTGAAATTGAACAGCATTGCTTCAAGGACCAAATGCAGCGGACTCTTTGAAGTTATAGTTTAAATTCAGCGCGCCGCTCTTTCTTGTTGTGATGCTGGGAGGGACTTTGCCAGAGTGGAGAGGGATGCTCCCCACTTGCTGTGAGGTGTTTCTGCTGTCTTCCAAAGCCTGCTAAGCCTTCAGGACCTTGGAGAGCAGATGTATACACAGCTAAAGTTGATAGGTAATCAGCCCAAGTGTTGCTTGTTGCCTTTGTCAAGACTTTCACGAAGGCGCTGCCTACTGCCCTTTTTCTCTGAGACACCTTTAGCTTGAAGACAGAACTGCATGGGCTGTGGCTCCAACCCTTGCAGTCTGTGTATAACTTTTGTGCAAATTTCTAATTCAAAATACCACTGGTATTTGAAGTACTTATATACGTATACATGGTTTTTGCCACAGGAAGTCATGGCGGTGCTGGGTTGTTGAGCAGAGAGGAAGTCTGTTATTGGCACAAAAAAATTGTATATTACCATTACATACGCATTATTGACACTACCTGTAATATCGCTGGCCACTTGTGCCCTGTGGTTGGGGGAATTGTCATTCTGGAAGAGACCACTCCCATCAGGATAGAAATGCTTCACCATGGGATGAAGGTGATCACTCAGAATTGCTTTGTTATTTATCGCCATTTACCTTGCCCTCTAAGGGGTTGAGTGGACTTAAACCATGCCAGGAAAATACACCCCACACCATAACAGAGCCGCCAGAATCTTTCACTGTGGGAAACAAGCACTCAGGCCTGTAGCTTTCTTTTGGCGTGGGCCACACATGCACTCATCCGCTTATTGAGAACAGAGTGAAGGATGATTTATCTGACCATATTAGTTTTTTCCACTGCTCAGTAGACCACTGCCTTTGTTAATTGCACCACTTTACTCACAAATGTGCATTTTTAGGTGTAATAAGGGGTTTATGCACTGCAACCCAACCATAGTATCCCTCTCTGTGAAGTTCTCGATGGACCGTACTTGATGAAACTGCCTTCTCAAACCTCAGGCAGTTTCCCTGCACCGGCCAGAGGAGGATGGGTTCCCCCTCTTGGGTCTGGTTCCTCCTAAAGTTTTTTGCTATTTGTTCAACCTAGGGAGTTTTTCTTTGCCACTGTTGCCTTAGGCTTGCCTTTGTAAAAATGCGTAAATAATGCATTATTACAAATTTTTGTAAAAATGCGCTATACAAATGAAAAATGTTGCATTTTTTTTTACATTTTTTTACATTTTTATTTTTTTCCTGTTTTTCTCACAATTTGTTTGCCAATTATACCCTCTATTTATTTCAATTCCCCACCCCCATGAGTCCGCCGCCCGTCCTCCAGGAGCGAGACACACATTCCTGGCCGATTGTTCTCGCCTCTTCCGAGACGGAAATTCTTCCACGGACGCCTTTTACCTTCTCCTCGACGGACTCGTGCCGGCTCACCCTCCCCCTTCCCCCGGAGGCGGACAGCCAAATGCCGCCTCCGATCGGGGCTGACGACCAGGGCCAGTCTGGTAGAGACGCAGGTTTCGAACCGCGTCCCTGACAGGCAGCGCAGTCCACACCAAAGTGTGGCGCGTTAGACCGCTACGCCATCCGCCGCCCCTCATTGCTTTTGCTGTAATTTATCCAGAGGTGTTTTAATGCAGATCTGGTGAGCGCTTGAGGTGTGGTTGTGTGCGTGGGTGGGCGGAGGGTTCTTTTCATACTTTTTATTCTTGTCATATTTCACATGTTGTCTTGTCATGTACAATTTCATTCTGGTCAGCAGGAATCTTACACTATTTCTACACTCCCCTGCCTAGTTGTCTGGTGTAATAACAGTCACAAACATACTGTGCAAGCTACAATAGAATAGGGACTGGATAGGGACTGGATAGTGATAGAGCCGATGTGAAGATGTTTGCCGATAGTATTTGTACAATAGGAACCATGTCAAGCGGTTTCTTCAGTCTGAGATGCAGCAGCAGATTAGTACTTCCCTTAATAAACCCTGTGTAAAGTCTTGTTCTTGGGATTCCTTGCATATGCTTTACTGTTGAAGACCACTTAATTTGCTCTGCCAGTGGTAATTACTTGAAATGAGACAAGACTCATGCAAGGCCCAGGTCACGTTTTTTTGTTGTTGAAAATGTTTGTTTCTTTGTTTATTTTTCCCTCATAATTTTCCTAAATCATTATTATTTATTTTCTTAATATACCATTGTTGTACATAAAGGGTATTTTATGACATAATAACAATAACTATTAACTATTATTATTATTACTATTATTATTATTAGCAGTAGTAATAGTAGTTGAAGTATTGTTAACTTGTGCACAGCATTCTGAATAGGAGGAATAAGAATAGGCCTCTGTTTTGAGATTATTCATGCAATGGCATATCCGCACACTCATAATGATGTCAACACACTTTGCTCTGCTCTTTCAGATCACTCAGTACTCTCTTTAATGGGCTCACATTTGCTGCTTTCAAACTGCTTTATTTTATTACATTCTTTCATTACATTTTATATGGTAGGTGCCCTTTCCTCCGAGGCAATGTTCATAGCTTATATTTCACTTATCACCCGTTACACTGCTGGATATTTACTGAAGCAGCTTAGGTTAAGTGCCTCACACCAGGGTACTGTTGCAATGACTTTGGATTTGAACCCACAACCTGCTGATTATAGCTCTGGCTCCCTAAGCACCACGGCACCACATGGTTACTCTGACATTTTAAAGCTACTCCACTTTCTGTCTTCCTTGGCTAATTCAATCTGTGTTTGTCATTACTGATCAGATAAAATTCTGGAAAAAAAAGAGATTAAAGCACATTAGAGGACTTTAGCGGAGTAAGGACAACACTCCGGAGATTTGACTAGTTTGTTTTGAGCCGTGGAGAAAGGATCAGAGTGTGGGATATCCCGCTGGTGGTATTTTCCATGAACCAGACAGTCCTGATGAATAACAGATATTCTAAACCACAGGTGTCAAACTCATTCCATCGAGGGCCGAGTGTATGCCAAAAATGCACTACACCAGGTGATTTCACTAATTAGCTCAAACTAAGAGGGAACCTGAAATCACCTGGTGTAAAAACAGAAACCTGCATACACTCGATTAAACGGGGGGACACATTATTCAGATATATCAAAATGTCCCCCAATTTAGCCTAAACCCCCAATGTTGACTCCATGGTTATTTTGGATGGAATGAGTTTGACACCCCTGTTCTAAAAAAGAACAATAAAAAGATTATACCTTTTAAACTTGGAGATTTTGGGGGTTGAATTTAAAAGAACAATAAAAAACAATGTCCTGTGTCTTCTCTCTGTCCGCCTTGCTTTCTCTGAATCCCACAGGGCTGACAGTGATGCAGAGAGTTCTGGACACAGCAGCGGAGAGGAGCTGGCTTGTAACCTCGGTGAACCTGGAGACCCTGACGGAAGTGGCACTCCTGAAATTCTTCCAGGACCTAGACAGGAAGAAGGAGGGAAGAATCATCATCGACTGTGAGCTGGAGAGACTCACCACCATCCTCAAATCAGTAGGTACCAACTCTGAGAGAGAGAGATTATAACACTGCTCTACTCCATGGTAAAATTATTCTGTGATTTTAGTGTGGCTCTGGGATTCTGGGTCAGTTCTTTGCACATTACAGTACCCTCCAAAGTGATTTACACCCTCGATAGAGATGAGCAAAGAACGTTGTATAAAATAAACAGTACAGGTTTATTGTATGCTCAAAAATCAGAAAATATGTTTTATTTTTTAAAGATACAGTACAATACAGCCTTTAGCCACAGTGTGAATAATTCTGGAGGGCACTGTGTAAACTGTGTATATATATATATATAAACACAGTATACCTCAGAATGTGCTGCCCCCCCTCCCCCGCCCCCACCTCCCCACACCCCCAAGCTCAGATTTAACTTGATCAAGGGGACAGGTCGGAAGCCAGTGTAAAATGACAGAAATAAATTAAAGGCGAGACTTTTATAGTTGCCAATATTGCTCTACTGCAGTACCGGATTCTCAACACTTTCCTATTGTTCTGTAATTAATGCGAGCGGTCACATCTCACCCAGAGCTCTCGCTCTCTCTCACTGTATGAAGGTTATCTGCTTTGTAATGGATGGCCTGCTGTCTGGAGTTGAGGTTATTGTGTCAGTTTTCACCAGTGAGTCTCAGGGCCGAGAAGTTCTACAATCTAAGTGTGACCATTAATCACTTTGCACTCTGTAAATTACCCTCCATATAAAAGGGCGACACCTTTTCTATGGCCATGTTTTCATTTGGCTGTATGTTGGATCGAGGGGGCACATCATATTCCATGACAAAGTAGTGTGAACTGTGTGGATTCCCAAGGTGTGAATATCACATAAGATTTCAGTAACATGCATAGATAGCACAAGCAAACTATTCTATTTTTGGGGGCAAAAGTTCTTGGATAAGCTGTCAGAAAGACACGCTGCACTCGACTCCTTTTTTCTCCATTTGTTTTTCATGCCCCGAGGCTCGCCCCCAGGAAGAGCCTCTCGCTGGGGTCACTGCTAATAACAACACCCTCAAATGGGCTGGTGCGGGGAGGGGGCGGAGGGAGGTGAACGTGCCTTGCACAGAAAACGGTGGCCTTGCCGTAGCCTCCCTTCCAGGGGGGTTATACGATCAGACTTTTGATCAAAAAAATTCTGAGCTCCGCTCTCTCTGTAATTGTATGGTTTACGGTACCAGGAGCTTTGGACATCCTTCAAGCGCCTCTGTGCCAGGTCAGGCCACTTTTCTGTATCAGGTGTGCGCATTTGTAATATAAACGAAATCCTTGATAATAAAGTTGGAGGATTATTCTCAGTGTTAAAATGTACATAGTACTTGCTGTCCTCTTTGCCAATACATGGTGTGGTGCTCAAATTGCAGTTCTCATATTTGTGTACATAATAATTGTAATGGATTGCATTTATATACCGCCTTTCATCTCAAAGCACCTTACAAGTGAAATGGGAAACTTACTTCATCCATCACAAATGGGTACCACTCGCATGTGTAATTCACGGCTGCCATTTTGCACACATCGGCTGAATTGAATCTGCATCCTTTTACATTTCAGAGCTATTCCCTAATCAAGATACTACATTGCTGGGCAGAAAAGTAGACATAATAAACAAAGATTTTTAAACAAAGGTTACTTCAGGGAAGTGGTTTGGGCTCCTCTGTGAAAGTGCAGAGAACTGTGGCTTTAGAGCTGTGACAGACAGCGTTTTACTGCAGGGTGGCATAGATGCATCAGAGAACGCCTTCAGCCTCAATCATAATCACCATCATCTGTATGTGTACGAGGCAGCACCTTTAATGCGATTGTAAACTGCACAATAGCTCTTGATTACGTCCTTTCTGTGACAATGCATGGACAGGGTTTCAAACGCAAAATGAATCTGGGCACAGGTGGCACAGATGTGGAAATGGTATGACAAGTGTTTTCCAGAAAGAATAAACTGAACATTGAGGTATTGTTTTATAGGATTAGAGGCAACTGTAACATATCTGTGCACGTGGTCAAGGGAAGTTAAAATGTATATTTATACAGAGACAGAAAGTAAAGAGATGAATTGTTTATGTAAATAATTAATGAAAGGTGTACCAGGTACACTCATTACATTTCTTAACAGTTTTATACACACAATATCAGTAATGTGCATGATTCAGTAAGTATTAAGTAGCATATAGGGAAGTCACAGTACGAGTTTGTGACAGTATGATAACCATCCTGAAAGACCCCGTGGTAATCAGGGTACCACTCTAGTAATGAGTAATATAAATGCACTGATATAAATGAATGAAATTACCCAATATTAGAATGTTACTATTCACTACATGCTCTTCAAGCTAAGGACTTCTAAATATATTTATAGAAATGGAAAAAGTTAAGTCAGATTTTTTGAGATTATAAAAACAAACGAACAAGCAAAAACCTTTGTTTTGCAAGCATAATGTTTTAGCTTGCTAGTTGGTTATCTGCCTCATTGGTGCATCACTGTCCATTGAGGTTGAAATTAATTTGGGCAACAAGTTTTTTGTATGTAGTTAATGTTTGTTGACAATCCAACCTTAGCAAGCTAACTAGCTAGCTACCTATATAATTTAAGCAGCTTGAATACGCCGTTACCTGGTTTGTTGATAAACTTGCAAAAAATGAATATTCTTCTGAGAAAAGCTGAAGGTATACCTTAGGATTTTTAGAATACGCCAAAATGGCTAACGTTAGCTAGCAATAAATGAGTATGAATTAAGTCTACAGGAACTGTAGCTAAAATATTTTGCAACGGTCTCATGTTTATGAAAAAACTAACTACTATGTACATACGACCATTGGAATGAATATTATTTAATATGAATATTGGCACACCTAGGGTGTTGCAGGTAGGTACCTAACAACACCCTGCCAATATTTAAAGTATACAAAGTATCACTGACAAAAGTAATGATATACCAGGGCCTATTATTCCTTATTGTTTTAATAAAATTGCTTGACTGGCCTAAATAGGTAGCTCTTAAGTGCAATTGCAAATTGCAACGACCAATTCACGACCATTGTCTTGAACCCCACAAAATAAAAACAGATCCTTTGCAAAATAGAATGCATGAAGTGCTATTAAAGACATATTAAACCAGTATAATTATTTTATATCAAATACCATGATATATCACCACTCGGTTATGGTGTCAGAAAATGTTTATGATGATAACCATCAATTCTGACACCGTGGTATACCATCAATCCGGTGTACCATGACATCCCCAGTAGCATTATGATCTTTCTATAATGGAATGGATCTTTGAAATTGTGATAAGAGAGAATAGTAAAATGCAATTTAACACCTGTCTTCCCTTCTCTTTTTTGCAGATTGTAACCCAAGGGAGGAATCTGAAAAACCATCATTATATACTGGCAAACCTGGTAAGGATAACAATAGCTTCTGTTTACTCATTGCTTTCATTAAACAACCAGATGTGGTCCCACAGGCTCTGATTACTTTGTTTAATGTCATCAGGTAAAATATGATCAAGTAACTTGCACTCTTTTCCTTAGTTTATACAGAAAAATAGAAACCTGATTGCTGGGAATATATCATAGCAATTGGTACCAAGACTGATACAATTCCAAGCAGAAACAAATTAGACATTCAACAAGACTTTATGTGGAATGCGGACCAGACTCTTGTATATGTGAATGTGGACCACTCTTACTCTTAGGTTCGCGTTAGCAACAAACCTTTTAGGCATCCATCTTTGGTCTCAATTTACTCAACATAATCATGCCTTTATGCTTTTATCAGAGAATGGAATATGGATTTTGAAAATAAATCAGCAGATCACCATAAACAGTAAATAGTCACAATACTAACAACAGTAAAGGATTCACAATAGTTCCATGATTTGTCTCTTGAGGAGTTGTGAGGAGTGCACAACTCCTTAATTTGCACTCGTCAACAACTTCCAGAGACACCAGACCTTCTTGGCCAAACAAGGTTAGCTTGAAACAGACACAATGTGCACAATATTCTTTTATGTTTTTGTGATGTCCTGCGATCCATAATATTCAGCAGAATGAAACTTTTCTTGTAATGCTGAACCGATTACGTCTGCTATGCTATGAATTATTTGCACTCCGTCAACATGCTTATGATATGCAGTTCCTAACCTCATTCACTCCTAACTTAAGTATCTTATGCATACAAAGTAATTGGACATGCATGTTTTGCTTTATGGAATGCGAGTAGTGAAATATTATTGTGTGCTTAGCACTGTTCTTCACTTAATTTGTCCTGAGATCTGTGGGTGACTGGATTTCTCCTCCTGGCTTGCATGCTCATTGATGATGGTTTCCACTACTTTGGAATGCTCAGTGCTTTTTTCGTGCTTTTCAAAAACTGAGAGACTGAAATCCTTTGCCCTTGTGTAGAATGCGCTGGTTTTGTCAGCTATATTTGGATGTGCACAGCACAATTTACACCACATCTCTGTGCGCTTGTCCTTCGTTTCAAGCCACGGCCAGCCATTTCTCTGAGAATGATCATTTCTTAGGTTCAGCGAGGTGTTTCTTCGTAGGAAGTGGAATGCCAAATAAATCACTTAATGTTTGTAGTTTTTTGGCCATTTTGATTCATGAAAAACCCCTAAAACAGAGAAAAGTACTATAAGCCAGTTATGAACTACGGTAGATATTTAATTTTTTGGCGCATTGTAATGAAATTGAATGTGCGTATTATTGAATTCGCCTGCACATGCTTACTGGTGTTCTACTAATGTTCAGCCCTGCTTATTGGTCCAAACCAGATGTGAAATAGCTCAATGTAATTAAATTGGGCTAATTAGTTCAACTTTTGGCACCGATAAATTGCTAAATCACACTCTGTCTTAACCCTATTTAAATTGATCTGAAGCTGGAAGGACAGTAAAGGGGGTGGCCTCCTTGATTGATGGCACAGATGCATTATTTGTTGAGCCAATACTGAGATCTGTGTTCTTGTCACTAATTCAGTCATTATTAAAACACAGTTTGCCAGATTTACATTAATATTCATAAGGGTCGTGGTTAAGGGAACCTCCCAGACACATAAGTAAAGAGGGTAGAAGGAAAGCTGAGCTGACAGTCTCCTGTTCAGTGGTCTCTGTTAGCGATCTTTGGCTGTAGCCAAATGCTCTATGAGACAATCAAAGCTGTCCTCCTGGGATCTAAGGAAGACCCATTTAATGCTGTACCACTGACTGCTGGTATTTGGTTTTTAGGGCAGCCTTTGTCCTGCTGCCCAACAGCTTTGCATCAGATCTCAATGATACATCTCTGACGGCAGTAAAGTCTGGGCACCAGCTGTTGTGTGACCAGCACCACAGCCTTGCTCAAAGCTTCAAATACAGGAGGCCGAGATTGAAAGTTTCTCCATGGAAATGTCAGTATTGTGTTTATTTTAAATCTTATACTCAGACAGCAAACAAGTGTTTGAAATGCAAATGGGAAACTGTGTTATCAACCCTTCTTTGATCAGACCTGTGGAATGCACAGTGTCGGACACGTTCAACTTGTAGTGTGATGTGGTCTGGCTCTGTTGAATTGAGCTTTGCCTGTGCTTTCGCTTTTTTGTGTGTGTTGAAAGGCTGGTTTCCATGGTAACATGCTCAGTTCGCTGCATCCCCATTCACTGGTGCACAGACCGTAAAAAGAGAGACAGGCTTCTGTCTGCTCATCCGAGAAATACGGACACCTGCTTTAACAGGTACATTAGAGAAAGGAAACCAAGAGAAAGAAAGAGAGATGGGCAGGATGGTAACGTGAGAACAGCACCAGCCCCCCTCACGGCCCCCTGTGCCAAATCTGAGCCTCCCTGCTGGACGGATGCTGACATGCTCACACAGCATGGTAATGACCATGGAGCTGTCATGTCAGCAACCCCCAGACAGAGAAGACTGAGCTAAATCAATGCCTATGTCAGCAGAAGAAAAATAAAATTCTCCTATAGACTTAGATAAATCTGCAGGTTTTTTTTGCTAGCTTCTCATGACATAATCCACAGTGCAGGGGTGAGGAAACTCAATTAGCGAATTGGCTGGATACGCTGGTTCACTCATTGATTAACCCACAGTAACTATATAATTTAGAGACATAAAAACCATATTAAACTGGAATGAATGAGCTTATCAATAAATGCAGCTAAAATGCCAGTTTACACAAATGATTGAGCTAATTAAATAATTAAGAGCAGAAATCAACATGAAATGCAGAAACATATATAGGTATTTGCCCACCCCTGCCACAGTGCATGAAACTGCTGTATTCCCTCTCTCTCTCTCTCTCTCTCTCTCTCTCTCTCTCTCTCTCTCTGCAGTACTATGACACAGATTTGGCTTGCACTGTGAGTGAGAGATACCTGTGTGCGTGTGATTGAAAGAGGTTGGACTGAGGAAGTTGGTTGGACTTTAGTGTGACACATCCTGTTAAGATACTGCCTTTCAGTGTAGCGATGTACCCTGCGGTCTGGTATCGAATCCTGAGCATAAGAGCGCTGACTGTGCATAATTAGCCAGAGCATCACCTAAGGAGGAAGTGTAGGTGTTGGCAGGTTGCCCCTGAGTTCCTCAGCAAGTGGACCCTTGTTCAGCTTGTTCGTTTGGTAAGATTTGTTTGCCTCACTTCATTGGCTACCTGTTATCAGGTTCAAAAACCTTGGTGTTAGCTTGCAGGGCAGGGAATGGAATGACTACCACCATACCTTCATTGCATCTTCAAACTGTTCTTGAGACTTTTCCCAATGTTAAGTCTCCCTTATAGGACATTTTTTCTGCATAAAGTAATTTTTTTTGTACTTATAGATAAGTCAGATAAGATGTAGAGGCAACAAAACCCTCATTGAATCATTCATCTTATTGAATCTAGATCCAATCTGTGCAGATATCCTGAGGATATTGTTCAAGGTCGATGGCTCACGGACTTTCAGGAAAATGTCCCTAAATGCTAAATGCCCTCTATAATGTTCGATTTTACACACAAACATTGCGGTTTACCTGGCTCTGGCAAGATGTGGCTATGGATAAATTAATTATATAATGATACCAACTGGTTTCACGGACGTGACTGACCGTTTCGTTTTAAAATCACACACAGCAAACTCCATACACAACGCATTAAAACAGATTTACAAAGTGTATTTTTCATGCAATAAATCATTGGCATCTATTTGCCGGATATATTTTGCTTTAAAAAATAATATTTTTTACAATTATTTTGTATATGTATTTTGTAAAAAAAAAAAAGGTATATCATCAGGATGGATGAAAATCTTTTTGAAGTAGCAAGAACCAATTTTTCCATGGTGTAATATCTTCCTAATGCTGTACCATGCAGATATAAAATTAATCTGGATTTGCAACCCCAAAAAAGTGAAACCCGAATAGACACATTTAGCACAAAAAGCTGGTAATTTTATGACTGCCTGCCCAATCAGAAATAACCCATGATGCAAATCACTCAGGGAGTACACATTTTCTTTGGTTACAATCGCTTAGTTCCACCGCTGAATAGAGATGTGACGTGTTACAGTTTTTTCTGATTGCTTAGGCACTATCTTTGAAACCATAGGCTATTTTCAATTCTTGCAAAACTCTTCCAACTCTTTTAAAAAATTGTGTTTTGCATCAATACAGCACACACAAACCATCATTTGAATAAGCACACGAAGCACCAACTACTCACTGATAATATAAATGAAAAACACTTGTGGCTTTTGCTTTTTCTGTGTAGTAAACACACATACACACAGGTATCAAAATGTGTATTCCGAACATAACACACTATCAATACAAAAAAAAAGGGGAAAAAGTTTTATTTTTTTTCCTCAAAATGTTCTAACACTCCTCAAATAACAAAAGCGCAGTAGAAGAAAACAAAAACATTTGTGTTAGAAAAAAAAGAACAGAAATAAATTAGGCTAAATCTCGCCTTCTTTGTGGGTCTGGCCATAAGACTTCATCCACATCACATGCGATGTTGTCTTGAGCTAGGCAGCGTGGAAAGTATCGCCTGGAATGCCATATCCAGCCCTGGCATGACCCCTGATCGATGTCACCACAAGCCTCCTCCATTGCCTGTAGAAGGGGTATGCGTTGGTGGGGCTGGTGATTATACACCTTCCAACGCCATGCAGAAAATAATTATTCAATAGGATTCAAGAACGGAGAGTATGGGGGGAGATTGAGTGCAATGAAAAGTGGGTGACCTGTGAACCAATTGCAGACCAAAGCAGCCCGGTGGAAACTAACATTGTCCCAGATGATAACGTACCTGGGCTGCTCTGGCCCCTGGTCATTAGGAATTAGTATATTGTGGACGGTGTCCAGAAATGTGATAATGTGTGCAGTGTTGTATGGGCCTAGGATTGCATGATGGTGAAGGAGGCCGTTTTAACTAATAGCCGCACACATTGTTATGTTGCCACCATGTTGTCCTGAGACGTTGATGATGGCATGGTGTCCGATGATATTTCTGCCGCGGCCCCTTGTTTTTGAAGGTTGAAACCTGCCTCATCCACGTATATTAGCTCATGATGCACAGCATCTGCTTCTAGCTCCATGACTCTCTGAAAGAGACAAGACAAAACAATGTAGCACAGTACGAAAAGACAGGGATCAGTCAGTATGATGTAGCACCATACACTTCCAGATCCAGTACCAATGATAGGATAGTATAGCTTACCTGCACATATTCATATCTCAGTTGTTTTACACAGTCTGAGTTTCTTTCGAAAGGGACTCTGTACAGCTGCTTCATCCTAATTCTATTGCATTTCAGTAGACGAGACAGTGCAGAGACTCACACTGTTGACGCTTTGGAATATGGTGTTATCTGCCATTATGTGGATCTGCAGTTCTCTGAGTCTGATGCAGTTATTTGCAATGACTACAAAGTAAATGCATTGGCTACAAGTGTTAATGGTTTCAAAGATAGTGCTTCAAGAATCACTGTTAGTGTTTAAGCATTCAGAAAAAACTGTAAACAGAATGTATTGAGATACGGTGCCGGATTCATCAGAGAAGGTTTATTTTGATTTGATTGAATTGCATTTGTCCTTATTTAGTCTAAACTCATTAGAATGAATCCCAGCGGGGGCATAGGGGTGGTTTTGAGAGACACGTTTTGGGGGGAAGGCAGGGGTTTTAAAGGTTCCAGAGTGGGAACATTTGGAGGTGGGGGGAGTCAGGTTTCTTTGGGTTGGGGGTTGAGGGGAGAGAGAACATGTGTGATGAGAGCAGGTGGTTTTAGAGATGGGGTTTGTGGTACACATTGATGTGTAAACAGTCTCTGACTCTGCATGGTAGGGGTTTTTGCATCCTGGGATGACACAATGACCCTGGTGAGGATGGGGGCAGTGCTGAGGTGTAGAGGTCAGGGAGAGCTAAGCATTATCCACTAAGCATACCCTAGATTCATTGGCTTCATAATTCCCTCCCTCTGCACACCAGCTGATAATAATAATAAAAATAAAAATAATAATATTCCAAAACTGGAACCTTTGGGGCTCGTTGCAATGCGAGCATGTCGTCTGGGAATACACAAATCCAGAGTTGCTTGCATTCGCAGAACAATGTTTACACAGAATAAATGTGATAAAGATGAGCAAAGAAAGCTGTATAAAATAAACAATGAGCTATATTGTATGCTCAAAAAAAGGTTCAATTATATTATTTTATACCAATACAATTTGTCGAGAAAAATATTTTGTTTAAAAAGTAATATTTATTTTCCCTAAAAGATATCATAATTGTTCACACCCCTAATATTTATTTTAAATAAGCATTAATATGCCTGAATCTTTAGGGAACTAATAATAATAATCCATTTTATTTATAATGCACTTTTCATTATAAGTCAATCTCAGTGCTAGAATTGTGAACTATATTGTGGCTTTTTGTGGCTTCCTGTTTCACTGGGGTATAAAAATGAGGTACACACAAGTAAAATCTTTTGTCATCCATCACCATTGGGGAAGGCAAATAACTTTCAGAAGAAACAAGACAAAGGGCTGTTGAAGTCAGGATATGGTTACAAACAAATACATAAAAAATGCTCCTGGTGGAGCTTGAGCAATTTTGTAAAGAGGAGTGGGTGAAAATTGCAGTGTCCAGATGTACAAAGCTGGTAGAGACAGCTAGAGACCGAGTAATTGAGCTAGAGTAATTGCAGCTAAAGGTGCTTCTACCAAGTATTAAGTCAAGGGGGATGAATACCTATAGAATCAATTATGGTCTCTTTTTATTTGTAATTAATTAAGACAAAGCTTTAGAGTTTTCTTTGTTGTTGACATTTTTCTGTTGAGTATTTTGTGTTGATCAGTGGCAAGGAATCCCAATTAAATCCATTGTGATTCCATGAAGTAAGAAAATAAAATGTGAAAAATGCCAAAGGGGTGAATACTTTTTATACCCACTGTAGCTCATTACCTGTATTGCCTATTTTATACAGCCTTCTTTGCTCATCCTATTCAAGGGTGAGAATAATTTTGGAGGATACTGTGTGTTGCAGGCTACAGGTGACTGTTGTCAGTGATGATAAGAGAAGAATATCTCAAGGTAACCGCTTGATGATAAAGGGAAGGCTTTTTATCATGGAGACCAAGGTTTTTCTGTCCTAGGCCTTTCTCTTTGTTCATTTATTTATGCATTTATTTTTTCCTTCCAGGAATCCTCCATTTGTTTGTGGAGTCTTTTGATTTAGCACACCAAAGGTCAAATATCTATTTGAAATAATTTAACTCTTTCAATGCTGGTGTAATTTGACAACAGTCCTCCAGTTGTCCAAAATGTTTTATTTTGAATTTCATCTTATCTTATCAAAGCATTCTCTGTAAAGAGAGGCAGTACAGCTGCTCCAGTAATTTACAGTGTGTTTGTCCAATAAATGCTCTAGTCTGTTCTTTTACCATAACTTTTGTTGTGCTTGTTTGAGGACCGCCTTGTCTTGCCATGTGCTGTGGGCCTTGGGGACCAACTCCCCTCCTCTCCTGCTCACCAAACTTTCTCTCAGTTTGTCAGTGAAAAGAAAAGTGGGGACTGTGCCCAGCTAAAGACACAAAGAAAGATATCATTCCTGGGTCCTCAGTGGAACCGAGACTTATCACCTGCCGTCTTTATGTCTTTTTTTTGTTCCTTTGTTTTGAACCAATTTTATGGTCTGCCTCTTTTCTCTCAATTTGGAATGTATGGAATTGAGTGTATTCGTAGGCCCGTCTTGTCTCTTACCAATTAGGGAGAGCGCACATGGGCAGTTTCTTCTCAGTCTGCAGTCCACCAGCTGAGCCGCGCAGTCAGTGTGTCAGATTAGTACACTTCATGCGCAGTTGGTGCACGCAGATCTCAGGTGCCTTCTCAGCCAAAGAAGTTGCTCTTGGAGTATGAAACAGGGGGCAGGGTTCAAATTTAACAGACTTATCTTAAATAAGGGCAATTGCAATTCAATCTGAAAAGAGTTATATTTAATCCAGATTAGATCAAACAAACCTAAGGATATACACTGCCTGGCCCCAAAAAAAAGTCACCACCTGGAAATAGCAAATAGGTAAGAGCCTTCCATTGGATAATTACTGCAGTGATTAATTTGTTTTAGCTGGCAACAAGTTATTTAACCCTAACTGCTAACTGAGTAGCTTCTCATTTCTTAAACAACCATGTCAGAATACATATCCTGTGGTCGTGGAAAAGATGTTAATCTGTTTCAGAAGGGTAAAATGATTGGCCTGCATCAAGCAAAGAAAACAACTAAGGAGATTGCTTAAACTACTAAAATTGGGTTAAGAACTGTCCAACGCATTATTAAAACCTGGAAGGATAGTGGTGAACCATCATCTTCGAGTAAGAAATGTGGTAGAAAAAAAATCTTGAATGATCGCGATCGGCGATCACTTAAACGTTTGGTGAAATCATATCGTAAAAAATCAACAGTAGAACTCACGGCTATGTTTAATAGTGAAAGTAAGAGCATTTCCACACGCACAATGTGAAGGGAACTCAAGGGATTGGGACTAAACAGCTGTGTAGCCTCGGAAAAAAAGGCTTCAATTTGCTAGGGAGCATAAAGATTGGACTCTGGAGCAATGGAAGAAGGTCATGTGGTCTGATGAGTCCAGATTTACCCTGTTCCAGATTGATGGGCGCATCAGGGTAAGAAGAGAGGCGGATGAAGTGATGCACCCATCATGCCTAATGCCTACCGTACAAGCCTGTGGGGGCAATGTTATGATCTGGGGTTGCTGCAGTTGGTCAGGTCTAGGTTCAGCAACATTATGTGCCCAAAGAATGAGGTCAGCTGACTACCTGAATATACTGAATGACCAGGTTTTTCCATCAATGGATTTTTCCTTCCCTGATGGCATGGGCATATTCCAAGATGACAATGCCACGATTCATCAGGCTCAAATTGTGAAAGAGTGGTTGAGGGAGCATGAGACATCATTTTCACACATGGATTGGCCACCACAGAGTCCAGACATTAACCCCATTGAGAATCTTTGGGATGTGCTGGAGAAGACTTTGCGCAGCGGTCCGACTCTTCCATCATCAATACAAGATCTTGGCGAGAAATTAATGCAACTCTGGATGGAAAGAAATGTTGTGACATTGCAGAAGCTTATCGAAACGATGCCACGGCGAATGCATGCCGTAATCAAAGCTAAAGGCGGTCCAATGAAATATTATACTTTTTTTTGGGACGGGCAGTGTAGGTCTCATGTTCATAAGGACTGAATATCTAAGGAAGCAGGAAGAGTTGTGGCTTGAAATCTGAGGTGCCTTGTCAGGAGCCGTGAGCATTTTTTAAGAGCAAGAGATGTTTACATGCCTCAAAGAATCCCTGCTGTTTTAATGAAATTAATAAATATAACATTCTTCAAAAAAACTTCAATTAAGGAATATCATCATACTTGATTAATTCATTTTAGGGATAAAGCAATTAACTCATGTAGTTGTTTCCCACTTTTTCCTCTAATATTTGTGGTGTATGATACGTAGAAAATTAGTTTATGAAAAAATGTATAGAAAGGAAATAAACACTGATAGTTCAAAATAGGATTTTCAGAGTAAAAGCCATTTCAACAGCTAACAATTAAATATGTTATGGGACAGTATTCCTCATGATTAATTATATTGCTAAGGTATTGGGAAGAAATATATATTCTGACATGTTTAATGATGATAAAGAAGTTTGGTCTTTAAACCAGGATAGATATGGTAGATATAGTTACTCACTAAACTGAAATGACTGAAAGTTTATTTTTTAAATCATGCACAGCAATAACGCTATATGCAACTTATTAAGAACAGATTCACAACGTGTAACATTAGTTCTTGCAATAATAAAAATCTATTTACAGTATTGCCAAAATAATTTATTACATATAATTAAGATGTATATCTATTTACCTTTTTTTTTTTTTGCAGATATATTATGTTTTTCAAAATAATGTATTTTTAAAACGTATTTTCTATATCTATTTCATTCATTTATTTATTTATTATTACATTACTAGGATGGTTGAAAATTATTTTGAAGTAGCAACATTCTATTTTCCAATGGTGTAATATACCTAATGCTATACTACGGAGATGTGAACATCTGGATATAGCATGAACTTCAACCCCAAAAAAGTTAAACCAAAACAGACACCTTTAGCACAGAAAAGCAGATATTTTTAGGACTGTGTGACCAATCAGAGACAGCCTATGTTGCCGATCATTGGCTACAATCGCTAACTTCCGCTGCTGTATAGAGATCAGGCGTGTTAAACTCTTTATTGAGATACGGCACTGGAGATTAATCCAAGAAGGTTTAGTTCAATTTGATTGAATTGCTTTTATCCATATTTAGTCTTAAGGTCTTGAGATTGCAGGGCTGCCAGTCAGCACTAGCGTGATCAGAATGCAATACCAGGATATGAGTCACTGCACTGAAACCCAGTTTAGCAGGACAAGCCACCAGCCAGAACAAACACTTTTCCTCTCATGGTGATGGTTCAAAACTTGTCTCAGAAGAGTTTGATTTTAGTTTATTTTGTTTGCATACCCAATGAAAGTCATTGAGTTTTAGATTGATTGATTGATTGATTGATTGGGTATTTCTGTGTTTCATAGGGGTTTCTGGACATTGACCTGACAGAATTTAAGAAGGGTGGAGCCAACGTGACAGGCTTCCAGCTGATGAACTACTCAGACCCCACGGTCAGCCGGACGATACAAGAGTGGCT
Organism: Aldrovandia affinis; assembly: GCA_029706075.1. NCBI lineage: Eukaryota > Metazoa > Chordata > Actinopteri > Notacanthiformes > Halosauridae > Aldrovandia > Aldrovandia affinis. The sequence goes on along the minus strand of JAINUG010000033.1, from coordinate 6,019,732 downwards.
GGACTTTGACAGCAAAGACCTCAAAATCCCCAAGAAGAGGCTAAAGGTAACTGGTAACACCAGTCGGGAGCAGTGTAGTGTTGGGAGCAGTGCAGTGTTACAGAATTAGACAAAGTCTATGGTTCCTTTTTCCATCAAAAGAACAGATCATGTCTAAAATAATTTGTTGGTTGACGGCCTGAGTACAATTAGGGAATCATATGCATGTTGGTAAGAATAGCAATTCAGCAATAACACATTTCAATAGACAATAGAGTACATAACCATCATTATTTTGTTATTTGTAATTGATGTCCATATTTATACTGCAGGTTGTATATACAGTATGTAATAGACTAGTATAGATGTGAAAATTCTATTTGTACCTGACTAATATTTCAGAGCATAAAATACAAGAGGATTTATGTGAGTTATATTTGTGTTTGTTGAATCCCAAAATTGAACTACCATATATGCTGTCAGTCGCTCACTGAGTTGAACCAATCATAGCATTTGTAACAGACAGGAACATTTTGATTGGTACAATAATACCAGCCAATGGTTGATAGATATGCAGAAATGAAGTCACCAACATCAGCCAAACACACAGACAGACTGCAAGCTTGGATGTCTTTGTATCTTCTTTGGAGGCTTGCAGTAGTGAGATAGAGGACACTGAAATCTTACCTTTAAAATGATTGTTACTCTCAACCTGTTTTAATCATAGTTGCTTGATTCAAAGCATGACAATTATTTGAAAAATCTATTGGCAAGTAATCCCAAAGCTTTCTCTTAATTTTCTTAGGCTGTAGCATTCTCTTTCGTCTTGTTAAGTTAGTTGGTAAGACAGAGTTCAATTCAGTAAAATATATTTAATCATTTCCAAGAATAGGCTACACCAGGTGCCCAGGTTCGGTCCACGAAATCTATTGGCTTTTGTTCCAGTCCAGCACTAACGCATCCAATTCGAATTTTCAATGTCTTCATGATCAGTTGATTAATTAAATCAGGTGTGTTAGTGAAAGGCTGGTACAAAAACCTGCACAAATATAGAAGTGGTAAAACTTCTACCACCTCTATTTCTAGCCCACAAACCCCAGGGACTGTACAGGGAAACCTCCAACCACCTTTGATCACTGCTGAAAATGTTTCCTTGGCTTTCTTCAGTACACAGGGGCCCTCACGTATGACGGCGTGAGCGTCATGGCTGCCGCCTTTCAAAACCTCCGGAAGCAGAGGATTGATATTTCTCGACGAGGGAATGCTGGCGACTGTCTGGCCAACCCCCCGGCGCCATGGGGTCAGGGAATCGACATCCAGCGAGCCCTGCAGCAGGTACTGAAATCCTGGAGTCCAAACTTCAGCAATGACCTGGAATAGAATGGTGCTAATGGATCAGAGTATTGACCGAACTGTCTTTATGTCCAATGGGATCCTAAGCATTAAGGCCTGCCAGGGTCTGATGTCTGATTCTTATATATGTGATAAAAAAGAGGTACCACAATAAAACTGTTACATCGACCTATGCCTTCATTTAAGGGGAGAACACAAGGAGCAAACGTAGTGCTAGTCTGTGCATATTTAATTATAGGAGTTTTTGTGCTGTGTGATTTTTTCCCTCCGAACTGCAGGGAAGCTAAATAATAATGTCTAGGATCTTTCACAATATCAATGCCTTTCTCCCGCTGTGGAGTCTATATTTAACAGGCACTGATGAAAAGGACATGATTTCATGTACATGTGAAATAAATCAACCATTTGATATATAGTCTTTTTTTTTTTTTAAAGATGAAAAGATTGAAGCTTGTGCAGACTGTTCCATTATGCCTTGAACTTTTCCCATCTGTCAGAGATTAAAGTTCTGCTCAGGCAATTAACTTCTTCACTTAGCTGAGCCAAGGTCTGCATGCTGTGAAGACAGTCATGAAAAAATAGCTCAAGATGATGTGCACAATTTATTCAGAGCCATTTTGTGGGGGAATAAAACAAGCAGTAAGAGATAGAATATCTCTTGTGAGATAGAATACTGTAGCCTTGTAATAGTAGCAGTAATGGAAACACCAAACAATATATAAACATTTATTAACGAATAGAGGAGTTGGGCTGCCCTTTGCCTTCAGAACAGCTTCATTCCTTCTTAGAATGCTGTTATATATGCTTTTAACTGTTTCTAGTGGGATATTGGATCATTCTTCAAGAAGAAAAGCCTCCAGGTCTTTGAGAGATGGAGGTGTTAGAAATCTACTCCGCACTCTACGCTCCAAACCTTCCATACGGATTCAATGATGTTTTGAATTTGGTGATTGGGGAGGCTATAGAAGATGTTTGACTTCACCCTGATGTTCCTGAAACCACTCTTGAATCAGTATAGCAGTGTGTATGGGGGCGTTATTGTCTTGGAATACGGGAACATTTTGAGAAAACAATGTTTGCATCTGATCACCTAAAATGGCTTTGTATTGGCCTTGGCTGTAATTCTACCATTTAATAATTATCAGATTCAATGGGTAATAATAAGAGCCATTAACTCCCATGAGATGGCTTCCCATACCATAACAGATCCACAACCATGTTTAACAGTTGGGAACAGGCAATGTGGGTTGAAGACTTCCTTTAGCTTCCTCCAAACATAAACCCGTCCAGATGTAGGAAACTTCTTCCGCTGCTAAGAAGTCAAGGTTTTGTGCTCATTACACCAGGTTATGCATGGTTGCACATTTACCTTTGTTACAAACAGTTTCCGAATGGCAACTTTACCATACATCTCAGATTTGTGAAGCTCACAATGTACAGTTTTTTATGAGACTGGGTAACGGAGGTGTACATTCAGTTCTGTGGTTCTGTTAACTGTCCATCTATGCCTTTGTTGGTAAGCTTTGACTTGCGATGACTGTTCCTCTTTCCTGATGCATTTTTTCCTTGTTTGGCATATGCCGTCATGATTTTCGACACTGTTCCCCATGACACATTAAATCATTTTGCTCTTTCTATGACTGATGCATCTGCAATTCGTCCAGCTATTTGACCTCTTATAAAATCTGTTAGATCTCTCATGTTGCTTTAGAAACTCACATATTAAAGTGTTGATTTTTTTCCTTTTATAGCTGAAATATATTGTTAATTAGCATTGACATTAATGTGAAACACATGTGTAAATGCCTTTTTAATTGCGTTTTAGTTAATAGGGGGTTCTTTTTAATTTGGTGTTTCCATTATTTTGTCTACCACCTGTATATGTGCAGTTAAATAAATCAGACAATTACCAAGTCCTGGTATTTTTTAAAAATGAGGATGTAAACAGTACATTCTCTGAAAACAAGTTTCAAGTTCATCATTTTTCCATTGCTCCACATAGCTTCCCATTTCCCACTGCATTCTGGCCATCCTTAGCTTTTTTGCTTTTTTTTTGGACTAGGGATTTTGAGGTCAGTCAGGAATCTTCATTAAACAGCACCTGTCTAATGAAGGTACCCAGTTGTGCCTCGGTTCTTCTTGTTGACCTCACACCAGTCTGCGGATCTTCTCCCAAGGTTCAGATAGAGGGACTGACTGGACACATTCAGTTTGACGAGAAGGGGCGACGGATCAACTACACCGTCTCTGTAATGGAACTAGGACCAAAAGGACCCAAGAAGGTGAACTTTGCCTTTCCCTTTAACCATAGGATAACTTTCCGTTTAGCCATAGGAGAAAGAGAAGGGGCCCCAAGACTCCCTGGGGTTCAAAATTATTTATTGAGCAGTACATTTTTGTTTCAGGCCAACATGATTATTTTTTGATATTTTTGCATGTTCCACAGACTATATACCCTTCAATAAATATTACTTCACTGTTGAAGCACTGCCACTACCTTGTTACCTCATTTAATGTTATGTAATTCAGAATATTATTGTTCTAATTCGAACATAATATCAATTAATTGTTTAAAAGTTAATGAGTATGCCATATTGAGGTTAGCTCTTTTGATTGCAGGCAGGCTACTGGAATGAAGCCGAGAAGTTCGTGAGCATGCCCACATATTCTCAGGCCAGCAATGAAACCTTTGGGCTCCAGAACCGGACCTACATTGTCACCACCATTCTGGTCAGTCTACACTCATTTGGCTGTATGCACTGCATCGCTTCATGGCTCTAGGCGGAGAGGTGTTATCTGCCTTTGAAGGCTTTCCAAAAAATAGCCTCTCCTTCTTTGTAATGAATTCCTTCCAGTGACTAGCGACCTTGTGTTTTTCATTTTATTCTGTACTCTGTGAACGTGTCAGCATCGTCCTTTGTTCGCGGCTGACCTCTGGTCCAGTTGTATCCATCGCTCCCTTTGAAGGCCTCTGCCAGTGGATGGGGCTGCAGGACACAGATACATGGACGGTCCTCTGAGATTTGTGTCAGAATCCGAGAAAGTACAAAAACAAAATCCAAAAGAGTAGTCGAGGGGCAGTCAAAAGATCAAAAACCAAACAGGCAGAAGGACAAACAAATCAGAATCGGCGGGAAAAATTCGAAGTCAAACAAAAGGTGTCTCGGAAATCTCAAAATAACACAGGCTTACTGACAATCGGCACTGGGAAACTCGATAAACGTTCTGACAAAGTCAGAGTGCAAACTAGGGGCTTAAATACAAATGGGGAAGATAACACAAGAGGAATCAGGTGTGACTGGGAGGGGAAAGGGGTGAGAACACAGGTGAGAACAATCAGGACCACTAATACAATAACAAGGGGAGACGAAAGACATGGACTGGAAAGCACATAGACACAATAATAACAATGCTGGGAAAAGCAGGTAGACACGTGCACAGCTCGGAGGGGAGGAGCGCATAGGTGGAATCACGTGCAGATAATGTAAAAAGACAGAAAGCAACAGGGATAGGAAAACGAGAGGGAGAATGACAGCTGCAGATAGAAACACAAGATAATCAGTAATTAGTAATTGTTAGTAATGCACCCAAAATCCCTAGCATTAGTAGATTAGTCGGTTAGTACTACAGTATATACACGTAACTAATAACTAATGTACAGATAAAAATAAAGAAAGGAAGAAGTAAACGAGATACGAAATAAGGCAGAAACCCGTATAGCCGAAATTACCCGAATACAGGGAGTGGATTCTTGGATAACAAGGAACACAGACAGACGGGGGAACTAACGTGAAAAATAAACGAACACGGAGAAAATAATTAAATACAAAAACAAGCAGAACACATAAATACAGAACATAACAATCAGAGGGTTCCAGAGAGGGGTTTGGCCACTCAGCATCGTAGGGTCCATTGCTTCTGGCCACCTGGGGGCCCCAATACGCCCCCTGTGTGAAAGCCAAAGAGTGTACATGGACACCTGTACTCCAGGCCCCCTCTGGTAAAATTTAATAATAATGATTTTACGTTGACCTAATTGTAAAACATAATCTCATGATGCTTATTAATGACTGAAAAGTTGCTTCCTTACAGCAGCGCAAAACTTTATTTTGCACACATTCATATTTATCATACGTCAAGACAGGTTGAGAAGATTCCTGCAGCCTAATTACCACTGCATATTGTGGCCTTCTAAGTTAATATATTCTGTAATATATCTTATAAACTCACAGTTTCTCAAGATGGCTTCCTTGCCTTTCTGGAGGGAGGATCTAATTGAGAATGATATGATCACCAGGCCCATAGCTAGAATAAATGGTTTTCACGGGGGGGATGTGACAAGTATGTGTCTTTAAACATGGTTTGAGACACATACTTTACAAGGCAACACCACAATATGACAAGAAAACTCAGATTGCTGTTTAAATACATCGGTATTAAGAATAGGTCTATATTGAGTAAACCGTCCATAAATACCAAAACACGACACAAACCCGCTAATCACACACTCCAACCTTAATAGAAAAAAAACGTCATTGGCTTGCGATCAGCGCTAGAGAGCACCACAGCCCATATGCATTTCCCTATGCAAACTTCATGAACAGCAAGCATATAGCCAGAGCAAAAGCTGACATTTACTGTGACGATTCTGTGACGAATACACTTGACCATTCAATGGTCTATAGTGTTGCTAGCTCCACCCTTAGCTTCCTGTTTGGCTCGCTAGTACCCTAGCAAGAGCAGTAACTGAACTAAACTAAGCTCCAAAAGGGGAGGTGCAGCCCTCTCCACTCCTCCCTCCATCCCTCCCGGCATCACAATAGGGTATACGTATATCCATTTTCCAAATCCATTTTGCTTTATGGTGTGTTTTTTTAAAGTACATTTATTATATTATAGTCTGTGCCAGTGTGTTTACATGATTTTAATTAAGAGAGGGTTTACAAGGAGAAGCACCCATACAGCAGTGGCGCAGCCAGGAATTCAATTTGGGGAAATATAACAGACTATATCCGTTTATGGTAGGCTACAGTGCATACCTGCCAACATACTTGAAAATATGAGAGATTTTTTGTTGTTGTGTGTGAACAAATTTCTGACTGGGGGGTTGCATGGACAAATTGTTCAGCAGTAGATTACATAATTTGATTATTAAACAGATATTGTACCATCAACCAGCCTTTGATAACAACTGCACAGAACCATTTTTTTTTTTTTTTTTAAAGCTCTGTCTGTGAATAAACAGTTTGGAACTGTCATTTCAGGGAGGGTGAAAGACACATTTTCTGGATGAAGAATTATAAATACTGATGAATGAGATCAGCAAACACTATTCTACATTATATGGTGCAAAATTCTCTCAGATTTACAATGCACATAAGCATGCTTTTCTCTTCTTTCCTGTATAGATGATCTTGCAAATAATGGCCTGGTAGTGGGGCGCACTTCAACATTTTTCTGGAGCAAACATTGCTTAACTTAATTCAGACTAATCTCCAGACACACCACACCTCTATTTTGGTAAAAACCCCTCCCTAGAAGCACAACTTGCCAGGGGGCGCTTAAGTCCACAAATAAATTCAAAGTCTGAATGAGAACAAACAGTTCAGATGCATCATTTTTGATGCTTGCACACCTACTTAACTCAACTCTGAATAGGGCCCCAAGTGAACACTTTTCCCAGGCACACAAATACTTTGTTATTAAACTTTTTATTTTACTCTGAGCAACATCTGGTAGCAGAACACGTACAGATACATAATACATCTATTTACTCACCAGACTGTACATTAGTTGACATAAATACATACCTACATACAACCAGCATAAATACGTACATACAATTTCACGTACATAATAAATAGAACATCAACTGTACAATATATATATTCATGAAATTGTAATTTACAATATGCAGGTTGGCTTAATAATATATTTATTTATGTAATACTCATGATGCTATAGACTCATTTTCATCATGTGATGGAGCAAATAGGCACAGTGAAATATGAGATAAGTGACATCGCAGTTCCTCCCTCAGGAATCTCCGTACGTGATGCTGAAGAAGAATCATGAGCAGCTGGTTGGGAATGACAAATACGAGGGCTACTGCGTGGAGCTGGCCGCAGAGATCGCTAAGCATGTGGGGTACACCTACAAGCTGGAGATCGTGTCTGATAGGAAGTACGGAGCTAGGGACTTCGAATCCAAGATGTGGAATGGCATGGTGGGGGAGCTGGTTTATGGTGTAAGTAGTTATAAATAATCAATGCATGTGTTATTAGCCTTGTAGTAACCTGTTATTAGCACAGCTAAGAAAAGGGAACAGATTCCATTTCAATAATTATTTGTTTTGGGTTTAAAGGACTGTTCTTGACAGCATTATACTTTTAGTCACGTTTTTTCCAGCAAAGGAGAGCACACAATGTCTTCTAGAACAGAGGTATCAAACTCAGTCCTTCAAGGGCTTTTTGTTGCAAACAATGCACTACACTAGGAAATTTCAATTCGTTCCCCTCTTTGGTTGAAGAAGTGAGCTAATTAGTGAGTTAATTTGTAGTTAGCCATTTCTAACTAAAAACATTTGCAAGGGACTATTTAATGCCACCAGGCAGTCACAGCTAGCTTGGCATGTTAGGTATACTACATTACTAGCCAGACATGTTAGAAATATATGTGATACATATGTGGAAAATGCTAGAAAGGTTTGCTAACTACCTAACACTACTCCCAACTTTTTTATTACACAGCTTGCTAACGTATCTGGCTAGCAATATACAAAACATCTGGCTAGCTAACTAACTAGATTAGTTAGCCATTACTAGCTCAAAACATTAGCTAGAAACCAACTAATATGGTTTCAACTTAGAAATACCACACAACCCAAATTGGTGGGAGTCAGTGTAATTTCATTGAAAAGGCAGAGGTTAGAGAAGCTGGCTGGCTAGACTCTCTAGATATACGAGTCCTGTTTCTGTTGCATAGTCCTACACAGACTTTCTGATCAATGGTCTGAACATTTGTCTAACATGACAGATCAGCAAATGAGCTGATGTGTCCATTTATAACAGATAACAGAATTTGGAATCCTGTTCTTAGAAATGAGAAGATTTTCCGGTGGTGAAGTACACATTGATGGATTTAATGGAACCTTGGTTATGCAGCTTGTGTGTGTTTGTTTATTTACTTGTTTTAGAAGTGAGAAGGATTTACCACCTAATCAAGTATTTATCCAAGCTGTGGTATATATAAGCTATATAGATACATATGTATATATATATATATATATATTGTACAGTGTGTTAAAATATTCACGACAATAATAGAGAACAAATAATTTAGTTTTATGTCCCTATAGTGATGCATCATCATCCCTGCTTGAATTCAGTGCAATCCTGCTCTTTTATTTTCCTTTGGAACAAAATAGTTGGTTTGATTGTAAGTCTTTATTAAGTCAAAATGGTTTCAGAATTCAGTTGTCGTGGTGCACATAGATGTATCACTCAGGCACTTGCGCTTTCTCTTGCTGTGTTTATTTACTACAGAGAAACATGTTCATAAAATGTTATGTCCCTTTGACAAAAATTGTTTCTGAAAATAATAACGTGTTGGCACAGAGGGTCACGGCTTCCTTACTGTACAGTAAAGGACTCAATGTGTCTGTGCCTTAAAGCTGTAAGCCACACAAAGGGCCACACTCCTCAGTTGACACATTGTTTTGGTTTTTCCACTATTCCACCGGCTTACCACAGCATATCTACGCTCTCCATTACAGCTGCTGTATCGGCAGTACAACAGCCATCAGCAGGAGAGCATGTCAGGGCACAGTCAATAGAGGGATTGAAACTGGCCTAATATGAGCCGCATAAAGCCACAGAGCGACACAGTTTTTCAAGACTGAGTTTATATTTTTCTCGCTACCTTTGACCCACATGATAAATAGATACATTTAACAGGTTATGGAAAATGCTTTGGTATTCTCGCATTGTTTCTCACAGAGATGCTGTCTGGAATCTGAATTTGATTAATGTTTTCCTTTTACCTGAAATAATATTTCCAGTAAGTTCATCTAACATTACCGGAAAGCATTATATTATTATTATTATTATTATTATTATTTTGTTAGGTAATATGATCTTGACAGGGTATTTATTATTATTATTATGAATATTATTATTATTATTATTATTATTCATAATAATAATATTCATAATAATAATATTCATAATAATAAATATTGTGCCTCTGGATTGGTTGAAAATGAAATCATGTTCTACAGTCCATGGCTGACTTGTTGAACCATGCTTAGGAATGCCAGTAATTTAAAGCTTGAACGACATTCTGAAGAAGAGTAAACCTATTACCCTCAATCTTTCTTGCTGAAAATATCTGTGATGATAAAAAGAAAAGTAGCCATTTCACTGAACTTCTGAGAATATTAAAAACTTAAATCTCTGGATGAAGAATTATTTTTCGCTTGGGGAAGAGCACTTTAGTTGTGTCAAGCAAATGTGTCTTATTGCAGGGTTGAACATTTTAACATGATTTGTGAATTATGCTCTCCATTGTGCAGCACTGCATCCATTTTGGGAGCAATTTATTAATTTTCACAGCAGGTCTTTCATATGCATATTAGGTCTATTAGACAAATGCAGAAACTCTTACTGCTGGATACAATTTGACAGTGACATTGAATTACTGAGTTTATGGTGGAGGTTATTTCGTTTTATTGATTATTGTTAATGGAGACAAATATGTCTTCCTGTATGCACCTCTTGTCTGTCAGTAATACCAGTGATTCTCTACAGTACTTAGAAAATCAGTTCCTGTTGGCCTTTTGTCGTCTCCACTTCATTACTATAGCTTATTTTTGCAAGTATCTGGGGCTGTTTTATAGTTAATGAATATTCATGAAGGGGCATGCCCAAGGACAGAACATCCATTTAAATGTTATTGTCCTTGGTCACAACGAACTTCAGGCTTTCCCTTTCAGAACTTTACCTTTTTTATTTTTTTTGAATATTATGGAGCTGATCATGTGGTTTGTTTAGAATAGATGATCTGTGGTAATACTCAGTGACATGTGACCCCCACATCGCCTCATTGCCCCCCTCCCGCAGAAGGCTGATGTTGCAGTGGCACCGCTGACCATCACCCTGGTGAGAGAGGAGGTGATCGACTTCTCCAAGCCCTTCATGAGCCTGGGCATCTCCATCATGATCAAGAAGCCGACGAAGTCCAAGCCAGGGGTGTTCTCCTTTCTGGACCCTCTGGCTTATGAGATCTGGATGTGCATTGTCTTTGCCTACATTGGTGTCAGTGTGGTGCTGTTCCTGGTGAGTCGCTTCAGCCCCTATGAGTGGCAGGGGGAGGAGATGGAGGATGGACCGGACCAGCAGCAGAACCAGAACCTGAATCAGACCCAGTCGCAGAGCCAGCAGAACCAGAACCAACAGTCCTCAAACCAGCAGGGCCAGTCCCAGTCCCAACAGAGCCTGCAGCAGAACCAGAACCAGCAGCAGCAGCAGAGCCCAGAACACACCAATGAGTTTGGGATATTTAACAGCCTCTGGTTCTCACTCGGAGCTTTCATGCAGCAGGGCTGTGACATTTCACCCAGGTAAGCAATACAGACACCACTGTACCATCATCATTATCATCATCACCATTATCATTATCATCATCATCATCATTAATCTACTCTGCCTTCCTTCCCCAAAGTATTCACAGTTCAATACAAGTAGCATGCTGAACAAATCTAAAACTGACATGTTTTGCATACATTCTGGATAGTTTTTTTCTTCTTTGTCTTTGTTTCGTTTGTTTGATGAATTGAGCACAGGAAGTTCATGCTTAAAGGCAGCTCATCTACTTTCTGTTATTTGAATAGCTATTTGAAAGATCAAAATTACCTTGTAGCATTGCATTCACCTGGTGCAAAAGCAAAAGTCATGGGAGTAGCATTACCATGAATCATACTATTGTAATTATACTACCTAACAATGCATTTGTAAGAGCAACAATTGAACCAAGTCTCAGACCAAAGCTGTGTCCTGTGCTTACCTCTTATATAAAATACTGCACCCACCAAAAAAACCCACAACATTTTAAAGAATGCTTAGCTTCTGATGAGAGGGGGTTGTAACTGAGATTCTACTGTGCTGTTACGTTTTGTCCTGGTATTCCCCTAGTGTGCCATAGACTGTACTGCACTTCAGCAGCACACAAAACAGAACAGTGCCGCTGTCCTGTACTTCTGTCCTGTACTTACTTCAATTCATCTACTCTGCCATAAAAGTACTTTCTTATGTGTACATTCTGTGCACTTTTTTGTGTCCTCCATGAGCAGTACAGTAAAACAGCACAGTGCCAACTGTCCAGTTTACTGTCCTGTTCTTGGAGGACACAAAAAATGCACAGAATTTAGAGTCCTGGTACACAAAGGGATGCTGTGCAAATACAGAAAAGTGGACACAGTAACACATATAAATCTGGAGTCTCAACAAAATAGCTATTGGACTGAATAACAAATGAGAACACCATGTCCGGATTACTATTGAACACAAATAATCCCAGTACTTGTTTAGACAAGAATATGTGAGGAATCAAAATGTTGTCACTAATAAATATTATGGGATCATTAATTCTGTGCGAGCTTCACCACCACTTATATGGGGCATGTCATGGACAATGGTAAAGTTTCAGGTTGCTATTGCTCATGTTATTTCACATCATAAAGTTGCTTGGAAGTCTCAATCATTTCTCAGATGCAATGTTTCAGCCCAACATTCCTCTGTGTCAGTTACTAATATCAACCTTTTTGTGCGATTATTCCATTAATTAAGTGACCTTCTGTGTGAAAGATGGCCTTCATCTTCCTCTCTACATGAGAATTCTCCTGAGGGAGAGAGAATAGCACTGTTAAAACAGGGTTAAGACAGACTGGCATATTTGTACCAAACTGGAAGTGAAGCCATGTAAACAAATGAATCTTCTCTTGTTTCACTCCAATAAGTGGATGCATAACAGGCTGCATTAACCCTATTTTACTAACCCTGAAAGAGAACAGGAGCTCCAGTGGTTCCCTATCACAAATTGATCTTTTTTTTAACTTTAGAGTGATTTCACAATGCTTCTCCTCAATTGGCTTCTGCAGCAAAGCAAGCCTTAGCTTGGGGCCACGCATTCATTGTCTGACCTTTCTGCAGCTTACACCCTGATGTTTTGATGCAAACCCAGCTCTGCCTCTGGCGGAATTGACACTTGTCTTTTTTGGTATTCCTCCACTACTTCTGTGCACAAAACGGGTCAGACTCACAGTGACACTCTGCCCCTGGAAAAAATACCCCTGGACCTTTGGCACATGTTACTGCTAGCCCCTTTATTTCCTTTTTGACATTTTGGTGTCAAAAAGGAACCCCTGTGTTTTTCTCTTTGGGGGTTGGGGGGTCAGGAAGGCAGCCACAACCTTCAATTTTAACAGATCATCACAGATTCAGCAGTTAAAAATGTTGTTACCTTCTTAATAAATGTGCCCGTTTAATGTCTTTTGCCAGTGGAAGGTCACATTCCAGTGGCCGTGTTTAGTGGTTGTCACAGTTTTAGCCAAATTTCTGTGTCATTTTCTTTTTGTTTCACTCTTGCAAGCCCCAGTCAGGAGCTTTAAGAGGTGCACTGGACAAATTCTGTAAAATACTGTGTGCTGAAAAATATGAGGGCTTCCTGTCACTGACAGGGAATCAACAGCTCAGAGCTGCCTTAGTTCCAGCTGCATCATGATCAAGGAAATGAAGCTTAACTCTCTTTAACTCCTGATCGTTGTGTGAGTCTGTGTGTGTGTTTGTGTGTGTGTGAGTGTGTGTGCACACGTGTGTGTGTGTGTGCCTGTGTGTCTGTGTGTGCGTGTATGTGTGTGTGTGCATATCTATGTATGTATTGGAATTATTGTTGGAATTGTATTTTGTATTGTTGATTATCTTTTGGCATTTATCATCAGAAAGGGTAAGCAGATTTATTCTTAAGGTTAACTTTTGTTGCCGTTGGGGGACAAAGAGGGAATTTTCTATTTTCTCCCTACCTAGCTTCGGCAAGCTCGTTAAAAAGCTAACTGATTACCAAATTCGACATTACACCTAGCAGTTTTTTTGTGTTTTTTTGCCCTCTCGGGAGCAGGGGAATATTAGATAGCTAACTAGCTTTTGTTTGTTTAATTTTAAGTGTTGAGATATAGCAGTATTGGTTGGCTGCTGCTAGCTCAATGGCTACAGGCAACTGGACCTAAAGTTAGTTAGCTACAAGAAGGGTTATAGAGCCATTTATTCTGCCATTTTTTTATTTCTGCACCTGACTGTTCAGAGCCACCTCGGTGCTGATTGTATTTTTATTGACTTGATGTCTCTTTTTTGGCAGTAATTCGTTCAGTTGCAGGGAGAGTCAGACCAATACTTAAGGGTTAAAATGTAGCCATCGACAGTACAGTGCGAGTGTTGCAGAATGATTGCGTTTCTGGAAGGAGACTTCCAGGAGACTTTAGTCTGCGACCGTTGTCAGCTCTTGAAGCATCTCGAGAGCAAGATTCTTGATCTCGAAGCCCAACTTGCTAGTCTCAACTGCCCTGCAGAATATCAGGAACTTATTAGTACGCCCTTTAGAAAGTTAGCATGCACGCCGAACCTGCGTAGTGCCAAACTCTGTGAGTGGGAGGAGTGATGAGCCCCAGGGCACCCTGTCGGCCACGCCACCCAGGAAAATGGAGTTAGTAGTAGTGGGGGACTCAATTATTAGAGGTGTAGACAGTATAGTCTGTTCGCGGGAAAAGGAGTCTCGAATGGCATGCTGCCTGCCTGGTGCCCAGGTCGGAAACCTCCTGGAACACGCGGATAACCTCCTGGCCAGAACAGGGCTGGATCCAGTAGTCATGGTCTATGTTGGAGCCAATGACATAGGTAAGTGTCGGTTTGCGGTTCTGCAGGGCAAATTTATAGAATTAGGATCAAAGTTAAGGAGCAGAACCTCCACAGAGATCTTTTATGGAATTCTGCCAGTACCACATGCTAGTAAAGGGAAGCAGAATGGAGATTTAACACGTGGCTATAAACCTGGTGTAGGAAAGAGGGGTACAGGTTTATGGGGGATTGGGACTCCTTTTGGAACAGAGGTGATCTGTACAAGTGGGACAGGCTACACCTGAACCAGGGGTACAGCTGCATTGCGTATGCTTAGGGTAATGTACGAATATTTAAACTGGGGACTGGGGGGGGCAGGGAGGGAAATTAGTAGTAGTATTAAGGATAGGGAGGTACAGACTGCCCAAATGGAAGATACCAAGGTGGAGTATAATAATAAATCTGAGGATATAATGAATAAAGATTTTTTTAGATTATAATGTGAATAGAGGTGGTTCGGCACAGTTACGTGTGGAGGGGAAGGACAACATAAGTGTGAGGCTCTGAAGTTCCTGTGTTTAAATGCTAGAAGCATAAAAAATATTTTTTTGGAACTGGAGGCTGTCATGTTGAATCGGGGTTATGATATCATTAGGATTACTGAAACATGGCTTGGTTCAGTGGATACGGATTAATATAATGTGGAGGGGTAGAAATTGTTTAGGAAGGATATAACTAATAAAAGAGGAGGGGGAGTGGCCCTTTAATTGAAAGATGATCTTAATGTGTAGGAAATTCCAGGTATTAACTCATTCATTCCTTGTGAGGACATCTGGATTAGACTACTGGGAGATCATGAGAAGGGCCTTAACCCATATCCGCCTAATGCATTGTTCTGTACAAACATGGTGTGTGCCTAGCCACATAACACACCCATTCACACAGTATAACACCTTCAGTATAACACTTCCCTCTTGGAAATGGAAAGAGAAACAATAGGCAAATTATGTATCATTGGAAAGAGCATGAAATGATATTTATTTTGATGTTTAAACTGATGTGTTGTGCTGTTACGGATAGAAATCAACCTGCGTTGTAATAACCAGGCGTACAATATCGGACGTAACACTAAGCCACTTAATCAGTAACCACAACCCGTAAGGAGTACCAGTGAAACAGTGGTATAGAAAAGTTAGACATATATTTATTAATATGAATACATTTGATGATTGTTCTCTCTATTTATAACATGGAAGTCCTTGAAAAGACAAAAACAGGTTGCAAGGTCTCACCGGGTAGCTAGCTAGCGGTTCCAGACCCTCGAAGATGATAGGGGAGGTCTTCTCCTCGGAGTTCCCAAAATGGTATTATGAATAACAATATTTATTAATTAGCAACTAAGCGGATAATCAGAGTAACGCAATCACCAAGCTGTAATTAACAATGTCGTAAAGGGAACTGATCGCATTCAGGTGGCAACCACTATATATAGTCCCGCATCTTTTTAAAAGTCTCCTCCTCGGATGTAGCCCAGCGATGTCCAGCCGCATCTTCTCTCGTCACGTTGCTTGGAGGGTTCCCCTGGAAACCATGTGCGTCCTCAAGCAGGTCCCAGCAGGGCAGTGACGTCATCTCCACCTAACGGGGAGAAATCAAGGAAACACAGCAGCAGGCAAATCCAAAAGGAAACACAAAGTAATGCTAATACAAAGTAAAGGGACGTAACATATGCCCAATCACAAAAAAAGTTGCAATGGAAAAACATCATATACAAATTATGAACATTTGAAAACATAATTTATAATAATACATAATTTGTGGAGATATATGGTATGTCATATCAATTAAATGTTTTAACAAATTAGTGTTTTTATATACAAAATATGTGTGTAAATTATGTACAGATACATTTTTACAATCTTACGGATACATTATCTACATTTACATGTAACCATTTTGAAATTTGATGTGAAGAGTTATATTTCAATGAATTGAGTTCGTATCATTCTCTGTAATGCCATAAGTTCATGTCATTCTTCATTTTGTTATTAGTTTCATTTTTTTGTGTGCCTTTTGTTTGTTGTGTCTGTTGGAATCCTGTTGAGTTCCTACTGCTTTCCTGTAGCTTATACCTATCAAGTTCGTTGATTGAGACTCTCTGAAGTCGTGCAATTTCATCTTTGTATGATGAGCTTTATTGTAAACAATGCAAGCATTTAGGATAGCAATGTCAGGCATGTACCAAATTATTTGACTTTAGTGACTTCGTTTGTCTCTTGTAACAGGCAATTGTTTTGTCAGCGAAGTCTGTATGTAATTATATAATATTTAGTCATTGCACCTCAACACGAATTTCAATTTCATTGAATTTCTGCTACGGGATTTTCCGTAGGACGGCGACTGTAGCGTTTGTGTGGTCTGCAGAATATCCCGTAGATCGGTGAATGAAGGTTCTCAGAAAATCCCGTAGTTCAGTGGATATGGGTTATTATATGAGTATGCTATAGACCTCCAGCTTCAGACAGTATCATAAATACTATGCTCTATGGTAACATAAAACAAACTTGTGCAGAAGGAGAGACGTTAATAATGGGCGACTTCAATTACCCCTCTATCAATTGGGAAGTAGTGGCAGGTCAGGGTAAATGTGAAGAGGAGTTTTTAGATGTGGTTAATGACTGTTTTTTGGTACAGTCTGTTTCTCAGCCTACAAGAGGTAAATCCATACTGGATCTGGTTTTGTGTAATAATCCTGACAGATATTTTTTGGCAAGTTTAGACGGCCTCCTCTAACTCTAGAATGTTTAACTTCAGATGAGCTGACTTTAATAAGATGTGAGAGAATTCAATTAATATAGATTGGGTAAAAAGCAAATTCTGCATGGATATTAGGACGTTTTTCAATGCCTGGAACAGCTTTCCAGGTCAGGTAGTAGAGGCAGAAACACTTGGGCTATTCAACTCTAGGCTAGATGCAGTACTAGATACTCTTTAGATTAGGACATGACGAGCCTAGATGGACTGAATGTCCCGTTCTCATCATTATGTATTCTTATGTTCTTATGTGTCAGGGGGACAGGAGTCCCATGTTAAAAATCTTCGATCTGGTATCACAGATATGTAGTTCATGCTGCTATATTCTTGTGTCTACAGAGAGTAAGGGAATCTTACAGTGTGTCCTCAGACTCATCTCGTTTTCAGAGTCAAACAAGCCACTCTGGGACCAATCTCATCCTTCCGTTTCCTCTCTGGCATCCTGACACCGATCAGTATTACCCCCTCATTATCTCTTGGGATCCAGGCCCTGATGGAGGAGCACACCTGAGTGCAAGTGTTTTTCACCAAGGAGACAGAGGGTCCCAAAAACAGTCAGCAAACGCAGATCAAAAAGAGACTTGTCAAAATCAATTTAGGTATTTTAATTATGCTAGCACATGTGGCAAATGCTGCAACTAGGTGTGAGTTCAGTGTGTAACGAGTTGGGACAAAGGTGTGACCATGCACTGGCCAATCCAGATGCTTTCCAAGTACTATTTAAATTAGCAGGTGCATCATGCATCCTTTTTTCCTTTTGTTTGTTCGAACAGGTTTCTGGTAACGGGTAGTTCAGACCCCTTAAATCTGTTCAAATACCACTGTGTCGTGCATTTGCACCAGTCCGCACCCTCAAAAACCAACCCAGCCCTCATTCCCTTCACCCAGCGCTAAAGCACTAAAAATACAGGGATGGGATATTTATTTGCAAACACCGAATTATCTCTAGGCTCTTATGTAATTTCATGATTTTTTCCTTTAAACAGGTAAAAAAAATGGCAGATATATTTTTTTGTCATTTTGTTTTCAGCATCAGCTTTTTTTGTTTAGTTTCTTAATTTGAAACAACAAATGTCACATCAGCAAATCCTGTATTCTCTGACTAATTGGTTGCCATTATCTGCTATTGAGATACATTTTGGCTTGTCATAATTTGACATTTCATTAGCTCCCCATTTAAGGACAAAGGTAGCTGAATGAAAGGTGTAATCCCCCCCCCCCATCCAGCAAACCCGTCAGGAGTGAAGGAGATATCACTGGCAGAGAACTGGACATGCCTCTCCATCACTATTTACTTATTTTAAATTCCTCTTTGCTCAGGTATCTCCAAATGTCACAGCTGCCACCCGGGGTTCCGTTTGTCAGTCTGTGATTCTTGCCAGCCACTCAGCCTCAGGTTTATCTTTAAAGACAGGTGGGCCTTGCCTGATGTGCCTGCGTCATGCACAATCAGATTTTTTATTGCACTCCTATCCTCGCCTGTCTTGATCCCTCCTCCTCTTCTTCTCCCCTCTCCTTTCCTCTCCTCCCTTCTCCTATCCTCTCTTGTCATATTCCCTGCTTCTCCCCTCTCCACTTCTCTCCTCTTCTTCTGCTGTCCTCTCCTCTCTTCAGATTGAAGTTGTTTTTGCTTTACAGAATGGTCTTGTGCTATTATGGATTGACTAGTATTTGTGATTGTTTAGTGTACTTGCTATTGACCTTGATTCAGATATCTTTTATATTGCATTCAGAGATGTTAGAGGCTCAAGACACCATTACTACCAAATATATTGAACTTTTTTCAGGATCTGAGCTTATAACCAGAAGGTTGCAGATTCAAATCCTATGTATGGCACTTTTGTTGTGTCCATGAGCCAGCTGCCTAACTGCCTCAGTAAAGTTCCATCTGTGTAAACTATGTCAGTCGTCCTGGATCAAGGCATCCATTAAATAAATACTTTTTGCACGTGAAAGACACCTTTTGCCATACTGGAAATGTACCAGTTCTGTCATGTGTACTATCACAGCCCAGCCCTCAAAATAAATGTATGAGAGACCACTTGGAAAGGAGTCACCAGTCTTTCAGACCATGTGACCTTAGATTATGCACTGTACAGCCTAAGTGTTCAGAAATGCAAAAACAATGTATAAATAGTTATACTGAAAATGGTTCAGAGTACATTTCAGAGAATAAAGCTTCACTTATCGCACAATTTGATATGTATCTTCACAAATTGTAAAGAAAGATACAGTATCTTTTATAGCAGACTCTTTTTTAATTATTCAGCTGTCAAGTGCATTACCACTTTATTGTGTGTGCTATTAAAATTATTTGCCAACACTGCATTTTCAAGTGTAGGCATACATCTGACAAATATTCAGACATAAATCTGATTCAGATCTAAAGGTTTTAAGAAAAAGTGTCTTCTCACCTGTTCATCTTATAATAGTGTGATGACGTTGTTAAGTATGATTAATGGAGGAGATGTGGAAGATGTAACTTCTCGTGGAGAAGATGTGTATTTATTTCCCAAGTTGTGAATGCATCGTCGAAGTAGTAATGATGGAATTTGACTCCAAACAAACTTAAACTCAGTTCCGTTTAATGGTTGTACATCACTTCAAACAATGAGTGTTTTCTGTACTTCTTCAGACATTTTACTACAAAGAAGAGACAATAACTATTTAACTACCTGCGGTCCCCATGCAATCTGACTGAGCTTCAACAGTTCTGTAAGGAAGAATGGGCAAACGTTCCCCAATCTAGGTGTGCAAAGCTAGTAGGAACATATCCAAACAGACTAATGGCTGTAATTCAAGAAAAGGGTGCTTCTTCCAAGTACTAACTCAGCGGGGTGTAGACCCATCCAAGTTGTTCTAGTTTTATAATTAATGTTCAGAAATTTGGAGAAATTGTTTTCACTTGGAAGTTGTAGGGTGAAATATATAAATAAAGGTGAAACAAATCTGGTTTTATATGTTTTAATTTCAGGCTGCAAGGCTGTGAGACGGGGTGTAGACTTTAAAGGGGCACTGTATGTGTGAGAGACATTTTATGTGTATTTGTGAGTGTGAAAAACACAGTTTGTGTTTGTGTGTGTGTGACAGTGTGTTTATGCATGAGTGTAAGAGAGAGTGTTCTGTGTATGCATGTGTGTGTGTGAGAGAGGAAGTGATAGTGATAGTGTGTGTGGGTGAGTGGGTGTTTTCTGAGGAACAGGCAGTGTAATAAAGCAGCTGCAGAAGCAGAGTGGTGATTACTGTGCTCAGTAAACCTGTCCCAGAGGGCCCCCAGGCTCAGAGCACCACCGATCTCCAGACATTTACACCCTGCCTCAAACCTCCAAGCATTTACACTCTACTTTTCTCATCTGGCACAGCAAAAATCCCTGTAATTTGGCCTTTGCATCAAATCAACAAAATAAAATGCTCTCTTTTTTTATCCAAGGACTAGGAGTTTCCATTAGCGCTCTGCATACAGGCACACGCATCACAACGCATGTTTTGAACCTAACAAAATGAGATGAGAATGTGGAATGGTAGAAGAATAAATATGGCCAAAAAAGGTTACACCAAAGAGCATAAATTGCTAAGAGAGTCAACTTAGCTGCCATATATATCACACTCAGCCATATACTGTATGTCACACTGCCTTTGGTTTCATTCTCCCCCCTCCAACAGGCACACAACCTGCTTATTTACAGATGTGCCAGTGTCGGGTTTCATTTATTTTCTGCCACCTGACAAACAGAATTCCCAAACCTGCCAAGTACAGGAAATCTACAAATTATTCACATGGTGCACCTGGCTGGTACAATGCCATATTACAGCACAAACAGAAACCTTTGGTGTTCGGGCATTATGGGTGTGCTACTGCAAACTTTTTCACCCCAAAGCTTCCAAAAATAACACCCTCTGATAGAGGACCCCATCTCAACAAAGTGGTTAACTGTCAAAACCTCTATCGAAAGGAGACTACATGTTGCTTGGCAACTACAGGTGCAAAACAAACATGAAATAAATTACAATGATAATAATATAACCAAATGCATTTAAACCAGTCTTTTTTGCAACCAGGTTTAAATGTCTAAAATACTGTATATCATTTACGAAATATAAACAAAATATTGTTAAAAGAGAAAATACTATTTCCATGTTGCTGAGGATCCCTTGGGTCTCCTTCGCACACCCCAGTTTGAGAACCCTTATGTTATTGTAGGGGAGAGCGGGGTATGTTGTCACACTTTTCACTCTGTCTTACCTGTACTGGGCGCAATACATCGTGGTATATACAATGGTATAAATGTGATACCAAATGAAAGGTGGAAGTCTTGGGCACATATTTTGTATTCATTACATATTTATATCTTATTTCAGTATGGAGTTGTAGACAGTTAAATAGAGGTTGTGCACTTGTGACAACTTACCCCATCAGCGGGTAAATTGTCACACTATGTCATAGTATGTGGGGTAAGTTGTCACATTGGATTATCAACAAATAAGAATACAACTAAATAATTGAGAATATAAAAACCAAAACCAAATACATTTCATTAAAGAACTAATTCATTAAAGAACAAATGAAAACAATCATGCTTAGTCTTAACAAAACAGACATGGTGTAATGCACAATGAAACTCTTCTAATCAGACTCATCTTCAGAGTCACAGTTCTGGCACAAATAAATCGCCTGGCCTGGGGTGCAAGCATCATGGGCCCACTTCTTGCATCTCACATACTGCACCCAAGTCTGTTTTGGGCGGCTGTTAGAAAATGGCTCCATGCAGACTAGGCAGAAGCACTCCTCTTCATCTGATGATGACTCGTCTATTTCTCTTTTTTTTGTTGCCTTTTTGTTCTCGGCGGATCCAGATTTTGCACTTTGCTTCCCTTCCTCCAGAAACAGCCTGTTTTTAGATTGTGATTTTTCCATTTGTAGTGCTTGCCTCACTGGTGTGTCTGTTAGAAGCGGTTTTGCGCCGCTTTCTTCCATTATTAGTTTGTTTTCGGGCACCAGCTTTTGGAAATGGCCGGAGGTCCTCTGGAGTTGGTAGTCTGCTGCCAGCACTGGCATTGCTGGGTAAGGGTGAGCTGGCATGGGAACTGAACAGGTCTGCGTTTGTGCTTGTGCCTGGCAGGGCAGGGTTGGTACTGGGGCCTGGCGGGGCAGGGCGATCCGCAACATGGTGCAAACTCAGTTTCCAAAAATACATCCCTGTTGTAAGGCTGTACCCCAGCTACCCTAAAGCCAGCCTGAATGTTCAAGGGGGTTGCAGCCACAGGATAAGCAATTGCCACAATCCCAGGAATGTCATAAATTGACATTGTTTTCCCAGGATTGTTCCTCATCCAGGCATCACACGCTGAAAAATTGTCTATTCATGTATACTTTCAATATGTTAAGTTTCATTATGATAGGAGTAAAGGGGGGAGCCTTTAGGTGTGGTGTCTTGCCTTAAAAAATGGTTGCGGAAGTTGACACGGGGAAATATGAAATATGGAGGTATACTATTTCCTGTGGCTGAGACAGCACAGACCAGTGTGAGAAGCGTTCCCCTTTCAGCGGAGGTCAGTGACCCTACTTGTTTGAATCCGCGTCTGGCCACTACTTTGTCAGGTTTATGGACTGTGGTCACCCTAGTTTCGTCGACATTCCACATGTTCCCTGGTCCAAATTGATGTCTGTCTAGCACATTTGCTAAATTGTCGAAGAAGGCATTAACATTTTCTCGGTTGAAGCTACTAGCTCTGGCAAGGCTAGTTGCCTCAGGCTTTCTTAGCGACAGCATTGGGTGCCGTTTTAAAAAGGCTGTAAACCACTCCGAGCTGGCCTTTTATTTTTCTGCCCACATTGGTGTGAACTTCAGCTTGTGTGCCACAGCAAACTGGTAGGCAAGTCTTTTGATCTCACTTGGCGACAGACCATTTTAAGCAAAAATAAGACCAAAATAAATGTCAGCTGACCTAGCGATATAATGAACAAGCTGCATCTCCAAATCAGGTGGAAATACCTGCCGTGGCGTTCCATAGCCAACCACTGTTGTTGGCATGGCTGCCTGACTGACAATTTCTTTGCTGGTAACCTTTTCACAATACCGAGTCAGAGTACGGTAATTTATATTGAAATCCTTCGCTGTGCTTCTGATAGATTTTTTCTTTAACTTCACCTTCAGCTTTTTGTGCATATTCTATGTGTCTATTTATACTGGGGCAAGTCATCTCATGTGACAACTTGCCTCAAAGCCATTGAGACAACTTGCCCCAAACGGACATGTGGGCTAATGTTTGCTATATTTTGAGGCTAGTTCAACATAGGACTGCAGCTAATGTATCAAGAGACACCTTATTGTCTCCTTTATTCAGTACACAAATATAATTTTGAACATTTATACCTAACACAGTTTTATTACATAAAGTAAAAGTGGCAATTTTTTACCTTTGAAGCTCAAAAATACGAAAACTGCTCACCTCTGATTAAAGTGACCGTTAGTTGAATAAGAACCGAAGTTGACCATAGAATATGTTGTCACACAAAGTAGCTATTTGATTTTTGAGATAGCGCCCCTGTGGTTGGAGGTATGAACAGTGTGACAACTTACCCATGTGACAACTTACCCCGCTCTCCCCTACTACACGAGGAGCAGGTGTTTTAGCTGCCTTGTTTAAAACCTCTCAATTCCTGTCCGCACGCCCACAGTCTAGAGAATCAATCAATCAATCACGTCGGATCATGAGCGCAGAAATGGCAAATTTTTTATTAATGCCTTTCCGTTTGCCAGCCTGTGTCTGGCTGCCATCGCCATGTAATTTTCATCGATCAGTTGCCTATTTCACGGTAATGGTGAACCGCTTTATCACGTTAACAGCAGCCAAACCACTGAGCTGTGTGTTCCACAGCGATAATTGTCATTTATTTTGGCTCTTTGCTGTCCTTGCACAAGGGAGAACTCGTGAGACGGATTTCCGAGTGTGCATATGATGCTTGCTTGTATTTAACAACAGTTGTAGATGTGCAGGTGATGTATGCAGGGAGTTGCTTATGATCAAATGCTCAAAGGCAGATCCTTTTTTATCACAGCTTTGTGAGCCAAACATTTTATTTCTGGGCTGGGTTATTGTTCAGTGTTAAAGGCTAGGTAAAGAACTTGAAGGTAACTTGAAGGTAAAGAAGCCTTTTGAGTGTTTTCTCTTCTGGGCGTCTGCCAGGCTGAACTGAAACTCAAACACCTGAAAGTCTGTGTGTGTGTGTGTGTGTGTGTGTGTGTGTGTGTGTGTGTGTGTGTGTGTGTGTGTGTGTGTGTGTGTGTGTGTGTGTGTGTGTGTGTGTGTGTGTGTGTGTGTGTGTGTGTGTGTGTGTGTGTGTGTGTGTGTGTGTGTGTGTGTGTGTGTGTGTGTGTGTGTGTGTGTGAATGTGTGTGCATGGGTGTGCTTAAGAGAGATGTAAAGGCAAGCACATGGCCAATGGTATAGAGAGGGAGAGAAAGAGATTTGTGTTTGTTTTTGTGTTTTGAACTGTCTTTATTTTGTCAAAGTTGACCATTTAATTTTATCTAATTTTATCGTTTCATGGTATTAAAAAGAACCAATAATAAAACACCATTGGGTATATATCCCACGCACACTCAAGTCACATAATTAATTTGTACTGAGAACTACTTTCTGTTTCATGAGAAAAAAAAAGGGGGGTTAAAGCTTTTAATCATCAAAAAAGAGCATATATAATTTGGCCAGTAAAATAGTCACAGTGACAGTTAGCTATTTAAAAAAAGACAATTCTACAGAAAAAAAAAGAAACAAACATTTTAAACATTGAAACAATTGAAACAAAAACCCATTTTTACTTGAAATTTATGAAAATCTTCACCCCGTTTAAAGCACTCCTGGCTTTCTGCTCAAGCATATACAAGTCCCAACAGAGAGAGAGAGAGAGAGAGAGAGATGGTGGGATAACTGTGGGCAGAGCTTGAGGCATGTCTCCATTGTGTCTGTATGGAACGAGATGGGGGGGGGGTCGATTGTGGGTCGAGGAGCTGGGCCTGGAGTGGAGACAGCAGCTTTGGCCATACACTCTGGCCTTCCCCCAAGCCTGGCTTGTCACTTCCTCTTTCATGTTACACTCCGCCATTGACGTGCACGCCCCCTTGGGCGGCATCCTGACCCAGAAGGACAGGGATGACCCTGCCGCCACGTGTCGCCGACGTGTTTGACGGTGTGCTTAACTCTCTGCAGGTCAATCGTATTCAAGCCGGTAATGAAAGGTGGGTACGAGTGTGCTAATGGGAGACCTCGAGGGGGCCAGATACTCCACTGAAACTTGGACCTCCCACACAAAATCTCTTTCTGCCGATCAACAGGATACTGAGAGCAGCATGCTGCCATGGCAACATGGGCGGTCTTGCATTACAGTAATTCTGAAAAGAGGATGACGCAGTCCACAGCACTGTGGGCATCAGGCACCAACGTGGACACACAGAGATCTGTGTGTGTGTGTGTGTGTGTGTGTGTGTGTTTTCATATGTATATGAGTGTTTGTCTGTGTGCATGTGTGTTTGTGTATGTGTGTAGATTGGGGTTTGTGAGTGTGTGTATGTGTGTGTGTCTGTATACCTGTGAATGTATGCATGTATGCTTGTATGTGTGTGTTCTCATTCATATATGTGTGTGTGTGTGTGTGTGTATCTTTGTCTGTTCAGCCAACAAAATGATCAGCCTCTTTATCTGTATTTGTATTGGGTGTGATAGTATACCACGATATTAATATGAAATAGTACTATCATAAACTTAACGTAATACCATAATAGTCAATCATGTGGCAAAAGCTATTTTCAAAAAAAAGATTTCAACCGTTTACTAAAATGTCTAAATAACCCATATTAAATAATATAATACTGGACCTGGGGTGTCTGCTAATGTCATTTAATCCCACCACTTATTTGGCTGTTCTTGCATTTGGTTTTGTTTACAATGCAATTACTCATGTGCAGACAACTCCTTTGCATTTCCCAATGCCTGGTAGGTAGCTGTTGCTAGCTAGCTAGCTACACGTCATTAATCTCAGTTTGCAGTCCCTTATAAAACTTGCGATGTCCGATTCTGATTCCTATGCCGAGGCGGTCTGTAATGACAAATTATATCCCCCCAAAAAGTGAATTTGTTCATCCGTGTGGACTCACTTTGGATGCAGAAAAAAAGATGGAGAATGTGGGAAATGTAATGCCCAGAGGAGGGAGAACGTCAAACCTTGCATCTGCTGAGCATCATCCTTCACGTTATACCACAATGGAAAAAGTGAGTAGCTAAATATAGTACTAGATCCAATAACCTAATAACGTGATAAAGAAATTTTTTTCTTAATTTGCAAAGTTATGCAAAATGATTTAAATTGATTTAAACATACAATTACAAGGAGTGAACTATATTCAGTTGCATTTTTTGTTTTATTTTTCAATTAAAATGGTATACAAAAGAGCCATACAATAAACAGATCGAGTTGTAAACTTTGTGTGATAATTTCTTTAGCTTAAAATCTGATACCGTGATATACCGAAAACCGTGATATTAAGTAGTACGATTACCATACCGTGAAAATGTTATTCCGTCACAGCCCTAATTTGGATATAAGATGGAAGTGGGTGTGGCTTAAACTAAGTGGGTGTGGTTTTCTAGCCTAATATTCTCTGGCATTGCAATTGTTGTGCTTTCAAAGCATAACACTTGTGATTTAACACTAGGAGCGCCGACTCCGCCCACGCCTTCGAAATACCTATGGCCGCCGCCTGTCCGGTCAAAAGACTGCTAAGTCTACAGACAGAGGCACTGGTGCTGACACAAAATGTTCGCCAGATGGCGCTTCTTACACAGTTTGTAGTCCTAAAACCCGGAAGTAAGTTAGCATAGTTGGCTAGCTACGAACATCATATATGAATTGCTTGCTCAGTTGGCTAGTATTACTGAAATGTACAGCTACCTGGCTAGCTACGAATAAGCATTGCTTGCTCAGCTGTACAACTAGCTAGCTGGCTAGCTACGAACATAATATATGAATTGCCTGCAGCTGGCTAGTATTTCTAAAATGTAGCTACATCTAGCTGGCTAGCTACAAACATAATATATGAATTATAATATATAATTATATTATAATTATATAGCCAGCTAGCTACAAAGATAATAATATGCATTGTCTGTTCAGCTGTACAGCTAAGTTAGTTGCCTAGCTACGAATATAATATATGGATCGGCTGCTTAGATGGCTAGTACTTTGTGTCACTTTGTGTAATTTTAGGTAGCTTTTGGCTCTGCCAGGTAGTGAAAGGTGCAGTCAAGTTATGAACATATTGCCTGCTCAGCAGGCTAGCACGCAACTGAAATTATAGGGGAATTGGTCAGATTAAGCTAAAATATACAGCTAGCAAGCTGGCTAACTACGAACAAAATAAATGCATAGCCTGCTCAGCTTTCGTCTTTTGATTTGCTGTCAAACTAGCTATTGAAACAGCCATGATCACCAGCGAGGTTACAGCAGAGATAGCTAACAGAGAAACCAGCTAGTTCAACGCAGGAGGACTGGGCAGGCTAGTATGAAATGAGTGATGGTGCAAATTAGTTTGTGGGGAGACAAAAGAGACAGCAGGTAGCCATTTCCCTCCAAGCATTCTTGAAGTTATTGTGGGATAGCTACCTAGCCAAATTTTAATAATTGCATTTTGTTATTAGAAATGGCTGTTTATATGAACCTTAATCTGTGTACCTAATATTTCTGGTATCAGAATCTGAAATCATGCTTTTGTATGTAGCAGCGGGTTGTGGCAATTATGGGTCTCTGTGATGACAAGTTGCAATATAACATAATACTTGTGCTTTAGTGTTATAAAGTATTATTGTTTAATTCCAGAAACCGAATTCCTATAATGACTAAAGCTGAAGCCCACTGGAACCACATATACTGAAAAATTTATGCATTCAGTACTGTAAGTCGCTTTGGATAAAAGCGTCTGCTAAATGGCATATATTATATTATATTATATTAAGCCAGAAGAACTGCGCGGCTAATGTTTATCGTTGCCAAGTCAACCGGACAGCTGACTGCATGCAAGATCAGAATGTAGGCTAAATAAAGGCATGGTTTGGGAACGTTTTTAAAAAAATCATTGTTTGATTTTTATGATGGGTGGCTGCACAGCATAGCTACCTATAAAAAAAAGCGTTATCTGCAACTTGAAGATATACAGTGGGTCCATTAGTCCTCTAAGATTCAGATGCAAATTAGTTTGTGGGCAGACAAAAGAGACAGCAGGCTGAAAACCGGTTTGCCCAAATCAGAAGAGATTAGAGTTTGTCTCTCCAGGGAGAGTGAGAATGGATTCACATGCACACAGCCATCCCCCAACTTCTTGAATACTCCCTCCTGTAAAAATAATTTATTTCAATAAAGATTTATTTCCAGAATACTCTTCCTCTCTCCTGTAAAAATGTAATCCAGGTTAGTAATTGTTGATTTTTTTAATTGTTTCATGTAGATAATATGGCCCAGAGTTAGAAATGACAAAGTCAAAACAAAAATTTGAATGCATTTAGATTTTACAGTGTCAAAATGTAGTGGTTTCACAGTGAAAATTGCATAGATTTCAATGGGGTTCATGTTTCAATGCAAGTTTATCCCCTTATTATGGTCCAGTACTGAAAAGTATGTTATGATATATAATGTTTTAGCATCTATTTTAACTTAATAATACGTTATATATAATTTAACATGTTTTTTATTATTATATATTTATTGTGAGCACTGTAGCAATTATTTCATACTCAGTGTACAATACAATTAAGAAAAAGATGTAAAACAAAACAATGTACACCTACATGCCTACACACACACACACAACCTCCGTAAGCACACAGGTGCACACACACGCACATGCATATGTACATATACTAACAAGCTCGTCCCCCCTTTCGTCTGCCCGCAGACAGAACTGCATACGTCCCATCAAGTCCCATCAAAACTGAATGGACATGATGGCATGGGCGGGGCTGTTATAATGATTCTATTCAAATTACAATTAGGCCAGTAAAACAGAGCTACAAAGGAGAGCGTACTTATCGGTTTGGTTACAGTTGCAAATATGGTACGCTATACCGCACAGCAAGCTTTAGACTTCCTACAGAATATAAATGAAATGCAGTCGGAGGATGAGGACTTGGATGGAGTGGATATTGAATCTGATTCAGATTCAGCTTCAGATTCTAGTCCAGAATCTGGTTCTGAAATTGAGACTGGCAGATTTGTTTCAGCGAGACAAGAGAGAGCAAAAGATGGAGCGGTTTGGGTTGAACAAATGGCTGGTAACGCACCGGGCAGAGCAGCATCACACAACATCATACAAGAAAAGCCAGGCCCTACACGGCAAGCAAAGGGTAATATTGAAAGTCCACTATGCAGTCTGCTATGTTTGATTGACATGGAAATGTGGGAGCAGATTCAAAATTGCACTATGGCAGAAGCCCACAGAGACAGAGCAGAGAATTGGGACCTATGGGTCGATGAATTGAAGGCATTCGTGGGACTGCTGTATATACGAGGAATAAGCGGTGGAAAAAGCATGGATTTAGAAGACTTCCGGTCTGCTGACTTGGGCAATCCGGTTTTCAATGAAACCATGTCACGGCAAAGGTTTAGAGACATAATGCGCTATCTGCGTTTTGATGAAAAGGAGACAAGGGCTACTATATAGACTACTATAGGCAACGGTGAGCGTTTGCTATTATCCATGTCTTTGGACAGAGGAAGAAATGTTGGATTCACCCACCTTTCACTTGTATGAAAACACAGTTCTTACCAGCCCGTTTTGTTCAATTTTCGGACGCTGTTTTGTATTGAATCTCGCAAAGATACTTTCAGTTGAACTGTAATCAACAGGAATGTCCTATAATTGTACTGATGGCCGAGGGTCGGTTATTTTTACCCTTGTTTTATTTGAGCTAAACTGTTCTTGACTACGGTTAACACTTTGTTGTACGTCGCTCTGGATAAGAGCGTCTGCCAAATGCCTGTAATGTAATGCAATGTAATCCAGCTGCACAATGGATATGTAGTGTTATGAAAAAAAACATACATCTGATCTGTGGTGTAGGCTATTGCGTTTTGTGGAGAAACGCATTTTTAAACACACATATAGGCTATGTATGATTTCAGAATCTGATATATTTTGAACACAGATAAAGGTTCGTATTGGAACGAAACTCGTCATATGCTTTATCATAATTTAGAATGTAATCAATGTGTTGATTAGAATGGCCATAACAGTTAGCCAAAAAGTAAAACTGGAGACTTCAACAGTCTATAATCTCGCAGCACGTGCAGATAATGATAAATATAAAATTTTCATTTTGAGCAAGGTCACGTTGGTGTTGCATCTCTCTAAATGCCATTCTAGTTATTATTATTATTATTATTATTATTATTATTATTATTATTATTATTATTATTATTATTATAAAGCCATTCTGTAAAATAGAGACTCTTGGCTATAGGCTATGTGAAGATCCTTACGCCATTTGGTGTGGTGAAAGAGAACTGAATCGTTGGTCGGAAGACGAGCGAGACCTAATAACACATGAATAACACACACGGAGGGGAATAAAAGCATTTTAGCTTTTTTCCAAACGTGATTTTGAAATTTTTGTAACACTGTTATGTAAAGAATAAATATCTAGGAAAAGTCAAGGAAGGTGGATGCTGTAACTTGTTTGTAACTAACATAACAATTTTCTAAATGTGACTAGACGTCAGTACCGATTCAAATGACCGGTTTCAGTGCTCCTAGTGTTAACACTGACATATAATTAATCCTTAGGTATAATAACGTGTATTTTTTCTATTTAAAGCTTTAGTTTAACAAACAACAATAACACAGATGTATTACATGAGTAGCCATACATATACAACTTCATTTTATAATAGTCTCTGTCTGAACCCCCCTAAATAGAAATATAATTACTGATCCTCATACAGTAGCAGTGGTGGTTGGTGAGCTGGGAATAGAAGGGGCTGAAATATTACCTTTAAACCGACCATTGGTATCAAGCTGTTTTAATTTACTTTGCTTAATTAACAGGCCTGCCAATTATTTGACTAATCTGTTGGCAAGTAATCACAAAGCTTCCTCTTAATTGTCTTACGTTTTCATTTCAAACAATAGCCTACGCATTTAACTTAAATCCCTCTGTTAATTGTGTATGGTCCTAGCTTTGAGAAACGTGCAATTTGTTTAAAAAATAACTGTTCAATACTTAATTTAACTAGAATTTAATGAGGTAATTATTTTATCCTGAATGTACGTAAATATATGTAATTAAAACATGTTTAATACACATTTAGAGAGTGAGAAATACTATCCCTCTGAGCTATAATTCAAAATGTTTTACAGTCTACAGAGATCCATTAGATCTCTCAATTTTGGATACATGGTACAAAAACAAAAACATTCTTTAGTGGAGAAAAATCTATTTAAAAAAACTTAAATCAACTAATAGAAATAAAAGGTATGACCTATTTGATGGAAAAAAGCCCCCAAAGTTTCATTTTTTGAAACAGAACACTATCTTGTTGATTAAGATTCATAATTAGATAGATAGATATTTTATTAATCCACAAAGGGGATATTTAAGTTAGGAGATCTTATGAACAAACACGATATGTTTGGGCATAAACATAGCTCAGGATGGCTGTGTCTTCGCACGATGAAAATCTAGCAGAATGCTCACTGTCTGAGAGATATAATGGCGCTAATAAGGAGTATGTTTTGTTTTTGTTTTGACTTCTGAGTAAAGTGTTCAAGTGAGGACACTTTGGATAAAATCGTAACCATGGCAGCACCGACAGTGCCCTGCAATTCCGACTGCATGATGCACAATTGGCCATGGTGACAGAAGGGAGAGTACCAATTTAGGTGGGCAGGGCATCCACCTCCATTGAGACTCCTCTGGTCGATCAGTGGCCTGCAATCTGCCTGCTCCAGCAGTGACAGCTTTGGCAGAGTAACCACAGCAGTCAGCGTCACAGGTTTCTGGGGTGATTAACGGAGAACTTTGCAGTGATTGCAGGAGTCTAAAATCATGACTGAGCATGCCAAATTTTGGGAGAAAATAGAGAAGGTATTTCTTTAAAAATGCTTCTTTAAGAAGAGAAATGTTGCCTGTAGTCTTTTCTCAGAAGTAAAATCTCCTTTTTATTGCCTGTCTCAGTGATGCGGATGGTGACCAGAGTAGCGACACGGACATAGGGACAGTTGCCGCAATGATCAAGCCCTCCACACAGCTGTGTGCGCCCTTCTCAGAAATACAAAACGTTTAACATGTCACATTTTAAGGCTCAACCCGGGCACCACATGGGGATATGTGGTGATAAGGTCAGTATTTACATTCAACAGTATTTACATACATAATTTGGCGATAATTTGATAGTACAGAAAATGGTATTGGTGCTGAAGGAACTGCCTTGCAGATTTCCCTTTGCCATTGGTGAAGCCAAAAATGCAAGCTTACTCCATTTGTTAACGTGGCAGGGAGAAGCTTTTTGTAGTCTGTGTGTGTGTGTGTGTGTGTGTGTGTGTGTGTGTGTGCGTGACTGTATTACAGTGCTTGTGTTAATGTATGTGCATGAGAGTCATGACATGAGCTGGGACTCAGAGCGAGGCAGCAGAATTAAGAGGCCCTTTTGCCAGGATGTTCAGCTCATGTCATTATTCCTCATTAATGCGGCACAGTTTTTATGAAATAATGCTTGCAGTTTTGCACCATTGCTTTTGGCAGTCTAGACATTGTTATGACGACCAGAAATGGAAAAAAAATATGTATATGAAAGAGAAGCGTCTTTCACTTTAATGCACGCAATTACCAAGCTTTGCTTAGGGTACCATTTGTTGCAGATATAATTAGCATAATTGCTTTCCTCTTCGTGAGTTGAATGTAAATACTGACCTTTGCATAAATGGTAGAGACGTTAATGTGGTTTTCAAGCCTGAAGCACTGTGCAGACTTGCTATTGTAATAGCTCGCAACATAGTGCCGTATCCAAATTCAGAAATGAGAAAAACCCAATAGTAATATTAAATGTTGATTTTGTGTGTAAAATTGCCTTTCAAAATATTTTTGTCACATCTCTCTTAAGGTGTATTATAAATGCGTGTAATTAGTCAGGCTCATTTCTGTGAGCAATGAATTCAGTAAAGTCAATAGAGAGGGCCTCAGTGACTAGAAAGAAGTAACACGTGTGTTTTTCTGGGATTGAGGTAATCATTCTGCACTGTGCTATGAGATATTCAGTTCTAATCTGTATTTGATAAAATAGGTTTGTCAGTTTTATCAAGAGGCCACACAACTCCCTGTGGGGGACTGATATGATTTATGCATTGAGAGGATGCTCAGGTAATACTGAAAACACTCCAAACCCTTCCATTATTATTAATATTAATATGAGGGGGGACAAAGACTGAGGGTCCTAAACACTACTTAATTTAATTTGGGGCTTTTGAACAATGATTTGGGAGATACATTTTTGGATGACCCCTTGAGCTATTAACTCAACCAAAGATCAGGTTTCTCTACAGGTATAAAAATAGCCATGTACCTCCACCGTTTCATGTTACCTGATTGGACAGTCACCAATCTCGTCCTCACCACCAGGTGCAATCCTGACCCCGGACTCCATCCATACAATTTTAACAAATGTGATATACAGAATTTTTCTCTATTTTAGCACATATCTTTAGTATGGAATTCTTTTTAAAAATTGTACATTTTTGTTTTTTGATTTTCCCTCGTTTTTCTCCACAATTTGGAAGCCAATTATACCCTCTATTTTGTTTAACCCTCCCCCCATTAACTCACCGTCTCTATGGGGCAAGCTACTCTCCGAGGCCGGCGATGATCTGCCTCCTTCGAGATGGAACTCAGCAACCCCCTTTCTGGAGACACCCTTCACAGCGAGTTCATGCTGAACAGCCTACCCCCTCCCCCAAGTGCGTATAGCCAAATGCCACCCCCGATCGGGGCTAACGGCCATGGCCGGTCTGGCAGAGATGTGTTTTGAACCGAGTCCCTCATAGGCTGGCAGTGCAGTATAATGGTTAGGGAGCTGGGCTCGTAACTCAGAGGTTGCAGGTTCAATTCCCAGGTGGGGCACTGCTGTTGTATCCTTGAGCAAGGTATTTAACCTGAATTGCTTCAGTAAAAATATCCAGCTGTATAAATGGATTGTATGTAAATAAATGTAAACTGTGTAAGTTGCTCTGGATAAGAGTGTCTGCTAAATGCCTAAAATGTAAATGTAAATGTAGGCAGCTCACACTCATACAGGACCAGCCAAATACGGGTGTGTTAGATCGCTACGCTATCCTTTAGTATGGACTTCTTTTACTACTGAAAGATTTGTATAACTTTTTTTGCCACATTGGGAAATGACTATAAAACCCAGGCAAATTTATTGAAAACTCACAAAACATTTTTCCCTTTGGAAAGGAGTACCCAATTTTGGCTTTTGTGTCACAACTGTGCCATCTGCATCCAAGCAGCAAACATTGCATCTGAATCATGTGCTCTTCTCTGCCCACCAGAGAGTATTTTTCACTTCAAAGGTGCTACCTATAAATCTCAGCCGAATCTATGAGAGGAACCAATTCAGGGGTAACCCAAAGAACCCTGGCTACCCCAGTGAACTTCAGTCAGTCAGTTTATAACTCAGCCTAGGTTACAAGGTCCAAACTCGTGACTCATTGTTGGCAAGCATCTTCACAGGCTGACCCAAAAAAACTCATTAACTCAACTATATGAATTTTGTGGATTTTGTAATTAATCAATGTTCCCCAGTAGGATGTTGTTCCATGAACCTAGGTACTTTGACTCTTGTGCATTTATTGATGCTAAAACATGTGGTAGGTGGTTTAGGGTGGGTGCATATTTTGGGAATGCTCTATTATAATGTATATTTGTTGCTTGTTGTGTAGGCACTTTTGAAATGTATTCGTTTTTTTGTGGTTTGGCTCATATGCTATGGACTCTTGCTTCTTGGGGATGACATCAAAATTCGATTCAGTTTAAATGAAGGATCCATTGCCAGATCCTGAGGGGTTGGATGGAGCCTGCCATTAAATTGAAATCAGCTGATGTTTTGGTTTTGGAAAAGTAGATGGCTATGTTGCATGGGGAAAGGTATGCGTCCCTGAGTTGCTGATTTGGTGCTTTACACTCGTCTACCTCATTTGTAGTGTTTATTGGATCCCTCCCCCCCCCTCTTTTTTGTTCTTGTCCTCTACCCACCCCTCAGTGGTTTGTGTGTTCCTCATTTTGTTCAAATATTTATTCAAAGCTTTGCACAAAACAAAACAAGAAAATAACATCCTGAAAAACTAAGAGACCCCCGAAGATACAATCTATGTATCACCATCATCATTTATGGATAATGGTACTCCTTTATACAGTATTGCACATTTAAGGAGGAATCAAATTTGTTGGTTTTTTTGCCCCCCAAAGTGAATGTTGCACCATTCTGGACTACCAGGAAGTGGATTAAACCATTTTATTGGTTTAATTCCCCCTGCTGCCTCCAGGCAAATGTGCAAAGCACATAAACCAACAAAGCAATGCCATAAAATGTTTAAAACGTACTAAAGAATCTGTATTCTCTCATTCTCATACTCTCTCTCTCTTTGTAGTTACTCATTGAGTTACTAATCTCTTTTAATGTCTCAGTTCATCTTTTTTTTTTATAGCATGGTAATTTCCCATGGTAATTGGGGTATTATATCTCGGTAAGAAATCTCTGAGAATGCGATGAAGTGAATAGTCAGCTGACATCTTAACTTGTCTGAGGTGAATTTCTAAATTTGTGTGGGGAAAATAACTGCTGTCAAAAACCATGACAAACTGAGTGGAACTTTGAGGTTCTTTCTGTTCGGAGATGGCTGGATATGCTTGATACTTATATTTGAAATTTGTGTGAAAAGAAGTATATTGTCATAGCAACCAAGGACCCAGCTGGATAGCTCAAAATGACTCCGTCTGAGTGGGTGTTATTTGGGACAAAGCGTAGACAGTGATGGAGAAATGTTTATGGAATCATAAGTGGAATACCTCTCAATTCACAAATGCAGTAATACTAACTACATATTAATTCATATATAACAAAGTAAGCATGTTCTCTGTCCTATCATTCTCTGGAACTGATATTGAAGTGATATGTAAAGTATTCATATTATTGCATGCTTTATAGTCCATATGATATATATCTTTAATAATGATTGTAAACTTCAACTTCAAGTTTGTGCAGCATGTGGTGGTAATGTGTCATATACGATCTACATTGTGTAAGGTCCTGACATATATTCGATTACATATGTATATAAAGATAAATGTAAAAACATACATATATACAGTATAGCTGTCAAATAATAGCCATCACCCTCATTGGAATCGACCAAAAGTGCATTGAATATCTGTAATGTATTGACCTGGATTTGTCCCTTGGACTTTAAATGCATGTCTTACTTATTTTCAATGCAAACACAGTTTGATAAGTTCAGTTTTATCATCAATGAGCTGCGTTTCTGAAAAAAACCCACAATGTGCATTTTAAGGAGGCTTTAGTGTAAATCCTGTAGCACTTCCTTCCCGCTGTTTTTGTCCATTTAGAACTTGACCAAAAAAAGAATCCCCATCTGTCCTGCACAGTGATGCCATTGTAGACCTTTCAGGGGATTACCAGGGGGTCTAAAACATCCATGGCCTAAAACATCCATTTTACAACATATGGTAACGCTTCAAACAATAAAAGGAAAATAATGCAACTCTACCACAAATATTGACAAAAGTGCCTTATAACCTTGTACCTTTAAAATAACTGCTGCACTAAATCATTTAGTTAACAATGACCACAAACTCCACATTGTTAAAACTGTTTGAAGTTTAGCAATGATCACTTACGCATATTCACAGTGAATCATACCATAAAGCATGATTTATACTTGTACTGCTGTCGCACTACGCTTATGCAGTGCTTATGAATGCGTTCTGCATGCACTGTGAAGTACTCAACAGCGCTTAATGTTCCCAGTAATCAGCAGTATAATCAGCGATGTGATAGACGCTCCATAAATGATAATGCTGGTAATGATGAATGCTTTTCAGCAGCAATGGTCTTTAGTGTGACCACCTCCCACGCACATTCCTCCAAGCAGGGTGGTGCTTCGGTTGCCTTTCTGTCACACTAATTAATCACCAAAAGTCGACCTGCAGGATCTGGGGGATCTTGAGGACATTTAGCAATAAAAAAATACAAAACAGTGCAGTGTAATGCAAGTCTGCAAATAAATAAACATACTACAGACTCAAAAATACAAATATGTGTACCCCTTCTCCTCATCAAGCTTGACAAAGCAAAACTGAAAAAAACAACAATAAAAAAAAAAAAAGATTTTAATGACAATTGTATGTCGCGGACAGGGTTTAAATCCCTATCTCTGTATAATGTAGTGTTCAATCGCTTTATGACTTATGCATGGCCCATTTTTTTCTCATAAATCTCTGTATATTCCCTTTTTTGGGGGGGATTTGATTCTGGCTGTATGTCAGAGATTGTAGGGGCTGTAGCTTCTGTACATACTCATGCTCGTAATTTTTCCTCCTCACGTAGCTGAATATTCCTCTCTTTGAGCTTCTGCTGATCTCACTATACTGCAGATGTGCATTTCAAAGACCCCATCAGTGATTCACTGCAACGCTTCATACCAGGAGCTGAACTCATCAGACTCACATATTTTTAAGTTTTCAGGCTTTTCTAGAACAACTTATGGCTGTATTATTTGAATGCTGGCAGACTGTCAAATGTTCCAGTTAAGATCCATGAGTGTTTTATGATGATGCGCTCCCTGTTTGCAAAAAAAAGAAAGAAAGAAAAAATGTTCAGGCAGTTTTAATATTTTAATCTTTTTAATATTTTAAATTCAAATCCTGCAGCACATGACTGACTCAGTTGAAGAGGGTATAGAAATCAGCAGTTATTTAGGGCAGAATTTCACACAAGGGAGGTTTACAGCTATTCCTCTATTTATAAGCGCCCCAATAATTAATTATTAATACAAATCCATTGAAAGATAAAGGAACAATTTTCTGTATCCCTAGCACGTTTTCACTATAGAAATATGGTGAATAAGAAGAAATGTAATACTGAGACAACACTCACAAAGCCAATAATGAGACATGGCACTCTGTTTACTTTGAAAATAATTTTCCTATAAATGATTGTTCCTGCCATCGTTCACTGTAATGCATTATCCAGACCAGATAGGAAACCGACACCTGTTGTTTCTTCAGTGATAAAGAGCCTCTGATGCACGTATGTTGAATCAGAAGGGTGTGACAAAGTGTGATGTGTATGGGGTAGCAGTTGAGGGGTGAAGTCTATGGTGTGTAGGCAGTGAAAATGGATGAACCAAGGTGGCGAGACACACTACACCAGGGGGTTGGTAGTTCCGGTCCTAGAAGGCCAGTATATGCAAGTTTTTGTTTCCATCAATTCCCTAAAAATGTCATGCTGGGACAGAAGAACAGTCTCCAGCTGTCATTCACGAACTTACGTTCATGTAAATGGCTGGGCCACTTAAATAATTAAGAACAGAAGTTGGCATGAAATAGTTATCAGGGCCCTCTTTGCCCATCCCTGCACAAGATGCATGGTGACTGGTCTGGTGTGGCTTAAACCCCTGGCAGGTACTCCCTAAGGAGTCCGGCCCATTGGCAGGGACGTTTCAGCTGAAAAGGCAGATTGAGGCCACCAGCTGCCAGGCGCTGGGGGGAAACAAGAGACAGTGGGGATTGTGTTGTTTGGCCTGCCTTCGCTCACATTATCGAGACGCTATTCAGGCTCTCTCTCTGGGGCTTTGCTTTTCCTGGCGGGTTCTTCTTTCTCTCCTGCGTGTGATCTGCATTCTACAGAGGGGATTGACAATACTGAAAGGTGGTTAGTCCAAAAAAACATTGCTGTCATGAATTCTTGATTTGGAAGTACCTGTAGGAGGGGATGCTCCTCATGGTGAATCATTATTATTATTATTTTTAAACAGAAAAACCTGAAAATCTGAAAACCAGAAGCCAGTTTAGCCTGCCGTGTTTTTGAGGTTATTTATTTATTTATTGCTATTTTTGTTTTCTGCAACTATCCCATCTATTTTTTTCTTTCCTTCTCTTCAAAATGAATAGCCTCTGTGTGCATGCCTGAAATTATTCTGTTTTACCTTTACGTTCTGTCATTCTTTCTTTTATCTCACATATCTTTCATGTGTTTATTTATATATTTTTTTGAATTTGTTCAGTTTTTACTTTGGCCTGTTGAGCTTGTTTTGTCATGCTAATTGAACATATACTTACAGAAGACCCAAATATGTTTTGTTTATCCTTTTCATAAAATCTATTTTTTTCTGGTGTGTTTGAGTGTATAGTGTAGATGAATGTTTTTTTGTACTGTACACACTGAAGAAAAAACAGAATGTGTCGAGGGATTATAGTACTGTAGGTTTCAAGCCTTAATTTCTCTATTAATCCCAAGTTATTCATATGATATATTGGGATTAATAGACTATATCATATATTCAGGGGATAGACAAAATAATGGAAACCAAATGAAAAAGGACTCATATTTAGAAGTAAATAAATCACAATTTTAAAAAGTCTACACCTGTTTCATATGAATGTCAACACTAATTACCAATATCTTTATGTTTAGACATTTTAAAATCAATATTTTAATATGTGAGTTATTAAAGCAACATGAGAGATTTTGAAGGTCATAGAGTGCTTGAGTTGCAGGTGCATCAGTCACAGAAATGGCAAAAGTATTTAATGTATCAAGGGGAACAGTGTCGAAAATCATGACGACATACAATAAACAAGGAAAAAGTGCATCAGAAAAGAAGAAGAGTGGTCGCAGGCCCACCGACAGGGATAGATAGACACATAACAGGATATTTGCTAAAAACCACAAAACAATGGCTGCAAAAATGACCAAAGAACTGAATGTACACCTCGTCTCAACAAAAACTGTACATCGTGACCTTCACAATGCTGTTATTTATGGTAGCACCAGCATTCGGAAACCACTTGTAACCAAGGCCTGTAATGGTTCCTGCTTGCCGCCAGAGGACGGCATTGGACATTTAATGTTCCCTCGTTGTCTCTGTCTATAGTTTAATTAGTTTTGTGTTCCCTGATTGTTTTTGATTGATCTCTCCTGTGTCTCATTTCATGGTCTATTTAAGTTGCCTGTTTTCTTTGTTCTGGGCATGGGCTTGAATGTTTGTTGAGTGTTTGTTCCTTGTGTTAGTGTTCTCTGAGTTTTTCCCCTGCCTTTCTGAATTTTTTAATTTAGTTCCTGTGTTTGATTTTGGTTCTTTGGGTTTATGAAATTATCAGTTAATATTGGATTCCTGTCTCTATCTTCATTTCCTGCAATTGGGTCCGATCTCTCCCCCTCGTTTCAAGGTCAGTGTACAACAACGCACAACCTGGCGTAATGAGCATGATGAGCCATATTTTACTATTTTTCATACATCTGGGCGGGTTGGTTTGGAAGAAGCCAAAGGAAGCCTTCAACTCACATTGCATGTTCCAACTGTTAAACGTGGTGGTTGATTGCATTCATCTCTCAAAGAACTGGAGTCTTTCCTTCTTGAAGAATGCTCCAATATTTCACTAGAAACTATAAAATAGTTTGTATAACAGTATTCTAAGAAGGATTGAAGCTGTTCTGAAGGCAAAAGGTGGCCTATTTGTCTTCCCCCTGTATGTATATGTACATATATATATATATATATAAACCACTGCCCTTGCTGGCCATACTACACAATATGATATATATGTATATACACAATATAGGAATACTGAATATATACTGTCCCCAAGCACTAACTAATCATTGCATATTGAAGATCCAGAGGATGACATCACCTTCTCTAATGGACTCCATACTCATGTCTCTGAAATCATATGACAAATCAAGTTTCCTGCTCACGTAAATCAAATTTTGAAATCATGCTGCAAAACATCCAATTAAAATGTTGGTCAAATATAAAATTATAAGACAGATGGGCCTGGTTTTTAGGCCCACAACTCTTCTCAAAAGTGAAGAAAGTATGTTGAATTTAAGACATGTAAAATTAAGCACGTATGTTTCATTTTTCTATGAAATCTATGAAAAAGGACAATTCAATATTTATTGATACAAATTATTAATCTTACAATGTAATTTCCCTTTCATCCATTTCAATTTCAAAATGTTTTTCATTATGGTCATTTTTTTTAGACTCTGACTCAGCTAACTGTGCAATGCTCTACGTCTGTGCAGGTCTCTTTCCGGTCGCATTGTGGGGGGCGTATGGTGGTTCTTCACCCTCATCATAATCTCCTCCTACACGGCAAACCTGGCAGCCTTCCTCACCGTGGAGAGGATGGTGTCACCCATAGAGAGTGCAGAGGACCTGGCCAAGCAGACTGAGATAGCCTACGGGACCCTGGACGGGGGCTCCACCAAAGATTTCTTCAGGGTGAGAGCTCATTGGGCAGTGAGGGGAGAGTGTGGTTTCATCAGCCCCCAAATGGCTGGACCTTTCCTGTGTTATCAATGAATAAAGATGCCTCCCATCGCTATTATTAACAAACTTCAATTTCTGACCAAAATCGCAGATTCAGAAAGAGACGTGTGTGTGTATTTCGGGGGCGCATGTAATTTTATACAGACCTTTTTCCATTCACAGCAAAGCTGTTTGGAATACCTCTGCTGTACAATTAGTCAAGTTAAACTCTTCAAGGAAATATCTCCTTTAAAAATGTAGTAAAAGTAGTATAAAATTGCTTTCCCATGTTACTACTTTTGCACATTTAATATTTTTTACATTTTCATATTGATATTAATACACTGGGTTCAACATTGTTGTCAATTTTCATAAAGGTCCCAATAAATGCCGCCCTTGGTCACTGGTATATCAGATGAACAAAAGCACATAAAAGTCACCCAGCCAACATTTAATGGTACCTGACCTTTATTTTCATTTTACCTACCCGCCAGTGTTTTGAAAGGAGGTTGTCATTTTTAAACTATCATGACACTGAGGGCCAGATTTACTAAGGAAATATAGCGGCTATAATGCAGCTCTTTTATTGTCCCAGATACCACAATTTTGCGGTAGGAGACGCCTATAAAAAAGGATCCAAAACAATATGGCACACTTACACATCCAGATCCCTATGCACCAAGAAATGGATATGGAGCAGCGAGGGAACCACAAGAAAAATAAAACTTACATTTACAGATCAGGAAATATAAGTAATGTTCAACGAGGTACAGCATCACAGCACCGTATTACACCATAGGAATACAGCACCAATGAAGAGGAGAAACATTTAGAGTGACATCACAAAAACATAACTCATTAGGCATAACAAAAAGAACAGTATATGATGTAAAGATAAGATGGCATTATGTTAGAATAGAATAATAACACCGATAGAACAACAGGTGAAACAATCCACATTGTTTTGTTTGGTGAATGTCTACTGGAAAATATGTGTAAAAGTGTGCTCGCTGGGACCTTGGAAAGCGCAATACAATGCGTGAATTGTGAAATTCCTGCAACCCACAAATTTATAAATGTAATTTAGCTAATTACATCCTAATAGCAATTCTACCCATTTAGTAAATCCGATGTAGATATTGTGACCTTGTAGCGACTGCTTTTGCGTTTGAAATCCTTTAGTAAATCTGGACCTGAGTGTAATCAGGTTCTTACTGGTTCAGAATGTATGTGTTTAGAATGTGTTAAATTTGATACGGTATGCATCAGGTCATTCTGTTCATGGTTTTCTGCCTCTAGGACTTCTAGAATGAACCTGGGTATGCAAATATCATGACCCCGCTTTTGTGTGATGGTAATCAATTACCGCTTTTCCTCACATACATGTGAACATTTGGAGAGGAGTCAGTGGAGGAAATGTGGAAACACTGAACTTTAGGAATATGTTAAGTCTGTTACATGCCACATTCATCCCTAACCCCGTTTGGTCCTCAGAGATCAAAGATAGGGGTTTTTGAGAAGATGTGGTCGTACATGAAGTCTGCGGGCCCATCTGTGTTTGTGAAAACTACGGATGAGGGCGTGGCGAGGGTGAGAAGGTCAAAAGGGAAGTACGCCTACCTGCTGGAGTCCACCATGAATGAGTACATCGAGCAGCGGAAACCGTGTGATACCATGAAGGTGGGCGGAAACCTAGACTCCAAGGGTTATGGAGTGGCCACCCCCAAGGGATCGGCATTAAGGTACATGTTACCCCATCGACATTCAGCTGCCATTATTACACAATTATAGAGCGTGCATGCTTTTATTTTTTATTCTTTCTTCAATTTAAGAATGAATAATAAGCATTCACTGCTAAAGTAATTATGTGGGTGAATTCATGGTGATAGAGTTCAAATAAGAAATTCAATGCATCCTAAAAAAAAAATGTTTTAAGTAGATTTTTTTATATACATACCGTATTCTGCTCATCTACAGTTAAGTTGCCACAATCATGATGCCGCTGATCATATTTTCCCTCACTCACCATGGAACAGCCCAGAATGTTAGTGACAATGAGATTACCCAGGTTTGACTGGCATAGATTATATCAGCATATGTATGAACTGACATTAGGGCATCTAACAGTACAGTACTCACTGTTGCCTTCTGATAAAGGACTCCTCTGGTTTTCATATGCCCTTCCATTATCATTTTGGGAAAATCCACTTTAAGGAAGTGAAAATCAATAATTTAATTCAGCCCCAGACTGATTTATGTATTATCGTATACGTAAATACTAATGTTTGTGTTATACCCATATATCTACATAATATATACGTATACAGTAGAACCTCTGAGATATGAACAAATTGGGAATGGAAGTAGTTTGGAATTAAATGTTTTTAACTTTAAAAGTAAAGTCAAAATACACCAAAATACACAAATTGTAAGAATTTTAACCCTTTATTTTTTATGAATCAGTATTCTGATTAATACATCTAATTTTCAATGGCCTGCTTTCTTTGGTCTTTTGTGAACAGTATGATTTTGTATGGCTCTTTATATCAAATATTGTTGATTTTTCCACATAAGTATATAGTCCCATGGAATAGAAAAAATCATTAAAACATAGGGGCATATGAAAACTATAAAAGATCCTAAGCACATGAATCTAACATCTATTGTTTCCATTTCTGCACTCATGTAAGCTATTACATATTCATGTGACTTCAAGCAAGGTTGGTGTTTCGGACAGATAAAGTGCCTGGAGAAAATGATCACCCCCTTGAACAGTTTTCACATTTTGTTACTTGAGAGCTTGAAATAATTACACTTTTAAATAGGAAATAGTATCTACCTAACCAGAGATGACTTGATAAGTATTCAACCCCTTTGCTATGACAAACCAAAATGAGTTAACATGCAAATAATTATTATCAATGTTCATTGAATGGCCTTTTCTGCATGCAATAATAGTGGTTCACATGATTTCAGAAAAAAAGGAAAGAAATGCATCTATTATTTAATTTCATGTCGATGAGTGAATAACATCCCTGTCACTCCATAATACAGGCCAGTATGGCAGTGGCAAGTCATTTTTAACAATACAATCCCATATGGAGGGTGAAACAAAGGATTTAAGTGAGAATTTGTTGTCAGATGAGTGACTCATATTGTTGACTCATGGACATTTTTTCCCTATCTCAACTATGAACCCTGTAGTTATTTCAAAGTCATTACAAAGTCATTACAAAGCCTCAGGGTAGTTTCCCTAACCAGTTTCATCCTTACCCAGCTACTCAGTTCTGAGGGTCAGACTAATCTAGGCAGTTATAAATTATATGTATGTATGCAGTC
This sequence comes from Aldrovandia affinis, assembly GCA_029706075.1. Lineage (NCBI taxonomy): Eukaryota > Metazoa > Chordata > Actinopteri > Notacanthiformes > Halosauridae > Aldrovandia > Aldrovandia affinis. Next base: position 5,974,767 of record JAINUG010000033.1, on the reverse strand, counting down.
AGATGTGATACAATAACCTTTTCATACCCTTCTCCTGATCTGGCAAGAAAATGTGAAAACTGTTCAAAGGGGGATTACTTTCTCCAGGCACTGCATATACTGAAAATCAGTAAAGTATTTCAAAAGGCTTCTAATTGTTTGGTAAAAATCATAGAAATCTCACAATTACATAACCCTCAGAATTTGTTTTATTGTTATTTTTGTTGACCCATCTTGCATATAAAATTGAGCATGGGGAATTTCTTAGGGAGGCAGGTAAACCAATATGCCAAATTCATATGTTGTCCCATGATTAAAGTTTTGTAATCATGGGACAATAAGGAGGATGATGATGATTTGGGGGGCAGGGGTTCAATATAACTCCTTTGGTGAGTTGTCTTTAACTTTGAGTGAACAAATTAATGAATATAAATGTAATTGACATGTTATTACATTTTATTATTGTTATTATTGTACATTTTTCCTGAGATTTTAATGATTGCTGAACTTTCAGTACTAGTTTGAGGCTTAACGCTTGTCCAGACTTTAAAGTTGGGAATTCAAAGTTGAGTCATACAAAAGAGCCTTTAAATAGTACCCGTTGTCTCTGCTTGGCACTTAAAATAGATGGATTGTGGGTAATGGCCCTGTGATAGACAAGCATCCTGCCTACTTACACATCACTTCACCCTGCGGAAATTGCACTTCACATGCCTCTTAACTGAACTTTTTTCTGATGTGTAAGAATTGAAAACTGCAAAGCTCACGTAAAATCATTACTCAAAAGCATAGGACAAAATGCCACAGCGGGTTACATTGAATTCCCCATTCGGTCATTCAGCATAGTACTGTTTTACTGCAGTAGTGATCAGATATTAAACAACTAAATTAACTCATCAATGTGTTCTTCTGCATCATAATGGGGTGGGAGGAGGGAGGCGCCTACTGTAATCAGCATGTTTATGATTTGATTATATATTTTTTATAAAAATGATATGCATCATGAGGGTCATTTGCTGAGTTGGTACACTGGCAGAGAGGATAGGTTATTAGCTGCTAAGTATGTTTTGGCTGGGAATAAAGATCAAGTTCAGAATATGATATTTGGTTTTATTACCCTAAATAATCCCATGGTGGGAAGGATGAGAGGAAGAATTGGATGTCTTTCTCTTTTCTGTCATGCTCAGCACTTGCCGAATGATCCTCATGGCTTTCACTGCACATAAGCACACATGATATTCGGAGGCATTCAATAGATTGAGTTACACCACAATCCTTATGGCAAGAATGGGTTTCCTTCCTTTCTGTTTCGAGAATTTTCCTTATGGAATCATTGGTAACAATTTTAGTTCACATAGGCCTGGATTCAATCAATATTCGCATAAAATGTAAAAACAAACGCAGTTTGGTAAGTTAATTTAGGTGATTTTGCATATTTATGAAGAAAATAAAATGAACAATTCCATTTATTTTTAAGTTAAGGAAAATGTTTATTGAATCCAGGCCAAAATCATTTCACTAGAACACTGCCGCCTCCAAAAATGAAAAATTCCCCAAAATAATTTTCATCAGTTCCAGCTCCACAAAACTAGATGTGCATTTTTGTCCATCACTCATGAAGAGACTGACTTCTTTCTTTCTGGGTCACAGAAATAGAAAGAATTCAGGGGGGTTTTACTGAGAAAGACACCTGACACAGGGCACAGTGAATTGTGTGCTATGGTCAATATTGTTTGCATTACTGCTTGTTTTAGCCTCATTTACTGAAAATGCAAAGAAAAGTTTGTCCATAGCAGGCCAGCTGCTGGAGAGCAGGAAGGTAAGGGAAGGGAGATATCTCTGATTGTGATATCAATTTAGCAATATTTTCTCTCTGGTTGTGCACCAGCAAAGACCCGAATCACTGGTTACCCAGGAAAAAAAAGTAAAATCAGCAGATTTTTTGTTAACTTGTCACACTCTCTATTGCCAATCCATGTCATTTATGCCCAATCTCTCAGAATTCATAAATATGGTGCATGGATTGAATGCATAGGCCTCTACGTCTCCTCAGTGAACCTTATATATGCATTTGGAAACTACTGGAGGGTAATTGCACTCTAAAGGAGGCACCCCTACTCAGCTGATATTTTACTTCCTTCCTAGAAATCCTTCTCTTATGTCTTGCTTGGTAAAATCTGGTTTAGTATGGCCACCGGGCATAATTTTTCATTTAAAAAAAAGACAGATTTTTAATTCATGCCACAACTGCCTTTTAATTTGTAGTTCTAAGCCACAGAAGCAGCCACTGTAGTAGTGTAGAAAAGAACACTTTTAGAATGATAAAAAGCATTAAAGGGTCTGTTTATTTCTTTTTTTTAATATATAACAATCTGTATCTCGCCATTAACATATCCTAATTAACGCTGACCGGTATCATTTTATCATTTCAAGAAACCCAGTAAACCTGGCAGTGTTAAAACTGAACGAGCAGGGCCTGTTGGACAAATTGAAAAACAAATGGTGGTACGACAAGGGAGAGTGCGGCAGCGGGGGAGGTGATGCCAAGGTCAGACCCAGTATGAGCCATCCAGCGGTAACCACCACACGGGGGGTAACTGGCAACCATGCTGCGCAAACACATCGGCCACAGCCCCCCAAGGTTTGACCCAAAGACTGGGGCGTGGGAAAAAAAGTACAGTAAAAAATATGGGTTTTAAAACAAATAATAATAATCCTCCTGCAGCTCTCAACCTAAATTGCACTGTATTGGGCACTAGATCACAGAGGGTTGGGTTAACAATGTGATTGAGTAAATCAATTAAGAGAGCATAGATGTAATCAGATTTTAATTTGATACCATTTTGATGTTCTTAGTATATATTTTTATATACTGTTTATATCTGATGTCTAAATCCATTACCCTTTCTAACATGGCTGCTAAACAGGAATTAAAAAAGGGAAGAAAGAAAGAGACACTTTTTTACATAGCTGAGTGTTTACAGTTTGCCGGTTACCCAAAGTGATATAGTAATACACATCTTGCAGTAGGGAGAAAGGAAACAATGGCTAGATGGAGTATTAATGCATATCACTTTGACAATGTGCCAGACTATGACTGTGATTTTTTACTGTCTTACTTACATTAATATAGAAAATCTAAATATATTTTCATGGGTGTGTATGTCTGTGCTGCTGAATAACATAAAATAACATAAAATAATGTTATTTATGTTATTTCCCCACGACTGAAGAATCCCAGTAAATCTAGCGGTGTTGAAACTCAATGAGCAAGCCGTCTTAGACAAACTGAAAAACAAATGGTGGTACGATAAGGGGGAGTGTGGAAGCAAGGACTCTGCAAGAAAGGTCAGTCCAGCGATCGGTCCCGACCTGACACCGAGATCAATCACTCCTCTTCGAAGGGTTGTGTGCCCTCCCCTCTGGCCTGCTTGCTATCTCTCCAACCTGCCATGTACCTAAACAGCCCCCACCCCCTCCCTCCCTTGTGGGGCCCAGACTGAGTCAGCCCTTGCATTATGGTTTGGGTGGTGTTGTTTCTAACAGGATTTCTAAAAACGATGCGCTGAATATCAGTCAATCAATAGACCAGTTAATCAACCAATCAATCGATTGTTCAATTACAATGACTTTGTTGTGAACTTTTTTCTGCATTTGTAAAAAAAAGACAATCATTGGTGGGTGAAAAAGGAGAATGCTAAATAAATACTACTAATGTATTAGTAGAGTGATTGTATGTAACAAATCACTCTTGACAAAATTCATTGTTGCACAGCATTTCACCAAGCATGTTAAATTGAAACAAAGAACAGCTATAGAGCTAAAACACATTGACGGAGAACAAATCAACCAGGTTGAAGATTGGAAAAAAGAATGAGATGTGGCCAAACTATGCTGGTTTGTTGACAATTAGTTGTCTGATTGAACACCTTATAGCAATATACCACATGGCATTGTAAGGCTATATTAACCCTGAAATGGGTGGAGCTATCAAGAGCGGTCATTGACTCCCTGATCTAAACCAACCACAGTGTTTTTCTATCGAGCGCTTGTTCAAAGGATTCACCGCTTGACAACACATGGCACTGTATAGTAGTTGTACCCATTTTGGGGCTCATGAAGCCTCACTCTCTGAGAAACTATCTATATTACATTTGCTCTTGATAGGACAAAGAGCTCAAATAAACATTCAATGTCAGTGAGGGGAAAAATATAAACCTGAAAAAAGAGACAATGAACACTGTCTTTTTATTGATAGATGAAATTGAGATTAAAAAAAGCTTGAAAAGATACTGGTAAATCATAGCATTATCAGTTTTTCACAGCTGAAACGGAAGAAAAGAGCCTCAGGTCCCATAAAACAATGCAGTCGAGATAATCGATCAAGCTGAGATGGCCAGTTTCCTCTCATGTTGCCTGTCTGTCCACCATGGAAGAGTAAGTAAGTTTGTAAGAACACTGCAGCAGCTAATCTATGGCAGCTACATTATAAATAAGCAAAATGTCTGCTCTGGATTTAAATATTGAAAGTGGTGACCAGTGGAATTGTACAAAAACAAGGTAGGAGGAAGAGAGCTTGCCTTTCTCTGATAATTATCCTGAATCTGTTTGTGACTGTATTGTGGAATTAAAAAAGAAAGAAAATCAAATAAAAAGAAAGATGACTTAGTAGCCTTATCCTCCATTTACTTCACGTTTGGCTGTTTTTAAATTGACCAAATATGCCTGTGAAGAAAACTAGTTTAGGTAAGTAAGTTTAGGCAGTCTGTATTTACTTTGTTATTATCAAATAAATAGCGCATCTAATCAAATTTTGAAATCTCATCAAATTCATATTCTTTTATTCAAAGTGCACAAAGATACCGCATGACAATAGTATTAAGCATCATTTGTAAAAATGGACTCAGCATTGGCTGCTGAGTCCTCTTTTGCTTAATTATATTTAATACTGGGCAATCCTCATGTACACTGGTGTAGTTGTGAAATCATTAAAAACAGGTTTAGGACAATCTTCAGTTTAAAAGTTCTCTGCCCCCTTTGTTTCATTCATTGCTCATAGACCAACACTGGTGATGGCACAGAGCTTGTGTTCCTAAACACAAAAACAAATGTACCATAAGGCCCTTGCTTTCTGTGCAACAGGGAATCTTTCTAATGAGAAAAAGAAGAAACCACTTTGTCATGCAACATTGCTGACTAACAACACTATTGTTAGGCAGTTTAGAGTAATGACAAATAATGAGAAAGTGCAGTAATGAATTCACTGGCCATTTGTCTGCATTATCTGCTGCTTTGCATCTTAATGAAATAAAAACCAAAGGATTCCCCCAAGATTAAAAAAAGAGAAAGAATTTAACCCTCCCCCCATTTTACTCATTCAGAAATTCATATCCATAATGCAAGAGACACAGTCCTCCGTGCATGCAGCCAAAAAACAAATGTGTATATGTCAGTTTGGAGAGAAATGCACAGCGATTTGTCTATTTGTGGTTGAATAGCACCCCTCCCCCCCCACTCTATGTTGGAACATGCATGGTACTGGATGAGAATATGATGAACATACATGAGGCCTTTGACTCAGTCACCTGCCCCAAATGCATGCGATTGAGACCCACTGTCCCTCTCTTGTGATGTCCTAACTTAAATGGCCTATAAGACGGCAGTTTGGTGTCCATTCTAGGACATATATCCTCCTTAGTTTCAGGGTTCTTGAAATAAGCTTATGAGACTGAAAGCACTTATTGGTGCTAAACTGGAAGTAAACTATAGTCCAGCAAACAAAAGTGTCTTTAGTTCTGGTTTGACACCAAAGCATGCATATGTCACAGTTCTTTTAAAACTTCCACCTTCTGGGGGAGAATGTAAGGAGGGAGTTTAGAAGGCAGTTGCAGGAATGATACCTGTCCTAAAATGGACACCGTACAGAAGAGGCGTCCAGTTCCCCGGAGAAATAATCAGTTTTAGCCTGATCCTTGGAGAAGGATGAACAAGGTCCCAAACAGCAGCTAATGTTTCATTTACCTCCTGCATGGTATCAACCACCGAGAAGTCAGAACGTCCCAGGCCCACAGACCCAAATAATCATTGCATATAGTAGTGGTAGAGATTAAAATAACGATTAATTCTAATGTTTTCACAATCAATAAATTGGCTTTTACAGATTCAAGGTTAATTAGATACTTGCTAGCTAGCTATATTCTGTAGATTAACACATTTATCCTGAGTTTGTAACCTATGCATGAATATGTGCATGTTTCTCTTAGTGATGATAATGTCTGTCCACTTTTGCTGACAAGAGTATTGTATGTTTAATAAATATAGAAAATTACACATTAAGCATTGATAGTTCATCAATATTGTTAGATATAAAGCTATGTTCATATATTTACCAATAAAATTCAACTGGGAAAAATAACTGGTTAACATATTAAATCTGTATGATGTATACAATGATATATACAGCTAAAATATACAATGTTATTAATAATAATTCAAATTATTACTATATTAATTTTCCTGCTGAGACCTAATTTAAGATTAAGTCAGTATTTTACTTATATTGGCACAGCAAAATGTGAAAACAAGTGTATTTAATTTGAATACATGCAACTGGATCACATTTTAAAACATGCCACTACAGTAGAACCTTAGAAATATGGGCTTATCAGAAATAGAAGTCGTTCAGACCTCTGAAATGTTCATTTGAAACTTTGAAAGTGATTTTTTAAAACTTTAATCCTGTATTGATTGTAATTGTTATTTACATTAATGTAGCCTTATTTATTTTTATACATTAATTGAGGTTTAAAGCTACACAATTAATGTAAAGTTAATAACAAATAAGCAAACCAGTGATAATCTGGATCTCATTACAACACAACATATGTTTTTCTTTGTCAGCTTTCTGAATGGTACGTCCATTTTAGTATCCCACTGCCTTGAGCCTTTTCTGCAAACTGATTTTGCACTGGCCCTTCTCTATATCACTATTGACTTTCCTACATTGCATTATTTGGTAATAGTGCTAAAACATGACCCATTTTTACAGTATTTACAGTTTTTTATCAATAGAAAGTTTGGCTCGTTTCCATTGAATGTTTGCCTTTTTGCATCAGTGATAATAAGGAGCTTGATAAATGCGTGTAAATGCGTATGCCACTTCCAGCCTTATAGCCATTCGGTTGACTGGTCAGTCCGCAACTCTGAGGTTCATATCTTTGAGGTTCTACTGTATATCTAATTTGAATACATGCAAGTATATCTGATTGAAATGGCCAGTAGCAGCAGTGATAGTTGTGCTCTTTGTCAATATCTACACATGACTTTGTCTGACCCCTGCACCTCCCTGCATACAGGACAAGACCAGCGCTCTGAGCCTCAGTAATGTGGCCGGAGTCTTCTACATCCTGATTGGAGGACTGGGCCTGGCCATGCTGGTGGCATTGGTTGAGTTCTGTTACAAGTCCAGAACTGAGTCCATGCGAATGAAGGTGTCTGTATACATCTCACAGGCCTTTTCACTGTTCAGCCAGACAGCAAGGGGGCGACACAGCTGCATATGGGATGGAAATATTGCTCTCTTAATTGTTCTGTTTGGACGTTACTATGATGATAAGACATCATCATGTTTGTTCATATGTTGTAACACCTTTTCCTTCCACACAATTGCTCCTTTTTCACATTTCCAAGTTAATATGTAGGCCTATAGAAGTTTTCTTGAAATGTTCCATTTCTTGTGAAATAGAGTACAAAAAGCATCATAATCATATTTTAGCATAGAGCATTTATACAGAGCATCAATATGACAGAGCAATCACATTACCTGTGCATTGTTTATAGTATCACATCATAAATGACTGTCAATTAAATTAATTAATTTGTTTTAGCAAAAGTACATAATCCTCTGATTTCATTGAAGCAGTACACTGTAATTAAATCATTTTTACACTGAACATGCACACCGGCATACAGATCAATAGCTACAGTTTCTAGCCTACAGGTTTTCATTTAGTATATACTCATACACACCAAGTCAATTCTAAGCAATAAAAGTTATGCATTGTTTTCATAATTTGTATAGGGGTTAGGTCTACCCTATTATACTGTGAAATAAATTAATGGCTCTTCATATTGCAAAGAAAAAAATATGAGCATAGGGTTTCCAAGCATAGTGTTTTGTCCTACAAAACAGCCTCACAAAATGAAAACTCTTCATGTGTAGCACAGTAAAGCTTACTATAACTTAACTCCTCACCCTGAATAAATACATTCTTGAAAATCACAAAATGAATGCATACATTGTACAGCTTTGAGATGCATAGTAGACGTGTTATTGTGTGAAACTGTGATGGAGCACTGCAATGTCCAATTCTGATAGTAATGTCCCCCCTGTCCCCCACCCCCCTTCAGCAAATCATCAATGAGGCCATGACAAGCTCCACCCTCAACCGTACGAGTGGGAATGGCAGTGGCGGCGAGAACGGGCGTGTGGTGGCGCACGACTTCCCCAAAGCGGCACAGACTCTACCGTGCATGAGCCATACTGGAGACATGGGCCTGAGCGCATCTGGAATGTGACGGAACCATTCGGGGTGACGGGAATAACACCAACATCCACCACGACGTCAAAAACAGAACAAAAAAAACAACAGCAGAAGAAGTGTTGCACTGCGGCTATCCGCTCATCCGTCATAGACCTACTGCCAAAACGGATTCATGGAACTACGAAAGACTATGAACTACTGCTACTGGTATACAACAAAAAAGAAAAGGAAAAAATAAACACTTTTCTAAAGAGAAATTGTTTGTTTAAAAACAATCATCCGCTGCAATAAAGAAGCTGTCTGAACTCTACAAAGTGTACATTTTGTGTCAAAGAAATGGGAATATTGCTCTCCCCTCACCCCCTTGTTCCCAAAAAGTGACACCTTTTTCTCTGTGCCTGTTCTTTAGCCCTGTTTACTTTTTTCTCCACATGCAATATTTTGATTATTATTAGTGTTGAACTGTCATTTGCTTATGTTGTTTTTTCTTTAATTCAGCATCACATAAAAAGTGTGTGAACATCCTGTTTATCTTCTTATACCTATCTACAATATGCTGTCTATACAGTAAAATTCTTTATTTTGTGTGACAAAAGTGCAGGTTGCATTGGATGGCCACAGTACACTAATGTAAGACTAAGATTTCTTTGCAAACTCATCTACACAGTCAACCTATATTGTTGTGTTCATGTTTTTTTCCCCATATGGGATATTTTCTTCTATATGTGTACCCTATGGCCAAATGAAACGCAATATGAAATAATAATGGGCAGAGATTTCTTTCTGCATTTATCATTTCTGTCCACATGGATTCAATCAATATGTTTCCTTAACTTTGACGTACATATAAATGCAAATGTTTTTTTTTTGTGATGCAAACCCATATGTTTAAATTTGATTGCTGAACTTGACAAACTGGGAAGAAAAGAATACAAATACTTATTGTGTTTCATTGTCAATATAGTCAACGTTAAGGAAAACGTTGATTTAATCCAGGTCATTATTGATTGAGCAGAAAGCTGGCTGGTGATATAAAAACAGGCTTTTGTGGAAATTGTTAGGATCACTGGGCACACTATATCACTAAGAAAGGAAGGGTTGTTTTCCCACAAGATTACATTATTCTGCAGCTGGGTTGAACTGGGTCAAAGGGGTGGAATTACCTGGCACATTTGTTTTCCATATCTTTGAAACACAGCTGGTCTGAATTTTTTTTCCCTTTGTAAGACAACATTAGCTTATACCTAGCTCGCGAGGGACATGCAGTCTAATGCACTCCAAGTATGTGTGCTGTGACTGCTGAATTATTCTTGGGTTTTATTTAGGGGATTATTCAAAAGTAGATATCATTTGTAAGAGGGCTGACACTGTACATTTGTATTGATTTACTCAATATGAAAACTGACATGGCCCTTAGCAGACCACGATATTGTAAATAATTTTTTTTTTTTTTAAATAACCATCATTTTATCCTTTCCAAAGATGGAGTCTATCGATGGTGAAAAAAAGACCTGCCACATGGAATTATGTGTGGGTAAGGAGGGAGAGATTGGACGCAAGTCTGCTGGAGTTGTGGAGCCTTGTGAGTATAGTTTCAATGGTCTGAAAAACACAAACTGTGCAGATATCCACATTCTGACATAATAATTGCCTCGAAGCACTGAGCTATTTTAACATGCATACCATCAATTTTATTTTACTTATTTTATTTTTTTGGCTCAATTTTCGCAGCCAAATCCATATGCATTATTGCAACAACCAATCAATGAGCCACATGTCAACTGCCTGTTTAACATCTGTGGGCATAGCATCAACAAGGGTACATAGGAAGGTTGACTTCACGTGTACTTTGAATCCAAGGATGTGGTCTATGCCTGAATTATGGTCCAAGAAACCACATATACTGCCTTGTTTTTTTTAAACTGGTACTTCTCAGACAGGAGTCTTTGAAGGTTTAATCATTCAGACCAAACAGAACTCACAGTTAAAAAAGATTCACCGTTAAAAAGCACCTTCATTCTTGCATCCCAGCACCATAATAACAACTTCTGATGAATTGTTTGAATCCATATTATATATATATATATATATATATATAATACAGCATTTAAACATTTATGCCTGTAGTTGGCTGCCAGCTAGTCTCACGTGGTAGCAGAATGCATGCACTCTATGCACCTAAAACTGCTGCATTTTGAGTAGGGAGGGATTGGGTGTGCTCTGCTGGTTTTATCCCCTGCTTCTCTTGTGTTTTGGGATGGAATGCTCAAATTGCAAGACTTTTGTCAGCTCCTAAGGTACTGTAGCATCTTTTGGCTTCTGTTGCTCTTCTCTTCTGTTGTTTTTATTGATTGTCCGGTTTAGCTTGTAGTAAGCAGTCGGGGAGAGAAGCTGGGGAAAAATGCTAACATTCAAGGTCATGGGAACATAACAGGTTATTTGAAGGTTTGCTTTAAATCCAATTCAATGTTAATTTATTCCATTCAGTGGAAACTGATCTGTTCGATATCCAAATAAAGTGTTGTCAAAAGCTAGGTCTATTCCTGCCCTTTTTCTGATCTCAAGATCTGTTGCTTATGGTGACATAAACAGTGCTATGCCCACACTCTGCTATCTTACTGCTGATTGGCTGTCTGAGACATGTCTATAACTCATCCTTATTTATTTACCATTTTAATTATATTATTACAATGTGTTTCCTTTTTTAAATTAACATGGCACAGCACAACAAAGAGCACATCACAAAAAAACCTTCTCCTTCAATTTGAAAGACGTTTTTATACCCAATTATATTTGTAAAAAGACATTAAAAATTTGTATTGTATGAGGAACATGTAAGAGTTGTTGTTATACACATGGAACAATTTGGTTAAGTGGTGTTCAGTGAGTAGACAAGAATATTGACTTTACTATTTAGTTGAAATTAAGTTTAGTCTTGTTGATTTTGTTGAATTTCTATGGGAATTTTCCAGAAGACTGTCATTTTGGAGAACTTTCAGTCTGACACTAATTTACTTGTTTATTTACATACAAGAAGAATTATGAAATCGTATGTCTTACCTTATATGTTCACATCAGCTTCACAATATTGTTACCTTTTTTTTTTTTACCATGACAGCAAGATGTGACTTGGAATTACTACCAATGGAAAGGAATCAGTTCATAAATATGGTTCATAAATGAATAAAACCTTTTCTAACCAAAATGCCTTGGGAATTTTGTTTTGATTGAGATATTGAAATTGATGGAGGAGGGGTGGGGTGGTGAAGGGATATTTTGTAATGGTTCTGATGATTGTGAATTTGTTAAGAGAAAGTGGGCTTGTGAGCATGTGACATTATTGCATCCGTGAACTACGGAAGGTGATTGCTTTAAGATTGCCTCTGGGCTGGTGGCTCTCTGTTATGAGATGAGTAGAGACATTTTACTGAGGGGGTTATTGAGTGCATCTAATCTCATTTTATTCACCACAGAGGACTTGGACTTTTCGCTGTTTTATTCCCATACATTTTCTTGGCCCCATTTAAAACAAATAAGAACATTATTTCACCTTAAACATATGTTACACTAAATTTGCCTGTATAACGAGTTATATAAATATATATTGCAAGATGGGCAGATGCTGTGGCCCTGTTATTTAGGTTTATCAAGGCCCAGCAGTTAAAACTCAGCATACATTGATCTCATAGACATCACTTTCATTTGATACATTCCATACACTTTATTAACAAAGCCTATTGGAAGCAAGAAGGAGCTTTGTTCTAAAGGGTTTGTAAAATGTTAATTCACACACTATAAATAAGTAAATAAAAAACATTTAATTTAATATTTTGCCTTGCAGAATATTGATAGATCCAGGATTTAATTTATCACGTCAAAATTTGTTGGGAGATATTTTTATACCTAATGTCTTAAGAGAAGAGCTCTGTGGTTCCCCATGCTTCCACAGAGGTGCTTATGAATGAAAATTTAAATGCACATGGACATGAACAGATCAGGATCTTCGATGCTTGTTACAAAAAACGAACATTGACAGGTTATGTTCTGATTCCCTTTTTTAAATACAAAATACAGACTTTATATGGGATCTCTGCTGTTTGCAAGCAAACATTAATCAAGTCATAAAATATATGGATGCCTCATTTTAAACAGCTGCTGCTACGACACAGCAGGAGAGGACTGGTGTATGGTTTGATTGCTAAAGGCTGGCTCACATCTCATGTTTCAATTCTTGAAAATTGTTACCATACTGCAATTTAACCTGTCACTGTGTGACAGAGCTACTGCAGAACCAAAGGGAGTCAGGGTGGGCACAACACTGAAACTGGGGAATCAACATGGGGTCACCACCATTTAACTCTTTGCGGTAACTCTAACTCTACGGTGCCGTCCTCAGTCTCGATCAGTGTCTGTCCTTTATTTACTTAGCAGCTGATGCTATGGTTATAAAGTACTTTTATAACCATAGCATCCAGGGCCCGTATTCACAAAGAATTTTAAGGGTAAAAGTTGGTCTTAACTGCGAAATTTAGGAGCAAGTCCCAAAAATAATGGGCGTGTCACTCATAAATTTAGGAGTCCTACATTTTTGGGATAAGAGTATTTCACAAAGGGTTTGAGAGCTAAAAACAGCTCCTAAGTCCAGGAGAAGTTAGAAGCAGGCAAGAGGACTTCTAAGTCGCTAAAGACCTACTCACGGCGATCCGAAAATCTGCTGCTGGCGGCAATCGTTGTCGCAATCGCGTCAACACTGGAGATATTGAATGATACAGAGCTCATAAAAGGGTACCGCCTCAATCGCGAGGGTATTATATATATATAATATTATATATATTATATATAGATACCCGATGATTGTTTACGAGATGCAGACATGTAACCAATTGACTAGTCGGTATTCTTGGTTTCATGTTAAATCAGTGACACGTAGCGTACATTTGTATTTTAGAATCTTTATTAGAATAGAATAGGGGTGCATCGGATCATTTTTCGGATCAGCAAAAAATAATAATAACGGCGACCAAAGGCGCGTTTCCACCAAAAATTGCCAGGAACTATTCTCAAGGAATTTAATGAATGATCATTTCAGTTTTTCTATTTAAGTTATTTCACTAAATCTTTATTCGAAAATTTCACAAAATACATTTTTAGATTCAGTACGCCTTAGGCGATGTAACTAGGGTGGTATTATGCCTGAATTAATTTAATAAAAAATAAAAGATCGCTAATGTTTCAATTCTATTTAATTCGGTCGCGTTTCTAAAAACATGCCTCCCAGAAAGGCATTTAGTATGAAAAACAAAGCAAACCAAAACATATATGGTTTATATAACAGCGGCTGTATTTGTATTTTTCTATGATGGTTCAATTTAGCTATTAATCCGCGGATCATATGCGTGCCCATGGGGTTGATCCGTGCGCGGGGAGAGACCCATCCCCTACATCAGCCAATCACTGTGGGCATTCTGAGTAAGCTCGTTCATGAGAAACAACGTCATCCTTAGCAACGACATCAACCCCGCCCTCACTCTTAGTTTCACAATTGTAGAAATTCCTTAGTAAGAGTTTGACTTTGGAGCTTTGTGAATAGGTTTTAAGGTGGGACTAATAACTAAAAGGTTTTAGTGCGATTTAGAAGTACTCCTAGTGGTAAGATAAAATTCTTTGTGAATACGGGCCCAGGTGTCCAGGACACAGTGCCAGGGTGTCCGTAGTGTCCACACTAACCAACTGACCGACAGTTTCTGTTAAGCGGTCGGACTATTTCTTGCCCTGTGTCATTCTTCTGTTTTTGGTGGAAGGTGTCTGTCGGTGGATTACATGAATCCTTATGCTCTCGCCACAGTTCTAATAATTCCTTTTCTCCCATTTACACAGAGTGTATTTTTGGCTTTGTGCCCACATCATTTTCATTGTCTTTCTTATCATCTATCTCTCCTGACAATATTTGCTCTGGTTCAATAGAAAATAGCAGTTTTTTTGTGCCAACATTGCCTTATTGGATGTTCTTACTTTATTGGCGGTTGGTATGTCCTCTTAACCTTTGAAAGCCAATGTTGAATGGGAACTGGAGAAAATGTCAAGCCTGCAAGGATGTCCCCCAATATTTTAAACAGTCATATCTGCCCCCTTCCCCCAATAATTTATAGATATAAAACATTATGTCCCCCCCAAATATTTAACGTGGTTATGCCCTCGACTCACAACTTGTACAATAAGATACTAAAGTATGATTTCATAATGCACACAATGAAAGTAAACACACTAGAAATCAGGTAGCTACTATTAAAAGATAAAAATAATGGGTGTAATGTCAAGGTGTAAGTTGGGTGTTGCCATTGTATGTCTGAGCTAGGTATTTAAACTGAACTTCTTCATTAAATCTGCAAAGTCATTATTTTCTGACCCTGTAGTACTATTGTGTATGTTGTTTTTGTTCCGAATGAGTTCCTAATTAAGTAGGTTTAACGGAGTTGTTGATTGAATTCTGCTCTGTGTTTGACATCTTTTTAGAGCCTGCTTTAATTCTTTGAAGAAATAAGGCAATTCATATTTGTAAAATGCATTTGCGCATGGCTGACAGCAATCAAATGAAAATCATTCATCAATTTATGCAAAAATGTTTGAAAGAAATACCACCACATTTGCCTTTGCATTGGCACAGACACACTTCCAACAACACGTTTCAAATGCCACATTCAAGCTGTGGGGTGCTGTCCTCAGTGAGAGAAGAAAGGAGAGATGCAACGACGCCATTGTTTATCTAAAACAAAATGCATCCATCCCTTTCCCCAACAGCAGGCTGATATGAATCGGCATGGTGAATCCCACTGAGCTGTAAATGATAAATAATGAGGAGGAGCACCCCTACAGCACCATCACATGTTTTAACATTCTTTGTTTCTATAACCATTTTTAACTAGTTGTGCCATGAACTAGGCGTCTCTCAATGTAACATCACACCCATCTGTAATTGCTGCCATCAGGGATGGGAAAAGACACGATGAATAGCAACTGACTCTCAGTTTAGGGACCTGTAATTACCGGTTATCTCCTCATTGTATTCATAATTACCTCATTAAAACTTCAAGAAGCATCCCTGTTCAGTCAATATGGCCATATTTGCAAAGTGGATTTTCAAACGGTTTAGAACAATGAGGTTACCTTTCTTTTTAAACTCACAAAATTGTCAAAGACTTTTTGTCCGGTCTTCCATTGAATTTGCTTTAATAGCTTCCAATCTACATACCAAATGATTAAATTCAATTTCAGAAATTGGTCTGTGAGCCATCTTAAATTGTCAAAACAGGCAGCCCTATGGTAAAATCTATTTTTGAATATACCCCTCCAATTGAATGGCATCTGTCACATGTCACGTGACAATCCCCAGCTGTGAACAGAGCAGCAGGGAGACAGGGAGTCGAGTTTGCGGTCTATGGATTGGATCTTCATTGAGTCTCTCCCAGACATGGGGGAGAGAATCAGGACGGGAGGACAGAATAAATAAAACTAACAAAATCTTTGCCATACTTGCCGTGAAGATTTCTAATGAAAACAACAAATTAAAATAACAAACTAAATTATAGTATGCCTTCTCCGAGATGGAAATCCCTTTTGAGAAACCACACAAAAACACGAACACAGATGGTTTGCTACTTTTCAGCAGCTTTCCCCCCCGCCCCCACACACACATGCACACATTCTGCGGCTTTTCAGCCCAGGTTCCACATTTAATAGACAAACACGCCTTGACTTTTCAGTCCGGGGTTTAAACATTTAACGGAACAGAACTCACACATACACACGTAGAGACACCCCCCACTTTTCAGTGCAGGTTCTCTCTCTACACACACACACACACACACACACACACACACACACAGGAAGCACTCTACATGGTCACTCCAGACACACCATGACAAGACTCAGACTAAACGACAAGGCTCACATTGATTCCACATACTGTACATCGACAGCAGCCACACACCTGCACTTAAATACCCTAAACTGGGTCAGGTGGAACTCGTCAGACAATCAGTAGCTCCACCATTTACACACACAATCAAAGTTCACTCACAAACACAATCCGTCAAGTTAATTTTTCACTTGATATCCACATCAATACACTCATTGATTAATTAAGACACCTGGGACTAGCATTCCTGGCCAATAATACACACCCTCTCACAATCTGGCAAACTGTGAGATTGCCAAACCTGGCCACGGAAAGACCAACTGTCCCAGAGTCATCCACAGGAGTCCTGTAGCAACCAACAGGCAACTTTTCGCCACTCCCCACCATTGCAGAGACCGACG
This sequence comes from Aldrovandia affinis, assembly GCA_029706075.1. NCBI lineage: Eukaryota > Metazoa > Chordata > Actinopteri > Notacanthiformes > Halosauridae > Aldrovandia > Aldrovandia affinis. Next base: position 5,957,929 of record JAINUG010000033.1, on the reverse strand, counting down.
CCTTCTACAGCATAATTGAATTCAAACAATGCGGAAGTCTCAATACATTACGCAGCCCCTACACTTTCTCACAATTGCCAAAGATGCTTATCAAATGTGATATGCTCTCAACCTCACCGCTTTCACAAGGATGTATGTGGGTGGAGGGGCGAAACAGTCTAACCTCATTCATGGCAGCAATGGTGGGTGGGGATATAAAATTTGGATTGACAGTTGCAGGCTTTTAAAATTAAGACATCCTCAGTTTAATTATTTGAGTCATGTTTATCCCTGTCATCTTGATTGTCCACTGGCACACTTCTGTTCCTTTTAATTTTGCATCCGTTCCTTAGAATGGATAATTCTAGAAAAAATAAAAATGAAGGTATAATTATCTGGCCACTGAGACAGCTGACAGCTGCTTTCATTAAGGCACTACTGAAGGGAAGGGGGATTAGGGGGAGTTGGAGAGGTGGGGATGGCATAAAAGGGGATCAAAAAAGTGTGGAGGGAGAAGGAGGAGGAGGGAGAGAAGGAGAGGTGTGGAGGGAAGAGGATGGGGAGAATGAGGTGTGGAGCAAGGAAGGGAAGAAGGAGATGTGGGTAGGAGTGAGGGGGAAGGAGAGGTGGCATGGGAAGAGGAGTGGGTAGGGAAGAGGAGGGGGATGAGAGAGGAATGTGGATGTGACCTGACTTTGTAGCCTTTTCACAAATTACACATACTCAATTGAAAAGTAAATTTAAATAATGCAAAGGTAGTAACTCTATATCATAAACTCACACAGAGTGAGTTTAAAGCAAGTTGGCTGTGCCAGTAAGGCAGCCGGCTGGAGCAACGGTTTTCTCCATTATTTTTTTGACAGTTGTATATAACCCCATAACTTGGGTGGCAGTGGAGTGTTATGGAAAGGGACAAAAAGAAAGAGATAGGATGTAAGTATTCCACAATAGCACCCAACAAATCCATATGTCAGAGTGTGAGGAAAATTGTAATTGAGTAGTTTGGTATTTTACTATTTTCATGTCCCACTCTCGGCAGACATAGAATGTCTATAACCAATTAGGCCTTGTATCACAAATCGTTGTTTGGCTTGCTGTGGTTTGAAATTTGCCTTATGTACACTTTTTTATGATGTATTTGAGTACAATGTAATTTGTCCTGAGGGTCCTGAGACAGTAAACTCTTGCATGGGAAAGGAAGACAGCTGTGTGAGTCCCTGTAGGCGGGAATGCTATGGATCACCCAGGGAAGGACAGCTATCATTTGGCAAGGTAACCTCCACAACCATCACTCACTAGCAAATCCTCTCCTGCAGTCTGCCTGCACCAGTTGGCTCACCTGCACAGTCATCTGGCTGGCGAGCTGCTGCAACCTGCAGAGTGAAAATAAGCACTGCACTACAGCCGGCTGGAGATTGCACAGGCAAATGTGCGGCCCGTTTAATTTTATGGATCATGATACTCTGATGGGACAAGCCAACTGTGATTGAGCATTCAAATCAGGGTGTAAAATGGATTAGTGCAAAAAAGAAGATAAGGCTTTCTTCGTTTCTAATGTTGACATTCTAATGTGCCCAAGTTCTTTATGAAACAATAATGTTACTATGGTTCCCAGAGTTCCCAGGGTGGGGGGTGGTATGAAAATATGCAATATGTTTCATGTAGCATAAGGTTTTGTTAAATCTCCCTCCCTCTCTCTCAATTTACAGTATTGTGTCACCGTCAGATACTGCCTGGGTACAGTATCACTGTACAAGTGACCATCCAGCAAGGCATGGGTCTCTCCGACAGCCAGGATCGTTTGCCAGAGCAAACACAGACACACACACACACACACACAACACAACGCCCACAGAATCATGACGGGAATGATATATGCTGCAATATCTGGCGTGGTGTGTATCAGTCTTCCCAACGGGCCCATGAACCTGGCTGACATTAATCTTGCATGATTCAAAAACCTCCCACCAGTAAAACATTTGATTTAAATCTAGGGTGGCACATTTCATTCCTGCCAGATAACCTCTATGAAGTCTACACAATACAGAGCGCAAACAGTAGGTGTTTATGGAGAAAAATGAATGCATCAACAGTGATTAACATCTTGGCTCATCACAGTGGATCTCCCCTTCCTGCTATACAGTGCTCCTGGTCTCCTTTAATGTCACTGTTTGCGGGAGGAATGGCTTTTCATTCAACATGGACCCTTCATTGCTTTATGCTGACAATGAGGAATATCATTTTTATGTAGTTTTTTTCCGCAGGTGAGCACTGCCCCTCCCACTTCTGTAGGCCTCCAACAATGTTTACAACCATCTTTGGCTTTTTTAAATCAAAAAATATGTAAGAAAATGTTTTTCAGCATGTTTTTTTGCGTGTCCCTAGGGGGAGAAGCTCAGGCGATGCTAAATTACTTCAGAGAAAATATATAAACTTGGGTCGCTTTGGATGATTTTGTCATTTTCTCAAACCCCAAACTTGCAATGAAGTTTTTAATCACTTCAAAACCTCTCTGCAACATTAATATCTTCCCCACTAGAAAAAAAACATCCTTGGTTTTTGATGTTTTTATGTAAATCTGCCCTAAGTGTCAATTAATTGGAATGACACAAGGATAGACACTGCGATTTGCTTCACAGCCGTGTGTTTACAGCAGCCTTTCACTGAAACTGTTATCTGCAAGCGTTTTTTTCTGATGTGAATGAGATCCAATTTCAAACAGACAACTGAACCGAGGCCATTACTCGGCAGCCGTGATAAGAAGTTTGTCGAAGAAGTGTGACAACCTTTCTTGTGTGACTATAGAAGTGTGGTTCCTTTGATGCAGCCATAAAACATGAAGTATAGTGAATCACAGCAATCGATACTCGCTGGGGACTGCCTTAACAGTCACATCTGCCGCTATCTGTTGCAACAAAACAGTATGTGTGTGCGTGTGCAAGACCCATATTAAGAGCAAAAGTTGCACATGCCATCCTATTTCTGTTCTGTGTGTAGAAGGTCTTGGTTACCCATGTGGGCGTCATTGAAGAACTCTTGTAGCTGCGTCTGCCGGTCTGACAATCAAGTGAGCAATTCTGCCGCCCACTGCTCGTGACTCAGACATTGCTGTTCCAAGACAAACAGCGGAAGTTTCATTTAAAGAACTGTGAAGCAAACATGTGCCCACAGCCTCCCAATCCAGCAGTGAAGTGAGGCATCTCGCTCTGCACACGGATCAGAATGGATGTACTCCAGAGAGAATTATCACTGCATCTATTAGATTACCAGGACTCACAGTGCAAGCATAGACCTTTGAAATATTAAATTGGGCTTGAAACAGCGCTAGATGCACTCCAGACCAGCGGTGGCCAGACCTGGTCCTGGACAGAACAGAGTCTGCTGGTGTTTATACAGCTACCCATTTAGACTTTAACATTACTAACTTTAATTAATAATTTAGATGCAGAGTAACAGGAAAAACAAGCACACCTTGCATCTTGTGAGGGCCAGGGTTAGCCACCTGCTATACACTGTATGCAAAATGACGAGCCTAGATAAGCTGACAGTCCTCTTCTCGTAATTAAACTTTCTTACTAAAGTTTCTTACTAAAGTTTAAAAGGCAGTGCTGAGAACAGAGATTGTGATGTGTGGTAATGCCTGTTGGGGAGAGATGGCATGATGGATAAGTGGATTAAAAGGCTGCAAAATGGTGGCATTCGTCAGCAGGAGACAGCAGTGACAGGGTCGTGGAGACTTCTGTGATGCTGCTAGAAACCTGTGTCATGCATGTCTAACATTTTAGTGCTTCCAAGTTCAAACAGCACTCTGCGATTGGCTCTCTGGCTAGACGTGTTTATTCCCATTTTCCCTGTCAGTCTAAATTAAGGTATTACTATTTTTCTAAATCTGAAGCGTCCATGTAATACATTTTACAATACCAATCGTTCTGCACTCATTTGATTACCCTTCCAAGGAGCTAATATGTTACTCAATTAAATTATAAAAACATGGATGTAAATATGTGTCCAAAAATGTTTTGTAAAGTATTGCCATGTTCATTATTCATCTTACTTTATCATGCATGCATTTGGATTTGTCTAATATTCTGTGGTTTCATAATTTTGACCGTATGTTGACAAATATCACTCAAAAAAGGCATAAGTAATGCATGAGAGTTTTAAACAGCCCAGAAGGTATGCACTGCATTTTGATTCTTGCAAACAGAGCAGTAACCTTGTAACAGTCTGAGCAAAACTTGCATGCTTCACCAAACCCTGGGACCATTAGAGCTAACAGTGCTTGGAAAGTCAGCAGGCTTCATACCAGTGGAGTATAATCTTCTGTCCACAAAGGGACCACAGAGGAGCGCAGACACATTCAAAACACAACCCACTCTGTGTAATGCATTTAAGCCTGAATAAATAATGAATACACACAAGGTTTTTTGCTGAATTTAGTTTATTTATTTTCTATGTTTTGTTTTTCTTGAATTATTAAACATGAGGTGTTTTTTTGTTAGTTTAATCTGAGAAATTAGCCAACCTTGGAAAGACTAGTATATGGAAAGACAAATTGCTCTGATGAGAGGGAAACTAGAGAGAGAGCGAGATAAAGTGTCAGAGGCAATACTGTGGCAAAAAAACATGGATCTAGCACTTCAAAGCTGTGATATGTATATATATTGTTGTCACTGGGAGTTGGTGACCCAAAGGATCTTTTCAGATGGTGTAGGTAATCAAAGAAATGTAGAGAGGAGGCAGGATTACCAAACAAAACACTCATTTTAATAAGTGAGTTCTCCAAAATACTAAAATAAAGTATTCAATCAATCATTGTACAACTAAAGAATCTTCTATAAAAATTAAAAAAACAAGTCAAGTCAGTCTGCAGGCTGCTGGGAAATTGTTTATATGGCTCTGATTGAATTCATTTAAAGCTGCCAGCCATTTCCCTGGGCTGCCCCTTGTGATGCCAGGCAAATAATCCATCCATCCATCCATCCATTGTCATTCCTGGTCTGCTGGGAAATGTTCGGGCGAGTTTAATCCATCACAGGCTCTACTCACACACTCATACCTACGTTGACTCTCCAATTAGCCTAACGATTCTTTGGAAAGGGCCAGCCAGCCATTTCCACTGAAAGGCTGGTTCCCGAGACCTTCTTGCTGTGATGCTATCCACTGCACCACCGGCAAATAATATAATACATATATATTATGCCCTAAAATAAAATAAAATAGGTTATCCCAGTCAAATTTCTTGTATGACAATGGAAATAATAGCTAGTCATAGAGAAGTATCAACACCTAGGCTATTTGTTTCCAGCAATAGATATTTCCATATCTTGAATTTCATATATACACATATATTTTGAATATCACATACCTTTAGGCTTTACTGATTAAGTAAAGCCTTGATACGTAAGTCCCAATCTTCAAAATGTAGGCCTAAATGCTGGTGTACTTCTCAACTCTTAAAGTAATCAGCCTCATTTATTTAAAAACTGATTTAGTGGATATGTCCAATGTCTACACACACAATGTATTGTGGGTTACGTGCCTAAATCATATTTTCCTCGTATATTAATTCAAATAAGATGATAATAAGATAATTATGTCAGAGGATTAAAATGGAGAAAAGATAGGGGGGAAGTCGATACATCAACACATAAACAAGAGCAAGTACAAGTGTGCGTGTGTGTGTATGTTTTCAGGGGGAAACAATACAATTCTGATTATGGCATTTCAGTTTGTAGGGTAAGACTTCAGCTGCTATGTGGGTAGGTTTAAACAAACCACAATGAGTAACCATTGGAAGGAAATGTAAGAACACTTGGCTTCTGATGACTGGAAGCAGAGATAATCAGCGAATAGCAATGACGCATGCTGGTGCCAAGCATCCCTGAGGGATTCTGAAACACTAATCCAAAGTTTAGGTGCTACTGCAGAGCAGGAATTGCTCTAACATCACAGGGGAGGTTAGAGATGCTGTCACCACCAAGAGCCATGCCTCTCCTAAAATTAGGACATCTTTACTCTATTTAAAAAATCTGTTTTGGAATCTAGATTCGGCAAAAGGCACATCCTGCTACAGATTTTTCATAGTTTGAAACTGGTATTTAAAAAAAAGAATCTGATGGCCTTTCAAAACACAGTGACGCGCTACACACATTCTCTCCCTTCATAGGTCAGTGAACTTCATCTCAGGGCAGATACATAAATAAATAAATAAATAAACCTCTGTTCTCCAGAAAAATTTACTCAGATGTGGTGGCTGCATTAAAACCTAATTACTTCCATCTGTAACGCTGTCATTTGCATTATAATTAGAATTTTTACATTACATGGTACACTTTTTTTCAAATGGCAGAATTTTAAAGGGAAGTTTTAAATCAGAAGCACCCAGTGAACCATTAAAATTAAGCTGAAACGGATTTGCTTGTTAGGTGAAAATGTGGAGTGCAGTGATTTTCCATTATGATTTTTAAGACACAGCAATTTTGATGATTATTCTAATCCCACCAAATACCTTTTAGTCTGCAGTCACAAAGTAGGCAGCATGTTGTCAGTGATTTACTCTTCAGAATTGGGAGGAACGGCAGCAAACTGTAAAAGGACACCCTGGGCCGCAGTTCAGAGAAATGAGTTTACATGGTGGGGGAGGATGCACAGATTAAAGCTGCTGGGAACGTCTGGCATCTCCTGTGCAAAGTAGTCCCGCATGAGAACAAGCTGAAGAAGGAGTCTAACTTGCTTATAAAACAAAAAACTTCCCGACATACCACCATCCGCGTCTCAGGGGGGAAGCAGTGCAGTTCTTCTGCTGACCTCGACAAACTGGGGACTTGGGGTGGGCTCTCCTATCTCTGGGGCTGAGGTCGCCACGGTAAAAAATAAGAGAAATTACCTTAGAGTTCAATGGTAGTTTTGTGGACTTGGAGAAGCATGCACAGATTAAAGGCTGCCCTTTGTCACCGGTTCTGTTCATAACCTTTATGGACAGAATATCATATGCTCTTTGCAGATGATGTGGTCCTGTTGGCTTCATCGGGCCGTGACCTCCAGCTCTCGCTGGGCGGTTCGCAGCCGAGTGTGAAGCGGCTGGGATGAGAATCAGGCATGTGGAGTGCACTCTCCGGGGTCGGGAGGAGATCTATGTTGTCACATCAAAGGCAAAGCTCTCGATTTACCGGTCGATCAATCAGTGGACCTGCTAGGTGACAAGAATAAAACAAAAAAACATATATATAGTTCTTCTTAGACATTAGACCCATTATCTACAAGGGCAGGTAATGGGTCATTCCTTCTCAAATCAGTGCTCATGGACTTATGTCTCAGAATCAGTTTCAGAATCAATTTATTTATAGCCATCCATATGAATAAATCTGAAGATTGGATTCTGTATTCTAAGACATTTTTGAAATATAGGGGTAAACCTTTTGGCTAAAATTGCCTCCATATTTGCAGGCAATATGTTCAGATCTCAATAATTAATAATAAGTGAGTAATGAAAAGTTTGTAAATATTTTTGGTCACGAACATTGTCACACAGGACTTATACATAGCAAAATATCAACCTAAATATGCTAGAGACCACTTTAAATAAATTATTTGTGTATTTTCAGTGAATACGAATTACATGTGGTATTTTGCGTATTTTGCTCCATCCATTTCCCCTGCTATCCTTACAAGTGCCTCAGTCCCTGCTGACGAGAACCGCCCTCATAACGGAATGCTGCCACCACCATGCTTTACAGTAGGGATGGTGTTCTTTGATGTGATGTATTGGGCCAAACATTTCTATCCTGGTTTCATCTGAACACCAACACTTTTTGCCATATGGCTTCAGAATGTTCAGTGTTTTTTTGCATACCTTAAATGGAACAGAATGTGGACTTGAGTAGTTTGAGTTTGAGTAGTGGCTTCCTGTATTGTTGACACATGCACACATCGACCACTATTTGCCATAAAGTCCTGTAGCTCCTTCATAGTTGCCATTGGCCTCTTGGTGGCCTCCCTGATCAGTCTCCTTCTTGCATAGTCATCCAGGTCAGATGGCCTGATCTAGGCAAGGTTCTGGTGATGCCATGCACCTTCCACTTCTTAATTATTGTCTCGACCATGCTCCATGGGATATTTAAGGCCTTTGAAATCTTTCTATACCAATTTCCTGATATGTACCTTTCCACAACTTTAATCCGGAGTTCTTTTGAAAGCTCCTTATTGCACATGGTGGATTCTTTACTAAATGCACTACCCAGCAGTGGAATCCTCTAGGAACAGCAGATTTTATTCACTAAATTCACTACAATCACTACAATTGAACACAGGTACAGACCAATTAGCTTGGTGTGTGGTCTGAAAGGTGATTGGTTACCCCCTGAGCTAGTTTACAATTGGTATGATAAGCATGGTGTAGACTTATCAATCAAGTTATTCTAGTTTTTAATTTTTAATTAATGTTCAGATATTTTGAGATTTAATTTTAATTTGGAAGTTGTATGGTAAAATGTGTAAATAAAGGCAAAAAAATATATAATTTTATATGTTTTCATTTCTGGCTTTAACCCTTTGATACATAAGCCCTCCACATCCCCTCTAATGCATAACATGGGTCAAAAATGACCCGTCATCAATAAAGACATACTATAAAAATTATTTTATAATAATTTTGTTAAAATAATGATTTTAGCAGTGATTTGGTCTACACAAGAATCCATTGATATTTGAAATATGTTTTTTTGTCACTTTTTAGCACATATGCACATATCTGATAACTGTCAATTTTCAGATTGAAAGTCTTCCCATTGTCTCTGTAATATCCTTTGGGGGGTAAAATCTGGGATGACTGGGACCAGCCATGCCAGCCCTCTGGATGAAGAACATCAAAAGCACAAAGATGAAAAGGTTCCTTATCAAAAACAAGTTACCTGGATTGCTGAGTGATCAAATACATTTACTCCAAAGATACAGCAAATAAACACTCAAGTGTGCATAAACGTCCATAGGGAATGAATGCGGGTCATTTTTGACCCATGTTATGCATTAGAGGGGTAGTAATACAAAAACATTTTTATTCAAAAAGTAAGAAAGGAAATATCAAAATAAAGATTTGTGATTATCAAAAACAAGTTAATTGAGGAATACCTGGATTGCTGAATGATGAAATTCATTTTTTGCAAAGATATAGAAAATAAACTCTCCACCGGGTCATTTTTGACCCATGTTATGCATCAAAGGGTTAAGGCAACAGAAGGGGACATTTTTTAGACTGGGTGTAGACTTTAAAGGGGCACTGTCCATCCATCAGGGAAAACAAGGACCCAATGTCTACTTTGTGGCCTATACAGTTCAACTAAAATCTCTCAATATGACAATGGTAGGCTCATTGTGTCATGTTTCAGGTTTAACTTCATGTGAGCTGTGCAGTCCTGTCACTTTCTTTTTTATCAAAATAATATTGTCTCACATTTTGAGTGCTGGGAGCCAAGCACAATACACACTGCAGTGATACATGATAGATGTCTTATCTCTCAGGCCAATGAAAGGGCTTTGCCGGTCCATGAGTGGACTGAAACATTTATGTGACATAATGGTGACATGATGATTTGTTTTTGTTCAGTGTGTTGCACCCTGTAGAATAAGACTTAAAAATCAGCCAACAAACTGCACAAACATGTTCTCAGCGGTAGGACCTGAATAGTCATTCATTAAATTAAACAGCCATCACAGATTAATTAGTTGAATTCCGGTTTTAAGTCAGATCATATGTTTTACATTACTTGGTAGCCTACAGTGGCATCCCTTATTAAAGCAGTAGGGCTGAAATAACCATTATAAAAGGAGTTTCACTTATATTTTAATGTTATTTCAGCCCTACTGCTGTGATAAACAACTTTGTAACTGATTGCTTGTTTGAGTACATAGACCTTGTGTTGTTCCACGCTGAAGACTACATCCAAAAGTATCATATTTGGGAGGTGTGTGAGACACCCGGTAAATAGAATGTCAGGAGTTTTCATAGGTTCCTTAGAGCGTGATTTTAATATGATCCCTGTCTCATTGAATCATTCAATTATTCAATCATTGAAGTATTGGGTGCTAATACGGGTCACCTGCTACTTGTTGGGTAATTGGGCCCAGGCCTTCTTATATCAGCAGCTCACCTGGGAGGAGAAGGAGAAGGAAAAGGAAAAGGAAAAGGAAAAGGAAAAGGAAAAGGAAAGGAAAGGAAAAGGAAAAGGAAAAGGAAAAGGAAAAGGAAAAGGAAAAAAGGAGAAGGAAAAGGAGAAGGAAAAGAAAGAAGGAAAAGGAGAAGGAAAAGGAAAAAGGAGAAGGAGAAGGAAAAGGAAAGGAAAAGGAAAAAGAGAAGAAAAAGGAAAAGGAAAAAAGGAAAGGAAAAAGGAAAAGGAAAAAAAGGAAAAAGGAAAAGGAAAAGGAAAAAAAGGAAGGGAAGGAAAAGGAAAAAAGGAAAAGGAAAAGGAAAAGGAAAAAAAGAGAAGAAGGAAAAGGGAAAAAGGAAAAGGAAAAAAAAAGGAGAAGGAGAAGGAGGTTTGCTCCAAACACAGACAGGACCAATAGGTGAGTCTGTAACAAATGGAAGGAAACCCTTGCAACAATGTGATTTGCATCACCACACAAAGTCAGTGCTGTCTTGAGAAAGCCATTGGGCAATGGAAAAATCTTTCTTCTGCTTCTAATGTTTGGAGGATAAAGAGTATGAAGAAAAGATGAGTAAGATTCCCCAGAGGATTAAAAAAAAGAAAAAAAAAGTAGCTTCCAACTCACAAGTCTCTTGGAAGTGATAAATCATGCATTACTGTCATATCGCAGACCAGCTATATGAAGGAGTTTTTTAATGTAATTTATATTTTTCAGAAACAAACGTATTGAAAAACATTTTCTTTTAGAATTCAGTGGACCTCTGTAAATCTTTTTGACTGAAATATTACAGCTACCATATAGCCCAACAACTTGTCACACAGCATCACAAATATTCTGATATTCTGCAGTCTTCTCATCTGCGGCTTTGGAAAAGGTTAGCCTCTCCCAACAGGCACTAGAGAGATAGTACATGTAAACACAACAGTCTGGCTCATTGCAAAAACAAAACAAAACCGAAAAAACAGCTATCTGCACTGCTTTACGGATGCATATTTAAAATAATAATAATAATAATTCAGTTTTCAGACAGTTTTTAATACATTGATGAAACATTTAAATGGCTGCAAATCCTATATTTAAATCAAGGTGATATCTCCCAGGGGCATGGATCCGTGAAAGCTGTCTCCCATTGGCCTGTGCTATTACAGACTTCGCTGATTTGAACCAATCAGCGCTTTGCGCTTTGCTATGAAACACAAACTTTGTTTGATTGGTTCACATGAGTTACTGTCTGACAGCGCACACAAGCACCACCCATTGTAGGGCTCATGAAGCCTCATTCCACCATCACTGGTGACAAGCAGAGGCCTTTCTTCCTTACAACTCATGCAACACAGTGCTCCTTAAACAGAAGCTAAATCATCTCCAGTTAATCTATTAAGTCCCTCTCCAGCCCTGCTGAAGGAAGACAGGGGTAGACCACAGAAAGTTATAAAAGCTACACAGAGAAGACCCCATCTTTTCTGTTATATTTAAATGCATTTTATGATAGATGTCCATGTTGTAATTTTGGTTTTTGGACACGATTATGCTTTATTTTTAGGTAAGGTCATTTCATGTTTTGTACCAGTGCTTATTTTAAATATTCATGGTCTGTAACATTATTGATACTGAAATCACCGTGAGAACAGCACGAAAGGCTAAGATAATAGCTAGCCAATTTCTGTAACTTAGTAAAAAGCCAGCAGTTAGGGTATGCCCCAATTACATTTAGCATTAACGTACTTTTTCACCTTATTGGTGTAGAAATCAGATGATGGTGCATATGTAAAACTCATTGAAATACAATGGATAACTCCATTTAGCTTAATTAGCTAGCTAGCTATCAATACCGCTTTATTTTTGGTACCTCTATCAATAATTGAGTGCATGACGCCCCTGGCTGGAACCCTATTATTTTTGCTCATTCTTTTTAATATCATTTTCTGCACTTTTTCTGTGCTTCTCATAAACCATATTATGTTTTATTGACATCAAATCTGGTATGCATACTCTTTGTTCAAATTCCTAACTAAAATGCAAAGGAAAAGTTATGGAAACAAATAGAAAAATGGGGAGCAAATTCTAGTCATGCTTACTCTTTCATACTTTGTTTTTTAGTAATCATGATGGCTAAAGTGTCAAATGTATCATTTTGCCTAATCACACCATTAATCTTGTTGCCTCAGCTGCCATTACCGCCATGACTGCTTGGACCCTGGGATTGCTGATTGCAGCTATATTATTGTATTGTTCTTGTATTGTATGATGGTGCAGCTTTCATCCTATATGTGTAGAAATATTACAATTCATCAAATATTTATAAACAGTCCTTGCATGTTGGAAAATTATGATTCCCACAAATTGACCATGTAAATGAGGTAATATATCATTTCCATCATTGAATGCAAAGGATTTGAAGGTGAATTTTCATGCTTTCATAAAGGTCTAGACAATGTCAGGGACAGCAGCTGTCCTAATCTCAGATTCATGTACAATACATTGCTAGTGTTCTAATTATTCATACAATCTGTCCATGTTGAATTAGAGATGGTCTTTCCACATGCAAGTAGCTGCAAAATGACTACTATGGGTTTCCAAATCAACACCCAGCAATTCTTCCTTAATCCCCCACACGGGAAACATTTTCCTTGATGAGGCTCCTTTTCACTGGCTTTGGGACGCATATAAAATGAGTGCGGATATGCATTTGATTAATGGTGCTCTCATGCAGATTTCCCAGGGTTCCGTGCTCATGGGCCTTGTGATCTCCCTTGCACATGTATCAAACACGAAATTCTCTCCTCCAGGGTCCTGGGATATCTCATGGTGAACAGACAAGAAAACTTCATTCTTCTCTGCTATAGTATAAAAGACAGATTTCCTCAGATGTTTTATAATGTGCATTATTGATATCCAAGCACAGTTTCAAAGGCTGAAAACTTCCAGCTTCATCCTGGCAGTGGTGAATTCATTTTTGTGTGTGTGTGTTTTACAGACAAAGCACCTGTAACTAAATATCATCAATGTTTAACACCTGTTGGGCAACACCTGTTAGAAGGAAATTCTTCATATTCAAAGTTATGGATATATTGAGAGCAGTGCATTGGTTGTTAGTGAGTTGGGGTGTCAGAATAGCTAATGATACTATTCCATCAGCATGAGTTGGGGGAATATCAAGTGGTGCTACGATTATAACAGGGGGTCAAACCTCCATGGTACATTAACAAATTTAAGAGATATTAAAGAGATGTGTGTTTTTTCACATTTTAGTTAAATATCATGTTCGTGACCCCTGACTTTTTGTTTTTGTTTTTGTTTGAAGTCAACTAACTCGTGCTATACATTTAAGCTAACCATGTTGACACAATTTCATTGCTATGCATTAATTCACTGTTTGTTTAATACAACCTAACATCAAAAGTAGCTAGCTAATAAGTATTGCGCTAACTGTTTAGCAACATTAGCAAGCCAGATAAGGTCCAACATCTGAGCAGTAGCTAGACCAGGGGTGGGCAATCTTACCCTGTGTGGGCCGGTGTGGGTGCAGGCTTTTGTTCCAGCCGAGCAGTAGCTCACCTGATTTGACTAATCAGCTAATCAAAGTCTTCAATCAGGGCTTTGATTAGTGGAATCAGGTGTGTCACTGTTCAGTTGGAACAAAAGCCTGCACCCACACCGGCCCACAGAGGGTAAGATTGCCCACCCCTGAGCTAGATTTATTTGTGTTTTGATGCTAGCTAATCCTCTACTAGTTAGCTAGCTGACTATTAAGCAACGCTCTTTCTAGCTAGCACATTGGCTACATCACTCACAGGTTCATCCAGACCCGTCTCCCACCATTCACTGTCAACATCAATGCTAGCTAGCTCACTTGTTGAAACTAGCACACCAGCTGTAGCAGAATCTGTGGCTGCTGAACCTGTATCATCTCCACTTGCAGCTTCACCAGCACTGCTATCATCCCCATCATCTCACTTATAAACACCAATGGCTCAGTGTTTATTATCCTCCATCTTTACATAAAATTATTTTACACATATCGTGCCACAAACATTCAAAGCAAAAGCAGGAGACAACTATGTTGGTTAATTTCTTTATCCTTAAAATTCTGAATTAATCAAGTATAATGATATTACTTACTTTACCTTTTTTTGGAGAATGTAATACTTCATTAAAACAGTTGTTGGAGTGGTCTAACGCACCACGCTTCAGAGTGGTGTGCGCTGCCCATCAGGGACGCGGATCAAAATCTGGTTGTCAGCCCGATCGGAGGCGGCATTTGGCTGTCCGCCTCCGGGGGAGGGGGGAGGGAGAGCCGGCACGAGTCCGTCGAGGAGAAGGTTAAGGCGTGCGTGGAAGAATTCCCGTCTCGGAAGAGGCGGGAACACTCGGCCAGGAATGTGTGTCTCGCTCCCAGAGGACGGGCGACGGACTCGTGGGGGTGGGGAATTGAAATAAATAGAGGGTTTAATTGGCAACCAAATTGGGAGAAAAATGGGAAAAAATCTGAAATAAATTTATATAAAAATTAAAAAACAGTTGTTGAAACCGGTGAGTATATTCTTTAAAAAAGCTCCTGCCTCATGCCCAGGCCACACCTAATATAAGGTTGGATTAATTTAATCCAGATTAAATTTAAGTCTTCTCAATGTTGTCCTTATTTAAGACTGTTTGTCTGAATCTAGGCCTAATCTAGCCATTTATGATGGCTTGTTTAATGATTTTTAATGTTTAATGTTTTATAATAAATTTGTTGAATGTTGTGATCAGACAAGTTATGTATGAGTTCATACAAACAACTTGCTGTCTAACTCAAGAAGCCAGATACATTGTATTTGAAAAATGTCACCCCCTTTGGCATTTTTCACATTTTATTTTCTTACTTCATGGAATCAAAATGGATTTAATTGGGATTTCTTATTTTGGTTCCATAAGTACTCACCCATTTTTCTAAGACGCACCTAAATAAACTCTGGTGATATCAATTGTCTTTAGAGACATGTGCGAACAATGATTCATCATACCATGTATTAATGCACATCTTGCAAGTCGCTCTGGATAACAGCGTCTGCTAAATGCTTAAAATGTAAAATGTAAATATATATGGTTAAACGCTAGCTATCTAGCTTGTGAACATCTTATTGCGTTGACTAATTTGCAGTCTTGTGTAATGTTAACTAATGCTAGCTAGCTAGCATTACATTTTATTAAAGACCAAGCTAGCTAGCATTAGCTAACGTTACATTTTATTAAAGACTGATGTAAATTAGTGAACACAATGAGAAAAATACTTTTAGGAACTGGCTTCCTGCAATCACTTTGTGCTTCACACAGATGAGACGTAACACACAATTTTCTGCATCCCCATTATAGTCACCAGCAGAGATGCATAGTCTCTTCTGTCTGTCAGAACAGGAGCATGGCAGAATGCTGTAACGTTAGCTTACACTGCGGGAGATTACTGTGACAGAGTATCAGTAAAAAAAAAAGCTTTTGCAGATAGCAAACCAGTATATATTGCTGTTGCTCTTCTGAAGTTAACAACGAGAGAAGACTTTAGGGTGGACTTCAGGCTTTCAGTCTAGGTCCGATCACCACCCCTGGCATGTCATATATTATTGTATATTCACGGCATGTCATGGTTTATACCTTGCATATACAGTATATATATATATATATATATATATACTGTGAATATATTCTGCAGGATTCTTCTTCCAGGCAGAAATACAAGCTGCAGCTACTAACCCACGCAAATTGTAAATTGTTCTCTACTTCCTCTTCCTTCTCAACCCCCCTTCTCCCTTTTCACTGCAGATGGCTGTTCTTCCAGGACAAATGCTGTGGGCTTTTTAAGTCCCCGTGTGCACAGCCGCAGCCTGCCAGACTCCTTTCTCCATCGCACACACCTGGTCTTCCCTCTCTACCTTCACTTCACACACAGGTTTCTGCTGTCTCAGAAACCCAACTACCCTGCTTTTGGGATCTTGCAACCTTTTTTTATATTTTTATACAGTATATACCTTCGTTCATTAAGTTTGGCTGGCTAAAGTGCTTGTCATTTTTTTATCTGTGAATAAACTCAACTGATCTGATTAATAATAAACAAATTACAGTAGAATTAAGTCGGCTGATGTTGTACAACATTGTGGTGTTTAAGGAGTTAAGTATCTTGCTCAAGGGTACAAAGGCCTTACCCCACCTGGGATTTGAACCTGCAGCCTCTCAGCTACAGGCACAGTCCACAGAACTATACCTCACTGCTACATACCACAATTCCTTTTGTCCATGCAACATAGGTAAAAAAACAACTAAAATATTGAAATAAATATACATTACCAGTCAAATGGATGTACACCTTCATCTGGATTACAGCTAATTGGGCACTCCTTCATTCTTCAGCAAGATAACGACCCAAGACACACCTTGAAATTGTGAAAGAAGGTAAAGGAGGAACGTGAAGGACAACTCAAACTAATGAACTGGCCTGCTCAGTGTCCAGACCTCAAACCCATAGAACTTGTATGGGATGAACTGGACAGAAGAGGCAAAGCAAAGCAACCCACAAGTGTCTCTGGGAATTGCTGCAGGAGAGCTGGGAAGTCGATTGATTTCCTGCTGAAACTTATTAACCAAAAAGGCCCATGTTTGTGAGGCTGTTATCAAGGCAAAGGGTGGCTATTTTGAGGAATCCAAGATACAATTTTCAATACAATTTTCTTGAACATTGCTTTGATGTTCCTTTTGTTTATTGTTATGTCATTTTCAAGTACTTACTGAAACTTATACCATGTAAAACATTATCAATTATGAAATAAACCTAGGTTCCAGCAGGTTTACTCAAACTTTTGACTGTATGTGTAATTGACTGTATATGTATGTAATTGGTGTAATCGCGCTTTGGCCATTTTTTGATCAGTTGATCATAACAATTTGCCAGTTATGAGCTAGTTGGGAGAGAAGCTAAACTATTGCTCAATGTATTTTTTAATTCTTCATTCTGAGCTAGAAAATGCTTTAAGCATCTTATCTGTTTTTTTAAGTACATTACAGGTCAGCTGTAATCCTCCATGGGCCGCTGTCAGGTTTAGGTGGTGCTATTTGCGATATTGTGTTATTGACCAGTTTACCACCACTGTTTATATGTAAATCTAATGCAGTAATCATAATCAGAATGCAGTATAAAGCATATGTATAAAAATGTGTGCCATGCTCTCATATCTACCGCCCACCTGCCACCCCCCGCTACCACCACCCCAACCCCTCCGCTCCGGGCTGTCATTTGGTTATTTGCAGATTGATAATCCTGTTATTGACGTCCTTCCTATTATCTATCCGAACATGGTTTCCATGGCAACACCCATGACAGAGGGGCACTTTCTTCTGCAGTCACACTGGCATAACATTCCGGATGATGATTCTGTGGGGGTGAGGGATGAAAAGAGGGGGGGTATTTATGTGTGTGTGTGTGTGTGTGTGTGTGTGTGTGTGTGTATATGTATATATATTTCAGTTATATATTTTTTCCTAATCCCTGGTGGGTAGTGTGCAAATCACATTCTAATTTCCTCCTTAATTAATCACAGCAAGCTAGTTATCACACTGTTTAAACCCCTACAATATCACAAGGACTTTCTCATTGCCTGTACACAAGTTATCCTATTACAATAAATGTTGTCAAACACCCCCAATTGACCAGGAAGCCAGGGTCTATGTAATAAATTAAGTATAAAATGCCTGTTAATTCAAACTTTAAATGACTGACTATTAAACGATGTCTGTTGAGTGTATTTCATTTGAATATTGAGTGTCGCAACAAAAAAAAAACACATTCCTGGTCCATGGGTCCATATGATTCATATTATGGAATACAAATTTAGTCATTTTTCATTTCTCATCATATTTGTTTTTCAAGGATGTGACAGGAATATATTGGGGAACTGTCTGATTAACACTGAGTCGCTCTTTCTCTCTCTCTATTTCTCTTTCTCTCCCTCTCTCTCACTCTCTCTCTCTCTCTATCTTAACTTTGTACTCTTCCCCCTGTGGAAATCATACCACTGAAATAAGATGATATCATCACTGTTCAATTTGAAGACCTATAGGGTGGTGGCGGAAATGGCAGAGCCAGTGATGTGTAATTACCGCAACACACAACAAGCCAAAAGCATTTTAAAAATAGAAAACGAACTCAGGCTCCTGATGAGCCTGCTATGTATTTAAACTTGTGAAACCGATATCACTAATAGCAGGCTTTCTTCATTTCAAAGCACAGGATGCCAAGTCCAGGGGAGAGTACTGGGTAATAGCTGCATATCCTTGCTTCTCGCCAGGAATAGCAGCAAAATGAATACAAATGACAGGATTGCAGATGTAAATGAGGAGTGCGGGGAGGCCGAGACAACCCCTTGTGATTTGTCACTGCCAAATGCTGTGGAGAAACAAGATGATCTGACAAGAGCCTGATCAGTAAACCAACACATCCCCTGGGTCTACAGGGCCCATGCCATTGCTAACCCCCCCAAAAATATGTGACATTCTTGAGGCTTTCGTCCTCTTCAGGAAGTCTTCATTGTTATGATCTCCATAATGAGAATTGCAGGGAACCGAATTTGAAGAGCTATGCGCAGACGGGCTTAACTTAACGTTTCCAGGGACCGACTGAGAAGAAGCTTACGCTCCCTTTTAATGTTTCTGGAAGAAAAATCATGTTTCTCACCGTCTCCTCCGAGGATAGGTTCACACAGTGATTCTCTAATGAGGGAATGGCGAGACCTTGCATTTACTGTCATTGCACGTGGGAAGCCAAACTACACAGACAGAGAAAGAGCATCAACATGCCACACAGTTTCTCAATATTGGATTTAAAGCAGCACAAAACATCCATTCCTGTTACTTTTAGCTAATCTTGACCTAAGCTAACAGGCTTTTTGCTGTAATTCTGTCTGTGTTCTTGACAGCTTGACAGCATATGACTGGAATAAATGTCCGTTTCCAACACAGTTTGCCAACTATCTCACGTTTTATTTTGATTGTTGGTTGGTGTTTTTGGCACATTGCTTCCATCTACTGTTCAACTAATGTATCTTTTCTTGAACCTAGGCAATTCAGGAACTATATTTATTGGCAGATTTACACATGCCAAAATATGATCATTTTTACTTGATAACGGTTTGAATTTTTTAATACTTTTTAATATTTTTATGGCAGGTTTCCATGGTATAAGTGGAATGAACCACTCCAAGCCATCTGTTCTCAGGATATATACGCACACCTGGGTGGCACAGCACTCGGCTTTCAGCCTTGTGCCACATCACCATCCCAGGGATATGTATATATCCTAAGAACGCACGGCTTGTTGTGGTTTATTTCTTACATATACAGGATGTAGACAAAATAATGACATTTCTGAATGAAAAAGGATTAGCATTTTGAAGTAACTAAGTCACAATTAAAAAGTAGTCTACACATATTTCATATCAATGTAAATACTAATTAGCAATATGTTTCTGCTATAACAGACATTTTAAAATCACTTTGATATGTGAGTTTCTAAAGCAACATGAAAGATCTAACAGATGTTGAAAGACGTCAAATATTTGGTGCCCAAATTGTAGGTGCGTCAATCACAGAAACTGTAAAATGATGTACTGTGTCAAGAGGAACAGTGTTGAAAATCATGACAGCATATGCTAAATAAGGAAAAACTGCATCAGGAAAGAGGAACAGTGGTTACAGGTTGAAACACACCGACAGGGATAGACAGACACTTAATCGGGTTGTTGCTAAAAGCCAGAAAACAACAGCCTCAAAAATTACCACGGAACTGAATCTACACCTGTGTGACCCAGTCTCAACAAAAACTGTACTGTACAAATATTTATGGTAAGGGTCCCATTTGGAAACCTCTTGTAACCGAGGCCAGTGCATAACAATGCATAACCTGGTGTGCTGAGTAATATGGACTGATGAGTCTTCTTCTACTCTTTTTATGGATGGGTCTATGTTTGGAGAAAGCCAAAGGAAGATTTCGACCCACATTTCCTGTTCCGAACTCTTAAAGATGGTGGTGGATCCTTTTTATGGTATGTGCTGCCATCTCGTGGGAGTCATTGGGTCTGATCATTACTCTGCATGGTAGAGTTAAGGCCAAGGAATGCAAAGCCATTTTAGGCGAGCAGGTGCACCCTATGATGCAAACATTGTTTCTTCAATATGTTCCTATATTCCAAGATGATAACGCCTCCATACACACTGCTAAACAGATTCAGCCTCGTGACCTCCCCAATTGCCAGATCTAAATATAATTGACCTTTATGGGAAGTTCTGGAACATAAATTGTGGAGTGTTTCTCAACTGCCTTCATCTCTCAAAAGTACATATTCATATATTGTTTGGTGTTTGCATTATTTTGTCATCATTTGTTTGTTTTTTGCAGCGTGCAGTATTACTTTCGATAACTGCACCAGCTGGCCATATAAGAGTACATGCTACCATCTTGTGGACACAGTTCATATTACAGCTCATAAAGGTCGATTTCAAGGCGTATTTCACCTGAAGCGTTCAGAGCACACATTGACAGTTACCACCTAAGTAATCGTGACACCATAAAACAATAATTTCCTCACAAAACCAATTAAATTAGATTTTTTTCAGCTGCCAATGTTGAGTGAGTATATGTGTGTGGATAATGGGTAGGACCAACATCTTTGAAACGTTGACAATTCTAGGTGCATTTCACAAGTTGCAGATTTAAAAATCTGTAATTGTCGAGTTAACCCTTTGATGCATAAGCCCTCCACACCCCCTCTAATGCACAACACGGGTCAAAAATGACCCGTCATAAATAAAGACATGCTATAATAATAATTTAATAATAATTTTGTTAACATAACAGCAAAGGCTAGACATCACTTTAAGTGTATAAGGATCATCTCACAAGTGAGTATAATGCAATGTTATTTAGAGTGGGCAATTCACAAATGAATACATATTTCACCCGTTACATTTGGGACCACAGACAAACGACATTCATCACAAAAGAATGCCGCTGCGAGCAGGGTTCGAACCTGCGCGGGGAGACCCCATTGGATTTCAAGTCCAACGCCTTAACCACTCGGCCATCACAGCTTCCGTAAAGCAGTTTAGTCACAGAAGTTGCTTCTTATGGTAACCGTAACTTCAGCCCTTCAGAACTTCCATTGCCACTTGCTGTTAGTTTGTGAAATCAGTTCGTTAGCGTAAATTTATTCTTTACAAAAAGATAGAAAGAATCTGTCACTCAGATTAGGTAGGTCGATTGAGATAAATCAAGTATTTTATTGATCCCCAGGGGGAATTTGGACCGTCAAAAAGCAGCAGCACTAACGTTTTTCTTTTTAATCTTGCTAGTTTATTTAGTAACCTACTCCTAACTCCTTTTCGCAGGTTACAAAAGGATCACTAACTTCAAACACGTGCATTATTTAATACAACTAGCTACCTAAATAATGCTAACATGGACGTCAATGTAAGTGTCTAGAATTAGCTACGCAACTTAATGGTAGGCTATCTATTGTGGAATGTATTACGTTAGCTTGTTGACGTTATCTGTTTGTTCAGTGTTATATGAACCTACTTTGCTGAACTATCTAGTCTCATCCGTTTCTTTAAAAAAATATTTCTATCGACTACATGCTCCCATTAATCCGTAATATGTTTCCGTGGTGTAGCGGTTGAACTCTGACTGTGCAATACCTGTGTGTGAATAACTGAACTGATTTTGGCATGTAGTGAATTAATTGAAAATTGGCTTCCATTATATTAGCCATTTGGAAGCTCGTAGCTCATACGGAAATGGACATAAGCGTAAGAGTAGGCCTATTAACAATGCCATGTCAATGGATCAACAACACCTATAGTAAGTAGTACATCATCCAATTATGGATTTGGGTTGGAATGCACTTTTAATGTCCTTAGATGTCCATTAATGTAGGCAGCTCATATGCGTACAGGACCAGCCAAATATGGGTGCGTTAGACCGCTAGGCTATCTGCCAGCACCTTAAAAGTGTAGTCTTTAATTGTCTGCATTTATTTTATTTTAATTGTCTAACTTGATGTGAGGGGAAAATGCAACCATATGAGATAGAATAATGAGAGAATTATCTGTCAGTGATGACAGATTATGTAGTGGTAATTGCTTACTAATAAAAGTAAAACAAATGAAAACAGGCTGAGAGCAACTATTCGTTTAAAGGTAAGATCTCAGCTTCCTTTATTCCAAGCCCAGTAGCCACCTCTGCTATCAGGTGTAGGAGCATGACTCAGGTGTTAACAAGAAGCAGACATGCAAAACACTTGATGAAAATCAGCTGTGAAATTTCCCCCCTCAAACATGCACTTGCAGCAAGGGCTTAGACCTGCTGCTCAATCTATGCACAGAATATGGTGATACTTCAGACACATTCCACAGGATCCATTACTCGTTGCATCTGTACAATTTCACTGATCTTTATCTGATGCATATCAGCTTTGTGAATGGAATGAGTGACCCAGGTGATTCTGTGCAGATGCAATGCGTATTCCGCCTGGCAGAACGTGACCTTCATGTATGCTGACCTGCTGGGACTGAGGTGACTGGCTCGAAAGGGGGCATTGACAAATGCCATGCTAATGGCACATCTCTAGTAGCGTACACCCAGCTATTAACAGGACCTGGACTTCAAATTTCCTTGCGGATGTTGTGACTAATCTGGACACCAGCTCCAGTCTGGTGTGGATCTGGAGAATGACACTAATGTCAGATTTGTTACTCACCTCCGGATTGGAGCCTGCGCAGAGGCGCAAACCGGGTGTGAATGCTATGCGGACATGGCAGTCTGAAACTGGATCCCGCCCGGAGGTACTTGCTATCTGGGACACTTATGTGAGCAATATATCCCGACCTCTTATTTGTCTTTGCTTCATTTGAATGTGCAAATGTCTAACAAATAAACACAAGGAGTTTTCACAAGGCTTAGTTTTATTCAGGCAATATTGTTTTGCAACAAAACAAAAAGCATTGCTTCTGCATTGGAAAAGTCTGTGTGTGGCAGACTGCAGTGTCAGGTTCAATGACTCCAATAACACTATGGTGAAAGGGGCATGGTGTGATAATCATGCAATCTATTTACTTATTTATCTATATTTGCCTTGCCTTTCAGTTCAGTCATATCTGACAAATACTTTTGTTGTATACTATCCACTGAAAATATAAGTTCTATAACATGGAGTTCTATAACATGGGTGTGCATGAAAATGTGTCTAAAATAAGTCAGTATATGTGTGAAAATTAGGAAGGCAATTTGTTGTTTGTTTTATGTGTGTTTGACTAGTTAACTAATGTTTCTGTATGTGTTTGACACCAAATTTCTAGATGATCAATTTTAAATGTAGAATCATTTAGCCTTTTTTTAGGCTTACTGTATTTTTACATTCCAGAAAATACATATAATTAATGTACTTTGCTACATTACATTTACTTAATTAATACTGATTTGTAGTTTGTGTGTGTGTCTGTTGTGATTTACATGGTGGTCCCGTATAAATCGTGTGTCTCAGTTGTTGTTAGTAGGAATCTTGATGCTGTGTGGGTCTGTTTTGTGTGTCATCACGACAAAGCTTGTTTGGCAAAACACACAGAAACAATGGATTGGATATTGAGGCTACAAACCGCTATCTCCTTGGTGACAGGTCAGTGGTAGGGAAATGCAGTATGGTGATCGCCGTATTAAGTGGATGTACTTTTTCTAAGGTGTTTTAAGTGTTTTTAATATTGCAACACTGCTTTTTGCTATGTCTTTGACAAGTAAACAAATAAAATATATAAATAAATTGGCAGCCCTGTTGTCTATGTGCCGACTAAGCTTTTGGTCAGAGATGACGTCACCGTACCACCATTGACATATAGTCAAGCTCTAAATGTTTCCTATGTGATGATTTTTTTTGTTTTTCAAAATTTCCCAGTGAGGGCATTTTATGATTACCAATGCACTAGTGTATGAAATAGAGGTTACATGATCACCCAGTTCTCGGTTTGTCTGTGAACAGGATAACAAAATATGTTATGAAAATTCAGTAAACTGACTGGCTTTTGAACCAATAAGAAATTATTTGTATAGATTTCAGGGCTGCAATGACAGCAGTTGAGAGTGGCGGAGGTGTGCACTCTACCAAGTGCCACTCAAGTCTTTCAGTGCCTTTTATTTTTTAAGTATTAACATGGGTAGGAGTGTGGTGAGTGTGAGCATGCCCATAATAAGTGTGGGAGTTCACATGCAATAGTTCTCTAAACCTCAGTGATTGCTGTTTTGCTCTGGGCTGTTGGCTGGCATCGATCTTCTCTCCAATTTATTTCATCACTATCTTAGGAAGACGACTTCCTGCTCTATTCTAAACACATAGAGAGAATATAGTATAGTCAGTGCTTAATTTGTGCCGGGGCTAGCCAGGGCACAGCCCCAGCAAATGCTAAGAATCCGATTTTGCGCCCCGGCAAATGTCTTACTCAGAATTAGAGCCCCAGTCTCATAAATATCTAAAATGCGATAACAACGCGTATTTTAAACTGGTATTAAACAACGTTACGTCCAGTGAACATTACACATGTAAATAGAATGCAGAAATGCAGGGACACAGAGGTAGGAAAAGTTTACCCTTTTTCCTCCACGGGGGGGCATCTCTTATTTTACAAATTAAGCACTGAGTATAATATTGTTTTTTATTTATGTGTAGGTGTCCATGTTCCACTGTTCACATATGTAATATTTTACATGTATATGTACATGTACATACATATATTGCTGCATGTGATGTTTTACTATTTCATTTAACAAATAAAATGTATCCGAATCTGAAAATCACAAAGTTTGCCCATGGTTTCACAGCCAAAATTTGTTTCTGAGAGCTGCCACATTGTTACATAGCCCTGGGCTGATCTGCAAGTCTGTTGATGGAATTTTACACTAGGGGAAAAAAACAGCAAGCAACCTGGCAGAAATTTAAATATACTGGGCGATCACACAAAAGGGATTAAGTTGTGTGACAACAGTAGCAGTGCTAGAGCAAACACTATTGACTATACCGTAATGACTTCGTTAAACCCAGTAATCTAAGAGCATAGGCGTGGTAGCCTTGTTCATCTCTGAACCAGAGGGCTCCACTCTCCTCTAGCCTCTGTGGTCTGTCTGTCCCTGGGCCTAAATTGGTTAATCTTAGCTGACCCCTGGATGGAATTTGAGGGTGTTCATATTACTGTATGTGGGCTCTTGGTTACCAGTCTCTCCGTGGTGTCTGTGGGAGTGTTCCCCTCTTATGTCGCCATTAATGACAAGGTTACAACATCTTTAGTAACCATTAGTCACTGAAAAAGTGGAGTCGACACCTGACACCTTGTTTGTTGATGCTGCAATTCAGCCATGGACCACCCCCCCCCCCCCCACCCCCAAAGCAAGCTGAAAAACCAGTTTGGCTCACAGGTGCAGTAGTGGAAATGGAAAATGGAGCATACAGAACGGATGCATAGGCTCATGCAGAGCCAACAGCAAACAATGCGGTGAATAAGCAAATGATAGAGGGGAACTCCATCTCTCTTCTTTTCTCCTATGCGCCTTTCACAGGGCTTTCAGTCAGCTGCTGTGATCCCACTTTATGCCTTGCTGTGCTGAAATGTGATGTGGGCTCTGTGAGTTTCACTCGATAAAAATATTATATATCTCGCCCATAACTCCAGGATCACCGCAGGCTGCTTTGTCATGCACAACATGAAAGAAAAGCGCTTGTAGCAAGATGGCAAAATTCAAGAAAATATAAGACAAATGAATAACAGAGAATGCAGAAGTGATATATTACTGTATTTCAGACTGAATACCATCAATATGATATTAGTTCTTAATTGAAAGGATGAAATTCATAGAATGATAATAGCAGAACGGCAGAATAATAGCACAGGAATGAACAAATCAAATGGAACAGCCTCAAAGTATAAATGATGCATGCCATAATTTACCCTCTTTTGACGCCAAACATACCATGGTGGGGTACATGGCCAAAAAGTTCAATTTTGGCCTCATCTGGCCATAGCACCCAGTTCCGGTCATAGTTCCAATAACGCTTGGCAAACTCCATTTAAGAGGTGGTCTGGGTGGACCAAAATGCAAACAAATTATCTGACAAGAAACTTTCCCAACACCAAATGTTTTTATTGAAAAAGAAGCCCAAAGAGTTAACATGTCTTCTTACAACTGAATAGATTGTGCACCTAACTGTAATACTCTCGAAAAGCAAACATTTAATTGCACATGATGTGGCCAGTCGCCCAGGATATTTGCCCAGACAGCTGATGAGATCCTGTTGTACTGAAACCGAAACCGTTGTCCCATTACATTACTATATATGCAAATATTTACCTTTTAGGAGGGTTAAGAGTATTGGGTGGACACTGTTGGAATGATCATGAGACATAGTCTCATTCTATTCAAGCCACTCTATTCGAGGACCAGAATTTGCCATAGTCTCAAAGAGTGTTCATACAATTTACAGCTCCAGCATATTACTTTAAATTCAGGTGAAATGTCTTGCTCAAGGATACAACAGTAGTTCCTCATCTGGTATTTCAGGCTGCAACTTTTGAGTTACAAATCCAGTACCTAAATCACCATACAACACTTTCACCCTCATACACAAACACACACACATAACAGCCTTCTGTTAATGAAAAATGACACATCTTTGTGGGCTGCAACAGAATGGCTTTCTTGTGCTTTATTTGCCCATTAGAATAGTAAACCTCTGTCGGGATCTCTCGGGTCGCTGAAATGTTATTACAGTCAACTACTGTCCATGGATCACTTAGAAGACGTCACCCTTTTGTTCAGTTGTAAAAATGTCAATACTGTTGCAGCCTCTGATTTCTGTCATGAAATTGTGAATTCATAAGATCATTAAATACAATCAAAAATATATAAATTGTGGCAAAAACACAAGGTTCATCCAATATTATGCTCTCAGGGATGTTTGGGTCAGGACTTTGTGAACAGAGATACTATGCAGCTGGGCTAAAGGGGATTAAAAAGTTGTTCACCCCTACTCACTAGGGCAAGCACATTTTAAGCAGAAGCTCGAATTGTGCAATTTTCTACGTGACGTGTTTTGAAAAAAAATTGTTCTCACATTAATCATGGTGCCAGCTTTTCAGAATTCAAATGCTGCAGACTCATACATGCATACTTGAAAAATAATAAATAAAAGCATCAAAGATGCACTTGGTGCATTGGTTTAATATGAATGTTTGTAGGTGCCTTTGTGTTTGAGGCATTGCATGGGTTATGACTTAAGGACATGCACTGTGTGATATGTGCATGGAAAGTCTGATCAGTCAGCCATTATGTTGGAAATAATCGATTTGGCCTACCATTCTCCTCCATTTTGATTTCTGTTGCAGTAATCAGCTACCGCTCGTGTCAGAGAGGTGCAACAGAGGAGAGACAGCTGTAGCCAGTTTGATCTCCAGGTGATTTTGACACACTTTTGCGTTTTTCTATGAAGGATGCGGCATGGGGCCACCTACCAAAGGAGGAGCATTTCCATGGACGGTTCATCTGAATAATCACGGGGAGTTGTGACCCCTTAAACACTACAGAGCACACCCAAGACAGAGTGGTCATGTACGGATAGTACAGTAGCTTTTGCTGTTAAAAATAGAAAATAGATAGTTGCTTTCTCACTTTGAGTTTGAACATTGGGGATTTTCTAAAAAAAGTTTGATAAACTTTCTAAATCTGTAGAATGAGCATTGTGTGTGTGTGCTTCTCAGCGTGCATATGTATGTATATATGTGTGCATGAGTGTGTGTGTGTGTTTGTTTGTGAGCATGTGTGCAAATGCACATTCACACACACACACGCACACACAAATGCATCTTCATAGTCATTATGTAATTCTGTGTAATCCTGTACAAAATGTTAATACTCTCACCGTTGTTGGGACTTGCACAGGGTCACTTTGTTCTGGCATGTTTTTATCTTGCTGTCATCTCCTTTCTCACACATACATCACATATTCTCCAGATGATATGATATCCATCATTTTGGATATACACTGGGGGTAGTGAAACTCTGACACAGAGTAAGGAGTGTGTAAGAGGTCATCTTTCTTTCTGTTTTAAACCTGTTTTTTTTTTTTACTACTATTCATCTCAAATGGGATGAGCTGATTACTCATGGAGCAAGCGTTGTCATCCACATGCACAACTGACACATTCAGCCCGACCTTCCCAAAATCAGATTACATTGTGCTACACCTGCGGCTCACACAATGAAAATCAACTACAATGGCAGAACGCTCTCTGCAATTTTGTGAACAGTGAAAATGAGCTGAGACCAAGGTGAAAGTATATACAGTGGAACCTCGGCCCGCGAACGCCCCTACTCATGAACAAATCGGCCCACGAACACACTTTCCGAACAAATTTTCACTCGGCCCGTGAACAAGCCCTCGGTGCACGAACGCACAAACACACAAACTTAAGGGGTTCTCGCCGTAGCGCGTCGTGGATATCGTCAGTTGTGCTTAGTACTCAGCGTTGTTTACATCGTTCGTCGTTGTGTTCTCCTTTGATACACGTTCTTTTTGTGCTATTTCCATAAAATTTGCCCTCATTATGGCTCCCAAGAAATGAAAAGTGCTACTGATAGTGGTGTTAAGAAGCCTAAAAGCGTATTACAGTAGAAACAAAGAAGGAAATAATAGCTAAACGTGAGAGTGGTGTTCGTGTTTCCGATCTTGCCAAGCAGTACGACATGGCTAAACCTCCTCCTCCACCATCCACCTGTGCCAGAAACTATCAACCACAAAGGTAAAGTGTACAATTATTATGTTTTATTTTAGTATTAATGTATTTTTCTATAATTAAGGTTATCTTTAATTCCTTTCTATATTTTTGCCACACATAAACCCATAACATTTTAAAAAAAAGTGTTTCTGGGGCTGGAGAACGGATTAATTGGATTTACATTAATTTTAATTACATTAATTTTAATTATTTCGGTTCGCGAACATTTCGGTTTGCGAACGGAGTCAACGAACGAATTAAGTTTGTGGGCCAAGGTTCCACTGTATAGTATAATACATAATATAATAAAGGAACTACTTAAACTTCTTGTTTAAATAATTGATCTTTTTTAACGTAATAATTCGTATTTTGGTTGATTTCTTATGATACCAGTGTAATATAGTGTTATTCAGTTCATAGATCTTCAGTCTGATTCAATTCAATCCCCAGGCACACCTAATGACATAATTCTGGTTGCACATCTTGTACAGGAAGTATATGTACAGTATATTGACTACATTACATAAGAACATAAGAATACATAATGATGACAAAGGGCCAGTTAGCCCACCCAGGCTCGTCATGTCCTAATCTGAATAGTATTCAGTACTGCATCTAGCCTGAACTTGAATACCCCGAGTGTTTTCTGCCTCAACTACCTCACCTGGAAAGTTGTTCCAGGCATTGACAACAACAACAAAAAAGTACTAATGTCTGTTCGGAATTTGAAAAAGTGGAAAAAAGAAAATGTGTGTGTGTGGGTTGTTGAATGGAGGACAAAAATGTCGAAGAGGCCATCTGAGACTACTAAATCTGCTAAAAATCGCAAACTCACACAGCACTAACTCCAAGGTTCAGGGCAGAGCAGTATCCCAATGATTTCTATCTATCGGGACAGCAACTGTTCTGCAAGTTCTGTCAACACACCATTGACTGGACTCAAAAAAATATGTGCGATGACCATGTAAAATCGGAAACCCACCTTCGAAACAAGGATAAGCTACGTGCTGCGAGTTTACCCCTCCAAACTACCATACAAAGTGCAACAAAATTGTCAGATACAAGGCGTGAGTTTGTTGAGGACTTTGTGGCTGTGTGCGTGGAGTCTGACATACCACTCAAGAAAATTAAATGTTTAAATCTTCTAGCTAAACATTGTAAACATGGAGGAGCATTGCCAGAGAACTAAAGCAGCCTTTGCCAGTCTCATTTGCCATGGGTGTTTGAACAACACATGGAGGCAGTCCTTCACAAGATCCGCAGAAAGAAAATGTCTGTTGTGGTTGATGAAACAACCGACATCTGTGATTGTAGTGTTCTCAACATTGTGATAGGTGAGTGAGTCATAAAATATTAACCCATATCCGCCTAAAGTATTATTCTGTATAAACACAGTTTGTGCCTAGCCACATAACACACTCATTCACACTCAGCCAACCTTCAGTTTAACACTTCCCTCTTAGAAATGGAAAGAGGAACAAATGATGTATCATTGGAAAGAGTCTGAAATTATCTTTATTTTGATGTATAAACTGATGTGTTATGCCCAATCACAAAAAAGTTGCAATTGAAAAACATCATATACAAATTATGAAAATGTGAAAATATGTATTTATAATAATACATAATTTGTGGAGATATATGGTATGTCATATCAATTAAACGTTTTAACAAATTAGTGTTACTATATACAAAATATGTGTGTAAATCATGTACAGATAAATTATTATAATCTTACATTTATTTGTCACATCTACATTTACATTTAACCATTTTTAATTTTGACGTGAAGAGTTATATTTCAATGAATTGAGTTCATATCATTCTCTGCAATGCCACAAGTTCATCTCATTCTTCATTTTGTTATTAGTTTTTTGCGTGCCTTTTGTTGTGTTTGTTGGGATCATCATAAGCAAACTTCTGGTAATGGAAGCGGCCAAAACATGGACCAGGACACATATGCACTTCACATCCTGTATGTAAACATACCTTTATTGTAAACAATGCAAGCATTTGGGATAGCGATGTCAAGAATGTACCAAATTATTTTATACATACCACTTTAGTGACTTTGTTTGTCTCTTGTAACAGGCATTTGTTTTGTCAGCAAAGTCTACACCCTGCATGTGTTTGCTACATAATTATATAATATCTGGACGTTGCGCCTCAACACGCATTTCAATTTCATTGAATTTCTGCTACAGGATTTTCCGTAGATGGGCAGCTGTCGTGTTTGCACAGTCTACAGGAAATCCCGTAAACCGATTAATATGGGTTAAAATAATTAGGTACTGCTATGTTCATAATTGAATTTGTAAGTTGTATTGATATTGATAATTCATAATGAGTAATATAATCTATAACTAATGAAACTTGAATATTAAGTATTAAAATATTTGTATTTTACATTACAAAACTATTAACGCTGATATTTTTTAATAGCCTACATACATTATTAGAAAAGAATTACACTGCACTTTATATTACAGCATTCTTTTAATTTATGCAAATTATTAACATTCTTCCTCATATTTCATAACAGGTGTTGAAGACCAGTACTTTCTGACTGATGTAATCTTCATGGAGAGATGCAACTACTCAACCTTTTCACTACTCGACCTCAGTTCCTCCACTGCAATAATCTGAACCTCAATGATGTGTGGGCAGTGGTCACAGACAACATGTCTTATTGTCTGAAAGCATACAAGGAAGTGTTGAAAGGTGTTATGCCCATCAGTGGGCTTGTGACCTGCTTGTGCCATATCCAAAAATAAGTACAACTATAAAAAACAAAATCCAGAAAAAAGAAAACGAAGAACACAGAATGTGGGAAACAATAAAACAGAATTTGGGAAAAGATAAATCTGATTTAATAGGGCCCTACTAACCTCTCCGCTACTAAGTACATTTTTGTTCTCTAAAATTCAATCCTTTGCATCTAACCCACACAAACTCTTCTCTACATTTTCCTCTCTCCTCACCCCTCCTCCTCCCCCACCCCCTCCTCTCTAACTGCGGATGACTTTGCATCCTTCTTTCACAAAAAAGACAGTGACATTCACAACTCCTTCTCCCTAACCCCTCCCACACCTACCCCTCCCTCACTTATCTCACAACCCAAACCACACGCCTCCACGTCCTCCTTCGCACCCCTCTCTGTCCCTCACATCTCACAACTTATTCACTCCCACCGTCCTACCACCTGCCCTCTTAATCCCATTCCCTCCCCCCTCTTCCAGGCCATCTCTATGGACAGCCTACCCTTTGCCTCCAATATAATCAACTCCTCTCTTTCCTCTGGTACTGTGCCCTCAAAAGGGCCCATGTCATTCCCCTCCCCAAGAAACCCTCTCTGAATCCTTCTGACATTTCTAACTGCCAACCTGTCTCTCTCCTCTCATT
The DNA here is from genome assembly GCA_029706075.1 of Aldrovandia affinis. Lineage (NCBI taxonomy): Eukaryota > Metazoa > Chordata > Actinopteri > Notacanthiformes > Halosauridae > Aldrovandia > Aldrovandia affinis. The sequence continues at coordinate 5,925,571 of JAINUG010000033.1, read as the reverse complement.
CCTATCCAAGACTGTAGAACAAGCTGTATATAATCAACTGTCTCTCTATCTCCTACAGAATAACCTGCTTGATCCCAACCAATCAGGCTTCAAGGCAGGTCACTCTACCAAATCTGCTCTGCTCGCAGTCACTGAGGCTCTCCACTCGGCGAAGACTCAATCACTCAGCTCCATCCTCCTCCTGCTCAACCTATCGGCTGCAATCATACCTGGCCGACCGGTCCTACCAGCTGGCCCGGAGAGGATCCCACTCCTCTCCCCATGCCCTCTCAACCGGTGTCCCGCAGGGCTCGGTGCTAGGCTCCCTCCTGTTCTCCCTGTGTACGAAGTCACTTGGTTCTGTTATCTCTGCACATGGTTTTTCATATCACTGTTATGCTCATAACACTCAACTCTTTCTCTCCTTCTTTCTTTCTGAAACCCAGGTCCCAGCACATATCTCTGCATGCCTGGCAGACATCTCTGCTTGGATGTCCACCCACCACCTGAAGCTCAACCTGGGGAAGATCGAGCTGCCCTTCCTCCCAGCAAAGACCTCCCTGATGATTGATGCCTTAATTACCATGGAAGGCTCCATAGTGTCTTTGTCCCGGTCTACCAGGGACCTTAAGGCCTCTACATGTTTCTGCGTAAGCAATGCAACTGCAACACGACTGCGACGCGACATCCTCTGCAACGCGTCGCAGAGCACTCTGCAATTTATACTTCTGCGCAACCTATGCAACATGGTGTCCTTACACTTCTGTACACTAGTAGGCGTATATGTATTGAACAAGGTCGGTAAAGTTTTCATGAAAGCAGGGAAACTCCTGCACCTTTAAACTTCTTCTGCCAATCTTTCCTGAAGCTGGTTCATTTTATACCGTATTGAACAAATTATGCTAGCTATCTATATCGTTAGCTACTGTTAGCGAGCTTTATTTGGCCGTGATACCAGGTTGCTAGCTAGCTAGATAGATAGGTATCGATAGTTTTGCTTAGCTAACATTGACATAGATATAAACAGGTATGGTATGTAGCTGCCAACAACGATGTCTATCGCTGTATTACTTCACTGATCTCTTGTGTGAGGCAAAGTCTCTGGATGTTGTGGAGGAAGAATCGGCAGGTGCACAACTGGTTGTCCAGAGTCACTGAAGGCCTATACATGCTTATACTGTGATTGATTGAACTATGATTGTTCTTACCATGTATTAATGCACATCTAGTAAATCGCTCTGGATAAGAGCATCCGCTATATACCTCCTATACCTCCAGTCACTCATCACTCCCTATACCCCAGCCAGACCCCTCCGCTCAGCCTCCTCTGGCAAACTGACTGCCCCACCCCTCCGGGTGCCTGACAGCCACTCCTCGCGGTCTCGTCTCTTCTCTGTCCTGACCCCTCGCTGGTGGAACGACCTTCTGCAATCGGTCAAGACCACGGAATCACTTGCGATCTTCTGCAAGAGACTCAAAACCCACCTTTTCAGACTCCACTACCACTGAATTCTGTACACCTAGCTAATTGTCATCACCACTGCCTACTTGCTCAATACTTTATACCCCTGCTTACTCCATTTAAAATGTACTAACCTTTTCCTTCCCAGTGTTACAGGTATGGTACGCAGCTGCCTGCAATGATGTCTATCGCTGTATTACTGCACTGATCTCTTGTGTGAACTATTGCTCCTACCATGTATTTATGCACATCTTGTAAGTCGCTCTGGATAAGAGCATCTGCTAAATGCTTAAAATGTAAAAGGTAAATGTAAAATGTATTAAAGGAAATGAAGGATGGTCTTTTTCTGTCTTTTCACAGAATTCTAAAAATTGCTGCGTTTATCTTTCTCCCCTAATCTGGATATCGCTCTGGATAAAAGTGTCTGCTGAATGCTTAAAATGTAAAATGTAAAAAAATGATGTACTAGCTCGATGAACTATGACCATGACAGCTCCGCCTCCATTTGCTAACTAACCAATCAATGCTGTGCAACATGTACGCAACATGTTGTGAGTTTGATTTTTGTGCTAGGTACGCAACATCAACACAACCTCTGCGACGTGTTGCAGAGGATGTCGCGTCGCAGTCGTGTTGCAGTTACGTTGCAGTCGCACGAGCATGTATAGGCCTTCAGTGACTCTGGACAACCAGTTGTGCACCTGCCGATTCTTCCTCCACAACATCCAGAGAATTTGCCTTTCCTCACCCAAGAGGCCACACAACTCCTGCTCCAGGCTTTGGTAGTCTCACGTCTGGACTGCCGCAATTCCTTGCTGGCAGGTTTACCGGCCTATGCCATCAAGCCACTGCACCTAGTTCAGAATGCTGCCGCACGCGCAGCCGCTCCTCACGGTCTCGCCTCTTCTTTGTCCTGCCCCCTCGAGGTGGAATGATCTTCCGCACTCAGTCAGGACCACGGAATCACTGGCCATCTTCCACAAGAGACTAAAAACCCACCTCTTCAGACTCCACTATGACTGATTCTCTACATTAATTAACTGCCTTGTGAAGGGGCGGCGGATTCGTGGGGGAGGGCGAATCGAAAGAAATAGAGGGTATAATTGGCTACCAAATTTGTAGAAAAACAGGGAAAAACTCTGAAACAAATAGACAACTAATAATTATTATTTACCTTTGGTGGGGATGGAGGCTGGGAAGAGAAAACATAAGAGAGTTTCTTCTGGACCTGTGAAACTAATTTGAAAAGGATTGTAACAAAGTTTTTTCAATTTTTAAAAAAATGGTGCTTAGATAATATTTTTTTGTCACTCTGTAGACCTCAAATGTAGGCGTGTCAGTTTCAGAATATGTATACTGTATACACAACAATACATGGATGAAATACCAGTATTCCAAAGAACTGGTTTAAAAGGTTTACATCACCCAAAAGAGTGGTTAACTCATGGAGATAGAGGAACATTAACAGCAGGGAACTGTGGACATTTTAGAAAGTCTCTGTTCCACTTTTTGATCTCTGACTCGCTAGCAGGTAGTTTTTTTTTTTTTTTATCTTGGGCAGTTTCCTCAAAGTTGCTAACATACTGCTCTCTTTATATAGTAATAGATACACAATATTAGTAATCTGGTGGCCTTACCCAATCGTGCATATATGCCTAATAAACCTCAATTGAAATACAAATCGAAAGTTCAACTTTATGGATTTGTTATGTGAGGGCATTGCACAAATTGGGGCTGTGGATTTGGGTAATTCCATGGCTCTGCCCTTAAATTACAGTGGACTACCACTACACTCAAACGTTGGTCCGAAGAGCTGACATTTTCAGGCGTTTTTTTTTCCTCCGAGTTTCATCAAGCTTTCCAAACCTGCAATCATAATCTCACAGTGACGCCAACAATACCGTTCTATGTAACGGAACAGTGTACTGAAGCCAAACACGCGGCGTTCCCAGCACTCCCTGTGGTATAACAGGTTTGGTCGCATTCTTTCCCAAGGTAGCCAGGTTCCTCGGTTTTAACTGTAAACTGTGAAACGCCCAAGGAGGGGCATGTGACATGGCATGAGCGAACGGAGCTATTTGGTGAAGTGTAGAACACAAACTAAATATGATAGTTTTGTGGAGAGATTTGCACTCATGCCCGACGACTGTTTTATTTCAATTTATTATTTTTTACAAGGATTCTGCATCACTAGACGTCTTCGAGACACATACGCATATACTAACGTTGCATATATGAAACTAAATTATGCTGAGCATAGGATATTTTAGTTCCAAAAGAAATATCACTTTCTTTGTTCAACATACATGAAGGCAATGGTGGCAAATGATAACCCACTGTATCGTCTTAAAAGCGTGATATAAGCAAGACAGAAAGTACAAAAAAGAAATATATTGTATCCATAGCGTAATTGATATCAACCAATGAGTGCAAAGCATAGGCGTGTCCTTCAGGCACACCTGAACAGGTTGAGTTGTTTTCTCGCACTGAAGTTAGATCATTACGTGGAACCACTGGGGAGTTACCAAAACGCTATTTGTTGTGATTCAGAATTACAAACGAACTGTTACCCTTAACCGGAATCGGAAAAAATGAGAGAACTTTAGACTATAGATTTTTTTTTCTGTGTGTTTTCCTCCCCCTTGGACTATCGTTGTTTAATTGCGTTTTATTCTGAGCTGTTTTGCCATTTTTGTTTTGCAATGCACAAATCAACACCAATGGGAACGATGCAATATGGACATTTAGGCGGTGATTCGTGTACAAATGGTGAGTTATAATGTATCAGCTTTTGTGAAGCGGTGTTAGGCCGCTTATTTTTAATGTTGATTCGTAGAGTATTGCACATCCTCTTTTTTGTGTGATTGGTTAGACCCATTTAGTTTGGATTCGTCCAGTATTTGGGGAACACCCAACATTTTTTAAAAATACGTTTCGCTAGATATTCAAAAGATAATGGGAACATAACAGTTAATTCTAACAGTGTCTTAAAATATTGTTATGCTATAGAATTATAGTAGAACATTATCAGGTGCATGAGGCCCGTTAGCATGGTTGGTCTTTGGACCTGATATAGCATGACACGATATGTTTTGCCTTTGTATTTTAAATATCCTTACAAGTTGTTCCTGTCCTAAATTATTGTTACATTAGGTTAGCTGTACATTCTACAGTTCTCGACACAATTAGTCTCATAAGATAAGCCATCAAGAGAACGAGCACTGCTGTTTTATCAGCATCCTTGCTGTTAACAGTGTAAACATTAAGGTGTAACGCCTGAAGATTTTAAGTGGCGATATATAGCTTGATTGTCAAGCCCATATGTAAGGAAACTGTCTACATCTACACGACCGCGTAAAGATACACACTGCCATGTGTTACTTTGCCAACTGTAGATGGCCATTTAGTAATTAAGCTAATACGTTTACTTCCACTGTACTGATTTAAAAGAATGCCTTACACCACTCTCAATCGTTTATTTTTAATAGATTTTACAGAGACATGATAGGTTTTGAACTATCTGCGAGTACCGCGTTTTTTAAACCGTTTTGCATACAATTAAAGTACACAGTGTGATTGCTGTCAAAAGAAGCTGTTTTGTGTCAGTAGCAATTAGCTCCCAGCCAGTGCCTGTTAACACATGTATTATGATATATGAGGAAGTGCCAGCTGAGTGATACACAAAAGTAATTCAGACCAACTCACACTATTTCAGTGGGGGTTAATTAACATGTTATGCGTACCGCCTCCTCTTTTTCTTCTTTATGAAATTACGGCTATTATTGGGCATTAAAACAGCAATGTCAAAATGTTCAATTACTTCATGAACTAAAGTTTATGTATTCATTTTAACTGGAATTTCCCTTCTGCAGTTTACTTTCAAAGTTTGCTAAATATCTTACCAAGTGCTCTCAAGACGGTGACTGTGTTAAACGATCTTATTCAAACTCTTGACGAGTACTCTTTCACAGTGACTATTGAAATCGCATTGCTTTTTATTGTGTCCACAGGTTCGCTGGTCCGTTTTCTCTGCTCCTCTCGGACCGTTGTCTGTAGGGTAGTCGAGGAGATCTCATTGAATTCCACTCCCAGCCAAGGCCACAACGCGACCGATACAGTGCTCTCTCTAGACAAATGGAACAACTACAATTTCTGGATCGGCCTTTCCCTTGCGGTGTTCTCCGCCTTCCTGATCGGTGGGAGTGTCATTCTAAAAAAGAAGGGACTACTCCGTCTGGCAGACAAAGGAGAGACTAGGGCAGGTACGTGGTCTTTTTAAAACTACGATTAGGAAAGAAAATACCTCTGACTTGCAGAAATGGAAAGGCATTTAAGTTTTAAACTCTAAATAGCTGGTAAACCAAATACATTGTTTACTTACCAGTCTCAGCAGACTGAATGTTTAAAATGTCTTTCCTGTTGAACAAGGCACTTAACTTGATTTGCTTCCAAAACTTTAGTGCAGTGTAAATATATAATATGGTAAATGCACGATCTGTCCCCTGCCAAGCAAATTAATAATTAATTTGAATGAGAAGATTTAGAGTATTACTGTTAGAGAGGACAGTTTTTCAGATATTTGTTTTAACTTTAAGTACAAAATGTATCTATTATATATGATGTATGCAAATACATCACTTGAATGTCATTAAGAGTATCTCAATCTTGACAATAGACAATAGACTTGACAATAGAACTTGACAATAACTTGACACAAGCTAGTTAGGAATTCCCATGATAATAGAAATATAATAACATACAACAAATACTACTAGGTTGATTGCAGTCTACCTTTTGTTGGACTAGGACAGGTTTTTATCAGAACTTTCCATATTTCTCGGATGTAGAACAAGATTTTTCCTACATCCGGACAGGTTTATGTTTGGAGAAAGCCGCAGGAGGCCTTCAACCCACATTGCCGGTTCCCAACTGTTAAACATGTTGGGGGACCTGTTATGGTTTAGGCAGCCTCATGGGAGTCATCGGGTCTGATTATTACTCTCCATGGTAGAATTACCAAGAAATACAAAACCATTTAGGCAACCTACGGTGCAAACATTGTTTTCTCAAGATGTTCCCTTATTCCAAGATGACCATGCCCCCATGCACACTGCTAAACAGAGTAAGAGTGGGTTAATTAACACCAGGATGAAGTGAAGCACCTTCCATGGCCTCCCCAGTCACCAGATATAAACATCATGTAACCTTTATGGGAAGATCTGGAATGTAGAGTGCCAAGTAGATTTACACTGCCTTCATCTCTCAAAGAACTACAGGCTTTTCTTGAATAATGATCCAATACCCCACTAATAACAAGTCAATACTTCTATAACAGAATTCCAAGAAGGGTTTAAGCTGTTCTGAAGGCAAAAGGTGACCAAACTCCTTAACAGTTTTTAAATGTTTCTTTACACAGAGAGTTGTCAATGCCTGGAACAGTTTGCCAGGTCAGGTAGTAGAGGCTATTCCAGGCTAGATGTAGTACTAGATACTCTTTAGATTAAGACATGATGAGCCGAACGGCCCGTTCTCATCATTATGTATTCTTATGTTTTAACAGTTACATATTCATATTTAACAATATATTTTTTGATGTTTCCATTGCTTTGTCTACCCCCTGCACCTGCAGGCCCTGGGGGTCACTATGGGACATCCAAAGTCAGCGCTTACTCTGCAGGTGTCAGATTAGACTAGGAGAAGTCCACAGACAAGCTTGTGGTACTGAATTATTTTTGTAGTTTCATTTTAATTTTGGTGACTTTTCTGTTAAGGTATGTTAAGCCATCGATTTATCAAAGGTCAGCCCTGTGAATTTTCCGTATTTGTCTGTAGGTGAAGGAGGCCATGGGTACCTGAAAGACTGGATGTGGTGGGGCGGCCTTTTGACCAGTGAGTTTCGCCAAAGGCACAGTCCTCACCTCCATCACAGCTCATCTACAGCACAGAACACAGAACACAGAACACAGTTCTCATCTCCAACACAGTTAATCTATAACACAGAACACAGTTCTCACCTCCAACACAGCTCATCTATAACACAGAACACAATTCTCACCTCCAACACAGCTCATCTATAACACAGAACACAGTTCTCATACACATCTGTAATACAGTTCTTATGTACAATGCAATTCATCAATAACACAGCTATCTTTTAACACAACCCTCATCTATAGTGCAGCTCTCATCTATAACACAACTCTTATCTATGGCATAGCTTTCATCTTTAACTCATTAGGAACATAGTCTATTGTGTAATAAGTATTGCCATGCAGTTTGTATAGCCTGTAATTGAGTCCTCTAATGGCAATCTGCAAATATAGCCTCCTCATGAAGCCACATGTTGAGCAATACTTAACCATCATCCCATGGTGGTATGTGAATCATCTCTCTTAGTCATTTAATGATTACTGATTATATGCAGTTGCACAGTGGAATGGAATGGTATTCGGCAACATCTACCAAAATGTGCCAACTCATTATTTGAGCTTTTTTACTTATTACTAAGATAAAAATAAATACTGAATCAGATAAGGCCATTGGCCCTTTGCTAGAGGTTCATTGCATTCTATTTGGTGATTAAACATAATAATTGTCTTTGGAAGACTTGGTTAACCCAGTCTTCTGTTGTGGATTAATGTTGTGTTGAGAACCTGCTTTTTGCGCTTTATAAATAATATCCATCTGTAGATCTGTGCATTATTGGGATATGTCAAAATTTCATTGTCAGAATAATTATTCATTATGAAAGTTCAATTCACAAATTCATTCAGATGACAGTCATATTTTAGACTACACCAAAGTTGTTACTGTCAGCCCCTCTTCGTCTAGTCATCCACAACACAATCACAGCTATTAGCCTGGCTATATCTTCAGCTAGAGCAGTTATGGAGACATTTGGATTTTTGTGGATTTCAGCAGAATTACAAGTCACCGAGCTGAAAACCGTTATTGAAAAAGCAGGGTCGTTATAACAAGTGATGAAGTGTTGGAGCATATTGCGTTTGCCTCTTTGCACCTGCGGTTTGGTTTTGCCTCTCATTCAAAAATGTATTGTGTTTGTCTGCTTGTTTTCTTCAGTGGGTGCAGGCGAGGGGGCAAACTTTGCAGCGTACATGTTTGCACCAGCCACTGTGGTCACACCACTGGGAGCGCTGAGTGTTCTGATCAGGTTTGTACATTCGACGTAAGTAGCACTCACTCATCTATAGCGGTGTGTGCCATTGGTGTCTTTATATCAGTATATGAATATGCTTCTGATAAGATCTGAAAGGGCTCAAACTCTTATGCAATGGGAGTGTTATTAACATTCCTGGATCAATGCCATGAGCTCAATGTTTTCTGTTCTCCCATTTACTGTGGTTTCTATACACCTGTGTAGAAACAGTGTAGTTGTATTCAATCCAGCCACTGTGGTGCTTTACCCTGAACTCTGACTAACAGAGTTCTGGAAATATTGTTTTTTTTTGTTCCAAAATTTCTTACCGCCGATTTCTACCACACATTGACATTCGGTGGGCTTTCAAGATGGTGACTCATGAAAATCATTTTCAGTTATTATGTTCAATGAAATGCATGAAAAACTAATGACCTTTCTTTATAGATTTCACTAACAAGGAAATACTTTAATTATTGTGCCAAACATTTTCACCTCTAACACCTCTGAGAAAAATACATGCAAATCTCTTCTGGTGTGTTGTTACGTCATTAAGCACAAAATTTGAATACGCATCTGTGACTTGTCCTGTGCTACCAACTCATTACCATAAAAGATCTTGCAATGCCTTGGAAATGTACAAAAAATGCTAGCAATAGTCTTTGCACTGCTTAGAGTGCATAGTACACACGTGAATTATATGTAATATTTTGGTTGTGCTGTAAATCAGTATTTTTGCAAGAAAACTACACTTTATATATCTGTTTCCAATGAGGTGCAATGGCTTCATTGCTGTGCATGATTTAAAAAGAAACAAGCAAAATGGTCAATTCACATCAGTGAAACCAGTTGGTAAATTTATAAACCATTTTTGTCCGTGCATCTTACCATAGTTAAGTAAACCCCACCATTTGTGTTAATTACAAATGTAATGTTATCTGCCATGGTTTAAAGACACGGACAAGCAGGTTGATGAAGTATAGGATGGAAACACTTACTCAAGTCAAGTCAAGTGTCTGTCAAAATGTTTCTACACATCAAAGCAGGTTTTTGACCACTTAATTTTAAATATGTTTGACTCATATTGTATTTCTCTAGACATTCAGATTGCATGTGTAAAAAATGTCACCCGCTTTAATGAGAAGTTAAAATATTATGTATGGCTTTGAAAAAACATGTTTAAGTTTGTAGTACTTGTTTAAGTTTGTTGCTCAGCCTTAATGGTGAAAACCAACTGCAGTTTTAATCTGTCCTCCATTTGCCTGACCACATGGCCAAAACACTGTTAATTATTTAAACAGATGCTGTGATTACCTTGTGTTTAATTGATTGTGTTTGTGATTGTGTTTAATTGATTTTGTGTGTTGTGGTTGATTTATGCCATGCAGTGCTGAATATTTAATCAGTGTGTGCTTTGCACAGTGCAGTGCTTTGTGCTTAATCCGATGGTGATGTGTTTTCTCTGCACAGTGCAATACTGTCCTCCTTCCTGTTGGGGGAGTCTCTGAACCTCCTTGGTAAACTTGGCTGTGTACTCAGTCTGTTGGGTAGCACCATTATGGTTATCCATGCTCCCGAAGAGGAGGAAGTTACCACCCTGCAGCAAATGGCCGAGAAACTCCTCGACCCAGGTAAGAAACCCATCTCATTTGTTACAATTTATTTTAAAAATACCCAGTGCTTCTCACGTTTTTGCCACAGTGCAGGCGGGTAAGTATTGGAAGACAAGTTTCTTGTTTGAACAGAGGTGAAGCAAGTTTTCTGTTGAGGCCAAAGCCAACTTTTAAAGCTGTTTTTAAATCCATGTATACACTTGTAAAACGTGTTTTAAAAAAATAAAATAATAATACTTTTCAGTGACAAGGTGTCTACTCATTAAGCAGATTCCCTATTGTTGACATTCCTACCTGTCTGCCTAGTTTTACAGTAATGGTCAGCAATCTTTGTCCTTCACAGCAAAACCGTTTCAGTAATGTGGACCCATCAAACACAAAACAAAGCAATCGGCTTTAATGATTGTCTGAAGCACAGAGCTCATTCTTTAATTCGTTTCATGCTCATGAGCTATCAAGGGAAAGGTACATTTATACCAGTGCTCAGTTTTGATTTGATTTCAGTCATTATAAACATGTATACATTCACATCCTAACATGAACTACTCAAAGGGGATTTCCATTGTGTAAAACAGAAGCAACATAACGGGGCAAGTTTGCTTGTCAAACAGGCATATTTTATGAATAATAAAAGTTTAACATTTTTAAAATTCACAAATCTGATACATAAAAAGTACATACATTAAATTGACCCATGGTTCTTATTCAGAGAGTATTCATCAGACATTTATTTACAATCAGCTTAAAAGGACTGGTTGACGCTGATTGAATTTTGGGCAATATATTCCAATCTGAAACCCCTGAATATACAAACATATTTTTACCCATCAAACTTAAATATAAACATTCTAATATTTGCAACACTTAAGCCTGGATTCAGTCAACATTTCTCCTTGACTTACAAATAAATATAAGTCTGTACAATTTAGGGAGTTAATAAATAAAAATACAAAATCCCAATTTGGATTGCCCAATCATAATCCTAAACCACCAGTCATCTGCTGTCAATTCGGGAGAGTGTAGACAAGCACGCACTCTCATCTGAAACACGTGATGGCAGCCACTGCTTTTTTTTCTCACACAGCAGTCTACAAGATAAGGTTGCACAGACATAAGTGGAAGGCACTTCATGTGCAGTTTTATACCGGCAGATTGTGGGCATCCGATTGACCGATCCAATTGAGGTTGCTGATGTTCGCTGAAACTGTGACTGTGAAGAAAAAAAACTACAATTCAAATGTGACTCACATTCAATTGAAATGTTGACTGAATCCAGGCCTTGGATGATAAGTTAGAAATCCATCTCTGCCATGTATCTCCAGGTTTTCTGGTGTACGCCAGCATCCTGCTCCTGGCCTGCCTGGTTCTGATCTTCTACTTCTCCCCCCGTGTGGGTCCCACCAACATCCTTGTGTACATCAGCATCTGCTCTCTGCTTGGAGCCTTCACAGTGTCCTCCGTCAAGGGCCTGGGCATCGCCATCCGCACCTTCTTCTCCGACCCCACCGTGGTGGGTCATCCCCTCACCTGGATCCTGTTGGTCTCGCTGGTGGCTTCCATCATCACGCAGGTCAACTACCTGAACAAGTCCCTGGACGTCTTCAACACCCTGCTGGTCTACCCCATCTACTACGTCTTCTTCACCACCGTGGTGCTGACCACTTCCATCATTCTCTTCAAGGAGTGGGGCTCCATGACGGGTGTGGACGTTGTGGGAACCGTCTGCGGCTTCCTGGTCATCGTCTTGGGTGTGGCCATGCTGCACTTGTTCAGAGACGTCCAGGTGTCACTGGACAGCCTGACGCAGTCCTTTGGCCAGCGATCCGCGGTGGAGGAGGAGAGGAGGAAGGTCGAGGACAAGCACATCCTCATCGAGAACATGGAGTGCCTGCCCCCGATGAGAGAGGACGGACCCAGAGTCTTCATCATCAGCTGAGGGACATCAGATAATCAATAATAACCAATATTGTACATATGTATATTAATATGTGTATGTACTGTATAATGTAAATGTTTTTGCTAGAGATTCATGTGAAATGACCATTGAACTCCTGTCTCTGAAGACTCCCATCGATGACGTGGCAAGAGATGAGGTCAGCATTCTACACTTAGTTGTAGATACGCTGTCACAAACAATAAGTTCCTTAGTCTTTCATCAGTTGAGTTTTTCATTCGGTTGGGTTACCTATCCCAAAGATACTTAGCCGTTTTTTCCCCCAATCTTCCTTGTTCCTTCAAATTCAAGCAAAGCATCTTCCAACTTGTTGTTACTCAGCACTTAATTGATCAATCACAGCAGCATATCACACAGTTGAGGCATCTCACCTGGTTTCTTGTGGCTAAAATAGCAGATTTTAAGGCTACGTTTACACCGCCTGATAAAAGTGACCCGATTCCGATTTTTTGCTCAGATGTGGCACACATCGGATATGTATTATGAACGTGTAAACAGGAAAAAAGCACATGGATTCGGACATTTTCAGATCCGTTTTGGGCCACATTCATATGTGGAAATAAATCAGTTACGAATCTGATATCTGCCAATGAGACTGTCATCTAAATGCACAGAACGGAATTTCCCTGTCATTCCGATTCGCATGTCATTCAAAATGCGACACTCTTATACTTTTTCGCATTTGAATGACGTAGAACATTTCACGTGCAGAACCAGAAATATACAGGGGATGTATCACAACAAAATCACTTTTGACAGACATCAACAGATTCGACAGACATTCAATCAAGCGACAATTATCACACCTTCACACAAAAACTTGGCTGGCTGAAAGGAAATCAAAGCTACTCTCATTGAACATTGTAATGTTGTAAGTAGTAAGTGTCTGATTATGAACTTTTTTGCTCTTGTTTATCTGGCCTACACTCTTTTTATACTCTCCTATATTGTACTGTATGAATTTATAACTGTCTTGTGTCAATCTTTCACCTGCCAAGGGACAACAGATGAAAACTAGCTCTCGAGCTAACTTAACATAACTTTTTGCGACTATGTTGATTACTATGTGCTGTCCCTTTAAAATAAATTAAATAAATCCTACATAGTGCTGCTTTAAATATAATGTTTCAAAACATAAAACTTAAATTGACATTTACATTTGCCAGTGCTTGTTACATTTCTATATACGACTATATACAGTATGGCTGTGTTGTTTACTTCCGTATTGGTAGCCAAACTCTCATGTACACATGCAGGTTGTTTGAAGTGTAAACCATGTAAACACAGGTATCGGATATGGATCACTTTTAAAAGTAGATGTTAACAGGTGGTCAAAAAAATTGGATGTAGGCAAAAAACTGGAACTGGGCATCAAGGCCTGCAGTATAAACGTAGCCTAAGACAAGAATGAAAAATATTTTGCATTGCAGCTTCTCTGCTATTTTCACCTAAAGTCAAATGATTGTTTTGCCAAATAGCTCAAAATACTATTTGTGGCAGAAAAACATTGGCATTTGTTTTAGTTTATTATTTCATGGTACATATTTAAATACAAATGCACCTCAGGTAGTAAATCAGTGTATAGGATAACATAAATGAAATTAAGTGAATCTTAATTTTACTTGAATGCAATTTTATTTTTTCAACACAATTCATATACAAATATCCATTTAGTATAATGAAACCATGATCAGTTAACTGTGATGTGCTCATGCTTTTATAATTCACGCTTTTATAAACACATTTTCAAGGGCATATGCAGTGTTTTATATTTAGTTGCCTGCTGTTTTTTATGCTCTGGACCCTTTTTAAAGACCTTTTTAAAAATATTATCGTTTATAATGCTAAAATACAGCGTACCTGTGACTTTATGAGAAGATACATCTTCAGTACCTTATGTGAAACATTTCTCATTGTTAAACAGGATTCACCATGTATTAAATGTTGTTGTGAATATTGTGATATTATTACTTATTGCTATTGTTGCCAATAAACATTTTTTGTTTATGTCTGGCGAAGGCATTTTAATATAAAAACGTATGTATTTCAGAAGGCTGGAAGTGTTTAGTATGCATAGGCAAGCATAACTGTTGAAATGAGCACTTAAATGTAGTAAATTTTGACAATAATTTGGAAATACTCAAGTTTTAGAATGACCTTGAAGGTGATTTTTGGTGGATTTTAGGGTTTAAGAATATTTGAATACTTTAAGATTATTATTAAGTAATCTTAATCCAACTGACAAGAAGGGAGTTGGTATTATAATGATTGGCAACCTAAAACAACCTGCAAGAGAACAAGGGCAAGAAATTACCAAGATTTAAGTGTCTGTGTCCATATTATTTCAACAGTACCATACACTGTCATATGCTCAATTGAAAAAAAAAAAAAAAACATTTTGAGCATTTTGACAAGGTTGACAGGTCTATCCAATATATATATTTAACTGAATTGAATTATTCTTGGCATTGGCGGAATCTGCCACTATAACTACTTTAATTGCAAAGTTTTATTGTTATACCTTAAAGAAGGGTATTGAAAAATCAACTGATGGAAAAGTCATGGACATGGAGTTTGTGTAGGTGTTGCATTGTAGCGTGTCGTTGCAGTGTTGCAGTGTTGCAGTTCACACTGGTAAAAAAAAAGCTTCAGCGTTCATTTAATGAAACTTTATTTTTTAGCAAAAAATAAACAGGGAAATATTCATTTTTTTTTTTTCTTTGTTTCTTTTCATGTAACACAAAATGATTAACATTGAATGCTTTTGAAAAAGAAGAAACTCGGTTTAAAAGCATGGCTCTGGAGGCTGGGCTGAGGAAGGCCTCAGTTGCAGTAGTTCTGGAGGTCGAAGATGTTGCAGGGTTTATGGCAGCACTGCTCCACGATGCCCCGCTTCACCTTCAGCTCCCCCTGGTCTTTGAAGGGATACTCGTCTGCCTCATTCTCCTGGCCTGATTTCGGAGAGAGGAATCCTGCAAGGTGGGAAGAAAACAAAGAGAAATTTACCTCCAAACCTGTGGAAAATGAATTGTAGTGTAAGAGACTATAAAGACTAAAAATTATATAAAGACTGGGGGCTCCCAGGTGGTAAGTCATAAGCTATTATACAGTGAAGCTTAAAAATCCTGGAATCCAACCCAAACCGTGCCAGTGCTGACTGTGAACGGAAGTCCTGAGGTTGGGGCATGATTGGTCATAGTGTCACCCTGGAAGGGAGGGTTTCAGCCATCAGGGCTATCCCCCACCCTCATTGCGCAGTAGCGACTTCTCAGTACGGCATCTGCTGTCTGCCTTTACCAGCATGCATAAGTCATACAGTCCTCCAGTGCAATAACTGTACAGCTCTCTTGATGGACTGCTGACTACAGTGTCAGCTGATTGCACATGCAGTCAGCACAGACGAGCATTTGAGAATGGGAATTTCACATTTTCAATTTCTTTCAAAATTGGGATAAAAAGCATCAAATGAATTGGGAGTGCTGCCTCTTCCCCAACTCTCATGTACAAGAGGTGGAGAAATTAGTTATATACTTCATTTGGCACCCCATTTGAAGCTTCATTGTGCTGCGTACCTGATCCATCTTTTAAATGGATAGAAACAGTAGTTAGTAGTAGTAGAGCAAATTAAAAGCATTATTTTTTTTTAAAGAGCAAATAATAAAATGTTGCAAATTTTGCCTCTGTATTAAGTCTCTGTGAAATTGGAATTAGACTTGGAAGTTGAATTTGATGGTTGCTGTGGATGAAAAGTGGTTTTCAAACAGTTTTATTAATCCACGATTTCAAAATACAACATTCACTAAATCTTGTCTTGCAATCCTGACAAACAATCAACATAAATCATGAGTTGCTTTACTGCAGTAGCTTTATTTGAATGTTTTACATTTACTTATCAATGTTTTATTTTTACCAGAAGCACACTGTCCCCAAATGTTTAAATAAGATGTTACTCTTGTTAAAGGGCTGTCCGTGCTTTTATCAACACTGAATGGAGGTTCAAGCTCTTCATTTCTAAATGGGAAGCAAAGCAAAGGACAGAGGGTACAAAAATGGCTGTGGACGATCGTTTCTGACCACACCCCATCTTACCCAGCAGAGGCTCCAGGTCCCGCTTGGTCTTGGGATTGTAGAAGAAGCCTCGCTCACCACACACCAGGTAGAGCGCATCGACCAGGTGAGACCCGCACAGGTGCTGGGTAGAGGCGGCGTCGACTCCAGAGGAG
Organism: Aldrovandia affinis; assembly: GCA_029706075.1. Classification (NCBI taxonomy): domain Eukaryota; kingdom Metazoa; phylum Chordata; class Actinopteri; order Notacanthiformes; family Halosauridae; genus Aldrovandia; species Aldrovandia affinis. Next base: position 5,909,184 of record JAINUG010000033.1, on the reverse strand, counting down.
GAAAGGACGAGCACCATCAGTAGAGAAACTGCCTGCAGCCAGGTCGCCATGATGCTGGACAGCTGGGGGTGAGTAGAGGTAGGGTTGGGTGCCCGTTACAGTGTGGTGCGGGTATGGTGGTGGGTAGGGTGCCATTACAGTATGCAACAACTATACCAGGATTTCCCAACCTTGATCTCAAGCCCCACTATAACCCCTACCTCAATAAAAAAATGGTTACCATTTTGGCACCACCCAACACCCGCTGCAGGCAATGCATTGGCTATTTAACATTAGTATTAGGCATGCCTTACATCATTGATCTAGACATAAGAATATAAAGAAAACATTCTTAAAAGTTCTCACAGGCCCCCGGATGGGGTACTATACAACCATGTGCACATAGAACTCTTCTTTCTGGGTGAGGATGTGTTTCTGGTTTTAGGTGCAGAGAAGACATTAGAGAGGAATACAGTATGGAATTATGGTGAAAGACCTACTCTCTTGACCAAAGCCAGCCAACAGAAAACCTGAGTGAAACGTCAGGGTCTCAGTTACACATTAGGCAAGATTTGATGACTATCTGAAATTTAAAAGCCAGCCTGAAAGGTCTCCTAAACACAAATCCAGTTTATCCCCAGAAAACTTGTAGTCTCACACACCAAGAAGAGTCCTTACCTGTAGGTGTAGAGTTGGTGGAAGGTAGACAGAAGCTGGTGGAGAAGGTGGTTAGGACCGAACTCCCAGGCCATCCAGTTTTTATACCCCTCCCTCCATCTTCGGTAATTTGCCTTTCCCTCTGTCAGCGGAAAACAAAAAGGGGGTAAGAATAAGGAACAAAAATCCAAGAGCGGAAAGTTGTGATCCAATCCCACGCCTTGTTAAGTGTGTTTGTCCTGCTAAGTGGTATTAATGGTTGTTATTGCCATCTGAGAACGCCGGACCAGACAGGACAGGCGTAGTGGACGCCGAACGTCACACGCATTGGCCACCTGGCCCTGGAATTAGCCACATTAAAGCAAATGATGCTCAGAATTTTGAAGTGGGCTATCTGTAGCAGCAGATGACTAATGGGTGTGTTCTAAGTAAATGTGTCCTTCTAAATGGTGGGTAGGGAAGGGGGGTGGGGGCTGCAGTTTCAGGAGGTACTTTCCTGCAAAGTCTTGATTGCCAACAAGTCTTGCTGACATCGATCCTTCCTATTCTACCGATTATAGATTTTTTTTTTTTTTGCAGAGGTTTGTCACGTGTTCTAGTTCTGGTCCACATATTATGCAAAATGCTGCGACAGCTCTTTGAAGATATAGAATACCTTCAAACTGAGACTTCATAAAAATAAGTAACCTTTTATCTATGAGGATAAAGGGAAAATTCCCTAAATGGATGAGCAATTTGAGAGAGAGAGGTGTATAATATTTCATGAAAGGTTAAATGTTCAATAAGAAACATCAGAAATCTCAGCAGGGAACCCAAAAAGACCATGAGGTAGATCTTGGTTGACTGACATAACTTCAATCACTGAAACTCTCAAAGGATTACCTCAGGCAGTGAAACATGGCAGAAGCAGTTTTTTCTCCCTGGGAGTAAAATAACATCAACTATTTCCCTCAAACCCTTGAAAACACCACTTCCCTATACCTGTTGGCAGTTTGCTTGGCAAAAATTTTATTTTAGAGTTTCAAAGGAACGTTACCCCGTATTTAGTTTTTAATCATCTTTAAACTGTTATCAAATGTAAAACTGTACTGTGCTGTATAAGATTCCATCATATAAATTAATATTAATGTATGAAACCATTTGGAAACTCAATACTGCATTGTCATGAAAAGCTTGTCCTGCAATTCAGACCTGTATTTTTCACTTTTCATCAAAGAAAACCCAGAGAAAAACAGTTAAGCATACCTATAGCTGAGCATTTTGTGTGAATGTTTATACAACATTGTAATTGTTGTATAAACATTCACACAAAATTCTCATATTTCTCCACACTCATATTTTTCCACTCTGCTGCTTAAGCGAACAATGATGTACAACTGATCAATTCTGGTGAAAATCTGTTTTGTTGTTCCCAATTTTAAAAAAACGCATTTACTTTCATATGGTATCCAATTAAAAAAACATTATTTTAATTAGTTAGATTGTGGAAATCGTTTTTTGTCTTTATTTGAAGTAAAAAATACTTTAGAAAAATGAACACGAATTAAATCAAGTCAAATATTAAAATGGTTGATTCTATCTATATTGCGATAATGTGAGTACTGACGTAAATCTCTCCGTTGACGCGGTGATCGTCACTGTATGAAACCTGACAAATTCTGAAGAGTCTGAAAATGCTGCTTTTATTAACGTACTAGGCTACTATATATAGCCACATTTTGTATTCTCAAATCAAAATTATCCTCAAACAAACCTAACTTTCTTATTTTTAAGAAATTATTAGAACAACATTTGGAAACTTGAAATGACTCAAGTAATAAGAAAGCTATTAAACCCCGTTCTCTTTGTGTTGTGTATAATATCATGTAATTTAGAGTGCTTTTGTTATGCCAACTGCACAGGCTATAACATTTTTGTGACTTTTCTGTTTTTTCTGACCCCCGCGTATACAACGTACTGTTATTAATTTTAAGCAATGTGAATAAAAAAAATGCACTGTGTGAAATCGGAAAGCCCCATTCTGTTTATTTACCCGCATGCAGTAACGTAAATCACCAGTAGGCGTCAACCTTGTTCCATGAGTTGAAGCAGTCACATTTCCCCCCTACGTTATAAGGTCCATCTTTGCTGGCGAATGCGGTTGAATGGTCTATTAATTAAAGCAGCCTATCAAGTGAAAGAGTCGATGACGTGTGGTAATTTATTGCAGAGTGGCAGAAAACCATTGTTTCGTTTTTTTCTAAATACTGATCTCAGTATTTTTTTCTTAGTACTTCAGTACACTGGTATACGCTGTGTATCTGGTGGACTTGTACTACCTCCAGTATGATCGCTGCTAGGTTGTTTTTAAAATTCTTGTATTTTAGCATCTGGTATTTCAATATACTATGATGTTCTGTATGTCTGTATAGTTGCTAGGTTTTTACTCTGGTTTTTAAAATATATTTATCTTGTATTGATTATTCAGTATACTGTGATGTCCTGTATGTCTTGTGTGTTCTTTCACTGCCTCCTGTATCATTGCTGCTGTGACAAACCAAATCCCCCCCCCTGGATTAATAAAGGCTATCTTATCTTATCTTAGGTCAGACCTATCCAATCTAACCACAAAGTGCTTAGTACTTAATCAAGAGTAATATCATTAAGCATGTACTTTTTATTTACACATAGAAATGTATCAAAAACATTGGATGACAGTTTTAAATAATGTTTGCTTATATTTACAAAAAGCACAGTACAAAGTGCACAAAGATCAGATTGAATTTACAAACATTTATGTTATACAATGATATTGCTATCATGTTATTGAGAGACAATGAAACTACCTGGAGAATTAAACACTCTCTGAACAAGCAAACTTGTTTAACCACAATTCCTTTATTGTCAGAGAAATAACTACTGTATAATTATACTTGTATAAAAGACTCACGAGTCTTGACAGTCTTGCAATGCAGTGTCAAAGGTTGCAATTGCTCCCTCAGCCCATTCTCTCTCACACACACACTTAAACACACACCCATATACACACCAACTCACATACTCACAAACACATACCCACATATATACTATACTGTACACACACCACCCATCCACATCACCATACACACACACACAACTACTATGCTAAATACTTCAGTCTTCAGTGAATATTAATCACAATAAAGAAACAGAGAATTTGTTTCATTCTTTAATGAAAGGGGATCTCTTGAAATAAACATCAGCATTGATATGAAAATGTCAAAATAACAATAGCAAAGGATAACTGTATGTCAGAAACTACCCCCACACTGCCTCTTGTGCAATATAATCTGCACAAACCACTTTAGACAAAAATAACCAATATTTTCAGGCTAGTATGACCTTCATTGGAGCAATGATGGATTTTTTGGGGGGCATATTTTTTCCTCTCATTTCACTGCGATATCATCCCAGCTGGATGAATTTAGTGAGAAATCCTCGAACCTGGGGGAGAGAACCTGTTGGCTTGTGACTCCTTCGGGTGACTTACTCTCAAACGCTTAATTTACCAGTGCAGTGACTCAGCTTAATGCTGTAACACAAACAGGAAACAATGCTTAGAATGAACATGTTCAGTGATTTATGGTTGATGCCAGTGATACAGACGATAGACAGTTAAGAATTACATTTATGCCTTTTTACTCTCTCTACTGATGCGGTGAATGATCTTTACAGTTCACGCAAAGATCTCGGTAATGGTGACTAGAAAGTATTTTTTCACACAGATATTAATGCACAGGTATTAATGTATATAATGGGTTATACCCAGCTAGCAATCATCCAGCGGCCCTCCAGTGGCCCGTCGTCAGCACATCTGTCACTCTGCCAGCATTTCGCCAGATGAGGATCAGCTGTTAAGAGAAGGCAAAATGGTGAATGGTCACCAGCGGACAGCCACTAGCAGAATTGCTGGCTTGCCGACAGCTGTTGCAGAAGGCGGTCCGATAGGTGCTTGCTTGTTGACTCACAGCATATCAGCATAGATCATTGGTGTATTTAAGACATGCCTTGACACAGTGCTTGATGCACACTTGTCAATAGGTAAAATGACAAGCCTTGGGTGGAATGGACAAGGGGTGAATGGCCTTTTAAAAAAAATGAAACATTCTTATTTTCATATGTTCCTGTGTTCACAGAGGAATTGCTGATAATTTAGTACATTACATGGCCAGATAGAATAAGGTCACCATTGATTCTAGTGTGTTGCTGCATTCACAAATGTAAAAAATAAAGTAGGAAAGCTGTAATCCGCCTGAGAAAATGTCAGATAATTATTATACACAATAGTGATTGTAATTTCACGTGTAGCCTACATGTTGTGCACACTCATTGTCAAGGAGAAAACGTCTCTGGCAAGAGCGATTTGCATTCGTGTTCTGTGGTCTTAGAGCAGTTTCCTGGAAAAGAAAGATAGAGCTGTGCCTAAAATGTTGGCAGAAACAAAGCCAGGCCTGCAACAATTTATTCACAACAGCCAAGATGGCCGCACGGTGTGTCCATGCCGGATCTGTGTAGCGCACATGATTTTTTGTCTGGTGTGTGTGTTGGTCCATGGAGCTATTGATAGATTTCTACCCGGGAAGGATGAAAATCGCTAATGGACACAACAGAAATCAAACCAAGCAGAGCAATCAGGAAGAAGGGAAAAAGGCACGAGGCACCACCAGGGAGGCCATGTGCAAGACAACATCGATCTTACTGTAATGGAACAAAACTTAATTTATTTATGATTCAAACCTGGCTAAAATCACCTGTACTTTGGTGTGGAATGACACAGTAACATGAGGGCAGTAGTCGATTCTAAGTGGGTGGGGCAGAAGTCAGGAGAGGGTGGAGTCAAACCTTTAGATAAACGATTACATTTAGTGAGGGACCGTTGTATATGTGCACACAGTGGAGGGAAGGCAAAGGATTTTGGGATTAGCAGGGAGCAGATGGAGCGGAGTGTAATGGGTTTTGCAGCTTGGGGGTGGGGGGATGGGTCAGGGAAGCAGGAAGGTTGATCGATATGCGAGACATTGCGCGCCGGCCTGTCGATAAGCACGGATCAGTAGGGGCATCGCTGGACACACTCACATTCCCTCAGATAAACACCTGCAGTTTGCACAGGCCTTTCAGGGTGAGCTGGACATCCATGATTGTTTAAAGGAGTATCCGTAGAGATAAAGAGATTTTCATCTTTTTTCCCCCAACTTTGCAGAAAATATAGCAGAGGTTTACAAGAGACAACACTGTACAGAATAAAAAACACCTGACTTAGGAGTTACTGTATGTTTAGATTTTTTCTTTTTCCAGATTTTTTTTCCTTTTCTCCAAATGTGGAATTCCCAAACATGATGTTTTGAGTTTTTAATCATCTGTCCATAAAGAACCATCTTCACCAGACTTTTACCGGCCTGGTCAGACATGAGTTAACCATGGATCACCGGGTCATAAGCATCATCATCCGTTGTGCAACAATGTAGAAGCCAGAGCTGTACAAACCTTCAGTGTGCACCTGCAATGCAACCTGGAATGTTGCATTGCAGAACATTGCAAGGTCACTTCAGCTCAGTATCAAAATGAGGGTTATGTACATTTGATCAAACAACCATTGAAAATCCAAGGAAATAACCTCGTCATCAAGTGAAAGGAAAACTCAAAACCGTCCAACCTTCTCTTACCAGCGTAAATGGAATCAAGGCCGGCCAAGGCCACCTCTCCAGCCGTGAGTATCAGTGGGAAAAACGGTTGTCATTATCTTGTACTAAACTATATAAAAGGATAGAAACCTCCCACTTATATAAAAAATCTATTCACTTTGAACGCGTCTACTGTTTAGAGGACTGCCCTCTGAGTGCAGTTGAGATTATTGTCAGCCTGGTGGCTTAATGCTGTCCCCAGATACCTTTTCTCCTGTTTTCTGATTTGAAATAAACTTTATATGCTGAGATGCACTTTCATAACATGAAGCGAAATGTGATATGTGAAATAGAATAGACTTAATTCCATTGTATGTACTGTCATTTTTCGCTGGAGTCAGATTGACCCTTTCATTGTTTCAGATTTCATTCACCAGAACAGGCTTTGTTCAAGCCTCCTGGGGGGGGATGGCATTTTAAAACATTAAAGTCCTGTTGCAGCTTCAATTATTGCTAAACATATTTTTCAAGGGCGAGCGGGACAGAATAAGTGGTCTGGGGAATCTGTCTTTAATTTGATCACTCTGTGAAGGAGACAGAGATGAGAAGCAGACCTCCCACCACTTCCCTTAACTAACACTGACACACTAACACATTCTTACTCTTATATACACATATATTTATTTCTCAATTTAATGTCATGACTTGGTTTGTTCAGGAAACAGTTAAACTATACATTATACCAAGGGTGTATTTACTACCTAGTAAATATTGGTGGGGACCTGTGTCTTAGCAGGATGAGTCACTCAGCAGTCCATGTAAGATTCTTCTTGAATAAAGCTTGTGAACTACCATAAAGCTCTGTAGGTGTGCAGCGAGTCCTGTCCTGCCTGCATGAGCTACCAGACTTTCAGCAGGTCTAATTCTGAATCATCTCATTCTGGTGCGCTATGGATAATATATATAATAATATATGCCATTTAGCAGACGCTTTTATCCAAAGCGACTTACAGTAGTGAACGCATACATTTTCAGTATATGTGGCCCCAGTGGATCACCAAACCTATCTGGAAGTAATGGCCCCATAATGTCTGGCATACATTCCCAATGCAATTCAGAAATGAAGGTATTAACGTATTACATTTTTAGTTTTTGTTTAATTTTATCCCATTTTCTCCCAATTTGGTAACCAATTACACCTGTTATTTTCAAATTAATCCCTGCCTCATAATGTGAGTTCGCTGCCGTAGCCCCGTGACTGGTAGTGACGAAGGCGAAATATCGCCTCTGGGACGACACTCGCTAGGCCGTTGACCATAACCTGGTACTACAGAGCCAATCCTGTCGGCTCCCTGGGGTGGACAGCCAATCGCCGCCCTGGTGGCACTCCGGGCCAGAGCCGACTCAACTGTGGCCAGCGTCAAAATTGTAACCACTGGACCACGTGGGAGGCCCTGTATTACATTTTTAATTGTGGGTGGGTGGTGAGTCATAATGTGGTTTAAATCTCCTCGTAAGGCCCCCAGCCTCTTCATGGGAATTATTGTTCTCTGTAATCAATTGCTTTCAAACGAATGCTTCTACAGTTGAGCTTCTGTGTGGTGTTCCCATATTTTTTGCTTTTTCCTGTGGACCAGGAGACTTACATTGGAATTAGTTACTGGGTGTCAGGGTCTGAATGACCAATTACTGTGTGAGGAGAATTCTAGCTGCTGTCGGCATGCTGTGACCCATATTAGTGGGGGCACTTTTACATGAACTCGGCAATTTCCTTTTGGAACCTTTTTTTAAGGCTGGTCTACAGCTGGTGTCTTGCAGTTTTTTGAAAATTCAGACTGGATGTGGGGTAGGGTGGGGGGGTGAATTATAGGAGTGTAAGAGTGTTGGGTGAGCCAAAACAGAAACCTGCAGCAGTTCAGAACCATTTTGCTCCAATCACTAACAGATTTGACATATCTGCAAGCACAGATTAAAGGATATTAAATCTATTATGATGATTTTACGTAACATTACATAACTCTTTTTAATGCGCGCACTGCCTCATAAGAACATGGGTGAATTATGTTTAGTATTGGTCTGGTACCGTAAATGGTTACAAAGTCAGCTATGGCCCGGAAAAACAAAAGTACTTAATGTGGAGACCGTGAGGGGGTCTAGATAAAGCACTTAACAAATCAGTAAGTTAATGAATGATTGTCTAACTGCAGGTGGAATGAAGTTTGCCCAGTATTTCAAACAGTTTATAAATTCTAGCCTTGTTTTTCTTTATTTTATTGAATGTTCCTGCCAATGCAATGTGTTTTATGTGCCTAAAATGACAAAAACAATTGATCTGAGGAATACAAATTTCCATTATTATCCTGCTGCTATGACAAAAAATAGCAGTAAAAAACGTACGAAATTTTGTTAGACAACATGGATTAAATAGAGGCAACTGTGTGCCATTTTTGTTTTTGTTAAATTAATGCATTTTATTAGTGTTTTCATTTGACCAAATGTGATGAAAGGGGTCATGATGGCCATTAAGCAAATAAATGCTTGTGTGTTGGGGAAAGCAGATGCAATAAAAAAAGCTGTCTTCCTTACAAAGAGGGTTGCTGGGAAGGGAAGCGCAGGGGAAACTTACACCATCACTCAGGGCAGAGATGTTTGATATCTGCAGACTAGATGGATATTATTTGGCAATATTACAGCGTGTCAAGCGGTGCCGGCATATTTATCTACATTATTTATGCCCTGTAATGAAGAGCATAAAGAAGATTGGAAAGGGCAATAAACATGAGTTGGCAACGTGATGTGTTGGAATAATCATTGAAGCAATTAACCTGTCTCACCTATAAAGAAACACAGATTTTTTTTTTTTTTTTTTTCTGCTTGAACTATAATTCATCTTGAAGCATTTAGACAGCTCTTGTAAATTCTGCACAGATCCTGTGGGTTGTGTTGTTGAGAGTGAATTTTCCATTATTATGAGAATATGAGGGATGGATGGAGAGGGGGAAGTCAGTACAATAGATGTGTCCATTTCCATTATTATAATGATGATGATGATGATGAAGACTTTGTTGAGACAATGGTGAAGATGATGATTCATATTGTTATCATTATAAATTTGTCCTAATCATGTATTTACTCTATCTGTTTGTTTGTGTTGTGAAATAACCCTAACACATTTGTATAATCTGTAAAAATGTGTGTTGTGGAGAACATGTGTGTTTGTGGAGACCATGCACTGGAGATTTTATCTCATGAGTCAGGTGAGCGGGAAGCACGAGGGGGAAAGGGGGCCTAGGCCTTTATGGGTCATGCTCTGATGAGCTGAATTACATCAGCAGGTACGTCTGCCTGCCAGTGATAATATGGCACAGATAGACCACGCTGAGCCTTCATGTTGGATCTTGACATGCAGCTGTATTTTGATTTATGTGGGATTTTTGTTTGTTTCGCATTTGCAAGTGCAGTTGAAAAGCAACTGCCCAGTCAATCCACATGCAAAGTATTGGTGGGAGAGCTCTGGTCCAAAACATGACCGTGATAGGTGTTATGACATGTACTGTATGGGCGACATGTAGTGTAATGGTTAGGGAACTGGACTTGAAACTCAGAGGTTGCTGGTTCAATTCCCAGGTGGGACACATCTTCCGTTGTACCCTTGAGCAAGGTACTTAACCTGAATTGCTTCAGTAAAAATATCCAGCTGTATAAATGGATTGTATGTTAAGGAACTGTAAGTCGCTCTGGATAAGAGCGTCTGCTAAATGCCTAAAATGTAAATGTAAATGTAAGTATACTTCTGTACGATGGAGCATTCTGGACCGTGGCCTGTAGACCTGGAGCCTAAGCATGTTCCTCCACTGAGGGCAAAATTCTGGCCATCCATCATGCTCTGATCACTTAAGGGCAGCCACCAGTTTTGTAGAAAATAATATTTAAAAAATGATCATGATGTTACCAATGTACTAATCCTGGATTGTGACTGAATTGTGATTGAATTAATTAGAGATTGATCATGAAGTGTGAGACTCCTGCCATCCTCTCATTGAAAGGATCTGTGAGAGTCAACATTTTAGTTGTAAATAATGACATCCCACTCCACCGGTTTGCCAGGCCAACTAATCCTATGTCTTCCTATCATTCCGATAGTCCTCAGGCCATAGTCCTGACAGTCCTCCATTCAATTTCAATTAAGTGTTATTTGTATTTCGCTTTTTACAGAGAACTGTCACAAAGACGCTTTACAGAAAATGGAAGATATGAATACAAGAAAATACTAGCCCCCAAAAGCAGAAGGTGATGCAAAAAAACTCCCCAGTGGGAAGATAAAAACACCCCAACAGTGTCAAGACAAAACTCCCCAGTGGGAATACATTTCCATGAATGTGGGATTTCCTCACTCCCTTTAGAGTGTATAGATATTAAACTCTACATATTCTACATTGGAGACACCAAACAGCCCTGTTCCCTTACAGTTAATGTTATATTATCTCCTTAACAGCTTAAATAGTGACCCCATATGAAGACAGAACACCGAATATATAGCTATTCATCCTTGCTCATACTGTTTTTGTCAATTTAATTGGGGGTTTAAGAGATTTATAGACAACACTCAACTGAAGTACTTCAACATTCGTAATACTTTCAGTGCAGACACTTATTAAAGTACAAAACTTTATGAAGAAATGAAAAAAGCAGACAGCCCTGACAAGGCAAAATGAGTCTCTTTTTCCCTCTTTCCTTTAAGTCTGGTAATATTGCTCTCAGCTGTTGACTTCATAAGAAGATTATAAATTGTTTGGATCCACTGGGGAATTGTCCTTAGGAGAGCCATCTCTTCACTGTCAGCGATGGATTATGCCGCTGTTTTATCATCGGAGAGCTTGGCACTTCACAGAGCAGAAGAGCCAGAGACTTTGCCAAGAGTCTATTTTGTTTGCAACTTGGCTCAAAAGAACAGGCAGACCCGTCAATAATCAAGGTGCTTTTTTTTGCTAAAAATCGTCTGTTTGCTTTCCCGCCGTTCACGGTGTTAGTCACCCCAGGGGGAACAGAGGACTTGTCGTTGGTTGTTTTCCACAGGTACGCGCTGCTCAGGTACTCACAGGATATTATTACCTTCACCGGAACACTGGATAACACACCACTTTATGCACAACTCCGCTGCACTCAAGAACAGAGGTACTAATGAGATTTTGTGGAAAGAATATCTATATTTTGCCTCCTCACAAATCTTTTTTAAATCCTGTGTGTGTGTGTGTGTGTGTGTGTGTGTGTGTGTGTGTGTGTGTGCACATTTTGATATGAATGTAAGTGTAATGGAATAGGAGTCCACTATTGTGACCAGTATTTTGTGCCATGTATTGATGCTTGTGTTCTTTATTTTGTCAATTTTCAAGTGTTCGCGTCACGTCCCAGATATCCACCTCTAGGGAACACATCTGCCCAGTTCTGAGTTAGGCCCTTTTAATTCGATCTCTTGCTCTTAGTCTGCAGGGAAAATGAGACACAGTTCTCAGGTCAGCTGACCAGCATCTTTCTGCTTCCAGTGTCTGAGTATTCTCATTACCTCTATTACCTCATACATACAAACAAGACTGTTTGATGTAAGCATTGCATGATGATAAGTGGCCAGGCCATTCAGCCACTCTAAGCTTGTCATTTTGCCATCTAGCATTGTGTCAAGCTTAGTCTTGAACACCCCAAGGGTCTCTGCTTCTCCTTCATACCCTGAAAATCTGTTCATGCCCTCATACATTCTCTTTTGTTTTCTATTCATAAACAATTTATTCCCCTGTCTTTGTTATTTTTACTAACTTTTATTTTTCATGAATTGTCCCTCTGAATTTACTGGCGTATGGCCCACACAAAAGCTCAAACCTGTTACCTTGGGACCAGCCTGTGGTCAAGGATCTCCTTTCTCACTAAGCCACTTAGGAGCCTATCCGATAATGTCCATCCATCCATCCATCCATCCATTATCTAAACCGGGTCAGGGTCGCGGGGGGCTGGACCAGCCTGTTTAGACTCTCCAATTAGCCTAACGTGCATGTCTTTGGACTGTGGGAAGAAACTACCTTTCTGCAAACTAAGAAAGGCCCCGGGCCTGGATTCGAACTTCTTGCTGTGAGGAGCGCTATCCACTGCACCACCGTATAATGTCATAGAACCTATATTGATTTATTGATAGAGTCAATTAATCTATATTTTGTATAGTGTCTTTCAGATTCACATTGCACACACGGTTTCACAGTGGGCATTTTCCAGAAGATATAAAAGGAAAAAAAAAAAGTTCAAGCCAAAAACTGGAAAATTACTCCCTGATGCCTTAATACGCAATTGAGTTACACTCCTGTAAAATAGATGGATACCAACAAGAAAGAAATTAATGTTAAGACACTGAACATAAACAGGTAGAAAGAAAGAAAGCCAGCAATTTGTAAGATAAAAAAATAAAGTAAGTAATCTTCTAGTGCCCTAGGTCCTTTCAAAATGACCCTCAGTTATCATTTTTAAGAATGACTGGGCCACTAAGGTCCCATAACAGCAGACTTTTAATCATAATTTTTAAGAACAATGGGGTGGCAGGTGCCATAAAATTACACTCTCGGTTGTAATTTGTACAGATGACAGGGTGACTCAAGTCCCTTAATGGCCGACCCTGAGTTATCATTTTTAATAATGGCCCGGAAAACCTAGGTCCCATTATGACCAACCGAGTCGCAAGTTATCATTTTTAAGAACAAGACTTATGAAGGATAATCTTGGTTGTATAAAAATAACTAGGGCAGAAGAGTACATCATGTTGTTCCTAAAAAAATGCTTGTAAGGATTAGACAAATCCATTTTTTCTGCAAGAAATCACCTGAATTATCATACAGAGTTTGATTTAAATAAGCAGCTGAAATATTTTTTTCTGTCGGTGTCAACAGGGGACTATAAAGGACTGCCCCCCCCACACCCCTTCCCCATCTTCTTGCCTTAGGCTTCTGCATAGATGAAAATTGTGATGCAGGGAAAAGACCATCATGTATCATAACAGCTCTGGACATGAGGACACCTGATTTGCATTCATTAGAGGGACGTTACCAATGCACAGAACACTGAAGTCATTAACACTCACTTTTAAAATACACCCATTGCTCACACAGCAGAGGTACTTTATGTCTGCTTGCCCTGTCCATATGGCATAGCAAGAGATACGATCAGCTTGTTGAGATAAAGATCCCAGAAGCTAATCATGCTCTTGTTCAGGCTCTAGGGGCTGATGTCACCTTCTGTAGCAGACGCTCACATGCGCAGTCACAAAACTGCACTCTGCTGCAATGAAGTGGGAGACTTTTTTTGTCTGTTTTGTTTTTCTTGTCACTTATCATTTTTTTATCAATTGTGTTTTATAAAATAGGGAACGGATCTTCACATGCACAGTCATTTAATCAAAACTGCACTCTGCTGCAAATGAAGTTCCAAGAAATTGATACTTTAAGACACCATACACCCTGAGACATTTTTTGTCTGTTTTGTTTTTCTTTATGTCACTTTCCCACCTCATTTTTTTATCAATTGTGTTTTATAAAATAGGGAACAAGGATCTTCCTATCTGTTTGTTCTGCAAAGAACTGCCGTGGAAACTCTCAGTGGATCATTTAATCATTTATAACAAAAACCGGTCAACAAACTATTTCAGATAAATTCATCTTAATTCGAAGCAAAAATAGTGTCAGATCAGAAAGCTATTTGTTATCTAGTTGGCAGATGTTAAAAATGCCAGTATAAACTTAAATTATGAACCTGACAGTAATAACAATTGCTACCTATGTTCCAAGAAATTGATACTTTAAGACACCATACACCTGTACTGAATTTGGGGAAATGGCTTTCATTCATAATGCACCATGATCCTGAAGTATGTTACAGAAACAGATCAAATTAGCCTTGCAGTAGTACTGTAGTATGCATTGCAAATGATCTAAATGAGCTATATCTTTACATCTGTATGAACGGCTTTGTTGGGTTTACTGCTCTTATTTTATTAGTTGTTTCAACTGGTGTATAGCCGATTCTTTGCCAGTTCACCCTTGATGATGAGATATTTAATCTAAATTGGGTTTACCTGGTAAAATAACAGATAAATAAAATAATCCTGAAATAGAATGCTCTGCATTACATCGACAGAACACATTCTTGGGGAAAATGTAGTTCTCCGCCTCTAGGTGGCGGTATTGTGTTGGAGCTGATGTTTCATCCCTCCAGCGCATCCAAGCACTTAATATTGATGTATGCGTTTCTAAAACAGTGAGCAAAGTTCAGATTATTTGGCAGTTATCTGCCTTGGCTGAGACACCTAGAGAGGTATTTTTCATTCAACTATATTTCATTGAAGGAGAGACACGTCAATATTTATTTTCAAATGGCGGTTTATGTTAAAGATACTCAGGTCTTTATCAAAGGTAGATCAGCTCCCTGTGTGGAACCTTGCCCTTGGAGAGTGATTGGCCTAAAACAATGTAAGATTAAAGATGGAGCCAAATGCTCAGTGACACATCTATGTCTGTCTGCTCTTGGCATGATGGGATAGAGAGAGAATGCTAAGAAGTTAAGGCACAAGAAAGTTACCCTGATAATATGTCCAGTAGAAAATGTGCTGCTCAGCATTGCTTTTGGTGATATGTTTTTTTTTTAAAACCATGCATGAGTTAAAAATATATATTTTCCTTATATTTCCCTTATTGCCCACAGCATGATGGACCTTCCCTGTGGTAGAAGGAAATGTAGTTGTTTATCTGTTTTGTGAAATCTTAATATAGTTAAAATAATTATTTGAAATGTTGGTTTAAAAAATCATATAAATAATAGCCCCAACTGTTTTACTGTTGACTAACTCACAAGTTCAAAATGTTCAGGAATGCAGACAAGACCCCTGTATCTATTTGAGGAAGAAAACTGGTCTCTTAGATGGTCATTCTCCAGGTGAAACAATCCCTTTCATCGGATATTCCAGGTTATTTGTTTTCAATTAGAATTGGCATCTCTGAGATTTGACTGCAGCAACATTCAGTTTGAAACGAGAAGTAATTTAGAAGGCTGATACATTGAACCAGATGTGCAAATGTGGATTTTGTGGTGTTTCAAATGCTTTGATAAACACACAACAAAGAATTTTCATCGTTCTAAAAACTAAATTACACACTAATATGTGGTTCATCAAGAAAAGCTATGCAAGATATCAATCTACAGAAGCTTGTGAATGGCTCAGAGGAAGCTGGCGGTTTTGAAGATAGAGTACCACCCCGCAATTCGGAAAGTAACAAGATCCTTGGCTTTGAACAAAACCTAATCCTGAAGTTTCAGGTTTTTACATTTGCTATGATTTTTTAATGTTTAGTTTTTTACATATTCAAAATGATCCTTTTTCAAAGCTTGAATCTAAATAGTACAAAATAAAATCTTAATACATAATACATAAATTGAGTTGAGTTGAGGTGTTTCATATTTATTTAATTTCATATATTTATTAATAGTTAAGATTTGGTATGCGTCCTCCTGAGTTTAAAAATATTGAGAAATTTGGACAGCATTTCTCAAATGATCCACAACATACAGCTCAATGTAACGTAAACGTTTCAGATAAACTGTTGCCAGAATTTCTTAAGCACTAACATTTCCAGAACTTAATAAGAGGAAACATCTTAGTTTCAAATAATCAATTTCATAAAAGGGGAAAAACCAATAAGGCCTCTAAATATTACTTATTGAAATAGGCTATGAAATAAAAATGAGAGCAGTTGGACAGAGGCACATAAGCACTTAATTTTGCGCTTTAATGATATCCCTGGGAAAAGTTAAGTCATTATATTAAACAAAAAGAAAAATAATCTTTAAAGTAAGTCCCTTTTTTTGTTTAATCTGCAGTTAATAAGAAAGCCATGAGGGTGGACATAATTACAATAATGGAGTTAACAGGATGACTCCTCGTGTGTAATTATCCTAAGTGTGTGATTCATGCCTGGCTGAATAACAACAATCTGCTTCTAAGTTCTGTTTTTTATTTATTTATTATTAGTCTTGTGGAACTCTGTGTATTTTCATACAAATAAAATAAAAAGCAGCATATGATAGAAAAGTATCCATGCAAAATGCCCTGAGCTTGTTGCCCTTGAGCAATGGGTGTGAATCACATAAAAATAAACTGTCAATAAACTGTCTACATTCATATAATTTTAATTATTTAAATAGTTTCCCTATTGTTATTAGTAATCATATTTAATATTTACTAAGATACAGGCTATTTATTTAGTATTAATTATTTTAATACAATTTACAATTTCTATTTATTTTATTATAAATGTGAATAATTTTCACTGTATTTCTGAAATGCAACTCATCATTTCACCTGTGACAGTGTTTCTTACACAATGCATTCTATCACTAATGACATTCGAAAATGGATGCTATAATGCTACTGTCAGTGTTTGATTTCAAATGGTTTTGATTTTGAATTCCATTTGGATACACAATGCTTTATCTACTTTACATACTATGTTGTATGGCATCAGTACTTGCTCCTTCTTCATACATTTATGCAGCATTTTATATGCATTATATTATATGAAGAGTATTGCATTATACGCAGTGCTTCATAGAAAGTGTAACCTGGACTTCCAAATGCACTGGCACTGTGTTTGCAGTACACCAGGACAAACACCCCAGGGTGGGATTTATACTCAATGTTATGAACTCAGATCAATGAAAAAACAAACCCAAAAGTGTTTGGTTGTCCAAGCCAAGTGTAAATTACTCATACCTTTCATTCCCTGCTGTCCTTTAAATATTACAATTTTGAGGTTATACCTTTTTATCTTTGTCCATAACTTTCTCATTGATCAATAGATTGCTGTTGGGTATCAAGCAATGCTAACAACATCCTTTGTGAGCAGACTCCATTCCAACACTCTTTGGTTCATGTGGTTGGGTTCATTCTTTTTCCTTTCCTTTCCTTTGATCTATTTTGGGCCAGCGTTCCCCGGCAACACCTCAGAACAGAATCACCCTTTGAGTGAAAGCACCTTGGAGGAAAGCTGAAATCTTTAAGTGTGTAAATCTTTAAAGTGCCCGCTGACTGCGGAGAAAAGAGTGAAGAGGGGGAGAACAGAGAAAGAGATGAAGGGGGGAAACTTTGGCAGAGCGGACGCCCGTGGGGGGTTTCAGGAGATTAAGCACACCTTCCCCATCTCCTTGTCCTCCCAACAATCTTGTGATCAGTTCCCTGAACAACAGCCTGGTGAATTAGAGGTCTTGTCAGTCACAATCCTTTGGAGACACAGTATACCATAAAGCTGCTGTTGGCACTGGAAGATGACCAGACTCAAATCTGGATCGATGTACCTATTTAATACGGCCAAAGAGCCTCCTGAATGGCCATGTTGAACAACAGAGGCAGAACATGGGTGTGATCCTCTCAGCTATGCACACCTAAAGGCCCGTGCTCACTAACTCAACTGTCTTGATGAGACAGGACTGTTTGATTTTGGGACTGAAAGCCATTTTAGTACAGAGCAAGACAAGAACATTTTGGTCTTTTGGGACATTTGTTTGTTTAACCAGGTGTCTTAAATTGCCACCTGGTGATACACCCAGCCATACAAACAATCAAGGCCAGCTGTATTATTATGAGGCTAGCAAGCTCAAGCCAAAATTGTCAGAAATTCTACTAGTGCAGTGCACGAAGAATGTGATGTATCAAAAAAAAAAGCCTTAAGGAGCTTGTATATCAATTTTTCTGTATAAACATACAATGGCATACTACGTTTTTAGTTTCAAGCTCATTAAAAAAGGCTCTGCATTAAAAAACACCCATCTGCTCTCTGATTGCCTCAAAGGTTAAAGGGTATTTAGCCCTGCATTGTGTTGACCTTGAGAAGTTGGGAAAGATGCCCAAGTTCCAGACATTTTAGAACCCTGGCTGATTCTCAGAATGAATGTTTTTATTTCAGTGTAACTGGGATCTTTGATGGGCCAGTTCCAGTTCATTCCAGAACACCATCTGATTCTTAGAATGCGTGCTTTTATGTTAGTCTTCAAAATTCATTATGACAATATGAAAGAACGTCACAACATGACACTCCTTCTTCCCTCTGTGCTGTTTCATGATCATCCTTGCAAGAGGACACACAATAAGGGTGTTTAATATGTATGGCAGCACGGGAATGAACAAAGAACAGGGAGATTGCTTCTTAGGAATATAATTACTCAAGGCGTGTGTGGACTTACAACCTCTTTACTTTACCATGGGCCTGCTACTGCCTCCCAAAGTCATAACCACTCTGCCTGGCAGATGTTTGCCATGTCTTAGTCATTTAAAATCATCAAACACACAATTACCTTACAAACCATTGAGGGCCAGATTAAATCTAACCCCAGTCCACTTTGTCCTTAATTTAAATTTGAGTGAGTTTTTAGGTTTTTTTATTAACTTTTTTTTATTCCTACAAAGCATTTTCATTAATTTTAGCAACTGGTGAGACTGATGTCATGCAAATATAGAAAAATCCTAATGCTTGCCTACGCTTGCATCTCAAAGTATACGTATATATAGTGGTTATATTGAACCTGGGTTTAATGGAGGATATTGACTGAATGGCATTGATTCATTGTGTAATAAAGAAAGAATTGGGATCATTTAAAAAATAATACTAGTGGCTCAAGCAAAAACTATTCACAGGCTTACAACATTGTGCAGGGGTGTGTTTTTGTAATCAATCACTTTACAGATGTTCAGCACAAATTGTGTTCACATTTTCCACATGACCACCATGCCACAGGTTTGTCCTGTTGGAACATACACATGCACACCTGCATGCGCGCATGCACGCACACACACACACACACACACACACACACACACACACACACACACACAAAGTATATTTGCTGTGCTTTGCTGATATAAAAAGGAAACACGATGTACCTTACTGATATGAAAAGTAGAGATGCACCGATCGATCGGCCTCTGACCGGAAATGGCCGATTTTCAGCTGATCGGCCTCAATCGGTGACTTGATCCCGATCACTCCAAATAGCCGATTCTGTGCGCCGGTTGGCTCCTCGCCCCCCTCTTTTTCACGTGACGTGCGCGCACCCGTGAGCCAATGCAAACAGATCAGATGAGCGCAGCGCTGAAAACGCCTCAACATGTCCTTAGTATGGGCGTTTTTCACAGTCAGTGAAGACGACTTAAAGCTTGCAGTTTGTCATACATGTCAATCGAAAATAAGCCGCGGAGGAACAACCTCGAAAACGTTCGGAACGACCAACCTAATCAGACACTTGAAAAGTCATCACCCAGGTACCAAGTCGATGCCCAAATTCTGAAAATGTAACGGTACTCGTTTTTCTACAGTACCGTAGGTACCGGGGTTAATTAACAATTAACTTCGTTGCGCTAGTTCGGTTCCTCTGAATAATGCCCTGCTGAAGCACTGAATTGCACTGAAATCATTATGTTCGCTAATGAGTGACGTTATGAAACAGTGCTATTCACTCATACAAATCGAACTTATTAGACCTAATGATAAATTCATCTAACGATTTCTAGCTAAACCACAAATGGTGTATTAACTGTGTTGTGCATGAAGGTGCCAGCTGTGCGTTTCCACTATCAAACAAACTCAGAAACAGCAGCATCGCCTCTTTTCCAATTACTCCTAGTTTGAAACATTTTTATCTAGGCTTTGAAGCTAGTTAAAGTCGTAGTCGTTAGGCTACCTGACTCACGCAAATAACGAAATTCTGCTGAAGAGCGGCTTGTTTCAATGCCTTTGACAAGCTCCGCAACTGAAACATCCGCCCTTATATCGCTACAAGTGTTTTCCATTGCACTATATAGAATTGGGATCTACTCTAATCCACCTCTAGCAAACAAATTAGTCTAGCGCATCATAGGTTCGAACTAACCTGTTTTCCATTAGCATTGTCGCAATAACTTTCTGATGCACATCAAGTTGAAGCCATATAATTATTTAATGTTAAAAGGGCTTGTGTCATCTGTCATCAGAATATAACGTTAGTGTTTAAAAAAATATTTCCGGACTAATGGTCTGTCACCATGTCAGTAAATTTAAACTACTCTTGTTTCTTTTTATTTATTACTTAAAGGCTACATGCCACTGTTGTTGGATTCTCTTTTATTCATCATTGAATTTAATTTGCACAAAAAAAGAAAAGCTCTGTCCAGTAACCTGGAACACTTTTTTTATTTTGAAATGTGTTTTAGTGAGACCTACCTCATGCTTCTGACCTACCTCAGAATTGTCAATCTTAATTTTCTATTAAAGCAAAGTTACAAAAATGTTTGTGTAAGTTGTCAATTATTGTTTTTAGGAAAAAAAATCGGAATCGGCCAAAATCGGTATCGGCAGGTCAGACTAATCAAAAATTGGAAATCGGAATCGGCCAAGAAAATCGCAATCGGTGCATCTCTAATGAAAAGGAAACATATTGTGTGTGTGTGTGTGTGTGTGTATGTGCATGTAGGTGCATGTGTGTGTTGAATGGCATTGCCTTCCTTTTTTATAGTAAACATAATAATCTTCCCAGGGTTTGGCTTCCACTTATTAATGTGCTTATAAATGGTCAGAACCTCTTATTCAAACAGGCTTAAATATGAATCATTATAATTATCATAATAATCATATTAATCATAATAGATTGCATTTTTGTAGTGAGTTTCAAGTATCTCCAAATGGTGTACCAGAAAGGGAGGGAGTGTGGCTCATAACATAGGCATTAACACCTATTTTACCACTCTCGTTTCAAAGAAGCGGCTGAAGTGTACAGATTAGAAATTGCAGTCACACTTACACTTTATTCCATATGAAAATTGTGTTTGAATGTGTAGGGAGCAATAAACTGCACACTTGAAACACAACCTATTTATACTGTTAGAAAACAATTCAGGAGCGTATTGTTACAGAGTCATGTAAAGAGGAATGCTCCCAGATTTCTAGAATTTTACATGTTTTTCCTTCAAAAAATCTTTTGATTTTTGCAGGAGTCTCATAGCTGCTCCAGTAGCAAGAGCTGTGATTTCTCTCCAAGCACTGCTTACATAGTTCAGAACAGGAAGTCCTGCCTACTCCATGTGAATTTATTGGCTACTATTGGCTACAACTGTTGGAAGCAGAGTGTGCACTCTTGAGAAGCACATCCTAGAAGCACATGGCTTGTATTTCACACATCACTTAATTTAAATTTAGGGGAGGGAGATATCTCCCCGGGTAGAATGAGAATAGAAGCGCACTGGTACACAATTAATTAAATGTATTAAACAAAACATATTGCTGAAGCATCTATAGTATTTTCATGGGCAATGTATACATTTCTAATTTACAACCAATACAATTGTCTGAAAATATAGGCCATCGAGGCCATGATTTTGTTTTTATTAGATTGTATTTCAACAGGGAAGTAAGAATAGCCAATAAATTCACAGGGAGCAGGCAGGACTTCCTGCTCTGAACTACAGTATGTAAGCAGTGCTTGGAGATAAATCACAGTTCTAGCTCAGGCTCAAAATCAGCCTGTGTTACTGTTACATAGTTAACAATGTTTAGCCATTAACTGGTTGATCCACTATGGACAGGTACCAACCATTGTAAACAGTGGCGATTTTACCGCGGGTGCAGGGGGTGCATTTGCTGTTGGGATGAAAATATTACCATTTTCAAATCAATGTCAAAAAACATTTAAAAGAAAATGATTTCTGCCCATGTTTTAAAACCCTAAAATCGCCACTGATTGTAAGCATGTCAACCTATAATAGCTAGACACTACCCCATAATAGTGGTGTGAAATCTTTTTAATGATTATTTAAATCAAATAAATACATGTATTATGTATAAACTAAGCAATCTAAGTCACAGTGGATAAGAGAATCTGCTAATAAATTCAAGAATGCAAGGAAGGGTAAAACTGCTCTATGCTGTCAGCAGCTTTGATGGACGGACCCTCTTGCAGTGACAAGAGCTGCTGATTACAGGGCTCTTTGTTGTGTGCATCGGCTTCATTAGAGGACAAAAGGCTTCTCCTGTTATGAGCGATCTGTTCAGCAGCACCGTCCACACGATGAGAGGGGGGGAAGAGTAGGAGAGGGGGAAGGGGGAATCTAAACACCCCCATGTTCTCTTTAACATGGGTTCATTTTCAGACAACGAGGGGAAACAAAGTGGGCCATGTGAGCATTCCAAAGGGCAGTAGCATGTTCTGAGGCCTTGTTCGAAGCCGTGGCTCCTGCCTGCTGGAATGAATGAGGCGAGCAAGCTTAAGCAGTGCAGTGGTGTATCTCATACAGAGCGAGCGAGATAAAGACCAACTGGGGAGTTCTGACAGGCTGAACTTAGTGTAGAAACAGTGAAATGGATTCACCTCAAGCCCCCTGCAGAGAGATATCAAACTGCTGATGGTATGCTGCACACCTGGAGAGTCAGCCAACTTCTACTCTTCTATCACGGCTCCCTTGCCCTCGCCAGTCGCAGGCCAGGCCTCATTCGCATCAATCACACGTTCAGAACACTTCCCCCACTGACCAATCACGGGTCAGTATGTTTCCTTGGCCCCGACCAGTGATGTATCAAAAGAATGAATTGTGGCTGACTGACCTTGAAAACCCTACTCTTTGCTTACGCATTCAAAATACATCCTGAATTTGACTTGAGTTAAACCAGAAAGTTCTGGCTTAATGAGGAATAAATATTTACTTCATCGATTCAAAAGAGCCCCGTAATGTGGAACACAATGAAGCTTTAGTATTCATAAAAGCGCGTTGTCCACACAGTATGCTAATTCTCTGCTGACCTGGGGGAATATTGAGGGATAGGGTATTCAAACTGTGTGGGGAATATTTATGTCGATGGCATCAATAAGCTCTGTTAATCCTCTGAATGACAACCCTCCCTCCCCCTCCCCCCTCGCCCAGGTGTCAGTTCAGACTGTTTTCATGATAAAAAAAGATGAGGAAGGGTACAGCTAAAAGCTTATGAATTTTGATGAATGATTCTGATGAGAATTAATAACATCTCCCTGATGGGAGAGCCATGATCTGCATTTCACACAATTAGAGATGATTCTGTAAAATTATTATAGTACCTCGGGCATCTTGGGCTGTAGTTGAAGCACCAAATAAATAATTGGGCAGATTCCCTGAATGACCATAATTATCATGCTGCACACTATGGAAGTGATGAGGAACAACTCAAGGGCACCTCTAAAGATTAGAGCCAGATTCAATGTAAACTCAATGCACTTTGTGCTTAGAATCAAGTCATTTTATCACCTGGGCAGGGCCAGGTTTAAGCCTGCTCTGTTGCTGTAAAAATGCTCTCGTTGGGGTTCCATCATATGTGAACCTGCATCTGAGGGCATACAGGTTGCAGCCGTAGTGACCATTCTTAAATCAGCTTACTGGATAATATGGATGATCACACCATACCATTAGGCCAATGTACCAATGAAGCTTTTCCATTTGTGATACTCACACACCCCTCCCCCTTTTCAGAAGCACCACTTTCTCACTCACTGCTTGCCACCCACTCCCACCACCTGCATGCTCTCCTCAGATACACTCATCTGTGAGCCAGTGACTATTTTCTACACTAAAGACGGCACAGTTTAGTACAGGAAAGCTAGAGCTGACTGGAGAGGAAAACTGTCAATGACAAAGACCGGTAACCTGTAGGTACCTGGTGAGTACCTAGATGGTGCTTTTGCAGTGTTTTACATGTGTTTACTTTTCTTTGTTTTTACCTATTTTTAGCTCAAGGTTTGCATTTTGGAGTTGCCCAATTTTGAGTGCTGAGTTGTAAACGTAGTCCCATCCCCTCACGCAACATTTTACATCAATCTGGAAATCACAGACAAGCACACTCATTTCCTCTGTTTTGTTTGTTTTGTTTTATGGTTTATTTGATAGGGACAGATACAAATGCCCATTCACAAATTGAATACACAATTATCAGATGTGTTGTACTGCAGTGTTTGTAGCTTACGCTCATTTTCAACACCCGTCCTTAGAACGGCTTTTATAACAGAAAAATGGAAAGCAAAGAAAAAAAAAGAAAGTCAATGTAAAAACATGAGGTTTAGTGGCATGTTGTACAGTACATTCAAACATGAGTATACAGGATCTACACATGATTGCAAATGTGAAGTGCCTTTTTTGCCATATAGTGTATGTAGTAATTCATAGAATTTAATTTAGTTTCTGCAGTGCTCCAGCTAAACTGCATATTGTCATTGTGTCATAGGACTACTAGGGTGACCATATGTCTTTTTTTTTTATCTAGGAGATTTTTTGTCCCTTTGGCCAAATGTCTAAATATGTCCAGGATTTGGCCTGCTTGGCAGGTTTGTAAATGTTTCTATGGGTTGTCACACATTCTCTTGGGAAAACCCTAGGAGTACACATCATTGGCAGACTGTAGGCCCCTAATTGACCAGAGGAGGAGCAGTTGCACAATGAGATGGGGAACATCATCCTAACTAAGCCTCTCCCTCCCTGGGCAACACTACTGTCAATTATGTAGGGCTGTCCCCGACTAAAACAAATCTTGGTCGACCAACAGTCGTCCGTTTTTTCCGATTGGTCGATTGGTCGAAACCTTTTTTTCTTCTATATGACATGCCCTATTTGTTTTAATAAATACAACTAAATGTATATGCACACTGCACTTGTCTCATGTTTTATAACTTTCTTAAGTGAATGACACATATGAGTAACAATAGACTAATGACTTTATGGAGCTGGAGTTCAAGATTACCTGAAAGAAAAAGAAAAAAACTTAACTGTTCCGAGCCTCCTCTTCATGCTGCCCTTGCAGATTCTGCCGTTGCGCTTGTGAAGTTGCGGTATGGCCACATAATAGGCTGATGCTTTTATATGACCACAACCATAATACCTTCTAATGCGTAGGCTATGTTTTATTTAATTAACCAGGTTGGTCTCATTGGGATTTAAAATCTCTTTTGCAAAAAAATTGGCTAACAAATGAATGATCACACATAGCCTAATGTCTTAAATTGTAGCCTAAAGCTGAACATAAAGTGGCTATAGCCTATCAAAAATAACTTACTCGAGTCGGAGACCATCCGATGGCCTACTTCCCCAGTCGTTTCATGTTTGGCACAGGAACACTAGCTTGTCCACATTTTTGGCAAAAGGCTGCTCCTCGTTTTAACAATAAACCCTGCCTTGGAAAACAAGCTTGCAAAGTTTACATCCGCGACTAAAACAAAATGCTGCCATTCTCCAGATTTTTTATTTGACATTATGTTCTTAGGTTATATCGAAATGAGTAATTAAAGTATGCCTATATCACTAATCTTAACTGTAGGCAAATCCTAGGCTACAATTAAAATGCACATTCGCGTGCCTAAAACAAGAAGGATACAATATAGGCTACATGAAAGGGTGTGTTACACATGTTAGTTATAAATATATAAACCATACAATTAGCAAAACACATTTATTATAAAATGTTACTTTTATTAGTTTTGCAGAATTACTCACAACATTACTATTACCTTAACTGCCTAATATAATTTAAAGAGAACCATATAGGCCTAGCTATGTTAAGAGTGAAGGACTGTCACTGCCATACCTGCAGCATCCAGAATGGATTATTCTACTGACAAGCACGCCGAACTGTGGCACGAATCTAGGTGTCTCATGCTGCATGGAGAATTTTTCCTTTTTTTTCTTTGCACGACTGCTCGACCAAAACAAATCTCAGTCGTCCAACAGCCCATTGACCAAACAATCAACCAGTCGACTAAATGGGGTCAGCCCTACAATTATGCACTGCCGGGCGTGGCTGCTAGCGGCACTCTGCACTTAAATGGTCAGGATTTGTTACCGGTGTGTGCACGTCACTACAATAAGAACCAGCACTACAGCAAGATCTGACACCCTGACAGCCATGAGTTTAACTTTTCCACAAAATCACCCTGTTCAGTAAATCCTAGGTTTGACAGAGGTACCAAAATCCTGATCATGAAACATAAAAGTCACGTTTCATGAAAGAATATAAAAACTGAGGCAAGGAAAGAACATGTTTCACAAGGTAGGAGTATACCTTTCCCCCCTCCTCTCTGTTTTACCCTGTGTGTACTGTATGGGCAGTCGCTATGGTGACACAAATGAACAGCACACCTGATAAATGGGAGCTTCTGTTTATGGGAGCCGAGGGGAGCAACATGCTGCAAATTGATTTACTGGATCAGGGTGTAACTTGCGCTCCTCTTGGACATTTAATACTCTTAACAAGCTGAGGTGAGCCCCCACCCCAGAATAATCAACAGCTTCTGACAACAGTGCTTATTCTGGAGTAATGCGTATGCTTGTGGTGATGCAAACCCACCCACCCCTCCTCCCCTCCCACTCCCAATGAGTGCCCTTTCTTTTCAACCCTGCACTGCCTGATTATATTGTAGGGTGTGCTGTTGATGCCCAACCATTTTTCAGTCTCTTGCATTGATGTGTATGTAATGCGGATGATTCATCCCATACACTGTGCAGACAACATTAGCCAATCCATGTATCATAACATTTTTTGAATCTGTGCTGACAAATTTGATCTGACTATGAGGCATGAACCATGGTTATGTTTCTCTCTCTCGCGCGCTCTCTCTCTCCCTATATATATATATCACCCCCTTTGGCATTTTTCACATTTTATTTACTTACTTCATGGAATCAAATGAATGTAATTGGGATTTATTGCCACTGATCAACAAAAAATACTGTCAAATAAAAAAAACTACTCGTAATTTTTTGTTTATTAATTACAAATAAAAAACAGACAATAATTGATTGCATAAGTATTCATCCCAGGCACTTAATTTAAATCTCTCCATTAACTGTATAGTGCAATAGCTTTGAAAAATGTGCAATAAAGCCTAGCAAACAAACCTCAGTTCCGTGAAAACGTCTGCGCTTTTTCATGAACATTAAATGACCTGATCTGCACAGATCAGATTAACAGATATTTACAAAATCAATAGTCCATGAATCTCACACAATTTCCCAAGTTCATGCACGTCACCCCTCTACTCTCCTCTCTGCACTGGCTCCCCATCGCAGCACGCATTAAATTCAAATCACTGGTGCTAGCTTATCAAGTGGCTAGAGGAACTGCTCCCCCTTATCTCCAGACACTTATCACATCCTACATCCCAGCCAGACCCCTCCGCTCTGCCTCCTCTGGCAAACTGACTGTCCCATCCCTCCGGGCGCCCAGCAGCCACTCCTCACAGTCTCACCTCTTCTCTGTCCTGACCCCTTGGTAGTGGAATGATCTTCCGCACTCGGTCAGGACCCGCGGAATCACTTGCAATCTTCCGCAAGAGACTCAAAACCCACCTTTTAAGACTCCACTACCACTGAATTCTGTACATCTAGCCAATTGTCATCACCACTGCCTACATGTTTATTACTGCTTTTTGTATATGTATACTTCCTCAAAAAGTATTACTAACCTTTTCCAGGTATGGTATGCAGCTGCCAACAATGATGTCTATTGATGTATTACTGCACTGATTTATTGCGTGAACAATGATTGATCATACCATTTATTAATGCACATCTTGTAAGTCACTCTGGATAAGAGCGTCTGCTAAATGCTTAAAAAATACAAGTGTAAAAATTACATTTTGGTACAGAGAATGAAGTGTGGGCTACATTTATCCACAATAAATGTAAATATAAGCAAAGATCTGTAGATATAAGCAAATGCTAAACAATTTTGTGACGTAACATAGCCTAACCACTAATGCTATCACATAATACAATAGGGAAGCTATACCTATTGGTATTGATTATTCAGCAAATTAACTGCTTGATTGATAATCAAGGAATGTAAATAGAAACAGGTTCAGACATCTGCCTTTATTTCAAGTTGACGAATCACTACTGATGTACAGTATATGTTATATATGTTACAGTTACTTTAAATTATAAAAGTTAATTCCCTGTAATATACATGTATGCAGTAGGGAAGCTGTGGTCCTCCATACAGCACATAATCAAGCTTCACTTTCCTGGTCTTATTACGGCAGATCAGAAGACTTGTGTTGTAAGGATGTTAGATTGAGGTCATCTCATAGAAATTGTTATTATTTTGTAGCGAGCAATTACATACTGTCAGTGTTCATCTGGCTATGATTCACTATTCGGTTACACTGTGTGTGCGTTAATATACCCTGCTGCTGTTAGTACTGGGTGCTGCCTGTGTCTGACTGCTGATTTCAAGTTTAAAATCACACTCTTTTTGAGTTGTTGCCGAGAGAAGGCTGTTTAGTCTAAAGCCCCATTCCCACATGGAATCCACAACATTGCCGTGTTCAATTATTCGGGGAAGGTAGTGTTTTTCATTGTTCAGATATAGGTCTCCTGTACAGAAAAATTCTGTGATAAGTCTGTTTCCATATGGCATGATCGCTCTGGATAGATTAGTCAATGCAGGATGTATTTATTTGAAGATTTGTTTTACGCAGACTTTTCAGTTTGCTAATGATCTGGGCCTTCTGTCTCATTATACCTCCTTTGCATAGGATGTCTGTTATTTTGTTGTAGACTGCAGCATCTCTGACGGTGCCACAGAGCTGTTAGTTAATTTCGTGGTCTGCGCGGATAGACAAAAGTTCCCTAATTCTAATTTACAGACATGTTCAGTAGCTAAAACAAAGATGCTGCTAACTACCGTTAGGAGTTACAATGGATTTTTATGCTGATGACACTGAACCCCCTGGCCATATATTTAACACATTTTATGACCTTTCAACAATAAACTGACAACGGTTACACATTTCTTAGCTACAGTATGTACATAGAAGACAAAACTAGACTAAACTACTGGCAACATTATATACCTCCCAGCTATCAATCAGCTAGCTAGCTAATGTTCACTATTTGGCAATTATTAACAAGGCAACAAAACAGTGTTCCTCAAAGGTCGATTTACAATCGACAATTGCTGAAGCACTTACATGCGTTTCATAACCAATTTTTTTCAAGACCATTTTTAAATTTATTATGTAAGCTGACTGTTTGACTGAGACTGTAATCACAATTTACATTAAACCTAAATTTTCCTAGGTTACCACACAGTATATTTAAATATTCTGGTGCTATTTAATTGGCTGTGCTGTGAAACTGCTATACCTTTTTCACATGGTTATATAACCTATTACATAAAGAGGGTTGGGATGAGGGAAAGAGTTGATGTTGGAGTTAGGGCAGAATGAGGGGCAATTGACCCTTCGCTAAACCACGCCCGAAAACGCAGACTGGCCAATCACAGCGCAGTATTTGACAGACTCCGACAGAGGTCCGACAGTTTTTTGCTGCACTCCATTGACTTTGACGGAAAATGTTGAGATTTTCTTCATTTTCAAGCTGGTTTTGTGGATTTTTAGCTAATTATGGTTAAACGTTGTGCCTGGGGACTTGTAACAGTGACACTCGTTACCCAGAGAGGTTGCAAGGAGATATATATTTTTTTCCTTTACAAAACCAAAATCAAATCCTGAAAAGTGTTAGCCAGCTAAGCTAACGTGGCTACGGTCTGGATATATAGCTCCGGGTTGCAATGTTGGTAAAGTTAGACTAAATGTTAGCTTTGTTATTCGTGATCCAGCCAGCTTGCTAACGTTAAGATGTTACAGTCAAGCTCTAAAAAACCTGTGGGTAACGTTACCTTGATGTCAAAATGTAATACTATTTTTTCATTACTATTTCTTTGTCAATGGGAAGCCCAGTCCCGAGTACCCAAATCTTGTGGAGGACTGGGCTGACACACTGCTGATATTTTTTGCTTTAGGGTATGGAGCTACCTGTGGAGCTAACCAGAGTAATGTCGTTACAGCACACTATAGGCTACTAATGTTACATTAGTTAGCTAATGCTAGCTAACTTACTACTGAATGTAACGTTATATAGGCCTACTGCTTTTGCTTTTTAATGATTGTAATAGTGAATAGAGACCTACCCAGCTTTACAGGAACAGTGTTGCTCCTTAATGTCGTTGTCCTCTGTCTCAATCGCCAGGTGATGCGGTGGTTCACTTTTACTCTGATCTGTAGGCTTTCGCTTCTATCTTAATCTTTTTTTTAAATTGGACAATATTTCTCCAGGGAGTGCAGTTAGCGACAGTGGGAGCGCCATGCTGGCTCCGAAAGCTTGACGGACTTAGCAACAGTAACTAAGGGGGTGTGGTTTAGCGAAGGGTCAATTGTTATTCAGATAAACTATGAAATAACACTGAGGGCACAACACTGTTCCGTGTTTGTTATGATATGGTTGCTTCATAACAATGTGTTTTTACATTCCTACATTGATTGCAACCATGTAGGACGAAGCGTTGCTTGTTTGTTACAGGGGCCCAGATTAGTAGTTGTCCTATCGTCTCAGATGGCTAAAAGTTAAGGACAACCTTCGATTTCCAAGTGATCGTCCTGCTGACGACTGTGAATTTAGGATGTTTTATATATTTTTATTAGCTAACTGGAACTATTTCTGTTTTACACTCACATCGTAACAAACACGTCATGCACAGATATATTTCAGAAGTTCCAAATGGGAAAAGCGGCACATTGTCACTCGCATGCAGTCTGTGTTCACCGCGTTTGTTGTTGTTGCTGTGCCAGACTCTGCAGCAGTCAAGTAAGTTTGCGGATCGCGGCACATAGACACAACAGCGAAAACCAGCTAGTTAGTTAGCTAGCTAACGTTAGCGTTCATGGACATTGGATATTGATATCTGTTGTTGCTAGTTGCCTGCTACATTACATTACATTACATTACGGCATTTAGCAGGTCTACGCTCTTATCCAGAGCGACTCACAGTTTACAATTCTTTACACACAATCCATTTATACAGCTGGATATTAACTGAAGCAATTCAGGTTAAGTACCTTGCTCAAGGGTACAATGGCAGTGTCCCACCTGGGGATTTAACCAGCAACCTCTGAGTTACAAGCCCAGTTCCCTAACCATTATGTACACTGATAGTAAGTGATCATGCATTTATCACTTTATCACTTAACAAGCCTTGAATTAGCAAGCAATGTCCGTGAACACTAGCTAACTAGTTACTGTCTATATTCAGTTCAGTGAGCCCTCCTGCCAGGCTGAAGAATCGCTGTGATTTTCGTGCAGTGATTTCTCATCTCCATCCTATAGTCCAAGCACAAATCATTCCCACATCCCTGCTCGGTTAAATCTAGGAATTATTAGCTAGCTATTACATTAGCTGTCATACCTCACTCTAGTTGGGAATGGAAAAATCTCTCATTCGAGTCCTGACTAGAGTGTACGTTATGATATATTGTACAGTCAAAACACTAGTCGCTACCGCCACCTGCAGGCACCCATCAGAGCTTCACTGCTACATAGTCCCATGAGCACACGCTGCACAAGTCAAACATAAATATCCATGTAGAAAATAAATAAAATTAACCGTTGTGTCTATCTTTGGGCTACATACGATGTAGTGATCGCATTTTCGAAGATGTGGAGATTTATTGAGGGTGTAAGTCCACCCCCCGCTAAAAAGGCTAAAACCAAAGATCAGCTAAAAACTCAGCGAAAATATGATTCAGAGAGCAGAGATCACACTTTCCAGGAAAATTGGAAGGTGAATAGACCTAGGATAAGTACCTTTTTGGAAGGACAAGCATCTTTTATAAGATACTTGCCCTTTGACGAGTATGATTTTTACCCTAATCTGGGCCTGTTGTTAATAAGTGACTTTGAGACAGTGTGCAGGTCCATTCTTTTTATTTTTCTTCACTGTTCTCTTCCTCTCCAGAAGCCTACGTCCAGGTATCACTGCAATATACCTGCTTCGGTGTCATATTCAAGCAGAGCTAACATGCGTGACATATTCACACCCCTTGTAACATTGAGCTTGATTTCACCTTGACGCAAAGGCCAAAAGCACAGGGGTTTTGTTACACGAACATCCAGTTGGTGAAATTCGTCAGGGTTATATTGAATTGAGTTGAACACAAATGTATCCAATCCTCTGGGTGGGGGGGATGGTTTGGCGCTGGAGGGGCCCTCCCTGATGGTGGAGAGTAAAGAGACAAAAGAGTAACATTGCTATAGCCTTGGGGAACACTAAGGGAGAGAAGGATATCACAAACACTAACCCCTACAGAGGTGTAATGTGAGGGGAAAAAAGAAGGGGATTGAGGTGCTACCTAAACATCTGTCATGTGCCATCTGATTCATTTTATTTTGTCTGCTCCTTCTTCATCTGTGTTTACAGGAGAGAGCCCCCTAGCCATGGGGAAAGGGTCGGTAGGATGGAAGCAGAGCGTGTTTGACAAAGCTCATAGTGGGAAGAAAAGGAATGTAACAGTGATAATGGAGGAGTTTGCCCCCTCCCCAAAACTCTTCCCTCCAAGCCCATGCCAATACAAGAACAGTTTGAACTCCCCCCCAGCACCAATTTCCATTTTGGAGGAAATTGCAGTGTTGCAAAGATAATATGGTTCACCAAGAATAAAGAAATAGAAGAAAATGATTTTGGGTAGCAGTAGGGGGTTTGTAGCGGTTTGTCATAATTTTTTTTTTGCTAAAGGAAAAGGAAGACACAGAATGATGCAGGTGGTTTAATTTGTTGAACTGCATGCTTAGGCTGAATGAGTGAGGTGAGAGATCATATGAAAAAAAAGATAACACAGGCACAGGTGATGCCCAATCATATCTGTATGTACAACCCATCATGGCAATGTCCTCCTTCAATTGCAGATAGCACACCTTAACACCTTAAAACACCATATGGGACATAATGTGTAGCCATTTTAGTCAGTCTTGCCAATTGATCTGACCAGTTATTGGTTAACTAATGCTATGTGCCCTGTGGCTTTACAATGAGGCTTTGCTATACTGATTCATTGACAGACAAAAGACAATTATACGTAAGGCGCTGTGACACCTGGTTACTGAATATGCCACCTGCCAGCAGAAAGTCAGTGAAAATGTTAATGAGCCAAACCTGCATAAGATTAAAGACTAAATCAAGCACCTATTTTAATGCATGTTTTCAGTTACCTTGATTAGTTGAGAAACTGGCAGGAAGTTTTGCTGCAGGGCAAAGGTTTCATAAATCGCGAAATGGTCAAAGCTATTAGGTGCCATGAGTGACTCACTGATTTGAACTAATTAGAGTGTCTTGCTGCAGAGTACAAAGTCTTTTGATTGCTTCAAACAAATAAGTATTTGACACAATATAGTGTCCACCAAGTATAGGGTTCATGACCCGTCACTTTCCCGTCACTATGGGCAAACTGTAGAGAATGCAAAGCTAAATAATAGGATTAAATTATCTTTATAAATTTAGATTTTATGGTGTGAAAGCATGTTGGTTAAAAATAAATGTTTGAGGGAGGTACCTGGGCCACTTGTATGAAGCTGAAAATGTACTCCCAGACACTAGAATTTGTTAAGAAATGAATTGTAGAAATGTATTCCTAAAAGCAATAATAATAACAATAATATTAATATTAATAATAATAATACTAATAATAAAACAATTATATAATAATACATGTTATTTATATAGCACCTTTTATACAACGCAACATATTTAAGAGCTCTTGCAATTTCTCTTTGAAGAGTTGCCAGCTGTGTTGCCTACCCAGAGACTTGCGCCTTCCATGAAAATACAGACATTCTGTTGTTACTGGATGATGCAAAGTTAATGAGAAGGTACTGTTTTGATAGGGAAGGTATTCTTTCTGTGACAGATCTCATCAGAGAATCAATTTCGCCATCCACGGAAATAAATGTAGCTTGCCATCTACGGCAACTTTATAACATGTGCTCTTATGTGCAAATTTTAGTTGCAAATTTTTTCGTCTAAACTTTCTCAACATCATCCTTAGGAGTAATTCTCAGAAGCTTTATACATATGGCCCCTGGTGTCTCACTGCTGTTACAAAGCTGAGTGAATAGTGATTCCTCCTTTGTAGCAGGGGATGAAATAACACAGCAATTTGAGCGATTCAGTATAATTAGTTCGTTGAAGTGATTGCTTTTAACCCGAGTGTTTTTTTTGGGTCTCTGCTTTGAAAAGACCAGTTTTGTTTTTACTTAATTGCTTTTTGGGAAGCTTCGACAGCCAGTGCTTTGAACTGTTAAGAATTTATGCATTGAATATTATGTTCTTAATTAATTTTCCAGCTTTTTTATAAATATTTTTAAAAATCTCTAAACAACACTAAGCATGTTAATGAAGATGTGGCTTACTCTTTGAAGAGGCTGAGTGTGTGTCACTGATGTGTGTAAGTGTTGATGGTGTGCCACAAAGAAAATGTTTAATGGAATCTGGATAACTTTTTGTCAAATTGCAACTTGTACACATCTCTCAAACTATAGTAAGGTCATATGCCACAAAATCATTGGTGTGATGAAGAAAAGACAGAAAAAAGTATATTTTTTCCTAAATTGATTATAGATTTAGAAGCTGTCTGCTTTTAATTGCCTCCCCCTTTGCCTCATTTAAGATGGGTGACATTTAAAAAGCTTTTCAATAAAAGCTATCAATATAGCACCAAGCTATCATCTAGTAACCATAAACTTGCACAGACATGAAACATGTTATTTGTCATGACAGAACGGTGGAGGGTGAAAAGACAGTGAGTGAGAAAGGGAGAAGGATGAGAGCAAATTCCAGTGCCACTGTTGAAACATCTTGTCATCTTGGTAAAGTGAAACTTCCTCTGTCTCACTGGCTGAGTTTAAAACCTCAGCAAGCCCTCTCAAATTCTCAGTATAGTGTTGTAATGGGTTTTAGACCTTGTGGAATAGGAAGAAAAGTAGGCTTATTTGGGTTTTAAATGAACAAACAATGGCAAAGTCCAACGACCAAATGGGGGGGGTCAACAACATTGTCCTTATGGCCAGGTGCAATCCTGACCCTGGACTCTAAACCCAAGTTTAGGTGCATGAAATGTTTCAAAGGCACAATAAGACACTGTTTCAGTGTGTGGATGAACCCAACCAGGGAGGGAGGTATTCAGGGTCTCGTCGCACATCAGCGATTGTCCGTATCTCATCACACACACCCACAGTCTGCCGGTATAAAGCTATGCATTAAGGGGACAATTACTAAATTGTGACTGCTTTTCAAATGCAAAAGCAGTAGCTACAAGGTCACAATATCTACGTCAGATTTACTAAAAGGTTGTAATGGGTCAAAATGCTGTTAGGATACAGTTTGTGGTTATGTCACTCTGCGTCACTATGTTCCTTTAGATACATAATTCTGTTCATACATATGTATACCTGGGGTTAACGCGCTAAAACAAGGTGGAGATTTTGTCAATTAAAAGATTTTTTTAATTAATTATTCTGGTCGTCTGATTTACTAAAAACACTGCAAGCCTCTGTTCATACATATGTATACCTGGTGCCTTTTTGTCAATTAGGCCAATTAATTAAAAACAACATTTCTCAATATCCATCCATCCATCCATCCATTGTCTAAGAGGTCGCCAATCCATCACAACATTTCTCAATAAAACTATTTTAATGCATTCCTTTTGTATGGACATTTTTATTTCTGAATTCTGGAAATAATTGGTTTAACTTTAGAAACATTATCTTTTTTCATTTATGCTGCAGTTTGAACCAATGGCAGATTAGGAAAGGATACACAGAAAAAGAAACAAAAACCATTGTCATCTGGAGACATCCAAATGATTCAGTTACAAACATCTTCGAATTTGACTTTTCAATAACAAAATGTTCCTTTGACACTTTGACCTCTTGAAAACCTTTTTTTCATAACTGTAAAAACTGTTTTACTGGACCTGTATTGTCAATTAATCAGTTATGAATCAAACTCATTAACATTAAGATTCTGTGTGTCTAGATTTTCATTTTTTTGACAAGATCCTGTATTAAGAAATAACAAAGTAATTATTGAGATGCATTATCTGCCTACTAGTTATATATTTTATTTTCAAAAATAATTGTAACCTTTTGTACATTCTGGTTTTGATGATCAGGCCTAAATAATAGACACATTGGGGTAGTGAATTTTCATCACCAAAACAGTTTGCATATGACCTTCTCAAATAAATTGGACAGTCCCCTATGCTGGGCAACTCAATTAACATTCCCGCGAACATTTTCTTTGCCAAGCGAGCAAGTGACAATAATATATAATCTCAATACAAATAAAACAATTGGGTTTTATCATCAACTACTGCATTTTCAAAGATCATTAATAATTCATTTGTGAGGGTAAGTCAACATGGCGCATCGCCACTGAGTAAATTCTGTAAATCTAAATTTATTTGCATACATTAGCATACATATTGCATAGATGGTGTAGTACGTATTTACATGGTTGAAGCTGTAAAATGAATCCCCTATGATAATCAATGCCTTTGGAGAGTACTTCAGATCTGAGTGGTGGATTGTTATGATCACTGGCCCCATATTTAATCTGCCTGTCCGTAAATTCAGAGTTAATCACTGTGTTTTATAGAGACAACACATGGAAAAAAATTTGCTGAGCAGTTTTGAAGGTTTTCCCTTTAGAAGACATGGAAATATGTGTGTGTGTGTGTGTGTGTGTGTGTGTGTTTGTGTGTGTTTGTGTGTGCATGCACACACATGTGTGAAGCCTTGTTGTTAAAGAGCTGGGCTTACCACCTGAAGGCTGTGAATTCAGCTCCCAGGTGGAAGGAAGGAACTTAACCTGAAATATTTCAGTAAAAAATTGAATTTTTTGAGGGTGTGAACTACAAAAAATAAATAATGTAAAGATGTTTTTAGATATTGAATACCATGCTTCTAACCTTTTTATTTCATTCAATACATTATAAATTTTTATGTACAGTACCTTCCAAAATTAATCACATCCTTGATAAAAAACCCTTCACCCATTCGTCTCTGAGAGGTCAGGCAGGTACAGGCAGTAATACAGCGATAGACATCATTGCAGGCAGCTGCGTACCATACCTGTAACACTGGGAAGGAAAAGGTTAGTAAAGCATATTTTTTTTATGGAGTAAGCAGGGGTATATAGTGTTGAGCAAGTAGGCAGTGTTGATGACAATTAGCTAGATGTACAGAATTCAATGGTAGTGGAGTCTGAAAAAGTAGGTTTTGAGTCTCTTGCGGAAGATCGCAAGTGATTCCGCGGTCCTGACCGATTGCGGAAGGTAGTTCCACCAGCACGGGGTCAGGACAGAGAAGAGATGAGACCACGAATACCTGCAGTACTCCAACATTGCCACAAGGAAACATACGTACGCCAAGTTGAAACCTGACGTGGAGCTGAGTACTTTTCCACATCAAAGACCGTTTTTATAAATCTGAACTTTGGCGTGGATTTGAGCGTAAGCATGTTCTAAGATCAAATCTGTGCGTAAGTACGTTTTATAAATAAGGCCCCTGGAGTGGCAAAAACAGCTGACTCTAGGAAACGAGTCAGCACGCCATATGAGCTGTTCCAATGAGTGGAAATTTCCTGGATGAGCTTGTGATGAGGCAAGCTTAGCAGTTGTTGTTTTTCATGAAGTATTCCAATGGCTTTTGGGCAGCGGTGAAAAAAGGAGACAATTTTCCTCTTTCCTTCATTTCCCATAAAGCATTGCGTGCCCTCAAGTGTGATGCATGCATGGGACTGTAATGTGATTCATAAAATGTCTGATGCATTACCTAATTCCAAGCCAGGTCATGCATAGAAATAGAATAAATATGTTCATAACGCAGGTCATTGTGGCCCTGTTGTATCTGCTTTTTACATTTGTATTCATTGTTGAAGATCTAAATGGAGATAGTCAGGCACACAACTCTAATCAAACACCTCCAAATGTGTTTAAATTCTAAAGGGAACAAATTAATATCCCCTATGTCCATACAAAATAAGAATATATATGAAAAAAATATATATGTTGGTATGTATGGTACTTCCCAGTCTTCAATTTCATTGCTAATTCAGTTGAGTGCTTTAGTTTCAGTTTGTTCCTAACCACTGCAGTTCTCCCACAGTATAGTACCACTTGGTACTATTCACTCACAAGCATAGAGCTGTTCTTGTATTGAGTGCATCTTGTTTGTAAGTAATTGTTTTATGTATCTAGTATATGTGATACGCCACTTCCTCTCACAGGTTAGCACAGCTCTTGAGACTCTGGGGTCCCTGGAGAACAAGAGAATCAAATGAAACATAATGAAAAAACAGCAAGGAATTTGCATAATTGTGTGAGCTCCTCTCCAGGCGTGGTAATTGATATACCTTTTATCGATAAGGGGATAGAATAAAAGGGTAATTTAGCAGTATTGCTGGCGCCTTTATTTAATTGTTTATTTCAGTAAGCATGTTACCTTGAAATCAATGATTTATCCTGTATTCCGGTCCAGAGTTTGTGGTGGGAAGGAGAGGAATTAAGCGGAGATATAAGGAGAAAGAAGTAGAAAGCTAAAGAGGAAGGGAACTTGACTTTCGGTGAAAAACGGAGAGTTTGAGCATTCCCGGTGCACCTCACAGTATCCCAATCACATAATATTCTCTCTCTCTCTCTCTCTCTCTCTCTCTCTCTCTCTCTCTCTCTCTCTCTCTCTCTCTCTCTCTCTCTCTCTCTCTCTCTCTCTCTCTCTCTCTCTCTCTCTCTCTCTCTCTCTCTCTCTGTTTCAGTGTCTCCCTTTTCTGGACTTCATCACTGTGTCACTTCACAAAGCTGGCTCTTTTCCCCTCTCTGTCTTCATTTCCTTCTCCCATAGATTCTCGAGTGGCAGCCATGCACTCCCTGGCAGTGAGAGGAGTGGGGAAGAGCATGCAAGGGTTAAAGTTGGGGTACCACCGCCATGTGAGCTACACTTTGCCAGACTCATGAGGGCATGAGAGAGACATAGGAAACAAAGACAGGGGAACAGGCATGAGACAAGTGACTGCCATCAGTCACAAAACCTATGATAGAGAAGAGGGGTTTGTTTGGGCTTTACAGATACATTAACAGAGGAGGCGGGATATGGGGTTTGTTTGGGCTTTATGGATACATTAACAGAGGAGGTGGTAGATGGGGTTTGTTTGTAATTTACAGATACATTAACAGAGGAGGTGGGAGATGGGGTTTGTTTGGGCTTTACGGACACATTAACAGAGGAGGCGGGAGATGGGGTTTGTTTGTAATTTATGGATTCATTAACCTCTTAAAATTCTAAGTGAATTTATCCAAAAACGGCCCAAAACGACATACCCAAAAGTAAATTAAAGCTGCTCTTCAACCACTTGCAGTATATGCATGGTTTTGGTCTCATTCAAAAGACAGAGGAGGCGGGATATGGGGTTTGTTTGGGGTTTACGGACACATTAACAGAGGAGGTGGGAGATGGGGTTTGTTTGGGGTTTACGGACACATTAACAGAGGAGGCGGGGGATGAGGTTTGTCTGGGCTTTACGGACTCATTAACAGAGGAGGTGGGAGATGGGGTTTGTTTGGGTTTTACGGACCAATTAACAGAGGAGACAGGAGATGGGATTTGTTTGGTCTATACGGATACGTTAACAGAGGAGGCGGGAGATAGGGTTTGTGATGCTGTTTGCAAAAGGAATTCATGCTGCCATGGTACGTTCCTTCATCTTAACTTCCTCTCCTATATCATTTTCTTCATTCCAACACTGCTGGTTTATGGAATAAGCAAGTCATATAAGTCTATGGCTCTTTGTTTGGTTGCTCTATTGTTCTGGAAGAGGCCATTCACCTCTGTGTGGCATGTCACTGCTCATGAACACTATGTTATTTTAAAGCAATCATTGACCAGCTAATCATTGAACAGCCTTTCATTTCATGCAGAGTACTTTCTGGAATTTGACTGGTTGATTGATATCTTCAACAAAATATAAGCAACAGAGCAACAAGTGTCTGCAGCCAGGTGATTCAGTGTATTCTGTAGTGGTTGTTTCGCTGATCCAGTTCCGAATCCTGATCATGTCAATGCCGATTGTGCCGACTATCCCAGTCTTGAATTCTGATCCTGGCTGACAAAATGTTGATGAGTCATAGGTAGTAAACTTTGATCCATTATCAAAAATAAATAAATACTGTTCTCACAAGGAAAGGCCCCCATGTAATTATTTCTTACTCTTGGCCAGACCCATAAAGGTATTACATGTGATACAGTCCATGTTAAGGCGATAGCTGTGTGTGAGAGAAAGCTACAGGTACAGTATAATTTTACATTTGCTACTGTATTGGTGTGAGTGAGACGGGTAGTGGTTGCCTTAAAAACTGTGTAAAAAGACCTGTAAAAAGGGACTGATATCAGGACTGTTAAATTATTGTGGGAGTTTGAGGTTTCTGCTGTTTTCTGTTTTGTGTCTCAGCATGGACAACATTCTTTGTTTACTTTGTTTAAAGGTTTACTAGAACAGACATTTGGAATATACCGGACACTCTTGGGAAAGTAATACCACCATATTGCATCTCTGCCCAGTCATAAATTACACCATTGTTTCATGAATTGTGTTAAAGAGTGTACATTCAAGATTTACTATTGTATACATGCTGCTACGTTCTTTTAAATCAAGCTCTCGTTTAGAGATATTAACTTGTGAGGAAGATACAGCCATATGGTATGTAAAATTAACACTCTCTCTTTACAGTAAACTGGTGGACTAAGTTACACAGAGTTGTTAAATGCAAATATATAACAGCGTAATTATATTATGCTGATGTTCAAAGCTTTGCAGTACACAGATGCACGTACATGTAACAGTCCTTTAAGGATCAAATTACAATGTAGCAATCCTGCCCTGGAGACTCATCGCCATATTATTTCACAACCTGCTGTCTTAATTGTTTTTTCAGCATCAGCGCCTGCGTAATGCACCCCAAAACTGCTCTAAATAGCTCCGTCTCCATAGCAATTAGTTTACAGAAGCCTGCACACAGGGGCTATCTTGGGCTGAGAAATAACAGGGAACTCATCAGATTGGACAGTTTGGACTTATGGTGTCAATAAAACAGAAGCCTGAACCCTTCTTGAACTTCAGTGGCTCACTGTGGTGGAGAATGGATGACAATGAGGCACAGGTTTTTCTCCCCCTCCGTGGTTAATATTAAAGTGATGCTTCCCAAAAAACACTAGAAAAATGAAGAATTATTTTTTTCAATGTTATGAAAGATGAATGTATTCTGTACAATACCGGTCAAAAGTTTTAGAACTCCACCATTTTCCAGTTTTTACTGAAATTTAAGCAGTTCAAGTCCAGTGAATAACCTGAAATGGTACAAATGGCTCAAAAGGCACTTGGAAACTGGAGGTAACTCTGACAGGAAGAGGTCTGGCAGACCCAAAGCCACAACAAAATCAGAAGACAAGTTTCTGAGAGTCAACAGCTTGCGTGATAGGCAGCTCACAGGACAACAGCTTCAAGCACAGCTTAACACTGGTCAAAGTAACAAAGTTTCAACTGTGAAGAGAAGACTTCGAGCTTCAGGTTTGACAGGTTGAGTGGCCATTGCTAAGATGTCAAAATAAGAAAAAGAGGCTTGCCTGGGCCATGAAGCACCGCCAGTGGGCTACTGAAGACTGGAAGAAGGTCTTATGGACCGATTAATCAAAATTTGAAATCTTCGGTTCATCGCGCAGGTTTTTGGTACCCCATCGAGAAGGCGAAAGGATGGTTCTTCCGTGTGTGACACCAACTGTCATACATGGAGGAGGAAGCATAATGGTCTGGGGCTCTTTTGCTGGATCCAGAGTCGGCGACTTGCACAGAGTCAAGGTTATTTCAGGTTATTCACTGGACTTGAACTGCTTAAATTTAAGTAAAAACTGGAAAATGGGGGTGTTCCAAAACTTTTGACCGGTAGTGTATGTTATCTCATTGGGATGGAAGGGATACAATCCACCAAGTTGTGAGTTGGCAGGGCATACCTCATACAGCACCGCAAGTTTTCAGGGTGTCCCACAGATAACTACAATGGCCACAGTCTCTCAAAGGCCTTACAAGCAGTAACATCTGCACTAGGGTGTGTCAAAAAAACATGCGTTCGCTCACTTGCAATTTTGATCCACTTAATGAGAAAACCTGGCAGTATAAAACTCAGTTCAATATATCAATGTTTAGGGGTCACGCACAGTGAATTAATAAACCCATTTATTAGGGTGTGTCAAAAAACATGAAGTTGTCATACGCGTAACCCAGTATAAATAGGGTTATTAATTCACTGTGCATTGATATATTGAACTTTGTTTTATACTGCTAGGTTTTTAAGGTCAGGTCATTAAGTGGATCAAAACTGCAAGCGAGCAAACATGTGTCCCAACTTCATGTTTTTTGTCCTTATGTACACACACATAATTCAGATATAACTTCACACAGCCATACCATAAAACTACAATCTTGGGTTATTTTGTATTTCTTCCTTATTTCCTTCTTCCGCTTTATCATCATAAAAATGCTTATACAGTAGTTTATCATCTTGTTTTTAACAGATTTTGAAATCTTAAGTACATTTTTCCAGATTGAGGACTAATCTTCAGGTTTTGGAGATATTTCCATGTTCCATTTCTCATAATTGTTGTAGAGCATCCCATTTGTTAATTAAAACTTTGTTTAACAATGACTTTAGAAAGTATTTTTTCTCTTTTCTCTACCCATAACTTTTCTCTACCCATAACTATCTCTTCAAGTTTCCTTTCCATCCTTGAAATCTTGGGGACAATCTCTGATTGTCCTGAAAAAGTGAATAGCTGTGACTGATTTTACAGGTAGGATAAAAAAGTATTTGTCCTGTGACCCATATCTCAATTTCATTTGTGGAAAGGTGAGCAGCTTTCCTTCATGTCAAATATTATCAAGTTTCTTAATACCCTGTTACTCTCAGTTCTAAATTTTAAGTGGTTTGCCTCCTTGTGTGAACCCATAGTTGTACCGTAATGGGGCATTAGAGGACCTGTCACCTTTGAAGACAATTAAGTTGTGAAGAGCTTTGCCTATTTCACAGGAAAATTGGATTGTCAATAACCTTTCAATAACCTTTTTATATGTTCGTGTATACCATAAACGTTCCATGGAAAGCCTGTTTTCAGTATCTCTCAAGATCTCCTGTTAAATATTTCGATACTATGTTTCTCTGGTACAAGAGTCATGCCCCCACTTCATGGGCTATGAGATGAGATGAGTTGAATGAGATAATAATTCACCCAATTGTCAAAATTTTCCTCAAGATGTCTGTAAACCTTGCTTATCCATCCATCCATCCATCCATTATCTAAGCCGCTTATTCCTGGTCAGGGTCGCGGGGGGGGGGCTGGAGCCTATCCCAGCATGCGTTCCGGGCGAGAGGCAGGAATACACCCTGGACAGGTCGCCAATCCATCACAGGGCACCTTGCTTATCTATCTGCAAAAATATTTTATGAGGTAGAGGTAGGTTTCTAAAAACATTTGTCACTTATTTGTTTGTGCTGTCACACGCAGAGGACAAATTTAAGGTAGAGATGGATTAAAATGTTGAAAATAATCAAAAACTGGAAATGAGCAAATTTATTTTTGTCAATTACTGTCATTATAAAAATATGCAGTTTCAAAACATATTTCAAAGCTTCCTTTTTTAAGCAAGATTTTAGAAAAGGTTGTGTTTAAACAGCTTAATGAATACTTGAATAACAACAACAGTCATGAAACATTTAAATTGGGTTTTAGATCAAAACACAATACAAAGACTGCTTTAGTGAAGGTCCTGAATGATTTAAGATTAAATGCTGACACTAACAACTGTGTCAGTTGTTATTCTTTGGATCTAAGTGCTGCATTGATTGATCATGGTGTTTTAGTCAATCGTCTTGAACACTGCATAGGTCTCACTGGCAGAGCTCTTAAATGGTTTATAGTATGTGTTGTTCCTCAAGGATCCATTCTTGGCCCAGTTCTTTTCTCTTTATACACTACCAGTCAAAAGTTTGAGTACACCTTCCATCTGGACTATGGCTAATCGGGCACTCCTTCATTCTTCAGCAAGATAACGACCCGAAACACACCTCGAAGTTGTGCAAGAACTACCTGGTGAAGGAGGAACGTGAAGGACAACTCAAACTGATGACCTGGCCTGCCCAGTGTCCAGACCTCAATCCCATAGAAATTGTATGCGACAAACTGGACAGAAGAGTCAAAGCAAAGCAACCCACAAGTTTCTCTGGGAATTGCTGCAGGAGAGCTGGGAAGACATATCGGGTGATTTCTTGCTGAAACTTATTAACCGAATGGCTCGTGTTTGTGAGGCTGTTATCACGGCAAAGGGTGGCTATTTTGAGGAATCCAAAATTCAATTTTCAATATAATTTTCTTGAACATTTCTTTGATGTTCATTTTGTTCATTGTTACATGTGTTTTTTGTCATTTTAAAGTATTTACAGAAATGTATACGGTGTAAAGCATTGTCAATTATGAGATAAACCTAGTTTCCAGAAGGTGTACTCAAACTTTTGACCGGTAGTGTACATGTACCATTGGACAATATTATCCATAAACATGGTGTCAACTTCAGTTATG
This sequence comes from Aldrovandia affinis, assembly GCA_029706075.1. NCBI lineage: Eukaryota > Metazoa > Chordata > Actinopteri > Notacanthiformes > Halosauridae > Aldrovandia > Aldrovandia affinis. The sequence continues at coordinate 5,864,340 of JAINUG010000033.1, read as the reverse complement.
CAGACGACATACAGTTATACATATCTGTTGAGCCAAAAGTTCACTGATGAGCTGTCTATCTAGCATTTTAGACTGGATGAACAAAAACTTTCTGAAGCTGAATGAAGATAAAACTGAAATGTTCATTATTGGCTCCAGTGGAAAGAGAGAATAATTACCAAGTAATTCTACATGTGTCTGACCATTGATTTCTGTCTTTCTCCCTCCCCCTCCCCTCTGTGCCTAAACCATCTTCACCTGCTCTCACTGTCCTTGTCCGTCGCAACCTCTGCTCTCTCTCCCCCGCTGCCCTGTCAGCTACTGTTCTATCTTCCCTTCCCCCTACTGATGCCTTCTCTCACCTACCTGCTGAGGAAGCATCATCCACCCTACTTTCCTCTTTCTCCTCCTCCTTTGACTCACTCTGTCCTCTATCCACTAAACCTGCTCGCCTCCGCCCCCCCCCCCTGGCTAACCGACTCCATTCGGGCTAACCAACTGAAACTGCAAGCGGCAGAAAGGAGATGGAGAAAATCCAAATCCCCTGTACCTCTGTCTGATTTCCACACACTCCTGCCTTTCTTCTCCTCTAACCTCTCCTCTGCTAAGTCTGCATTTTTCCTTTCCAAAATTCAATCTTCGGTTTCTAACCCTCGTAAACTCTACTCTACGTTTTCCTCTCTCCTCACCCCTCCTCCTCCCCCACCCCCCTCCTCTCTAACCGCGGATGACTTCGCATCCTTCTTTCACGAGAAGGTCGATGACATTCGCAACTCCTTCCCCCCAACCTCTCCCTCACCTAACTCTCCCTCACCCATCTCACTACCTAAACCTCTCACCCCTTTGTCCTCCTTCTCGCCCCTCCCTGACTCAGACATCCTTCAACTTGTCCTCTCCCACCGTCCCACCACCTGCCCTCTTGATCCCATTCCTTCCCCCCTCTTCCACTCCATTGCTATGGACATCCTCCCCTTTGTCTCCAATGTCATTAACTCCTCTCTTTCCTCTGGCTCTGTCCCCTCTTCCCTCAAATGCGTTCATGTTGTCCCCCTCCTCAAAAAACCATCTCTGAATCCTGCTGTCATTTTAAACTACCGACCTGTCTCTCTCCTCCCATTCCTTTCCAAAACATTAGAGAGCGGGCTGTCTATAACCAACTGTCTGCTCATCTCTTACAGAAGGACCTGCTTGATCCCAACCAATCTGGGTTCAGACGGTTAGCTCCGTCCTCCTCCTCCTCGACCTGTCGGTGGCATTCGACACCGTGGACCACCAGATCCTGCTCTCATCTCTCGTCGAGATGGGAATCTCTGGATCTGCGTTGACATGGTTCGAGTCCTACCTGGCTGCCCGGTCCTACCAGGTGGCCTGGAGAGGATCCCTCCCCTCTCCCCACACCCTCTGTACTGGAGTCCCACAGGGCTCGGTGCTAGACGCCATCCTATTTTCTCTTTACACTAAGTCACTTGGCTCTGTTATTTCTGCTCATGGTTTTTCCTATCACTGTTATGCCGATGACACTCAACTCTTTCTCTCCTTCTCTCCATCTGATACCCAGGTCCCGGCACGGATCTCTGCATGCCTGGCTGACATCTCCGCATGGATGTCCACCCACCACCTGAAGCTGAACCTGGGGAAGACAGAGCTGCTCTTCCTCCCAGTGAAGGGCTCCCCGATGATTGATGCGTCAATCACCGTGGATGGCTCCATAGTGTCTCCGTCCCAGTCTGCCAGGAGTCTTGGAGTAACCCTGGACAACCAGCTATGCTTCTCGAGCCATATTGCAGCGATCACTCGGACCTGCCGATTCTCCCTCCACAACATCTGGAGGATCCGACCGTTCCACACCCAAGAGGCCATTCAACTCCTGGTCCAGGCCCTGGTGATCTCATGTCTGGACTACTGCAATTCCTTGCTGGCAGGCCTTCCGGCCTGTGCCATCAAGCCACTGCAACTAGTCCAGAACGCTGCCGCTCATCTGGTGTTCAACCAGCCGAAGTTCATCCACGTCACCCCTCTACTCTCCTCTCTGCACTGGCTCCCCATCGCAGCACGCATCAGATTCAAGTCACTGGTGCTTGCTTTTCAAGCGGCCAGAGGTACTGCTCCCCCATACCTCCAGTCACTCATCACTCCCTACACCCCGCCCAGACCCCTCCGCTCCGCCTCCTCTGGCAAACTGACTGCCCCATCCCTCCGGGCGCCTGGCAGCCGCTCCTCGCGGTCTCGCCTCTTCTCTGTCCTGGTCCCTCGCTGGTGGAACAACCTCCCGCAATCGGTCAGGACTGTGGAATCACTTCCAATCTGGGAAAACCCACCTCTTCAGACTCCACTACCACTGAACACTGTCCATCTAGTCCAGGGGTCGGCAACCCGCGGCTCTTTCATCCTTATGCTGCGGCTCCGCGTGGCTTGGGAAAATAAATGATAAGTATCCAATTGAAGTGTATTTTATTTGTAGTTCTAAATTTCCTCGCACACGAAAATCCGAGGGGCGCAATAATTTTTTCGCGTAGCACCCCACGCTACGCCACTGGCGGCTCCCAGTGTTTTCTTTTCCGTGGAAACCGGGTCCAAATGGCTCTTTGAGTGTTAAAGGTTGCCGACCCCTGATCTAGTCAATCTGTCGTCACCACTGTTTACTTGTTCTACACTATATACATTTTTTTAATTTTTTTATAAATAAATAAATACTAACCTTTTCTTTCCCAGTGTTACAGGTATGATACGCAGACGCCTGCAATGATGTCTATTGCTGTATTACTGCACTGATCTTGTGCGCTAACTATGATTGTTCCTACCATGTATTAATGCACATCTTGTAAGTCGCTCTGGATAAGAGCGTCTGCTAAATGCTTAAAATGTAAATGTAATGTAAATTTGAACATTTAGCTGCACAGGTCAAACCAGAGGTGAAACATCTGGGCGTAATTCTGCACAGTGAACAGTTTTTAATCTCACATTAACTACATAAATAAATAAAAACATTTAATCTTAGGAATGTACGTATGTTGTGTCAGACCTTTCCTCTCTTTTCAAGATGCCAAGAAGTTGACACATGCCTTTTTTTTAGTTGCCTAGACTACTGTAAGGCACTTTTTACAGGGATGCCAAAAATGCTGCCACTATAATTTTAACAAGAACAGGACAGTCTGAACATATCACACCCATTCTGCATTGGCTCCTTGTATCTTTTATAATTGATTTTATATACTTGTACTTGTTTACAAACCTCTGAATGATTTAGCACCATCATGCATTTCTAACTGTTTATCATGTTATGTTCCAAGCAGATCTCTTAGATCATCCAATGCTTCTTTACTAAATGTACTCCGTATGAATCACAGAAAAACTGGGGAAGCAGCATTTTGCTTTTATGGTCGAGAAGCTTGGAATTGATTGCCTATTAAAATCTGTCAGTCAACGTCTTTGTACAATTTAAGAAACAGTCCAAGACATATTTTTATACTCTTGCTTTTCATTAGCTTTTTTACCATTTTCATATATCCAATTTGATTTACTTATTTATCATTTCATCTTTTAATTCAATCATATTTTGTATTGAATATCAATATTTTACTTCCCTTAACGTGTCTTGCTTGTATTGATGTTTTATTGTTTTATTTACTTACTCTTAACATTCCCATTTTTATATCTTGTTTTATTTTGCTTTATTTTGTCAGCTGCATTTCAATGTATGAAAGGTGCTATATAAATAAAGCATATTAGATGTATTAACTAATTTATATAATACATAGTGCAGATGCACAGATGTAAAGGTAACTGGCAAAATAAAGGAAACACAAACATAAAGTGTCTTAATAGGGCGTTGGGCCACCACAAACGGCCAGAACAGCTTCAATGACATCAGTGAACCCCTCTATGTTTGACTGTGTTCTTTTCTTTGAATGCTTCATTTTGTTTTCTGTAAACATAGAATTGATATGATTTACCAAAAAGCTCTAATTTGGTCTTATCTGTCCACAGGACATTCTCCCAGAAGGATTTTGGATTGTTCAGGTGTGTTTTGGTTAACTCCAGCCGGGCTTTCTTGCATCTCTTTCTCAGCAGTGGGGTACTCCTGGGTCTAGTACCATAGAACCCCCTTTCATTGAATTGGTGACGGATGGTGCCAGTTGAAACTGTTGTACCTTATGTATTTGGAATTTGGATTAGTTTTATAAAGTGCTCACTGCTGTTATGTTTGGTGGTTGCACTTATGTAGGTTTCTGCTGCACGGTTGGTTGTGTTTTCTGTTCTTGCTCCCAGTCCTTTGATGGTTGGGAGCTTGTGCTTGCTCCTTTTCGCCTCAGCTTTTCTTTCCACTCCCAAGACATCTCTTCTTCAGATTGTTGCATCAAAGATGACTCCTTCAGTTATTGAACACTATTTCCCAGGGCTTAGAAAAGTGAATTTGAACTTATTTTGAATCCTCTCCTCATCTCTGTTGCTTATCACCAATGACACGATGAAACAGCTCCAGAAACACTGATTGACTGACTTAGGCTGTGCTTATACAGCAGGCCTCAAAATTCAATTAAGATGTTTTTTCATTTCTGTTTCCTGTCAAAATCTTCAAACTCATTTTTAAATGTGACCCATATCTGATACCTCTGCTTAGACAGAAGTTGCGTTCTGAAATCATGCACATGTGCAACTGAACCAAAACAAAGACATGCACAAATTCCTCTGCAGTTGAGGTAGGCATTGCATTCTCCAGGCTTTAATACACAGATGACGACATTGAGTGGCGTTCGTCATGGATTTGTGACTGCGGTCCCTGCTATTTTGGTTCAGAGAAGCATATAGATGGCAAAAAGAAGCCATGATTGGTGGGTGGTGTTGTTGGGTGTTTCAACCAGGAACAATGGATCACCAACTTACATGCACAAATTTGACCACCATATTCTTTGAAATGAAGAAACTGACTTAATTAATCTCTAATGAGCTATAAACCATCATACAATGTCAAACACTGTCACTAATTTTGGAAGAGTTCAATTGAAATTGTTGGGGAAACCAATAATCATACATGAACAGTGTGTTGGTGAGTCAAAGCTGACACAAGATGTTCAAACCTGTGTCATTTTTCTATTGTCAATCTGTTAACATTCTGGCCTGTATGTCCATTCACCTATCTATGTGTTTCTGCAACAGCCATATCATGATTCTGTTGACCTCCAAAAAGGGCGATTTTTCAAAATATAGAATACAGTGTTGGTTTTATTGTTTGTTTAAGGCAACCACTTAAGCTGTTGAGATGTTGGATTTCCCTATCGAAATAATAAACAAGACTGCCTTTTGGGGAGTATTGATTGGATGCTCTTATCGAATTACATCACTCAGTTTGCTATACTGGAAGGAAAGACCAATGGGCCTGATTTTGAGATGGGCCCATATTTTGCAAAATGAAGCAATGCACAATGAACAGTATCTACAATGAGCCAGTTGTATCTGCTAGCCTTAAATTGCCCAATGGCTCTTCTCTGACAGCACACACACACACACACACATACACACACACACACACACACACACACAATTTATTTGAAGGGAGAAGACAGATGTATGGTCCCCCAAGGCCGGTTCAGATCTGTGTCAGCACCAAGACACCAAGACCAAACAGGAATTTGGTATGCAGCTCTGCATAATCACAACCTCTTCTATTTGTCTGCCTGAATTAATGGGCTTCTAGGATTCTTCCGGAAAATAGCAAGTGTGCACCAAAGCATGATTGACTGTCTTCCCCTCTGTTAGTCACCAGGCTGAAATTGTTCCTAATTACTATGAGAGTCAATACAGATCGTTAATCGGGGTGATTTGCTTCTGTGTCGAGAAGTAATTAGTAAAACAGAGTTGCGGTTTGCTTTAATTAGTGGTGACATATTGAGAGGGGGGGATCTTCCTAGGGGGCTAGTATTAGAGATGAACAACTTTTAAATAAATACTTTTGAATAAACCTTTTATAAATGGGAGACACTGAAATTGGTTAACAATGAAAATATGTCTTTTAATTATAATTTTTTTAATCTAAAAAATCTAAATTATCTCAAAATTAAAATAAAAAAATGTTTGAAGAAAAAGACTTGAGCATATGTTTTGTTTAAAAAAAATCCTTGGCATTGAAACACATCAGAGAGAAAAACAAAAGGCACATTGTTTTCTTATCCATCAAAAGCAGTTTGGGTTTGATTCAGCCAGTGTCTCAAAAAAGCATCAGTCTCTTTCTTGTGTCTTTGACTCCAAAGAACTCAGTTGATACTCTACTCCTGTAAAGTTTGTTTCTGAAGAACAGGAAATCAATGGCCTGCACTCCCCAGTCAACACGGCTTACATTGTTTTAGAATCATTGTGTTGTTTTTGTGGGGTTTTTTGGAGGGGTTCTTGAACACGTTGTTCTGTTCTTGAATACTCTGTCTGGTGACTGCAAGCTGAATGAAGTAGGTGCAGTCACAGAGTATAAATTGCCCTATTAGTGCAAACTTCTTTAATATGCATATTTAATAATACATTAATAAGATTGAGATTAACTTAAGTAAGTAGAATTTTATTGCAGATTTAATTTCGTTTGGTTTTATTTAAAATAATCTTTAGGGGTGCAAATAATTTTGACAGCTATGTTTTTCAGAAAAAATAGTATTACTCAATTAAAAGAGAAGAAAGATTTGAATAATTGTATTTGAATAAAAGTATAGTTTTCCCATATGTTTGAGAATAAAATATAGTGCCTTGTCTGTGTTGTTTTATACAGTCTTTTTTCCAATAATTCTGGACCTGACTGTATGCAGATATATACAAAATAAAGGAAACACCAACATAAAGTGTCTTAATAGGGAGGTTGAAATCTGGTAATTGGGATGGCCATGGCATATGGTTTACTTTAAATTACATTACATTTACATTTGAGGCTTTAGCAGACGCTCTTATCCAGAGCGACTTACACTGTTTGCATTTCTTTACATACAACCTATTTATACAGCTGGATATTTTACTGAAGCAATTCAGGTTAAGTAGCACTTCTCAAGGGTACAACAGCAGTGCCCCACCTGGGAATTGAACCAGCAACCTCTGCGTTACAAGTCCAGTTCCCTATTTTGCATAATCGTTGAGCTCAAGCTATGTTTGAAAAAAAAAAAGTAATACCTCAATTTTTATTATGCAACATTTTAAGGACAAATTGTGATTGAATACAGGGGGTTCAAGGATGTGTGCAATATTATTGCATGCATGTAGCATATCATGAATTTAAAGTCTATATGTTGTGGTCTGTATTTTGTTGGTATAAAAACATACCCTCAGTGCAGAACTAGAACATACACCAGCAAACATATCCAATTGCCAGGGGTAGGCACAGACTGGCTTGTCTTACAAAACGGGTGTGGTCACCCGACTGCTTCCTTTCTACTCTCAAATTTGCCAGCTGAACTGCCACAGCTACAGTGCCTGAGGTCTGTGCAGCTGAGGCAGCTGAAACCCTCTCTTTGTGGGTGGGACTCTTTGCCACATTTGTTAGCTGCCACGGTCCCAGATCACTGCTCCACAAAGGAAATCACTGCATCACGAATTAGTGCATTAGCTGGGTACACCACCAGTGACATCTCCATTTAGTGGTAATCACTTTAATAAGTCCTAGATTTTTTATCACTGTCTTTAATCCAAGTCAAGCTTGGGAAAAAAATATATGATACTTTATGCGTATAGTATTTACAGTTCCACAAGGCTACTTTTTTGTTTGTTGCTTTTATGGTTTCAATCATCGTTTGTCCCAAACTTGACAATGAAATGGACATGTAAGCCCGGTTCCAGAACAAAATCACTAAAGGTGCATCTGAAATTAGTGGGGGTACACCAGTAGCTAGCTGCTAAAATCATTTGAAAATCATTTGAAAAGATGCTCTTGTATTGACATGGAAGTCAAAGTTAAGGATAAATGTTGCTTTATTACAGGCCCGAGTGTTCTGGTCAGGTGTTCTCAGTCTGTGTGGTCTGGGACTGGCTGCTGTAGTTGCGCTGTAAAAATGAAAGGCACAGCTACAAACTCCATTACAGTAATGCCATGGGGCATTTGTTCAGGTCATGCACATCACTGCTTCCCCTACAGCCCTACTGTCACTGGCTGATTGTACAAAAAAACTGACAGGTTTAAATGAAGTAAAATCTCATTGATAACTCCTAGCATCCTTACACAGGGACACAGGGCAGCTGATCCTTCATAGTGTCCTAGTGTATTGTGCCATCTTTAAATGTATCTCCTTCTTCATCTCATTCTTACAGTAGGAGTCTCTTTCCAGCGTGCCTTACAGTGCAAAGGGTCCCTATTTAGTGGTAATGCTTTCTCCACGCTCTGATTATTTCTGTGAAAAGGTCAGCAGAAATCACTGCAAAGCTTATTTCTCATTACTGCAACAGGTGTGACTGACTGTGGCCTCGGGGGGAGAGTTTGCCTGGCACCATGGGGGAGGGGGTTATTGTGGAACCCAGTATGTTAGATTAAATCCCACTGCATAAATAGGTAATATGGTGGAAGGTTTCTGATGAGGTTAGAAACAATGAAAGATGATGCAACGACGCAAAAGATAATAGCGGACGGAGCCATCTCATCCACTGGCTAATGCTAAATAGTGGGTGGAGACACTAATTGGAAAAGATTGTCTGCGATGAGATTTCTCACGGCTCACACACAAACACTGCTTATCTTCAAATTTACCGGCTGATGAACAAATGACACCTTAGTCCTGTAGCACAGAGTTTAGGGAGATCATAATCCTTTATCACCCTCCAAGGTGAAAATTTAATTGAAGAGCCATTGTAGACAGACAGTTCTGCTGCACAAAGCTTTAATTTGTTTGCTTGCAGAAGGCTGAAAACGACGGTTCTTTTAGAGAATCTTTACTTTTTCTTCTTATTGCTCCAGTTCTTCCGTACGCATCTCCTACATTTTTTAAACTAGATGTACCAAACTCCGCTACGATAAACTTCCCAACACCTATTCGTTTGCTTGCATTTCTTTAAGCTATACGACTTATACTTTTAAACTACAAATCTTTTAAAAGCAGTCTCCATTGACTTAATATTGGTGGAATGGCTTGAGCGTGCTCCAGAATTCCAAAGTGGCAGTTAAATAAAGCGTCCTAAGCCTTATACTCACAAGTAAGTTTTACTGAATTTTATCTCTCAATATATCTAGCTGACAAACTACTTTGCTGTCTGAATTTGACAAGTAACACTGCCTACGCTAAGGTTTGCTTCAAACTCGAGTAACTTTAGTTCACAAAATTAGCTAGCGCTAGCTACTTTCTAGCTAAGTTAGCTAGCAAACAAACTTTAGCTAAGCATATTGCTAGCACAAGCCAAGAACTATTAGCTAAGAACTACTAATGTTACTGTCTGAATTGACAAACCAGCTCAACTGCAATAATTTGTTGCCCTCAGAATTAAAGTTTTTCCCAATTGTTTACACACAAAAAGTGGTACCATGGACCCAATTATCAAAATGTAAAGCCCATGTATAAATTAAAAAAACACTTTCTGCAAAACTATAAGCACATTTATCTTGTTTTCACACAAATTGCATTATCAAAATAACGTTTTGCAAAACCCTAAACACAATTCTCCTAATTAAGCACACATTTCTGCTCATTTGTTTTGAAGCAAATTATGATTTCATGTGTAAATGATCAATACCCCTACCTTCTTACTGTATTGTAAATAGACATGTAAAAATGTCATATATAACATTTCCATGTGTAAAACTGTGAAACACTACAGTATTTCCCAAATTGTGATGAACAGAGATGTTTTTATTTAATTTATTTCCGCAATCCCCATGAGTGCACTGCACTGGAGAAGGCATGTGGGGATATAGATCCCAAGTCATTCCAGGGGTGGAGACGCCATGCCCAGCGATATTTTCCCCACTGCCTGGCCAGGGAGCTAACATTATCTTGAGTGCTAACGTTACCTAGATTAGCTATTACAAAATATTGTGACATAGCTGGAGATAGCTAGCAGATTCCTTCCTAATATTAAGCAAATACATTTAGAAATTTGTCTTAGAGACATGTATGATTCTTGGCATATGGGATGACCGATTTTGCTGCTTTGGACACTATATGTTTTTATTGAAGTTTGAATCTGGGAGAACATAGAAGCTTTTTTCAGTTAATCTGGTTAGTAATGGTGAGCAGTTGCTTCCTTAGCTCATAGTTATAACGTTGCAATGGCAAGTGATTTGCTTGCTATCTCATAACATAGCAGTGGCATGCAAATTTGTGCTCAGTGTTTAAAGGGGCCACTCTAAATATTAAACACTACTGCTGGCTATGGTACCTTAAAGTCCCAAATTACAGTTTAATTGTTTTTTGAAGGACTGCGATGTAAATACTTTTTTATCAAGAAAATGTTGCATTTATTGGCTTACTCATGCATCTTCATACTATTCTCATCTTGGTTTGTTCTGTCCATCACAGAAATCCTTATTAGTTTTAGTTCAACATTGTATCCAATATGTAAATTATTTGTCTTGAACTGTATGCTGTCATAGAAAACCTGTCTTGCTCCCGCATTCCTGTTAGATTACTAAAGTGAGCTGTGCTGCCTTGCTTATAAATGTAATTAAATTCTCAATTGTAATTCACCAACACTCCACCAGAGGGCAATAGCATCATGATATCATGTAGAGCAAATCATAATAATAATAATTTTAATTTTATGTACACATGGCTCTAAAAACCTAACAACTATATATGTAAAGCTGACTGTATAGGTATAATGCAATGTACGGGGTTAATGGCACTAGTGCTGTACAGATGCTGTTGTGCTGTACAGGTATAATGATGGTTTACTTTTATTTTTCACAAATGTTCAAACATTTAGTATACCTTGATTATTATTGCTACTACTGCTACTGCTACCACAACTTTCAGTTATATTACTAAAGTGCTTACTATACTTGCTGGAAGTAGTGACATACTATTTAAAATATACCACTTTAGCCTTCAGCAAGTAAACAGTTTCTTCTGGAACTCTATATCTAGTTATTATTATTATTATTATTATTTTATGTATATGTTATATATATATATATATATATATATATATATATACGTATATAATAGATATTTTTATAGGCAGCATAGAATGATCTGAGAAGCATACACGTGTGCACATTTATGTGTGTGGTATGTGTCTGTGTTTTGGGAATTCATGCTTGAGTACTGAACAAAACAACTTGAGTATTGTTATGTTTAGCAGCCAGCAGCCATGCCAACCTGTTCCCTTCTCATGTCAAACTGTTGAACCGAAACAGGTGTGGGCTTGGTTAATACTTGTGTGGGAGACATCCTGGGAAAAGTTCCTACTGGAAGATGTGTTGGTGTGCCAGTAGTGGCCATTGTTTGCTTTGAACCAAATAGAAGTTCAATGGCCCAGCAAAGTGATGGGGACACAGTGCTGTAGAAGGTGCTATCCTTCGGATGAGACATTAAACTGAGGTCTTGTCTCACTGTGGTGAGGTCTTAATTGACCTACCTGGTTAACTAAAGGTCAAATAAAATAAATTTAGCACTAATATTTAGAGTTACTTCATTAGTTAATATGCTGTCCTCACATCAATCCAGACAGAACAGAGCCCTTGTTCAGGAAGGTGTTTGATGGGGCGTGTAACAAAAACATTATTTTATAGTTATCACAGGGAAACTAATGGCTTTCCACATTATACAATTTGTGGCAAAGGGAATGTTAGTCCACTGTTAGATGTTGAGAGATAAGGATAGGTATACTACCAGTCAAAAGTTTTAGAACACCCCCATTTTAAAGTTTTTACTAAAATTTAAGCAGTTAAAGTCCAGTGAATAACCTGAAATGGTACAAAGGTAAGCAGTAAACTGCCAGAGGTAAAAAAAAAAAAAAAAAAAAGTTTAGGTTACCAAAAACTGAAAAATAATGTACATTTTTTTGGCAGTGAGTAGTTTCCTAAACCATCAAAAGGCACTCACTGACAGGAAGAGGTCTGGCAGACCCAAAGCCACAACAAAATCAGAAGACAAGTTTCTGAGAGTCAACAGCTTGCGTGATAGGCGACTCACAGGACAACAGCTTCAAGCACAGGTTAACACTTGTCGAAGTAAGGAAGTCTCAGTTTCACCTGTGAAGAGAAGACTTCGAGCTGCAGGTTTGACAGGTTGAGTGGCAGTAAGAAAGCCATTGCCAAGATGGCAAAATAAGAAAAATAGGCTTACCTGGACCATGAAGCACCGCCAGTGGACTACTGAAGACTGGAAGAGGGTCTTATGGACCGATTAATAAAAAATTGAAATCTTGACATTTTGAAAGGTTTTTGTACGCCGTCGAATAGGCGAAAGGATGGTTCCTCAGTGTGTGACACCAACTGTCAAACATGGAAGAGGAAGCATGATGGTCTGGGGCTCTTTTGCTTGATCCAGAGTCAGCAACTTGTACAGAGTGACTGTTAACCCATGTTAACCCATTACTTGTTCCCAGAAAAGGGCCTTTTTTATAACTCTGAAATTTACATTATTTTTCAGTTTTTGGTAACCTAAACTTTTTTTTTTTTTACCTCTGGCAGTTTATTGTTTACCTTTGTACCATTTCAGGTTATCCACTGAACTTGAACTGCTTACATTTCAGTAAAAACTGAAAAATGGGGGTGTTCTAAAACTTTTGACCATGTGTATATGCTCCTCCCACTCAGCAACACCCATCTCAGCATGCTCACAGACACAGAATGTCAACCCTGCATACAGACATCAGAGTATGCCCACATTGAACCATGGCTGTCACTACTTAGCTACTAGTTGATTAATATAGTCCACCTCTGGTCTCTTCAAAGTGGTATTTGGTGCGACTCCTAGACATAAATGACATTGGACCAAAAGACCTCTTAATAAGCCAGTGATTCTCAAAGAATGGGTATTGTATGAACCGCGTTGTGTTTCTCGGATGTAGTCTTTAATTTGAAAATTGCATTCCATCTAATTGGTAATAAGGAGAACACAAGACCCCCATTGTATGCTGGTTTAAATCAACCTTGTTTCTCTTCATCGTGTAGAAAGGTCTCTTTGTTGGAACCACATGGATCTTCACTGCCCGCCGTTCCGACTGATAGGCAGATTGAACAGTAAATTAAATTCATGCAAGCCTTTTATCCATCATTTTTCATTCCTCTAAAATGATTAAAGCTGATGTAAGTACATAATTAAAACAGAAAACAGACTCGTTAAAAAGCCATTAAAACTATCTCGGCCCCAATGATTCATCCTGGCGGGGACGGAGGGGTAAGTGGAGCGCTCAGAGATGGAATGGTTCCATTTGAGTTCCTTCATTCGGATTACCTCTCTGACCCCCCCCTGCCCCTCCTCCACACCCCCTAAACACCCAAGCAAGGTGTTTCCTTTTTTCACTTTGCAAAAGCAGAATTATTGTGTTTTGGGGGGGAACCAGGATGGGCAGACCTTGGTGTGGTTACTATAGTAATCACTCACACTGGTTTACATACTTCCATGGCCCTGTGAGCTATTAAATGCAAGTGTAACCCCGACACCCAATCCACCCCAGACTATAAATACAGGTTGGTGAGTCCAGCTACCTCATAAAAGGATACTCCATATATCCTTTTATATATACAGTGGGGAAAATAAGTATTTCACCCCCTGCTGATTTTGTGAGTTTGCCCCCTTACAAAGAAAGGAACGGAAATACTTATTTTCCTCAATAAAACACAAATAAATGTTTAAAATTCATATAATGTAATTTTCTGGGATTTTTTTAAATTTTCTGTCTCTCACTGTTAAGATGAACCTACCATGAAAATTATAGACCGTTCCTTTCTTTGTAAGGGGGCAAACTCACAAAATCAGCAGGGGGTGAAATACTTATTTTCCCCACTGTATATATATATATATATATAGGGACTATAGCTATACAGTGCCCCTTTAAAGTCTACACCCCATCTCAAAAGTGTCACCTTTTGTTGTCTTAGAGCCTGAAATTAAAACATATGAAATCAAACTTTCAACACCTTTAATTTATTTTTTTAACTAGAATAGTTTGGATTGATAAGTCTACACCCCTTATCATTAGGGGTGTAACGGTACACAAAAATCACGGTTCGATACGTACCTCGGTTTTGAAGTCACGGTTCAGTATGTTTTCAGTACAGCTTTTCATTCATTATGAACATGTAAACAGTGGCTAATTGGTCATAATTTATTGAACAAAGTAATGCACGATTGTTTCTTCCTTATTTCCTTTTAAAATAAAAACAATGTCCGCCAATACTGCTGCAACTGCACAAATAAAAGTTCTGCATGTGCGTTAGTGGTTAAAACAAGATTGCATTAGTTTGGTTCATAGGGCGTACTGAACCGAAAGTCCTGTACCAAACTGTTCGGTACGAATACATGTATCGTTACACCCCTACTTATCATACCAATTGTAAACTAGCTCAGTGGTAACTAATCACCTTCCAGATCACACACTAAGCTAATTGCCCTCCACCTGTGTTAAATTGTAGTGATTCTGATTACTTCAGAATAAAATCAGCTGTTCCTAGGGGATTCCACTGCTGGGTAGTGCATGTCAGAGTAAAGAATCCACCATGAGCAACAAGCAGCGTTCAAAAAAACTCCGGGATAAAGTTGTGGAAAGGCACATTTCAGGAAATGGGTATAGAAAGGTTTCAAAGCCCTTAAATATCCCTTGGAGCACGATAAAGACCATAATTAATAAGTGGAAAGTGCATGACACCACTAGGACCTTACCTAGATCAGGCCATCTGTCCAAACTGGATGACCGAGCAAGAAGGAGACTGATCAGAGAGGCCACCAAGAGGCAAACGGCAACTATGAAGGAGATACAGGACTTTATCGCAAAGAGTGGTCAATGTATGTGTCAACAATACAGAAAGCTCTAGAACATTGTGGTCTGTATGGTTAGGGTGGCAAGAAGGAAGCCACTACTAAAAAAGTACACATTCAGCCATGTTTGAGGTATGTGTAGAAATACGTTTATGCGCCTTGAATTATGCAGCGACCATAGTCCTATTCTCCTACAGCCACACCCCCCTGCGTAGATTTGGACGTGGATGCGGAAGTAACGGGACAATTGCCTCGTTTTACAGTAGAGTATATAGCTCCAGTAAAACTCTTCGTAGCCAAGCTTGTTTCCAGGTTTCTCTATGCCGTGGCGTTTCTTGTATGTAGCTGTTCATTACTGAGAGGACATGCTGGATTCTTTATTGTTTGTTTACTTGCTTCAATATGTATGCTCTGGTTGTATTTTAATACGTGGACGGTCGGAATAGGTGTGTTCCGAGCCTTCAATGGTGTTTCCACCTTGCCTCCGGGCTAAAACTCTTCTCTGTTTCCACTACGGAAGGGTTGCACTAGGGTATCCAATGCTGAATGAATTGTTGCTACTGATGATGTAGTACTGCAACAAAAGTAAGGCCAAACTAATCCTTTGTGGAAGCCCCAGCTCCTTAAAATGCGTTATTTCCGACGTCATGGCGAAATTTTATTTTGAATGACTTGCATATTGAATGTACATTAGTTAAAGAACTGATTGTCTTTTTAAACCAGTGTAAACATTGTTATAAAAAGATGTACTGTGAATGACTTAATGAATAATGAATTTATAACATGTTTAATAATTTGTGATTGTCTGTCTTTTAAGGACATTTTTGTTTTGCCTTTTCTTAAGATTATATTTGAATAACATTGTTTTGCTTTCTCTTAAACTGTTATTTGAATAACATTAGCCTTGCCTTTGTCTAAGATTTTAATTGAACGAAATCCGTTTTGCCTTAGTCGCTGATTTTTAGGGTTTGCTGTCAGGACCAGAGTAGCCACAGCTGTTGTGAACGTTAGGCTTCTCTGGCTTTAGACTAAGTACGTGTCACACGCCACGTGACAATCCCTGGACTGGAGCAGAGCAGCCGATGGTAAGAGTGGGGTTTGCCGGTCTACGGACCAGATCTTTATTTTTCTCTCTCCCCCAGATGTAGCAGAGTGAAACAGCGGAAGAGCAGGTTAAATAAAACAAACACAAACACATACTCGTCTTCACCCTAAAAGTCTTCACCCTACTCGACGTGAAGCTTTTGGGCAAAAACAATTAACTAAAATAAACAAAACTACATGAAAGCCCGCCTCCTCCGAGGGGGGAATCCCCTTTCGGGGAACACACAACTAACAGACAGTCAGCGGCTTTCCACACCGCTTCCATGCATCCACATTTAACACACATCAACATTTAACGGAACAGGGTAGAATTCTATGCACTGTCCCAACACACTCAACACACATCTCAACAGTCCACCGCACCTCTTCAGTCCGGAGTTCCACTATAACCTCATCAGGCACACACATATTCAGTGACTTTTCAAGTGCTTCCCAAACCCATGAACACAGAGACACTCAAACTTTTCAGTTCTCTTTTAACACAAACACACAGAGACCACGCTACTCATCACAGTGGGAGTTCTCTGGCAACCAGCCCTGAGACACTCTCAACTATTTCAGTGAGAGTTTTTGGGGCATTGTCCAGAAACACTCCACTGCCCTAGTGTGCATTCTCTTAACACAAACACACAGAAAGAGAGAGGCAGACACTATTTCCATGCACCCTCTCTCTCTCTTTCCCAGACACACAGGAAGCACTCTACTCAGTTACTCTAGACAAACGCACACAGAACTCCACAGACTCCACAGACTCCACGTCCTCCAACACGGAAACCCCCTTGCGGGGAAGACCCCACGCACGGTACGTCACTCACATTAAACTAACACTCCACACTACATAATACGATACGATATGCACGCACACGTGACCAACGTGACCAACAAGACCAGACTCAATTCATACACATGAATGACAAGACTAACAACTTTACAATACGCACACACATGAATGACATGACAAGACTAACTGACCCCTCACTCGCCCCACCTGCTCTTAAATAGGCTTACTTTCTGCCTGGCTCAGGTGGGACTCGTGAGGCAATCACCTGTCTATCATTCATACACCTAATCACAAAACACCAAACAATTGACAAACCACACCCACTCACATTCTCACACACAAACAGGTAAGTGAATAATCACTTACCCTCCACACCAATCAACACCAATTAAATAATAATTAAATCAATTATGACCTTTGGAACAACCTTCCGGGCAACAGTTCACACTCTCACACCGTGCGAGAGTGCCAAACCTGACCCCGGAAAGTCTCACTGTGTAATACCACCAGGGCAGTCACAGCTAGCTTGCCAGATGTTACTAGCCAGACATTTTAGCAAGCTATGTAATGTATACATGCAATGTTCGCTAACATTAGCTAATGAGCTAGCACCACTATTAAGTTGTTCTAGCTCCTCAGCTATGTTACAAGTCCCACAGATTCTGATAGGAACCTGGGTTTATGCATCATTAGGTAACTATCCTAGCTAGGCAAGTTAGCTTGCTATGACAATGTACTGCACTTTGCTAGTTTACATGCTTGTTATGTTAGGTAATTAATGTTAGTTAGCTAGATAACATTAGCACTGTTAACATACATCTTTTATAACATACCCTTCATTGCTAACATTACTTTGAGCTAATCTTGACTAAAGCTAATAGGCTTTTTGCTATGGAAGGATGTGACTGGAATACATTTTCGACACAGTTTTACAAATCTCTATCTATATATCTAATATTGCCATCTACTGAGCAAGTAACAAATGCTTTCATCTTTCCAGAACCTGGGAAAATGAGGAACTATATTTCTTGGCGGATTTACACATGCCAAAATATAATCATTTTTACATAGTGGTTTGAATTTTTAATACTTTTGCTTTTTATTAAGTTGTGTGGCAAGTAGCTGTGGTATAAGCGGAATAAACCACTCCAAGCCATGTATAGGCACTATATGCTGCAGCACCACCCCAGGCATATATATCCTGAGAACACATGGCTTGGAGTGGTTTATTCCTTACAGATACAGTATATATATATATATAGAGAATACTACCTGCATTTATGTTAAGTAAAACTTATGTTAAATCTAACCGCTGGCAAGCGTTCCACTCCTTTCAAGCATTCTTCTTCTGCCCTACCCATTTCCACCCAGAGTGCAGTACTATGTGTGTTCAACTACAAGAGTGAGGTCTTGTTGTAATACCAGACTACACCACCTTGGAAGTGTTACCCAAATAAATAACCTTAGGTTTATCACCTTAAAAAGACAAGAGGGTTTTCCCCAACACATAGGTAAGTATGCAATTTAAAGACAGAGGCGTGAAATTCTGCTCAATGGATAATTTTATTTAAAATGTCAAGTAAAGCACCAAGCTAGAGATGGAGGGAAAGTTAAAACAGCAAGTTTATTAATAATAGCCAAAGATCGTCGGGATTATCCCGGTATCCTTGTCCTCCTTTGGCAGAACTGTCCTTCCCATTCAGCCACAATTCCACATGAATCACCTCAACAAACAACGCTTTAGCAATTAGCCAGTAACTATTATGTTTTATTAGCTGTTAATATATAAACAATTAAGAGGGAATTACCACATTTGACCCTGAAGGCACAGCACAAGGCTGGCAGAGAGTCCAGTTGATTAATGGTAGGCATTTCTATTGGGCCATTCTGTTGATTAAGTACAGTTGAGCAGCTGTTAAATTCTCCAGGACAGTGATGACTTTCTCTGGAACCCAGTCACAGCAATGTGGATGTTGAATATAAACACACTGTGCAAACCATGTACTGATATACTTTTTCTGAAATGTGTTAGAGAAAATACCTATTTTGTGTCAACGCTGTAAATAATTGTTTCATAGTGGAGAAAAAATATAAATGTGTAACAAAATTGTGATAGCTACTGAATTGTGGCTCTTGACCAGTTTCACTGTTTGTGGAGATGCAAGTCTTGTCTTCATCAAAATGTATTGTTTTATTTCAACTCATCTATGCAGTACATACGGTGGAAAAAATATTCAGGCTTTTATAATAGCTTGTACAATGTTTTTCTTCAGGGGTCTTCAAGTGTGTTGACCTTCAGAATAATTCCAATATTAACCAGCACACTGCTGGGTCCATCTTAACAGTTGAATTGACACTCTGGGTCTTGGAAACTTTTAAAACAATGGGCCACATGTTATGTTACATGCATATTCATGAGGCTGTTATGAACATAAATAACACCTTCATCACCATAGCATAATATTTATAAATCATTCATAAGCATGAGAGGGCTGACCTTATATCAAACAACACCTTGCATCATGTCACATTTTTGGAATGTAATTTGCATAACATATGTGATGTCATCCTTCATAAACCATTGCATTTTCTCGAGTCTTGTTTCAAAGAGATTTAATGACATATTAATGAAGGCGTTATACATGCTTTTATGAAGGCTTTAGGGGACAAAAACACTTGTCAAACAAACACATTTTTCACACAGGAACAATGGCTGATTTAGCCATACTTTTAGGTGTAGCATAACAGATGGACCATTGGAAGAAAAACAGACCTCCTGAATGTTTCAGAAGACTGCAAAACTGCTGTAGCAAAGGTTTAATATTGAAACCTTTCTTAGATTGAACTGCTTCCCCTTTCTATTCTCTTGATTACTGGTAACATGTTATTTTGCAACTGTAATGGTTATTATCTTTTCAAACCTGCAACACAAGGTCATTAAACAAAGGGCAGGGATGATTTCTCACTCTCACTTTAGGCTTTGAAAGGAGAACAGGTTATATTGTTTGTAAATAAAATAAGTGAATCTGGGGAACATCATCAAACATATTTCACTCAAATCATTTTGTTTTAGAGAAGCAATGTGATTAAATCCAGGTCTGAAAAAGAGAAACAGTAGCCTGAATTCAATCAAAATGTACATTTTTACTTTGACTTCGAAATACATTTGAGTGCTTCATAGGTAAGAACAAGGTAAGAAATATTGCTTGAATATTGATTGAATCCTTGCCAAGGTATGACAATTACACCGTTGATTTAGAGGTACTTCCAGTTAGATTGGGATGGCAGGTATGCCATCCGCCAAGTTGTGTGTAAATGGAGCATACCCCATACCTATAAAGCACAGAGTTTTTAGGACACTTTTTAGGATCTCACACAGAATTAACTACAATTTCCACAGACTCTCAGACCTTACAAACATTAATGTCTGTACCCTCTGACCACATGTAAACCGACAGAATTCATAACTTCACACAGCCACACAATAAATATACAAACTTGGCTAATTTTGTGTTTCCTCCTTATCTCCTTCTTCCCCTTCATCTTCTGCTTCTTTCTTAATTTTCCCCATTAATTATCCCCATTGGTCAATACCAAAACCAAAAATATCATCTGTTCAGATATATTTAAACCAACAACAACATCCCTTCATAGGGAAATTGCAGGCCATGCAGCAGGTGACATCATTATTTTAGACATATAAGGATGTGCACGTGACATGTGCACATTCTCAATAACATAAATATATAATTGCTTTGGTATTACTCAATAAGTAAATAAATACAGTAAGTCTGTATTCAATGCAAAGATAATAAGAAATTGTGTTGTTTTATTTGCAAAACAATTGCTATAATTGCTTTGCGTTCAGTTAAGCAAACAACAGTTTCATTTGAGTTTCACAGCAGGATACAATGGGCAGTTTGCTAATGCAGGGTAGAGTAAGTTATGTGTGTGTGTGTGTGCGTGGAAGCACAGGGGGAGCCTAGAGACCATAGGGGAATTGATTGAGTGTTGAGGAACTGAGTGTTTTTCCTTAGTTTTTATGTTTTTTGTCTGTTTCCTGTACAGTTCTTGAGGGAATATATGTCTTTTGAGTTTGGCTTGAAGGATTTGTTTCCTCTCTGCCCAGAGAAATACCCATGCAAGATTTATTGTGTTCTTATTATTAGTATTTATAATAAGGATTTTATGAATCTTTAAGTAGACTCAGGGGTGCTTCATGATGATCCGCTAATCACAAGTTTTGTTCTGTGCCAGACTGACCTTTAATTACAGTAATTATAGCAGTCCAGCCAACTCTGTATTAATGGTATCATTTATATAAGGGACGTACAAGTGAAGACTTCAAGCCATCTTTCTTTAAAAAGTTGATCTAAAAGAAAGAGCCATATTTGTTTTCCTTTGGTCAACACTGAAGTGGACATGTGTTTCTTTTGGGGAGTAAAAAATAAAAGTGCATTGTACTTAGTACTTAGTTGTGTGGATTCATATTTCATTTTGTATTACACAATGGTATATTACCATAATTACTTTGTCTCTTTTGGCTGCTTCTCTCAGCGTACACCCACTCCGTGTCTCCGTAATCATCTGCAACTGAACAAACCCTCATAGTGGGAAGTTGCATCTTGTGCTGTAGTCCTATGGATCAAATATATTTGGGATGGGATGCACCTTCACAACTGTATGGATTGGAATTCCCAAGTAAATGCACAAGCAAAAATGACCTTGGACTCATTTCAAAGGCTGAATTATATACAAGACACCTACCACAACATGATACTATGATACCATGTTAGCATCATAACATGCACAGAGAGAATGAGGTTGTGACTCTGGAGACACAAATGTTTTTCTTTTCTTTTTTTAACCATGAACTTCATAACTAAATTCTGGTCAGTTTCCTGGACAGTGTTCCTTGCACACTCTGGTTATACACTGTTTCGTATTGTCTAACCAAAAGCAGCTGATAATCTCTCTCTTTGTATGTTGCACAGCACTTCTGCTCTTCAGAAAGACATGGACAGTGCTGATTTTAGGCTTCATAAATGGCGGCCCATTTAACTTAAAGATATCACAGCAGAGATGTGTGTGTTCTTCATAGGAGAGAGAGAGTCTTATTAAGCAGTTGGTATGTTAAGGCCTTGAGAAGCTTGATTAGTTATTTCATCTCTTATTGAAGATGGCCAGGCTGCAAGATTACTGTTTTAATTATACTGCAGATGGTGAGAGCTTTTCATTAAAGACCTTGGATGGGGGAAGGGGTAACTGCATGTGTCACCTTGTTTGGATTGTCAACCCAAATGGGAGGTTTATGCATTCTCAGGTCGCTGGCTATGGCAGTGTCTCTTGTTTGTACACAGTGAGGAGAAATTTAGGATTAACTCAATCTGTTCATCCATGCTCACAGAAAGAGGGAGGAAGGGAGGGAGAGGGTGAGAGCAAAGCTTAGCTTGGGTTTTAGGAATTCAAACAAGTGTGCTTAAAATAATATATTAATCAACTGTTGCATCAGTGTGTTGGAATAGTTCATTGTTTTAATTTATTGAACTGTGATGAAAGCTTCCCCGTACACTGCGGCCATTGTGCTTTGGAAGAGCCATTGAGGATTTCTAATTCGTTACTCAAAATTGTATATATATACATAGTATATTGTGGCATCCCAAGGGACAACACAGGAAACTGTCAGGAAACAGGAAACAGGACACTGCCTGCCCACTTAGCTCTTGTGAGCCTCTAGAACCATCAGGACTACAGCTCCCAGCAGCCTGCAGTCCCATACCTGACTGCCAGCTGAAGCAAGTGAAGCAATTGGAACTGGCAGCTGAATGAAATTTGGGGACTAAATAAAAGATGCACCTTTTCCTCAAGCAAATGGCAAAGTACCAGAAACCTATGGTGAGTGAGAAAGATTTAGAGGATTATTATTGGAAAAACCCAGTTGACCAACTGTGATTGTTTTAAAACCCAAAGACAACAAGAGAAGGATTATGGACTATGTGTTTACCCGATTACCCCATCCTTTTTTGTGTTTTGAGTGATTGTTTTGAGTGTAAATCTCAGATAACTGACAGAGTTGCGACCAAGTCACTGTTATGCAAGTCATAAGAAAGTCATGTCTTAACCTTCTTTAAGTAAGTCCCAAGTAATAAAGGGTAAATCTCTTTATTAGTCCCAAGTTACTGTGCTCAGGTCAAGTCATAATTCCCCAATTTCAGGTGTGAAGACTCAATGGTGTGTTTTATATTTAATTTGTAAAATAAATTAAGACTGAAAGCAAAAGGTGTATTCTGGTCTCTTTATTCCATAACCAAACAAAATGTTGGACAAAGCTGTCGACATTAGACCTGGATTCAACCAAAATTGGATCTTTTTCTTCATAAACACGTTTCGGATATTGTATTGTTCACCATCATGAATGAAAATAATTGTGTTTGCTTTGAAAAGAAGGGCAACTTGCATTTATTTAGAAATCAAAGTTAAATATGAATGTTGATTGAATTCAAGTCTTAGTATTAGTGTGAAATTTACCATTTGTTAATTTCTACCTAATCTGTAACAAATCACCATCTATGCATATTATTCCAAATAATGATAGGCTAATGCAGGAGCTCATGTCTTGGGACCAATTAAAATCAGGGGGCGTTCTGGCTTTCCATGCTAGAGTCACCAGTCAGAGAGATCGAGGATGAGCCAGAGCAATGCTGTAAATGCAAAACTCCACTGATTTCATTATGACACTTAATATCCATAACATCCATAGCAAGTTTAGAAATCATCTAAATGACATTGGCACTGTGTTTGTGAAAAAAACTAAAATGAACACTTGCGTCTATCTGTAAATCAATGTGTGGAAGGCATTGGTCTGGATAGGGGAATCCGGGCCATGCAGGGTAGCCAGTGCATACACCTGTATGACATTTCCTAATCATGCCTGTGTGCTTAACACTGCTCTGCTCTCTTCGTAGGCTGGAACCAGGAGCGGAAAGTTAAGAGAGAGAAGTCTAACTAAAAAAACTGAAAATTCTAAAATGTGTAACCTGTGTGTTGAGTTACATTTTTTATTTTGGCCTCTTGTTTTAGTCCGGAACCCGTGAGGGGGAAGGTTTAAGTCCTTTTGTTTATTGTTTACTTGTTAAAATTTAAACCAGCTCTCTCTCCCTGTCCCTCTCTGAGGGATCGATAAATAAAATCTGGTCAAACAGACCGACCACTCCATTTCCTGTGTCCTGCTGTTCTGTTCCACTCTTGGGTTGTGTCACATGGCATGTGACACAATGTTAAGGACAAATGTTAATTGAATCCTTACACTCTGGAAAATATTACAAATTACACTCCCTGTACATTCTATTTATCTCACGATTGAATCAGTGTTGGCTCATAATCTTTAATCCGAATGTTTGACTCTTTACCGGTCATTGCTCTTTAAGTGATTTTCTTGAATTAATTAGTACAACAATACAATCCACTAGCCCAGCTAGTTCTCTTGGTAGAGCTGTGAGCATTATTTCCATTGATAGTCTTAAGAATGATTTCCACTGAATATTTGAGCATATTGAATGGTATACTTTTGTCTCTCAATACCCACAAACCATTCGATATTGAAGACATGAACATCAGATAACATGGATAGAGTGTACAGTTTTTTTAATCTAATTTGTTTGCTAGCCTTCCTTGCGCTGTGCCCCAGAAAGCTAAAGAAAATGCAGCTATAGGAGTTGTCATTGCATTGATTGAAAAACTATAAATACTCTAAAGTGAGAAAAATGTGAAAAAACACTATATATACTGTAAAGTGAAAAAAATAAACATTTAAAACATGGGGAATATTTAAGAGAAAGGGAATTAGCTGCTGATGGGTATAGATTACTCATCTAATTGCCTTGCTTGTCAATTAGACAAAATAAGTGAAAACAGACTGGAAGCAATGATCAGCTTAAAGTAAAGATTTCTATTTTATAGGTTTGCCAACTATCTATGAATTAAATGGTAATTGATACACTTGATGTAGAGAATTATTTCCCCAGAGCGTGGAAGGTTAAACAGCTCTCAAAGCTTGACTTTTCATTAGAATGTTCGACTGACTACTTTAATGATTTCCTTCAACTCTTTTTGCTTGATAACAAAGATAAATAATGAGTGATGACACACTTCTTTATTCTGTCTAGATTGTGAGGGAAAAGCATCAAACATGCTAACAAGCTTTATTCATTTCAGTTACCCCACCCACATGTGTCATTACCCCTGATGACAGAGACCTGGCTGGGGGAGGGGGGTGAGAGATTAGTGTGATGTTTCCTGGGAAATTACTGGAGTGGAGATTTTATTCGGTAATCAATAGAGAGAAAACCATGCCTTTTATTATTTTTTTATACAGGGGTATTTTTCTTAGATGATTTAAAATGAGTGATTTGCTTGTTAAATGGATTGAAAGTGTTTTCCATCTCATTTTCATGTGAATGGATTATTAAGAACAATTGGTGACTCGTAAGCAGAATTCAATTTCAGGTTTTATCAAAAATCACAAAAAATGTCCTGTGTTCAGATCTCTATTACCATACAAAGCTATGTCTCATATTTATGTCACGAGACATTTTGCATAGTAAATGATAATAAAAACTGCAAAAATAAAGTAAACACCTGAGTAAATGAAGGGTTCTGGCATCTCTTGTATGGTGTAGGGTGTTAATAAATGCTAAAAATACAGAGCCATTCTGAGCTATGGTAAAGCATTTCTAGCTTGATGGGAATGGTCTCTTCTAGGATGACAATGCCCCCATCCACAGGGCACATGTGGTCACTGAATGATTTGATGATGGAATTTATCATGGAATAATGGTGTTGCATCCTTCCAGACACTTGTAGAATCTATGGTAAGATGCAATGAAGCTGTTCTGGTGAAGCTGTTCTAGGGCTCAGGGCCGGGTCCCCCCGAGTCAGAGGCCGAGGCAGAGAAGAGAACATGGAGTCAGAAAAAAAGCAGTGCTACAGCCAGTAGCATTATGTGAGAGCAGGGGAGCACAAGCATAGGAAATATACAGATAGCCCGACAGGTGTAAACTATGGCAGCATACCTATTAGGAGAGGGACAGAGAACACCACCATTCACACCCGATCAAGGATAACCAGTCTAACAGTGGTGGTGACACGTTGAGGAGCTGACAGTATGGAAGGTTTCTCACTCCATAAGACACTAGGGCATGGCCTTAACCATTTCACAACAGAGGAGCTCTACAAGAGAAAGCTCTACCACCAGCTGTGCTTTTAAAAATTCTAGGGAGTAAAAATGGCTGGCTTCTTTTGAACAAAGCAGTCGTGTTGGCTTATAAGGAGCAATCATTTCAGTTAGATATTTAGGTGCAAGTCCATGCACTGCTTTAAATGTTAGCAGCAGTAATTTATAATCAGCCCACTATTTAACAGGAAGCGAATGTAGTGATCCTAACACAGCAGTAATGTGCTCATATTTCTTACATCTTGTCAAAATACATGCCGCTGTATTCTGTACTAGTTGAAGACTCTTAAGAGAGCTACTAGAGCAGCCAAATAGTAATGCATTACAATAGTCTAGCCTTGATGTGACAAAAGCATGCATCAAAGTTTTTGTATCCTCTAATGACAGAAAGTGTCTAATTTTAGCTGTTTCTTAGGTGAAAGAAAGCCATTCTGGAAGTGTTTTTAATATGAGCGTCAAATGTAATATCCTGATCAATAATAAAATCAAGGTTCTTGACCGTCAGATTTGATGCAACCAGGCAATCACCTGCATTTAACTGCAGATCCAACTTATTCCTTAATTTTTTGGGGCCCAAGACCATCATCTCTGTTTTTTCTGAATTCAAAACCAGGAAGTTTACTGCCATCCAATTATTTATATCAGAGATACAAGCCTCTAACTGAGTTGAAGTGTTTCACCTGGTTTCATTGATATGTACAGCTGTGTATCATCTGCATAGGAATGGAAATTCACACCATGTTTATGAATAATATTACCCAGTGGTAGTAAGTATAATGAGAACAGTAATGGTCCCAGCACTGAGCCTTGTGGAATACCATATTTAACCTGAGAGTAGTCAGAGAACTCTTGATCTAATTGCACAAATTGAAACCTGTCTGATAGGTATGATGTAAACCATGAGAGTGCCCATCCACACAAACCAACCAGGTTTTCTAGGCTGTAAAGGAGAATTTGGTGGTCCATAGTGTCAAAAGCAGCACTTATGTGAAGGAGCACTAGAATAGAAACACAACCAGAATCCGATGCTAACAGTAAGTCATTCACAACTTTAACAAGTGCCGTCTCAGTGCTATGGTTTGGTCTAAAACCTGATTGTAGTGTTTCATACAGATTATTTGTTTTTAGGAAATCAGTTAATTAAGGTTAAGCAGTTAACAAAAAGTGAAGATTTGAAATAGGCCTATAGATCTTCAAATTATCAGGATCAAGATTTGGTTTCTTGGTAGGGTAGGGTGGAAAGAAAGAAGCCACAAGTCCACATTCAGTCCCATTTGGGGTATGAAAATAAAACACTAAAGATTCTGAAGCCATGTGGCAAACAGTGTTGTGGTCAAATGAAACCAAGAATGAAATGGGCCTAAATGCAAAATATTACTGTAACGAGGTGGTGTTGTACCATTTTAATTATGTAGGCACATTATGTAGTGCACATTCTAATATAGTAATATTATGCAACCTATGGATATAACTGACGTGTGTACAACGAGCTGGTGATGACGTTACCCTAATGTGCTGTGCATTACATTGATTGTTTACATTTGATTGGTCGTTTCCCTTGTTCCATGTCCCGGACGAGTGGTGGTGCCGATGCTCAGCTGTTCTCAATCAGGCTAATTGTAATGGAGGCAGCGGATGTACCTCTGGCGACTTTTAAAAAGGAAGCGCTACAGTCAAGTGGAGATCTCTACAGGGCGAGTAAGCTGGAAACTGCAGAACCACCGCGTTGGGTTTGGTATCGTATAGGGCAGGGGTCTTCAACTCCAGGCCTCGAGGTCCGCAGGGTCTGCAGGTTTTTGCTCCAACCACGCACTGCACCACCTGATTTCACTAATTAGCTCACTTCCTGGACCAAGGAGGTAAAGTAATTATTCGAAATCAGGTGGTGCAGTATGTGGTTGGAGCAAATACCTGCAGACACTGCGGACCTCGAGGCCTGGAGTTGAAGACCCCTGGTATAGGGTGTAAAAGCCGGTTCATTGCTGACTGTATGTAAAGTCTGTGTGATATATTAGTGTAACGCTATCGGGTGTGTATAGCGTTATTTGCCGGAGTAGTTCGCCTCGGCTTTGGCTATTTTAGCTATTGTATGGTATCGTAGTTTCCGGTCTTGTCGCGCTGTTTAGATACCGTGCACCTGCATTTATATTTTAAATTGGGATCCCTGTTTTGATATTGTCATTGTAACAGAGGTTGTTTTACTGTGTATTTTATTATCCTGCTACGAAACCGTATTTGATGTGTTTTAAACTTTGTTGTTTTCATTCCTTTGGGGAGGGCTCGGCTGTGCTTGATAGGACTACACTTTTAGCTGTTTTAAGTACCCTTTATACGTGCGGGGTTGCACACCCGTTTACTGTGGGGATTACAGTGTGTATTTGCCTAAACTCTTAATTGCTGTGTGGGATTTAACGTGTGTATTTGCCCAGCTCTTCTGCATTGTTGTATAAGATTTATAGTGTGCATGTACCCCACTCTTCTGATTTGCTGTGTGGGTTGATGGTGTGCAGCTACCTAGCTCTTCTGGTGTGCTGGGCCGTTCTAGTGGCAGCCCTTACGGAACAGCCCGGGTCGTTCCCCACTCTGTTAGTGGTGGTTACCATTGTTTAAATAAATTATATTCTTACCTACTTCTGTGTTGTCATATGTTCACTGGTCACTGAGGTACTTCCCCAATTACATTTAAAGGTCTCTCACCTAACAGAGTGGCGTAGTCAACTACATTAAAAGTAGTAGTTTAGCCAGGTTACATTACATTTGGGGGAAAACCCAATATATCACATCACCCAAAGAACACCATTCCCACTGTAAAGCATGGTGGTGGCAGCATTCTGTTATAGGGGTGTTTCTCATCATCAGGAACTGGGGCACTTGTCAGGATAGAAGGGAAAATGGATGAAGCAAAATACAGAAAAATTATTGAGAAAAACCTGCTGCCCTCTGCAAGAAAGTTGAAATTGGGAAGGAGGTTCACCTGTCAGCTTGACAACGACCCAAAGCCCACAACTGAAGCAACAGTGGAGTGGGTAAAAAGCAAAAAGGTGAATATCCTTGAGTGGCCTAGTCAGCCCTTTATGTTTTAATTTTGGGCTGTAAGACAACAAAAGGTGACATTTTTGAGACAGGGTGTAGACTTTAAAGGGGCATATGTACTGTGTATATATATATCATATTAATATCTAAAAGGGTTATGCTGTATTACTTTTCAGAGTTTTACTTTTTTAGCAACATTACAACCAACAGCCATATGAGAACATTTGTCATGTGTATATTACAATTTGCATAAATGCATACAATTTATGAATAACTAACAATCCATAATTTCTGAATATACTGTAGATTATTAACATAAAAAGGAAAAATCCAATAAAGCATCCACATTTTCTGCAGTTTTATATTACACTAAAATCTTTGTTCAGCAAACTAAAAAAGGTTAAAATACAATGTCAAACTCTTTGATGGGATAATCCATCATCTGTCCTAAATCTAGCCCCATAAATGCATTCAAATTAATAAGAACACTTCCTTTTCTTGTCAGTTTCCCAATCAGCTTTCTCTGCTTTATGGAAGTCCCATGTTTCTGCCTCCATTTGTGTGTCAGTACACACATTAGCCATAGAAAGGAATTTACTCCATGGGAATCCCTGGAAACCTCAGTCTGCTAACGTCATAGAGGTCACCTTTACTCCCCATCAAACCCAGTCATTAAACCAATCACCTGCATCTTTTAATGCTGGTGTCTCTCAAACTGCCTCGTTAATAGTAAAATGGTTTATTTCATGTGCAAATAGAAGCAGTATATAAATAAATGGAGAAGCGGCTGTCTGGGAGCAGAGAATGAACATCTGTCACTGAAACAAAAAGCTTGAACAGAAACCAAAGCCTGGTAAGGGATTCAATCAGTATTTGTCCTTAACATTGACTTATAAATAAAATATAGTTTTTTACTTCACAAACACTGACCTTAACTCGCCACACTGTGCTTGCGAAGAAAGAAAGCAAGGCTTGCATTTATTTTTGAGTTGAGTTAAGGACAAATGTTGACTGAAATTACTACCTAGTTTCATTGCTTATTCTGATTTGGGTTATATAGTCATTTATTTAGACCGGTGATTCTGACCAATATTGATGAGTTACTATCCTGCCCGTGTTGTAGAGGTCAAAGGTCACCCTTCCAAACTGTGGAAGTTGAGGTAACATTATTAACCATTCACCCTTTGCATATTTACTTAGATATTTTCAACCTGGTCATATGGATTATATGGAAAGACTTTGCCCTTTGTTCGTCCATGCTCCCAGAAATGTCCAAACTGAATGTAATACTAGTGTGCCTCCAACAACAACAAAAACCATTAAACTATGCCATTTTGCGTCAGGGCAGAAAAGTGTCATTACACCCATTAAAAAAGAATGAAATTAAATCAGCTGTTCTTTTTCAAGCAATTAAACATGTTTTGATTCGGGCTGCTGGGTGGCTTATCCTGTCATGGCACTGTTCTAGTGTGTGGATGAGCCCCTCAGTCTGGCATCAAATCCAGACCGTGCCAGTGTCGACTGTGTTGGTGAAGAACACTTTTCAAAGTTAAGGACAAATGTTGATCGAATCCACTCATACAATCTTTTTTTTTAACTCTAATGGACTTTTCTCATTTCTAATTTTTTTTACAGATTGCAGTAAAAGTGAACCTCTTTCTTTTACCAGAAAAAAGTGGTATTCCTATCTTTAAGAATAATTAGAAAATATATGATGTATGTATATATGGATATGACAAATAATTATGTACAGAACACAAATTGTTTCCATCTGGGCTCCAGGAGTTAAGTACTCTAAATTTTAACATGCAACCTTAAGGTTACCAACTCCACACTGCCCATCACATCAGATACACAGCCATCCTTGACTGCCTGGACAGATATATTTGAGATGAGTCTTCAAATGAGTCTCACACACTGCTGTCTGCTACACTGAAATTATGATATTTTGTATTTACAGTATGTATTCATGAATTATACCTTTTATTATTAAAAGGCAAGTATACATGCTTTACCCACAGAACATTTTATTTGCGAGCTACTTCTGTGAAAGTTAAAGCAATTATTCGCTAATAAAATGGATTTCATTGTTATTTTCTTGTCACCTGCCAATATTAAATTGGATGGGTGTATCTTTTTTGATTTGCACTCAAGACATTATTTAAAATATATTTGTTTATCAATGGAATTGCTAATAATAGAGTCATGTCCTTCTTGTCAATTATTTATTCTATTGCAGATTGTTAAATAGGATATGTGTGTTGTCTAAAAAGTATCAATGTCTCACAACTTTGTCTAAATAACAACAACAAATTTAAAGATTTCTTAAGATGTAATAATTGTTTATTAAAGCTTTATGATTAAGATTTATATTAAAATACAAGAGATTTTGTTTACTTACCATGGCTATGGATATGGAATATGATGAAATAATGCAACTTTGCACTTAAAACTGCTCTGAAATCTGGCTTTTAAAGGTTTACAGAATAAGTAAGTCTTACATTACCTAGCTCCAGAAAGCAATGCAAAAATCTTACTAATTTGAAGTCAAATCAAAAAAATCTAGTTCAAATCATAGTTCAAATCAAATCAATCATGTAACTTTAAAGTTAACTTTTGTGATACAATGTACAGTGTCTTTTAACTCCCCTTTTCCCCTCTCCTCTTTTTTTTTGTATGACTGTGCACTTTGTAATGTATATGCATGTACGCATATCTGCCACAGTTAAGTAATCGTCTATTGTCCCTTAAATAAAATAAAGTTAAATAAGCAAATAAATAAAAATAAAACAATTGCTATATGTACAACCCGAAACACAGAAAGCTTATAAATACAGAGTACAAAGTTATTTTCTTCACAAGAACTAACTTAAGCTGATCAACTGACTAACCTAGCTAACTGCTAACAATGTTATTGATTCACCACGTCACTCAATGTTGTTGGATGATGTGTGTAATGTGGTTGACATAACAATGCTACAGAGGGCTGCTGGTCGCTGCCATTTTGACTAAATAATGGCTTTAAACAATGGCATTGTGTGTTGCTATGGCTTACATTTTTCAGCATTGTTGAACTGAAGTGTACCTTGTTAACATACAAGCCCATAACCACAACTTTTCAGAACCTGTTGGACAGACATTGAGGTGAGAAAAACCCTTTGCAAGGATTGGGTAAGGCTTTCAATTGTCCCGCTCTGTTGTCAATAAGAGCAAAAACACATTATTGCGGCTGGTGGAGGGATGAAGGGGTCACATTCTGCTCTTAAAGAAATAGAGGCCAAACAGAGGGCCTACATGGAAAATACCCTGTAGAATTTGACTGCTTTTAGATATCTGCACCAAATCTGTTGCACAGTTGGCATACATTTAGGAGAAGAACTGTGTACAGTAATTAAACCCCTGGCTCATGTGAATTTGCCTAAATAAAAAGTACAGTTAGTATAGAGGACTAGACTAGCTAGACTATTGTAATGCCTTATTATCCGGCTCCTGTAGTAGCTCTCTAAAGAGTCTTCAACTAGTACAGAATACAGCGGCACGTATTTTGACTAGATCCAAGAAGTATGAGCACATTACTCCAGTGTTAGCATCACTACATTGGCTTCCTATTAAATATTGGGCTGATTATAAAGTACTGTTGCTAACTTTTAAAGCAGTGAACGGACTTGCACCCTTATATCTGACCGAAATGATTGCCCCCTATAAGGCGACACGACTGCTTCGTTCACAAAGCCAGCCATCTATTACTCCCTAGAATTTTGAAAAGCACAGCTGGTGGTAGAGCCTTCTCTTTTAGAGCTCCTCTGTTGTGGAACGGTTTACCAAGGCATGTTAGGGATTCGGACACAGTTTCAATTTTTAAGTGTAGATTAAAAACATATCTTTTCAGCCTAGCCTACTGTCAAACATAGTCTAGGTGGAGAGATGGAGAAGGCCATGCCCCCATTTTGTGACAATTCTATTGTGAAAAGCGCTATACAAATAAATTTGATTTGATTTGATTTGATATAGTGTGAAGAGATTTATGATGTTTTAAACATTTTAAAGTATATTATGTTTATATCATGAATATTTGCTCACATATTTAATAGGTTTGAAATGTCCTTACAATGTGCTTGTAAGCGCCATTTCCTAATTTAGTAATTTTGATAATTAATCTATTTGCTTTTGAATGTTGTCATTTTGAGCTCCTGTAAAATGATGTAAAATTGAATTGCTTTGTGATTTGCCTTTATTGGCCCTGCGAGGCCTCTGTGGTTCTGAAAGAGAAACAGCAAAAAAGATTGTTGAAGCTGTTGTATTAGTTGGAATAAAGATGGCGGTGGAGCAATACATTGTTCTTACCGTTCACATCGACGTTGTTATCATAAACAGTGTCATACGTAAGTCGTCTTTTACCGCCTAACCAGCGAAGTGGTTAATTGAAGAGATTTAAAGTTTAAAATATTAGCTAAGAATTAAGAAATCTAAATAAAGTGATTAGCCACTACAGTGCTACTACAAAGCTTTATTTAAGAGTAGTGCAAAACAGGCAAAAATTGCCTTTCTAAATGCGGAGGGACAGGGTTAATTAACTCAGGAACCACACATGTGTGGAAGCACCTGCTTTCAACATACTTCGTATTTCCCTTGTATATGCTTAAAACAATGCTAAGTTCAAGTCATTAGCAGTGCTCATGTTAACAACTGAGAATTAAGAGATAATTGGGTTTATGTTCAATGTTCAGAGTACTAAGGAGGGTGTGGCATTCTGGTCAGAGTTTTGAACCATTTGGCTTTTTTTTTGGTTGCACAATCACAATCATTCCACAATTGTTCCAGATATGCAAAAAAAATGATCTACCATCTGCAGAAATATGCCAGTCATGTACTTCAATTCCCTGTTGTATGTATTCAATTACAACCCCAGTAAATCGAATAAATAAATAGAATAGGTGAAAATAAATGTATAATTTAAAGAATGCAGTGAAAATCTGGCATGATAGATTACCATGCCATGGGCAAACTGTTGCCCTGCAGCGTGTAGCTAATGAATAATTGATCTGAACCATTGATGGAGAACAGCTGTTATCGGTAGACAACTATTGTTTTTTTGTTATTGTTTCACACCTCACTGAACCAGAAGAATATAACTTTTGAACTTTAATTACAGATGGTGGAAGATTTCATCAAATAATTATTAGCTAAATAAATGTCATGCAAAAGAATGTGGGCAATCTGCTGGATAAAAGGAACCATGTATTCATTATTTATGTATGCCACTGCCTCACATCAGGTAAGTTCTATTACATGTTACAATTGAATGACAGTTATATTTATGTTCAAATAAAATCCTAACGCAATATATTTATATATGTCTGGATATACTATGCAAATGAATACTCTGTTGACAATTTCTATGTCTTCATTAGTACATGAATAAATTGTAAAATTATATATATTGTCAAATATACAATATACCTGAAATATACCCATACCAACTAATATATGGAAGCAATGTGTATGTGTGTATCTATATGTTCTCTGCACTTTAACATACATTATTAAATGGTTTGTCTTTATGCTTTTGGTTTGATATTGATAAGTCATAACTTTTTTTTCATTTTAACCCACATCTGTCCAGTGTTTTCATTGGATACCCCTTTAACAGGTATGAAAGGGTTTAATTGAGACCACCAAGATACCAAGATCACTGATTTTTATTTTTATTTCATGGATCCTACCTTCCAATATGTGTTTTCCTATAATGTAAGAACAGCCAGTCAGACTAAGAAGGATCAAGGAATAGATGGGCTTGATGGGCTGAAAGGTCAGTTCTCGTCATTATTTATTCTTACGTTCTTATATCAAAACATATATTTACACAGGGGCCTCCCGGGTGGTCTAGTGGTTACAACGTTCGACGCTGGCCACTGCGACCCAGGTTCGATTCCACCGGCCGTGCCAGAGTGCCACTAGGGGGCGACAATTGGCTGTTTGCCCCAGGGAGGGGGGAGGGAAGCTGACATGAGTCAGCTGTGTACAGGAGTGGCTCTGGGATACCTTAGTTATGGTCGACAACTTGGCAAGTGCTGTCTTGGAGGAAACAATACTTTGCCCATGTCACTGCCGGTCACAGGGCTACAGCAGCAAACTCACAAAGTTGAAGTAAAAAAGGGGGGTGGATTGGCTACTAAAATGGGAGAAAATGGGAGAAAATCTGAAACAAGTTCTTACAAAAAAACCATATTTACACAATTTATTTGATAATTTATTGATGCATTTCCACAGTACTCTACATCATGCATAGCATTCCAACATATTTAAATTAATATCAGCATCATCATTTCCATAATACTAAACTTTAAAATGCTGAGGAAAGATTCCCGCAGCTCAGATTTAAAAAAAGATGGAAATCAGAACAGTCTATATCAGGGATCCACAACTCTGGTCCTGGAATGCCATGGGATCTGCAGCTGCAGGTTTGAGTTTTTACTCAGCACTTAATTGATAAATTACAGCAGTTGATAACACATTTAACTCCCATTGATACAGATTTTAAGGTTAAGACAAAAAACAGCAAAACCTGTAGCTCTTCAGGACCTGGGACCCCTGGTATATGTGGTACAGATTCAACCTTACAATTTGCACATTCTTTCAGTCACATCTTTTTTGCAGTCTTTTTTTAAACACTGTCCTGATATATTATGGAGGGACAGCACAAAATCACAAGACAGAAGTTTCATACAAAAAGGCCCATGTGGGCCATGTATTTACAAGTGATCAAAAATTTGGCACAGAAGAAAACACAGTGTTTGGTGAAGGCAGGCTCCTCCAACTCGGGGAGGGGCAGCAGGGTTCCGTCCATCTCAACCTGAGTCTGAAAAAAGGAACACCACAAAAACATGTTAACAAACGAGTAGGCAAGAAAAGCATTTCTCCGTGCATGCAAGCAGAGACTGTCTTTTGATTAGTGGTTTCAGGTGTGGATCATCAAGTGATTTGCTTGAGCTTTCATTCACACTGCCATTCTCCAGGGTTGATGCTGGTGGCACTGTCCTTGGTCCTGATCCAGGTCGCTGGTCTCTGGGAAAGACAGTGAGGTGAAAGGCTTTGTCATGCAGGTGCACGCTCTGTCCCACACCACTATTATATATATATATATATATGTTTGAAAAGCAATAAAGAGGTCACATTTCAGGTTAGACCTATGGATTTTTTGTATTCCTTCTACAACATGTTAACTAAGTCTGTATAAAACATTCGATTTATAGACCAATGACTCATGAACTAGAGGTTTTCAGTGAGTGGTGTCCCAAAACCTTTCCTAGGTGGCCAAATTGGCCAAATTATTTCTATTCATTTCTGTGACACCGGAAAACACACAAAAACATTTTGATGACAATAAAACTTTCTTTCACCCAAACCATTATGGATTTTGCTTACAAAACAGTTACTAATGTGATGTACACTAACTAAAGTTAAATAGCTAGCTACCTTTCACCTCAGGACTAAAGCTTGTTTGTTAATGCTACTACCTTTATAGCAAACAGGATAAATGTGATTCAGTGTCTTTCTTAACATGTTATTTTCATTAGATTAACTTTAGTTATCTATATAGCTAGCTAACGTTACAAGAAAATATAATCGTTACATCAACCAGCGAGTGCAACCTGAATAGGGAACTAGCTAGCTGACTAGCTAGCTACCATTACTGTTCACACACACAACTTTTGGCGCTAGAATGATCTCAACTCGTTCGGCCTGTAGGCTATCTGTCTCTCCTCAAGTCACACCCATCGTCCCACCCTACTCTCTCTCTCTCTCTCTCTCTTCTTCTTACACACACACTCATACTATTTATTGTATGAGAAAACTGTATTACCTGTCAACTAAAAGTGGTATGGCATTCACCATAATGGCCATACCTATGGCGGTGGCATTGCATTGGCTAGAACTCAATTTCAGCATATATGGAGGGAAGTAGAATACATTATGCCATTGGATCATGGCACATAATCTTATTACTGCTGTTTGGCTAATACTTATTGGAGAATGATTGGAGTGGGCTTATTTTGTAGCAAAGATTTAATATCATGAGGATAGAGGATAACTTCCATATGTGAAACATACTCACACATCTTGTAAACCCAGGAGAATGACATCTTTGCTGTTGTTGGCAATAGGAAAGGCATACTAAACATTGGAACTCTCTCAATTTGGCTTGCTCTTGTGACAAAACAGGTTAACTACTTTTGATTTGTAGACCCTTAGGGTGATAAGGATGCCCACATTATCAATGATCTGTCATATTTTGTGACTTCTAGACTTCACCGAAGGTAAGGAGCAGCTATTCTCCTAGAGTACCCTGCCTTGAATCAGGACAGGTTTTTTTTGCGACATCCCAGTTGACATGAATTGGCCTCCACTGCTGAAAAGACGAAATTCCATCCAATCTGTACATATAACACATGTCCATATTTTCAGTACATTTAACCCTGATATTTAAAGAAGAACGTGCTACTTGATGTAGACGGCCCGCCAGCAGGACTGGTGACAGTTAAGAGGTTAATTGCTTCGGATCTGTTATTCAACGGATTTAAAAATGGTTCCAAATGACAGCTATAGTACTAGGCTATCATAATAATGTGTCACTCATGCTCATGAACGACCTGGTGGTGAAGACTGCACCGTGCAGACAAAATACTCAAAACAGGAAAACTGAGGTCTCACAAATTTCAAGAA
The DNA here is from genome assembly GCA_029706075.1 of Aldrovandia affinis. NCBI lineage: Eukaryota > Metazoa > Chordata > Actinopteri > Notacanthiformes > Halosauridae > Aldrovandia > Aldrovandia affinis. Next base: position 5,826,611 of record JAINUG010000033.1, on the reverse strand, counting down.
AGACAGGTATGCTTTGGCATGCCATGCTCACCGAGCCATGACATGGCAGGACCTTTTTTCTGAGCCATCTGTATAGATATATTTATATATATACATATCCATGTATATTGAGATGGCAGGTATGCCGTCCACTAAGTTACAGGGCATACTCCATGCCAATACAGCACAGAGAGTTTGGCACTTTTCAGGGTTTCCCACAGAAATAAGACAATGGCGACAGACTCTCAGACCATATAAACATAAACTTCTGTACCCTTTAACCTCATGTAAACACACAGAATTCAGATACAACTTCACACAGCCACAGAATAAAGCTGGGGGATTTTGAGTAATATTTTAGGGGGATAAATTCCACACATCTGGGAAGGATGTACAAGATGAAGAAACACAGGGCGAAGCTGCTTGAAAGAGTGCAGGAAAATATGGGAAGCATTGCTCTGAAAACAATGCTTGTTTAGTTTCTGTGAAATATATTGATGAAAGTTTAGTTGTAACTTGGCATTGATATCAATAATTTGGTATAAGGATCGAATTTAGCAATTGCATTTACAGATGCACAGAGAGAATAGGTTTTGTTTATGTGAGTAACAAAACTTTTTTTGTGGAGATATTTAAATTACAAGAATAATTTAATAACACTGACTATTTTAAGGAAATAATTTGCTTTCCACATTTCCCATTTAGTTATGTTAACATGGGCTGCATAGATGATCATCCCCAGCCTAACAAAAACAAAAGAAAACTCTTTGGCTTACAGATATCGCCACAAAAGCCAAATTTCTGGCCTTCTCTCACTTGACATAAATATAAACAATTAACACTCAAACTGGTAATGTTCAGAGTCCAACTTTGTCAGCTTTCTGCATCAAAGCTATAATCACATCAAGATGAATGTGCCTAGTCTAGGTTTTCATTACTTTTAAATCTCTTGCATTTTACTGAAATGATTGATGCACTCTAACTGCCAAATAATGAAGTCAGAGTAGCTAAGGGAGGATGCAGTAGCATAGACAATCAAGGACCAGACTGCAACTTTAATCAGCATGGTTTTTTTTAAAGTGAGTCGGCACCCTGCTTGCCATAAACCTGGATTAAATTAACATTTGACCTTAACTTTAAGTCATAAACAAGTCTTTTTATCTTCACAAAGACGGCCATGCAAGGTCAGCAATCACTGAAATGAATTTTTTTTAAAGCTTTAATTTGACCCAGGGGCTGGCATAGCTGCATTCATTACCACTGATGCAAATAGAAACAAGGCCTATATTCAATCAGCATTTGTCCTTAACTTTGACTCTTTGACTTTTAATGCAAGTGTTCCTTTTTCAAAAAGAAACAAAAAAAACTGTGTTTGCATTTGAAAATAGTAAGACTTACAAATAAATGCAAGTCAGAGTTAAGGACAAATGTTGAATCAATCCAGGCCTCAGAATCCAAGCCAGCTAGGGGCTACAGGAGGGGAGGTCATCATTGACCATGGCTGATAAACTGTTGCCTTGAGTCTGAACGGGTTTTTCTCCAGGAGACATGGCTCACCTTGTGATGGAGGTGTTTTCTAAGATTTTTATGAATAAGCCAGTCCGCCAATGTAACAGGGAGCTGATGCCTTTTTGAAAAAACTGGCCTGCAGATCGGCTTTGGCATTGGGTCTGCACAGCCTTTGTTCACAGCAAACACTTGTACTTGTCTCCACATTTGTTCTCTCGATGGAATATTTTCACGCCAGTCTCTAAATTAAGATATGACAGCATTTTAGTTATGCAGCCCAGACATTGCAATCGCAAGTTATTATTCTCTCCACAGACAAGCACATTTACCAAAGTTTCAATAAAGACGCCTGCTTACGGCTAATTGCAGCATCTAAAGAGATCCCGATGGGGATTCTCTTTAAAACCGGATAATTACCATGTGTCGTTCTAACTTGTTGCTCAGAGATTCAGAATACATTTTTTGTTCCCTCTCCAATATAGAGATTGATAGTTGGGAAAAAAAATGTTTCCCTTGCAGATGCCCTCATCCACGTTAAATTACGTAGCTCATATTTTTTCCAAAGTACATTATCGGTTTATACAGCCGGATGTTTGCTGAAGTGATTCGGGCTAAGTACCTTCCTTTTGGGGCTTTTGGGGTGCAAGGCCATCTCCTTATCCACCACACCATGCTGCAGCAGCCCTCCCCACTAGAGCTGAGCAGGATTCAAGGTGATAAGAATTCCAGTGCAGACATCAGCATTCAGACGTCTGAATGAAAGCTCCACTCAAGAGTATTCAAACACCGGTCTCTCTCTCTCTCTCTCTCTCTCTCTCTCTCTCTCTCTCTCTCTCTCTCTCTCTCTCTCTCTCTCTCTCATCCTTTCCCTCATCTGTCCCCCTCGCACTATGTTTTGAGTTGCATTTCATAAATGAACACATCATCAGAACATTTCCTGTTAATGAAGAAGAGGAGTTAGAATTAACATCGCTGAGGTGAAGCAACATCGCTGAGAAACATCTCTCTCTCCCGCTTTCTCTCTCTCTCTTGCTCTCTCACTCTCTCTTTCCTGCTGCATGAGCACAGGTGATGTTTGTATTGAAGCGGGCCTGGTGCTGCTAAATATTAAGCTCTCAGCCGGGGGTTGGGATACTGCAACAATGAATCTGCTGGTGAAATGCTATCCCTCCTCCTTCCTTCAAAAGGCTTTCAAAAGACCCTCTCCCCCATCCCCAAAAGCAAGAGTCGTTAAGGCCTACAAACGCAGTGGCCTGTTTCTGTGCCTATGTCCCTTGACTTTTTGTGTCGTCATACACCATCGCTCCCCTCACACACTCACACAGATGCACACATACCCGTCATGCCATATTTTATCCATGTGTGACAGCTTGGGATCTGTTGTCAGATCCTTTGGAGCACACAATAGTCTATGCTTGCTGACCAGGCATAGTTCTTGGGAAAGCTGACAGTAGCACTTCCAACCTCCCCTGCATCCTCCCCCTTTTTTCTTGAGTCCTTGAAGGAAAACACATCTAAATTTGCTCACGCATATAATCCCCTTGCACTGCGGAGGCAGTCAGAGAATAATCTCTGCTGGGGTTTTTTTTCAGTGGTCGAAGAAATCGGGGAGATTTTTTTCTCTGTATCATCACATCATGGACACGTGCAATCAAGAGGGATGAATGGCCGAAAAAAAGGTTTGATTGTCTTGTGCAATGTATGTGCTATACTAACAAAACTGATCATTGAATCAACAGGATTTTGTGTTGGGGCCATAAAACCTTTTGTATTGCGTGAATCAAAGTACATCAGATTCTTGTGACACTTTGTCCCTTTGGTAAGCAATAGCACTTGTCCAACCAGTCAGTAATATTAACCCTAGTGGTAGATATAGTATTTAAAAATAGCTTTGCTTCAATTGCACAATTTTACAGTTAACTGTAAAACAGTTAGCAAACTCTCAACTTCACACAATTCTAAACTGCATTTTGAATTGCGTGAAGTATTGTATGCTTACAGCATGTCCTTAAAAAGTATTTTAATAGATTGTTCTTCCCTTACTTTAAACTTTCTAACTGTCTTTGACTAAGTAGTTTTCTGTTTGAAGCCTCTAACTACAGTTGAAAACATCTTCAGGATCTGTTTGAAGCTGTTGCTACAATGCAGGCTGCAATGGTGGAAGCAGAGAGAGCCTACTCTGTTTTTGGACAATTTGTCACTACAATCATACATAACCAGTGAAGTGACGACTCTGCGAATCGCTTGTGTTGCCTGAAAAATAAGAGGAATAAGTAATAAACGAATAATAGGGAAGAGGGCAGAATGGGATACACAGAGAATGGTATTCACTTTCTTAAAATTATAATTTTTTTTATATCTGATGTTTCAGCCTTTGAATGTACTCTCACACAAAGTTTTTGGAAATATATAGGAAGGTATTTAAACAAATACAAAACTTTTTCTGCCTTAAAAATTTTTTTAACATTATTTAAATGTCATTATTATTGAAACAATAGCAGTTGATATCAATTAAATCAATTGCATTGGAATACTTCACACAGTTTACATACATTATATACTTTTAAATGTGAGGTCTGGCTAGTTCACTTAACCCAGGTAGATGTTTCTGGGGAGAAGCAGAAACATTTCAAGATTGAAGTTAACACGCGCACACACAAACACACACACACACACACACACAAACTTTTAAACTCAGTCAGTTTACAGTCAATTGTATGGATGATTTTCCATTCCATTTTATGATATTTATGAAATCTTTGGCCCACCTCAGACTGTGAAAAATATGTTTTTCCCTCTCTAGTTTCCTTTTTATTCCTCCTGTTCTTTATTATGAAAGCCACAAAGAATCTTTATTCTGATATTTTAGGAAAACTTCAGATGTGTCAACAGGGATTTGAGCTGTGACTGGATGTGGGTAAATTGCTGTAACAATGTTTACCACTTGAGGGCGATCAAAAAAAAGAACAGCGCCTGCTCAGTACATACCTCATCTTTTGCCCATGTCTTTTTTGCTGCTCTTTGCCATGTCTGTAATTTTTGTGTGTTTGTGTATGGGTGTTGTGTGTCTGGAACTGAGTTTGCTTTGTGTGTGTAGAATACCATTAACATTTCATGGTTTGATTGATGGTTGTGAACAATTGACCACAAATGGGTCTTTTGTCTCCAGACTGTCAAAGGTGCTTGGGCATTTTATTATTATTATTTTTTTGATTTGTCAATAACTTTATCTCCACTTGTGTCCTTTTCTGCAGCTGGAGTGCCACAGACCCCCAGGGCCCTATTTTCGTGCTGGCGCTAAACGGCGTTATGCCCTGGCGCAGACTAATTGTCAGTTTCATCTGTTGTAAACGGAATATTTCCCATCTCCGCCGTGTTTGGCAATTTCGTGGTGCACAGTGAAGGCGTTTGCGCGACTATGGGTTGGGCAGTGCAATAAGGGGTGTGACAATGAAAACAGTCGGGCGCTATGCAAGTTTGGTGTCAAATAGTGAGTTTGCGTTAACGTCCAATTAGACTAGTTAACGTGCAATTTGGTGACTTTATTGATGCGCACGCATTATCTGAAATCACATAAGAATGTTTTGTGAATATTGTGAATTTCCCCCCAGGTTGAGGCAAATCGTCCAATCGATGGGTAACTTGCAAGCGTAATCAATTAAGCTAAAAACTATTTCACCACAGCTTGTGGTTATTTAATGCACGGACATTAAATAAATTAAAGACTGAAGCCAGCAGGCCATCCATCACTACCGTTCAGTAAGATACACCTGTTAAATAAATACATGTTTGTATGCACATTGTTTTTCTTATGTGAAAGGGTTTTATTCTTTCCATTTGCACTACAGAAAATTGAACATAATTGAACGAAGGCGATACTGTGAGCGATCCCCTGGGTTTGGTAGCTGGTGTTGGCCAGACGGCTATCAGTTCGGCTGTATATGCAGTTTCCTCCGCATGACGAACATCAATTGAAACAGGCCTAGTTGCAGTTGTGAGTTTGTTATTTATTGCTTTCCATTCAACAATTACATTAAGTTAGAAGACATTTTTTTAAGTTAGAAAGCCTACAAATAAGGAAAAAAAGAGATGGTAAAATAAAACACTTTCTTTTAACAATGTAGGTCTCAAAATATAAACTCAAATCATGAAAATAACAAATTAATGTGCACCTTGTTTTCCCCTCTGATTCGCGCGCCAACTTTTCCGCACCTTCTCGCTCTCCTCTTTTGAGAAGCGATCCTGGCGCAGCCGGGCAAAACTGTTATGTCAGGAAATTGCCAATTTGCTATAGCGTTAACGCACACCCTAAAGCGCCACCATCTTCGCTTTGCATCTGCGTTACCGACACCGTCCTAATTCACCAAAATAGGGCCTCTTGTCTGCATTCTACGATAGTGATCAGTTCCCTCTCCTATAAAACGCACTCTCCCGTCATGATAAGATATTCTTCCTTTTTATGACAGATGACTGGGACTTTATTAATTTCTGAACTGCAGCTGTGAGAAACAAGCAATGTCACGTTGCCCCCCTACTCCTCCATCCTCCCACCCTTACATCTGAGTGTCTCACAAATCTTAACCCTTTATATTTCATCAATTTATCCAGCTGGAGGAAAATAGTAATTGAATAATAATAAAATGAACATAATACAATAGTGGTGCCGCACCTTAGACCCTTAGGTTAAGGGCACAACTCCACTCTGCTTTGTTATCTATAAAGAAGGAATTTGTCTAAAATGGTGAACATTTATTTTTTTCAAAGGGACCTGAAGATGACATCTGAAAGGGCTAGCCATCCATTAAAGAGACATGAAAACATTAACATTACAAATGATATAGTTATGCTAGATATACTAACTGAATATACTTAAAGCAATTCAGATACAGAAAAGTATGTTTGCTCAAAGGTACAGTGGCAGTGTGACACTTCATAATTTGAGCCTGAAACGTCTGAGAAGCAAATCCCTTAACCCTTCCCTATGCACAGAGTTGCGTTTTATATTAAACACACATTTAGTGGAAATAAACACTTTAGTGTGAATGCATTAAACATAAAGGTAGTTGGACTGATACACTTCCCTGATTACGTGTAATCTGTATTATAATAGTTATAATCATATACCGGCGCTGTGATACATGGTGGATGAAGGACAGTGCTCCTAAATGTCCCCTGACCGGAGCCTTGTCCTCCATTAGATTTGACTGAAGCTAGAGGTGCTGGAGAAACTTGGATAGCATCCATCTCACCTCACAGGTCACAAACCACCATGGGTCCCTGCAGATGGGTAGTCAGGAGAGGAATCAAAGCCTCTCCAAAATCAAGACTCCGGTAATTGCCAGCAAACAAATATGTCTGACTACTGTTCCTGATAAATGTCAGTTTTTTAATAAAAAGCCTTTATATGTGTAATTTAGGAACTTAATATCTGGAATGAAAGGTGGTGTATAAAAGGACAATTGATGCTGTTTTACACAGTTTTTTACATTGATTACGTAATGTGATGTTACATTACAGTATTTATTTCTGGTGAAGTACCTTTGCGCAACAAAAACAGTGCCTTACCTGGGAATCGAATCTTCACTACTGTACCACAATACACAATTATAATGAATTTCATTGATTAAATTTTTTTTCATTTATTCATGAAAAATCTCTTTCATGTTTTTGTCCTTTTTTGATTTTGCTTTGTTTGTCTTGGTCTGAAAGACACCAGAAAGTTTGATCATGTGATAAAAATGTTTGAAAGAAATGATCAGAGGCCCTTTTTGACTAGACTTTGAAAAGAAACATTCTTTTTCAGAGGCATTTTCCAACCCTAGCCACGAGCCATGAGCTTTATTTAGCACGGCACGATGTTCACCTGTCACAGTCAGTCATTTTCTTTGCTGGTTGATGACTTCCTAGAGGCGGAAGGACCTTGGAGATAAACCTGTTCTGAGATACAAGAAATAAAGCAGGCCTGATATTCTCACAATGACAAGTTGAATCATGTCAATGGTTGATTATGTATAGTTCCTCCACGTGGGACAAAGCCTTAGAAAGCTTCAATTACAAGTGAACCCTCACGACTAAAAGCAAGTGTTCTTCTTGTTCTTCCTGTTCTTGTTCTTGTTCTTCTTCACAGTTCTGTAAAGTTCAGCAAACGCTAAAATAACTAATCAAACTGTGGCCAGGATTCAGTCAACAAATGACCTTACATTTTCTTGGCAAACATATTTTGATAGTTAATTAAGTTCATTTTGATGGTCACTAACCTAGAACACTTGTAATTAATAGTAAATCAAAGTAAATGTAATCCATGCCTGAGTGTTTGATGCACAGCAAGTGTGTTTCATACACATTGTTTAACAGATGCCCTTTTACTGGGTATTCCTTTCACAGCTTAAGTTTATTTTAATACATTATCCATTTAAACCTCACCATTCACCGGCTCTCGGTTGCAGCTTGCACTCAATTCAAGTCATTGGTGCTGGTTTATCAGGCCACGATGGGTACTTCTCCCTCCTACCTTCAGTCAACGATCACACACTACCACACTACCACACTTCCACATCTCTCCAGTTGACCTGATCTGAACAGGTAAATCATAAATTATTTATGTAAAAAAAAAAATGATATTCAATATTTTATTTTATGTTTGTATTTATCTAAAATATCCAACCTTATTAGCATGAAAATATATACCTATAGCTTTGCATAGCTGAAATAATTAGTTTGGCGGTGATTGAAGTGAGTTTTCCCCCTTCACTGTAAAGCGAATGAGATTATGAGATGAAAGGACCTATATAAATGTAACCCATTATTACTATTGTTATCATTTCACACCCTGTTTTAGCTGTTTGTTTCAGATTTGTGGGAAAGGCAGGAGGTTCACGAGACACAGTGATGCCATTTTTGATAAATCACTGTGACATAAATCTTGCCCTGGTCTGCAGAGGGAAAACAAAGATCCAGTGGAACTGTTACTGAATTATGTCACATACATACTGTACAAACCAGTCAATTAACATAATAGTCATAATGTATTTGGGGAAATACAGTAGCAAAGGGACCATAAAGCTGTCAGTGTGTGAATGATGCTGGTGTTTAGCCTGACACTCATATACTTCTTGCAATGAGTGTTTCAGACATCCAAGAAAATACACCTGACAGAAACTCAATTAGACACACACACACACACACACACATACACATACACATATAGTCAGTATCTCCCATTTATTAGTATATTTGCATATAGAAAATTATGTAAATCATCAGCCCGCACCATTATGTCTTGATTCAGTCATTCTGAATTTGACTCGAACTTGACTTGAATTAAATACAAGTTATAGTATTTTGTCAATGCAAGGTTTCAAAAAATGTATTCTGATAATCAGTGAACTTGCCAGAGTGTTTACGAAGAAAATAATAATGCTTGCTTTTATTTGTATATCAAATACAAATTCTGAAAACAGGTGTGGATTTTGAGCCCAAGTTCACTGTGAGTTGAACTTACAGGCAAATGTTGATTGGATCCAGGCCTCAGTATCCATAATGGAGATGCTTTTAAAGCTCTCCATCTGCTGAGTAAGGTAGTTTCATGTTGACATGCGAGGCCTTACAGCACCGCACACAATAAACAAAACTTCCGCTTTGACAGCACCTTTACGCCTTGCCACCAGGCACAGATAGTCAGGTGCAGCATCAAGTTTCTTTGTACATGGCAGACAACCTACCAGCAAAAATCTGAAAAGCAAATTGCTGTTTTTTTGGAGAAATATCAGGATTAGGATTAATTACATTATTGATTAATCATATGATCAGCCAGCTCAAATATGTGCTCATAATTTGTTAGAATGATAGTTTTTGGCTTGAAAGTTCAGGATCGTTGGGTACAGAACTTGTTTAAACTGTATCTGTGTTCCCTGGCGGGTGGTTATCTTAGGGTGCACCCAGCCTTTTGGCGTAATTTTTGGATAAAAAAAGCAAACATGCAAATATATGACATCAATAAAGTAACTGTGAAAATGAATTTTTTTGAATCTCACTTTTCTTTTTTGTAATGACTACATTGATATTATCTGAGAAAACTGTTTATCACATAACCTTTTCAGACTTTGTTTCAACTGACAACTGGAGGGGGTGAAGAAAGAACACAAATCTGAAACATGACAGGTTTGCCAAAAATAATGTGGCCTTAAACAGACAATAGTGGAGCTGTGTGACTACTTAGACAGCCATTGACAGGAAAGGAGACACAGACTCATAATTCAAATCTTGACAGGTGCTGTATTATACAGTTTCATGCTCTTTGCTCCAAACGGCAGTCATTCTGCACTAATCCTTTTCCGTTTATGTGGCTTTATGACTCGTTCAATTTGGGAGAATGACGGCCATTGCCGGAGATGGCAGACAGCTATATTAGGCAGAGACTCGCTTGCTTTTCTTGTTTAAGCTTTGGTTAAATCACAGCTTCAGCACGTAGTAACTATCCTCTCACTTGCTTTACAGTTTGACTCCAGCTGCTTCTGCTACATTCAATACCCTGGTGCTTGTCTCTGCTGTTTTGCTTTTTAGCACAAAGTGGGTCATTGGAGGTAGTGGAGATTGTCATAATTGGTCCCTCCTCTGCTTTTCACCGTGAGCAAAATGGGCTCAATACCTACGCGCTGTTCAGAGACACACGCCGATAACACCATCCTTGGGATTCCACAGAGCCTGTCAGCCCTATCACGCTTAATCACAATATACAATATGCAAGGGGTTGTCATTACTACTCTTAAAGGGACACACTAATGTGGGTGACACACCTTTTGTGTTGTGTATACTTGAACAAGGTCCAGCTGTGATGTGCTTTTTAAAATTTGACCCTATTTTCTCCCAATTTGGAATGCCTAATTTTTTGTGTGCGTCCATGCTCAATGCTGCAAGCTCCTCAATTTGGGAGAGTGCAGTCAAGCACTAGCTCTCCTCTGAAACTACATTGATGTCAAGCCATTGCTTCTTTTCACTCCACAGTCCACCAGCAAACACAGACATTGAATCAGAGGAGGATACTTCATGTATAGCTCATACAGGCAGGGTGCCTGATTGACCAGAGGGTGTCGCTGGTGCACAATAAGACACAGTCATCCCATCGACTAAGAAATCCCAATGGATGACCCTTCCTACACAGGCAACACTGTGGCCAATTATGTGTCCCCCTGAGGGTCTGCCAGCCGCAACTGGCACTGCCACAGTCTGCATTCGTTACCAGACTGTGGAGCCCATCTAGAAACTTGAACAGTGCTTGAACTAGTTGATGATGTCTTTCCTTCAGACTTCCATGCCAACATCACCTTAGTCACTGTTCCTTGTGAAACATCAGCAGTCTTCATCACTGAAGCTCCTGCCAAACGTGACTCAGCAATCACCACTCTTTCAAAGTCACTGAGAACTCTTCTTCTGCACTTTGAGAAATGGAGTCAACAGTGCAGTAGGATTATAATGGAAGGGTGTGGCAGGCTAAATGAGATGATGAAGTGAAAATTGGTTTTGATTAAAAACAAAAAAACATCCGGATCGATGCTTTAGAATATAAGAGGAGCTGCATTTCTATTTACATGTATTCATATTTAGTGTTAGAGGTGAACAAATCAATGTAATTGATGGATTACTGTAAAAATGCTTTCTCATAAGTGGAGTTACAAGGTCACACAACTCTATAAATAACACAATTAAAAAATGGCTGATTTTAATAAATTATCCATCATTTGAATGAACACAGAACTATAGAAAAGGTTTTTGGATTTTAGGAGCATGTATTTAATTTTCCAGAGCCATTATAGTTTCCTTTTTATTAATTCCCTTTGTGATTTAGAGTTTTCAAATACATAAATTATAATAATAACAATAATAAGAAGAATCTGAACACAAAAGCAGTGTTACATACAGTATGTATTCTGTATTCACAGGTGGATGACAGACTGTAGAGGAACCCATTATTTATATGGTCAGAGATAATTCATAACTCAACAAGTACAGCCCCTAAATGATTCATCCTTATGTTCACAGAACTCTGCATAAATCACTAGCCCCGTGTTTCATTTTCACGTACAATATTTCATCCTTGTCAGGTGGATACTTGATGGTCTTGATCTTCACCGATATCCACTGAATGACGGGATTTTCTGTAGAAAAATCACCAGTCTATAGGATATTCCATGGACCATGCAAACCCTTAATTCACTGATCTACGGAAGATCATGTAGCAGAAATTCTATGAAATTGACATGTGTGTTGAGGTGCAACATCCAAATATTATATCATTATATAACAAACATATGGGGGGTGTAGACTTTTCTGACAAAAAAATCACTAAAGTGGTACTATAAAATAATTTGGTACATGCTTGACATCGCTAGCCTAAATTCTTGCATTGTTTACAATAAAGCTCATAATACAAAGCTGAAATTGTGTGAACACCAAAAAACTATGGGACTCCATGAAATTTATGACCAACATGGCTCCAGCTAAAAAGTGTCTTAGTGTTTTAAATGAGGGTGAGAAGGCCAATGAATTAAACAACTTTTATGTGAGGTTTGGAATAGCTGACTTCTCGCAGGAGCAACAAGTGGCTCTAGATACATTACCTACATCGAACTATCCAAAAATCACCATTGACCAGCATGCAGTACAGAGACTGTTCTCACGCACCTGCCCCAGGAAGGCCACTGGACCAGATGGCATTTCTGGGTTTCTGCTGAAATCATGCAGTGATGAGCTGGCTGAGGCCTGGTGTCCTATCTACCAGAAGTCTTTGGACTTACATGCTGTTCCTCCCACCTGGAAAAACTCTATTATTATCCCTGTTCCCAAAAAAGCATGCTGTAAGGAAAATAATGACTACCGTCCAATTGCTTTGACTTCAGTAGTTATGAAGTGTTTTGAGAAAATCATTATCAACCTATTGAAAACAGAAGTCAGCTGCTCACTAGATCCTTTTCAGTTTGCCTATAGGTGTAATAGAGGTATGCGGACGATAGAGCGGCCATAGCTATGGTACATTTTATATCTAAGCACTTAGAGGATCCTACCTCATATGTACGTCTTTTATTTGTAGATTTTAGTTCACTGACTTAGAGGATCCTACCTCAATACGGTAGATTTTAGTTCAGCCGCATCTATTAATTAAGAAGCTGAATGACCTTAATGTCCACCCTCTCATTATTAGATGGTACCACTCGTTTTTAACCAATCGTAAACAACAGGTCAGTGTTAATGGTACTCTCTCAGAACCTAGAACCTTGAGTACGGGAGCCCCCCAGGGTTGTGTCAGTTCACCTGTCCTTTTCACCCTATACACTAACGAGTATAGAAGCTATAATCCGAACAACCACATCTTAAAATTCTCAGATGATACTGCCATCTTAGCTTTAATGAAAAAGGATAGCGATCTATCTGACTATTATTCAGAGATACAAAGGTTTGTAAAATGGTGTAATGACAACCACCTTGTCTTGAATGTTAAAAAGACAGAGGAGATGGTGTTTGACCCCAGGGGTGTTGGCGACCACAGGCCTGTGGTCATCCACGATGAAACCATCGCACAGGTCTCCTCTTACAAATACCTTGGTGTTTTTATTGACAACTCATTAACCTGGAACACCCATGTCGACAGTCTCTGTAGCAGATTACAACAACGACTGCACTTCCTGCGTCGACTTAGAGTTCATGGTGTTGATCAAAAATGTATGTTAGTCTTTTATCAGGCAGTTTTAGAGAGCCTTATTAGATACGGCATCACAGCTTGGTTTGGTAATCTCTCCGTGCAGTTAAAGTCCAAACTAGTCCGATTGATGCAGACTACATGGAAGATTATAGGGGTAAGACAGCACCCATCCTTGCAGTCTACTTATGAACAGGCTACCCTAAGGCAAGCCAATAGGATAGTTACTGACCCATCCCATGTTCTACACGCTGAGTATCAGCTACTGCCCTCTGGGAGGAGGTTCAGAGTCCCTCGTTGCAGATTAAATAGATTTAAAAATTCATTTATCCCTGCGTCAATAAAACTTTTAAATAGCTTTTACAACTTTTAAACAGCTTTTAAAACTTTTAAAACAGCTTTTAAAACTCTTAAAAATTGCTTTTAAAACTTTTAAACAGAGGCCAGGATGGACACTGGAGGATTTTTGTGTTGTTTTATTAAGGGATTTGTGCAGATCTTTGTATGTTTTTTTGTATGAGGATGACCAGCAGGTCATTTTTGTATGTTTTCTGTATGTGGAATGTCTGTCTTTTTATGGCTGCAGCATGGGTGAAAGCCCAAGCCAAATTTTCCACTTGTGGAACAATAAAGTTAATCTTGAATCTTGACTTCAGAGTCTCCATCAACAAAGTTGATAGGTATAAGCTACAGGAAAGCAGTAGGAACTCCAGCTCTAGACAATGGCGGAAGGTTCAATTGGAAAATGGTCCACCCACCAAAGCGAATGAAAAGGTGTACTTGTAAGGTTTGTGTTCAACGTGTTGACACAATTTTAATTTGTTCGGTATGTGAAGTGCGTATGTGTCCTGATTCATGTTTTGGCCGCTTCCATTACCACAAGTTCGCCAATGATGATCCCAACAGACACAACAAACAAAAGGCTTGTATGTGATTGGGCATAACACATCAGTTTATACATCAAAATAAAGATCGTTTCATGCTCTGTCCAATGATACATTTGTTTTCACTGTTACTATTGTTTCTCTTTCTATTTCCAATGAGAGGGAAGTGTTAGACTGAAGGTTTGGGTGAGTGTGAATGAGTGTTATGTGGCTAGGCACACACCGTGTTTTTACAGCAATTGCTGCTCTGTGTCGACCGAAGGCGTTCATTAGCACAGATAGATAGATAGAGTCAGAATACCTTCACAGAGCTGCACCATTCAGTTTGATTAATGGCAACTGATAGTAATTGTGATCTCAAACTTCACATCAGATTCCTGGAAGCCCTTGACAAATGTCTTATTCTTGTCATATGCATGTCATCATATGATGATGGCATTTCACATATCATTATATCCTTTAATATGATATAATTTCTTGTACATATTTATTAACATAGCAGTTTTGTTTTCCAGAGCTTAGTCATGGATACATATTAACACAAACATCACATATCACTACCATTGAGTTCAGTGGTGCATTCTAACATTTCTCCACTGTTTATAGGCTAAAATAAAGAATGGGATCATAGCGCAGAGAATGACTGGTGTAACCTCATAAACAGACTGGATTTCTGCCAGTGCATGGCCCTCATCCCCCGAGTTTGCAATCACATTTCAAACAAAGTGATGGGACAGAGCGAGCTCCTTCTCCTTTGAGGCACAAACATATGTAGGCAACGGATGTTGCACTCTGGCAGGAAGCACCGTTTGTTGGAGGTGTGCGGAAAGAGAATTGGAGAACAGAAGAAGCAGGTTATTTTTGCTGTCTGGATCCAGTAGCTAATCCAACTTTTTGGCAATAAAGCCCATTCATATTGTTCTGGGGATTGTCAATGGCCTGCCATATTAAAAGATTAACCAGACATTGATGATCATACCAGCACATCGCAATGAATGGCAATGCTTCCTGTGATTGTAAATTCAGCTTTCCTAAAATTTAGATCAACTTCTTGAACAGTAAAGTACGCACCATGGTGTGTGTGTATATGTGTATTTATATATATATATATATATATTTTTTTTAGCAGCTTTTCTTTCAACATGAGTCAGTGGTTTTTATTCCGTTCAGGGAGAAGTCAGGGAGAAGAAAAGATATTAACTAAATTATGGGGGATACTATTCCAAATACCCAACTTAATTTCAATAACCTGTACTGTTTTCACGAGAATAATTTTAATATTGCTTTACAGAAATCTAACAGTATGACATTTAAAATGTATTTGAACTCCCATGGAGAACCAGAATTCTGTACTTGCTGCAGTTCCTAAGTACAGCCAATAGGGGCAGAATTTAAACAGAGGCCATAGCAGTACAGCTGTTGACACAGCTGTTGACATAAACACTGCATCAGAAATGGTTGTACTGCACTTGTCTCCAAGTGATGCTCAATAAATTAGGTAGATAAGGATATGCTGTATAATGCTCTGGATTTTGCAAGATCACTGAAATTTCCTTTAAGTGTGTGTGTGGGTGTGTGTATGGGAGCAATGCTGTCATTGACAAGAACATTCTCAGTTTTACTATAAAAGCATGTTTGCTGGACCTGCACCAAAAATATCAAAAATATAAATTTGACTAACCAAATAGACCATCGACTCTACAGTGCCAACTATTTTAATTTTTAATTTTTTGGGAGCCTGGGGTATGCACATAGACTAGTTGTGAGTATTGCAAATCTCAGGCCTCTCCAAAAACAGAGCAAAACATCTATGAAGGTACTACTCCATTTCAGCCATCATGGGTAGCCTCTCAATCTGGAGAGGGCACTGCCTTTCATACCCCTGAATAGATGTTTGAAGTACTTATGTAAACAGACTGATTAATCCGTTTAGCAATCTGCGTGAAAACTATGGTGTGTATTGACATTAACATTGAGTAGATACAAAGTCAAAGATGGTGGAAAAATGTGGGGCCCTTTGTTGTTTGTGTTTAACTGAGGTCTCAAATAGGTAATTATGTGTAAAATGTGTAGTGCTAGTCATAGGACAGAGCTGCTGTTCCCACAGCCCCCACTGTACTGTAGTTGTGTTGGAACATATGGTAATACATAATTCAATGCTATTTACATTTACATTTACGGCATTTAGCAGCCGCTCTTATCGAGAGCGACTTACAAAAAGTGCATTTAAACATAATACAAGTAATCAAAGTTAGTGCAAGAGATCAGTGTAGTAACACTGCACCAGACATCATCGTTGGCAGCTGCACATCGTACCTATAACACAGGGAACAAAAAGTTAGTTTTTTTAAAACATGTAAACAGTGGTGATAGCAGTAATTAATGTAGAGAGTCAGTGGTGGTGGTGGAGTCTGAAGAGATGGGTTTTTAGTCTCTTGTAGAAGATGGCCAGTGATTCCGCGGTCCTGACCGAGTATTGAAGATCATTCCACCACTGGGAGGTTAGGACAGAGAAGAGGCGAGACCACGAAGAACGGCTGCGTGCGGCGGCATTCTGGACTAGTTGCAGTGGCTTTATGGCACAGTAAGCCTGCCAGCAATTGCATTGGCATTGCAAAGGTCCAGATGTAAGATTACTAAAGCCTGGACCATAAGTTGTGTGGCCTCTTGGGTGAAGAATGGGAATTCTCTGGATGTTATGGAAGAAGAATCGGCAGGTCCGGATGATCGCTGTGATGTGCCCCGAGAAGCACAGCTGGTCGTCCAGAGTCACACCAAGGTTCCTAGTAGATTGAGACACTATGGCGCTATGGCGCCTTCCATGGTGATTGAGGCATCAATCATTGGGGAGCCCTTCGCTGAGAGGAAGAGCAGCTCGGTCTTCTCCAGGTTGAGCTCAGGTGCTGAGTGAACATCCAAGCAGAGATGTCTGCCAGGCATGCAGATATACATGTCTGAACCTGGATTTAAGAAGGAGAGAAGGACACTAGGGGGTTGCAATTGGCTGTCTGCCCCACGGAGGGAGGAGGTATAAAAGCTGAATGAGCTTGCTGCATATATGAGTGGTCCTGTGTGTTATGGTGACAGGCTTCGGCTTAGGCGGGTGGAGGCAGTGCATCGCGGAGGGCAGTGCATCGTCTCTGGACTATGTCAGCGAGTTCTCATATGAGGGAGGGGATAATTCACCTGAAAAAGAGAGGGTATAATTGGATACAATAATGTGCAGTTTACATGGGGCACTGACAGTGACAGCATGAAATTCAAAGGAGAAGGGTGAGACATTAGGAAGAGGAACAATACCAAATCTCCACAGGGCTAAGATTAGTATACCTGTCCCTCCACCTCTACCTGTGGGTCGTGGAGTGTGAAAGAAGGTGTAGGCAGTGAAAAGAGCAGCAGGGGTGGCCATGTTCTGAGGAGTAATCCACATCTCAGCGAGTACCAGGAACTGCAGGGAGAGTAGGGAGGCCTGAGCTGAGATGAAGTCAGCCTTCTGGGCTGTGGACTGGCAGTTCCATAGCCCACCTGCTGCCACAAAGTCTACATCGGTGGATCTAGGTGGGTGAATGAGATTGGAGAGGTTGCAGCTGTGAGTTGCAACCCTCCTTTTAGGGAATCTAGGAGAGGAGACATGGACAGGGATAGGGAGATTGCACATGGTGTTAGAAGATGTATAAATGCAAAAACTACTAGGAGAAGAGTCAATAAATTATGCAGTCTTAATACAGTGAAGCACAGACGGCCAGGCTGTCACAGAAAGCGGCCGCTTTAGCAGAACTGGAGGTGCTAAAATACTTACACAAGTGTAATTATGTTGTGCCGACAACCAGGTGCAGACAATGCCCCAAAACCACTTAGTTTGGGATACTGCTCACTACTCCGGAAGCATGCAACTAATGCAGCACAAAAATGACTAATGAGATTGCCTAACTAACAACGGGTCGAAACAACGGGTCAATAAGTATATCTATCCATCTATCTAAACTACCACAGAACAGCTTCAACAGATTGTAATAAAGACAAAGTCAGAATTACACAAGTTGACTAACGCCGAACACTTGTGTAACTGATTACAATTAAATAGATTGAAACTATCACTCAACAGTTACAACCAATTATAACAACACAAAACACAATTACCCAATTTGCAACTGACTTAAAAAAAAACTGATTGTAAATAAATGAGAATTTACACAAAACGAAGCTACCACGGTACATTTTGTAAACTAATTAGAGCTACTGCGATTAAGTCGTTGACCTGTTTGACCTGTTTACTTACCGATTCTAGATAATGATAATACTAAACATAATAGAATTCACACATTAACCAACAAGAGCCTGCCATTTTATTAACAGAATCAGAAAGCCTCAAGGCGCTGCTTGGAGTCTGCATTTTGATTATTTAAATGACTTATGTATTGATCTGTACTTGTACTTGCCAACTGTAACTGTGTTGTGAGAGGCCCCTAAATGTATTTATTTGTTCATGGCTGGAGAATATTTTGGCACTAACTTGGCTGAAATCACAGTGAGCAATATTTGACCAAATTAAGGCTATGACCTGAATGAAAATGGATTATTCCAATAAGTGTCTGCCGGTCACAAGAGACTGCCAGTCTGTTAGTGTACCGATAGCTGTGACCAAAAGTAATCTCCACTAATTTGGGATACTAATGTTGTACTGTAAGTTGCAAACCATGATTAATGTGAAGTAATTACAGAGTCACAAAGAGCCAGGTGTGGTCACTCTGTGGGCTGCTGAGAGGAGAAGGAATACAGATGACAGAGATTTGGCAGCAAATGGCAGCTGCATTTTTACATCCTGAGGTCAACAAACAAGCAGGAATAAAATATAAATACTTTAATGAGAGATTAATCAGAACAAAACAATACCAAGGCTCAAAATAAAGAAATGCTTCCCTGTAGGCAACTCAGACTCAAACGCAAACAATCCATGCCAGGGATGGATCTGGCATTCACTTTTGTTCCCCCTAGATGTATGGCCAAAGAGAACATACACTGTGATATTGATGAAATACTCTGGCCTGACAGAAATGAAAGGGTAGATGATGAATAATGTCAGTGGTCACAACAGTAAACATGTTTGTGGTTGTTTCTTTAGAAGAAAATTATGATTTCATGTGTAAATCATCAATTCCTCTACCTTCTTACTGTATTGTAAATAGACAAACATGTAAAAATGTCAGATATGACATTACAACAGCACACGATCAATCAATAATAACACAAATAAAAAAATGTTTTATGGCTTCAAAATTGAAGTGGCCATGACAATTATTGACACCCTTTAGAACAATTTAAATAAATTTGGTTGGAGCAGTGATGAAAGTGGTCAGGCTAAAAATAATCTGGAAATTTCAATGACGTGGCAGTGTTTACAGTGGGGTTTTACAGACAAAAATTAATAAATTAATGAATAAATACAAGAAGCAGGCCCTGGAAGTATACAAATTAGGTTATCAAAATAAAGTCTTACTTTATTTATTTTAATAAGTCTTAGTTTATTAATTGATCTTACTATAATAAATAGGCCTATTTTGTGTGCCAGTACACTATTTATTTAATTATGCTAGAATGCTCCATGTTGCGTAGTGGCAAGGGCAGGCAAAAATGCTTAAATGGAGTGTCGGCAGGAAGTATGACACTGACTATCAGCTGATAATGAAACAGTGGCAGGTAGTGTGGCTTAAAGCTATGGTAACACTGCTTAGTAAGGGTATGTAAGTTGTACTAAGGTGTACTACAAAAATGTAAATAAGATAGGGCAACATAATAAACACGTTAAATCACTGTGTTTGTCTCTATGCAACCATCATTCAAACCAAACTTTAAATTCTTTGGACAACTTGCAAGTGTTGGCAAAGACAACAATAACTTTTCTATTTGGATTTAGCCATGCCAAGCCACGTGAAATATGTGTTTAGCAGTCTCTATTGTTTACCATGTTTAGGCTAAAGCTACCTCGCTAGCTTATCATTGGACCCGTTCCAAAACCCGACCGGCACAATGCTGGTTTGTGCCGCTCAGTCGTGGTGTCCACTTTTAAATTTAAATCCGGCACACAAAACGGCAGGTGCCGACCTGAACAGATGGTTTATGCGCCAAGTAAACAAAGCACACATGGTACTTTTGAACTATTATCACAAAACATAAGCATTCACAAGGCTATAAGACCATCTCTAGAGACCTTGGCATTCCTGTTTCCACAGTTTGCAATATTATCAAGATGTTTGCTGCTCATGGAATTGTTAAGAATCTCCTACTAAACCAAGTAGGGCTTTATGCCATGGAAGACTGTACTGTTGAAAGAGAAACAGAAAAAGGCCTGATTAATCTTTGCCAAGACCCACCTAAGCAAGCCTAAATCCTTCTGGGAAAATGTTCTGTGGACCGATGAAACCAAATTAAGCTCTTTGGCAATACAGGTCAGCGCTTTGTTTACAGATGACAAAATTAAGCTTTTAAAGAAAAGAACACCCTACCTACAGTCAAACATGGTGGAGGTTCCATAATGCTGTGGTGTGGGGACACCTTGAATGTATTCAGGGCATCATGAAATCAGAGGATTACCAAGGCATTTTGGAGCAAAATGTGCTACCCAGTGTCAGAAAACTGGGTGTCAGTCAAAGTTATGAGTCTTCCAGAAGGACAATGACCCAAAACACACATCCAAGAGATCTGAAAACTGCAGTTGGGAGAAGGCACCCTTCAAATCTGAGAGAACTGGAGCAGTTTGCAAAAGAAGAGGGTCAAACTGCCAGTAGAGAGGTGTAGGGATCTCATTAAGGACTATAGGAAGTGCTTGATTGCAGTTACTTTCTCCAAAGGCTGTGCTACAAAATATTAAATGTAGGATGTCAATGTCATTTGTGTCTATTTTATGATTTAAAAGGATATTTTAAGTTCTGAATCAAAAACAAAGTTTCTGTACTATTAACAGTGAAATAAAGAATTGTGGAGACCATATACTTTTGTCAATTTTGTAGGGCTGACCCCATTTAGTCGACTGGTCGATTGTTTGGTCGATGGGCTGATGGTCGACCAAGATTTGTTTTGGTCGAGCAGTAGCGCAACTTTTTTTTTTTTTGAAACAATTAAATTCTCCACGCAGCTTGAGACACCTAGATTCACACCACAGTTCGGCGCGCTTGTCAGTAGAATAATCCATTCTGGATGCTGCGGGTATGGCAGTGACAGTCCTTCACTCTTAACATAGCTAGGCCTATATATGTTCCCTTTAAATTATATTAGGCAGTTACGGTAATGGTAATGTTGTGAATAATTCTGCAAAACTAATAAAAGTGTTTTGCTAATTGTATGGTTTATATATTTATGCGTAACACCCCTTTCATGTAGCCTATATTGTATCCTTCTTGTTTTAGGCATGCAAATGTGCATTTTAATTGTAGCCTAAGATTTGCCTACAGTTAAGATTAGTGATATAGGCATACTTTAATTACTCATTTTGATATAACCTAAGAACATAATGTCAAAGAAAAAATCTGGAGTATGGCAGCATTTCGTTTTAGTCGCAGACAATCAAAAAAAGTGGAATGTAAACTTTGCAAGCGTGTTTTCCAAGGCAGGGTTTATCGTTAATAAAACGAGGAGCAGCCTTTTGCCAAAAAATGTGGACAAGCTAGTGTTCCTGTGCCATAACATGAAACAACTGGGGAAGTAGGCCATCGGATGGTCTCCGACTCGAGTAAGTTATTTTCGATAGGCTATAGCCACTTTATGTTCAGCTTTAGGCAACATTTTAAGACATTAGGCTATGTGTGATCATTCATTTGTTAGCCTATTTTTTGGCAAAAGAGATTTTAAATCCCAATGAGACCAACCTGGTTAATTAAATAAAACATAGCCTAGGCATTAGAATGTGTTATGGTTGTGGTCAAATAAAAGCATCATGTGGCCATACCGCAACTTCACAAGCGCAACAGCAGAATCTGCAAGGGCAGCATGAAGAGGAGACTCGGAACGGAGAGGGTTTTTTTCTTTCAGGTAATCTTGAAATCTTGACACATTTGTGTCATTCACTTAAGAAAGTTATAAACATGAGACAAGCGCAGTGTGCATATAGTTGTATTTATTAAAACAAATAGGGTGTCATATAGAAAAGATGTTTCGACCAATCGGAAAAAACGGACGACTGTTGGTCGACCAAGATTTGTTTTAGTCGGGGACAGCCCTACAATTTTGTAAGTTTTTTTAAAAACATGCAAGGGTGCCAATATGTTTGGCCACGACTGTACATACACCTAGGCT
Organism: Aldrovandia affinis; assembly: GCA_029706075.1. Classification (NCBI taxonomy): domain Eukaryota; kingdom Metazoa; phylum Chordata; class Actinopteri; order Notacanthiformes; family Halosauridae; genus Aldrovandia; species Aldrovandia affinis. The sequence goes on along the minus strand of JAINUG010000033.1, from coordinate 5,804,258 downwards.
AAAGATATTCAAACTCAGTTTTTAATCCGAAGAACACCATCCCAACTGTGAAGCATGGGGTGGCAGTATCATGTTGTGTGGGTGTTTTGTTGGAAAAGGGACTGGTATACTTCAGAAAATAGATGGCATCATGAGGAAGGAGGATTATCTAGAAATACCGAAGCAACACCTCAAGACATCAGCAAGAAAGTTAAAACTTGGTCGCAACTGGGTCTTCCAGCAGGTCAATGATCCTAAGAATACCTCCAAAGTTGTAACAAAATGGTTTAAAGACAACAAAGTGAAAGTATTGGAGTGGCCTTCACAAAGCCCTGACCTGAATCCCATAGAACATTTGTGGACTGAACTTAAAAAGTGCATCCGGGCAAGGAGGTCCACAAACCTGACTGAGCTACACCAGTTCTGTCAGGAGGAATGGGCAAAAATTCCGGCAAAGTATTGTGAGAAACTTGTGTAAAAGGCAATGCCACCAAATACTAACAAAGTGTATGTAAACTTTTGACCCACTGAAAATCTGAACTATATCTGTCTCTCAGCTATTATTTTGAAATTACCTCTTATGGAAATAAAGTAGATGCCTTAATTGACAACACAGGAAATGTATGGTAACATGAAATGTGTGGAGTTTGAATAAGTTTGAATGTCTTTAGCCTAGGTGTATGTAAACTTTTGGCCTCAACTGTACATACTTATAGATATACACACATACACTTACACACACACATACACTAATACACACCTCTCCCTTTTGCCTTTACTCTTGGAGAGCTTCTGGGCGTTACAGGTGAGGCAGAGAAAAAAATATGAAACTCTCCTTGAAGGGATCAGTAACTTTTCTGACCTGCTACAAGATAATAAAGGTAATATTGGATAATAATGAAACTATAAACCATGACATGAAAACTAATCAACAATAAAGCCGAACACGCGGACTATTTAAGACTCATCAACAATTACGTAGATGTTTTATTTTCTACCTGTCCCTCCAGCCTGTGAGCTAACACCGCTCCGTGAAATGTTTGATTTATTCAGGGATTTGTAGACCACTGCATAAATTGCGTCTTTTGTTTATATAATTCAATACCAGTAATTGTAGCGAGAAACGGTTGTTTACGCAAAGAAGTTTGGAGCAGCTACATGACCGCTAACACCGTTCCGTGCAATGTTTTATTTATTCTGCATAGGCAGACTACTGCATAAATGGCGTCTTTCCTTAATAATTAAATAACAATAATTGTAGTGAGAAACCGTTGTACACAAAAGGAAGTTTGGAGCAGTAAGACGCGCATTCCATAATATGCCCAACACATTTTATTATACCAGCATATTTTCACTGGCAGAGAAACGAAAATACTGACAATAAAAAACTGTTTATGTAGGACCTGAACAATAAATAAATAAACTCACCCGACGTTCTCTTCAATCGAATCCATCCCAAATAAATATAATTCTTCGTCTTCTTTCCAGATCCGTCACCGTCATCACTGGAGGAAAAAATCGAATGCTTTTTAGCATCCATATTTTTGTCACACATTTGTTTGGAGCCATTTCAAATAGGATACAAACAAATTACACCGCTTTTTCTAACTTATCTGTTCCGCCACGGCCCTGAATAACCCCTACCTGCGTGAGTGACCAGAAGAATTTGGAGCGTCTTTGCTCACATAGTAAAGTACCAAGATCACACCTGATTAGTCCCAGATACATGTCACTCAACGTTCAGACCCTCCTCTCATGCTTTTAAAATGCCTGACATATTGAACCGAAAATGTGACTAGTAATTTTGGACGCCACAGCGTCAGTCGGGTTGAAAAGGTTGATATAGCTCTGATTTAAACCATGCACATATTCATTAAAGCTACAGCACAATCATTGAAAGATGTAATGTAAAGACACTAACAGAGATCAGGAAAGCTCTTTTTTCATTAGATTAGATCCCTGTGCACCAACCCCCACTGTCTTTAGAGATATTCTGCAAATGAACATCTTCATAATTGGTGATGAGGGCCTTGTTGAAGCAGGTGACCTTTTGGCTACATTTAATAGGTGACTGTAAGAATGAACTATAAGAATGATGTTATACCTATGATGTTATACCTATGCTACCTATGTTACTTCAGCCCTGCTGGCATCTTTTATCATTTCATTTTTTCATTTCAAGGAGCTCAATGATAGTTCCATTTGATACCACTGATTTAGTGCATTTCTTCTGTTCAGTGAATGCTCTCTAAAGCAGGTATCATAAGGGGTTACATACCTCTCCAAATAGTGTGTTTTTATCCTTCATCCACAGGGCGAAGACCAGTTTAGCTTTTCAATCCGCAGCTTTCTCACTTGTTTATAGTAACCACATTGCCTTCGGTTTCATCATTTCTTGTAGTTTAGCTGAAATTTAGACATACTGGCTTTGACACATACAGCAGAGTGACCGGAAAGGGCCACTTACAGCTGTCTCCAGCCTCCCATTAAGCCAGGATATTGTGTATTTTAACAGAAAATTGCCTTTCCTGAATGACATCTTTGTGCCATGTAATTTCCTTATGGCTCATGCTGCATGACCAGTAACTAACTGAGCAATCATTTCCTACTTCAAGTTGTTGTTTGGTGGTGTGTGTGGGTTAGGAAACTGCAGCCACTCAGCAAGTTCAGCTATAATACGGTGTAGTGGTGTTGACTATATAATATGACTCATTCACTAACTCTGAATCTTGAAATCCATCTCGGAATCCGTCAGGAATACTGGAATGTAGAGTTTTGCCTCTTTGCAAAGATGAATCTGTTCTGATCAGGTAAAGAGGAGAATGTGTAAAGAGAAGAGAAAAGAAGAGAGCTCAAAACAATAGCAGAGGAACTCTGAAGCTCTCTTAGAGTGGCCATTGGGTTCTTGGTCACCTCCCTGACTAAGGCCCTTCTTGTCCAGTTATTGAGTTTGGCTGGACGGCCAGCTCTAAGAAGAGTCGTGGTGGTTCCAAACTTCTTCTATTTCACATTGATGGAGCCCACTGTGCTCCTGGGAACTTTCAATGCTTTAGCAATGTCTTTATGCCTTTCCCCAGATCTATGCATCCCACACAATTCTATCTCAGAGGTCTATGGAGAGTTCCATGGATTCCTTGGACTTCATGCACATCTTGTGCATGAATCTTAATGCCATATTTTAATGCACATCCTGTAAGTCGCTCTAGAGTCGCTCTAGAGCGTCTGCTAAATGCTTAAAATGTCAATGTAAATGTTCATGGCTTGGTTTTTGCTCTGACATGTACCGTGAACTGTGGGACCTTATATAGACAGGTGTGTGCCTTTCTAAATCATGTCCAATCAATTGAATTTGCCACAGGTAGACTGCAATCAAGTTCTAGAGACTTCTCAAGGGTGATCAAAGGAAACAGGATGCATCTGAGCTCAATTTCCAGTGTCATAGCAAAGGGACAAAATATTTATGTAAATGACATATTTCAGTTTTGTATTTTTAATACATTTGCAACAATTTCTAAAAACATGTTTTCGCTTTGTAATTATGGGGTATTCTGTGTTGATTGCTGGCAAAAGAAATCTATTTTATCCATTTTTAAAAATCTCCATCTACCTCTATCCCTTAGAAGCAAGAATAAAGTAAAAAACTTAGGTGTAATTTTAGACTCAGATGTTAACTTTCAAGCTCATGTCAGTAATATCAGAATTTTATCATTTAAAAAAATATTCTAAAGTGCAGGGTTTTATTTCACAAACTGACTCAGAGAAACTTGTGCACGCTTTCATTACAAGTAGATTATACTACTGTAATGGTATTTTCTCTGGTCTTCCAATAAAAACTTTCGGCCGTCTGCAGCTCATACAGAATGCAGCAGCACATTGTTTTAAAATCCCTGTACTGGCTCCCAGACAGCGCAATAATGGATTTAAAAATTCTCTCACTAGTTTTTAAAAGTCTAAATGGCCTAGCACCAAAATACATATCAGACATGCTTGTAAATTATGATCCCACAAGGTCCCTTAGATCATCGTGAACTGGCCTCTTAGCTGTTCGTAGAGTAAGATCAATGGCGGGGGAAATGGCCTTTTGTTTTTATATTCCTCGCCGCTGGAATAATCTGCCTGGATCTGAGAAATACAGAAACATTTAATGGTGTTAAGAAAAATGAAAAACATATATTTTCAGTGCTGCATATGAATAATAAACTACTGTTATTACATTTACATTTACATTTTAAGCATTTAGCAGATGCTCTTATCCAGAGCGACTTACAAGATGTGCATAAATACATGGTAGGAAGAATCATAGTTCGCACAAGAGATCAGTGCAGTAATACAGCGATAGACATCATTGCAGGCAGCTGCGTACCATACCTGTAACACTGGGAAGGAAAAGGTTAGTAATATTTGTAAATTGAATATATATATATTTTTTAATTGAGTAAGCAGGGATACATAATGTTGAGCAAGTACGCAGTGGTGATGACAATTAGCTAGATGTACAGAATTCAGTGGTAGTGGAGTCTGAAAAGGTGGGTTTTGAGTGTCTTGCGGAAGATTGCAAGTGATTCCGCGGTCCTGACCGATTGTGGAAGGTCGTTCCACCAGCGAGGGGTCAGGACAGAGAAGTGACGGGACCGCGAGGAGCAGCTGCCAGGCGCCCGGAGGGATGGGACAGTCAGATTGCCAGAGGAGGCAGAGCGGAGGGGTCTGGCTTGGGTGTAGGGAGTGACTGGGGGTATGGGGGAGCAGTACCTCTAGCTACTTGAAAAGCAAGCACCAGTGATTTGAATCTGATGCACTGATCTGTTATGCACTTTATATGTTTTCTTATCTACTTGTTGGCCTATATTTTATTATGTTTTACTATGTTTTATTTATTGTATTATGTATATTTATGTCTCTGTATATATATATATATACTGTATATTTGTAAACCTTCAAATCTTTAGCATTTTCATCTTTTGTGTGTAAAGCACATTGAGTTGTCTCCTTGTATGAAATGTGCTCTATAAATATAATTTGATTTGATTTGAATTGATTTGTTTCATACAGTGTGTGAAAATGACCAGTCAATTTATAAGATCAGTTCTAACAAGCAAAAAAAGAAGAGAAAGAAGGAAAAATCCAGTTGTGTGTTTTCCTCACAAACATTAATGGAGAACTCCAAGAACCTTGAGCAAAATATTTCATTGACATTGTTTCGTATGCCTGAAAGTGAACGTTTATCCTTCACAGCGAGCCATTGTTTACATAGAAGTTTGATTACAGTGCCTGCTGAAAAAGGTGAGGGTTGACTAGATTAATTGCCTCTCTGTTGGGGGTAGGATAAAGGATATGGGCACAAGACAATGGCATATGTGAATCTTATTTACCCTAATATAAAATTCAAATCTTATTTTCAAATACAAAGAGGCAAAAAAAATCTTATTTTTTTTAACATAAAAAGCTCTTGTAATGTTAGGATTAGCTTTTCGTTTGTGGAAGCACTGCAAATGCGTGTAGCTCTGCAGCAGTGCTACTTCAGCACTATGTGTCTCCCCCCCAGTCTTATGCCTTATTGTATTATAATGCATATCTTAATATTATTATATTTATTATAGATATAGAGGACAGAGCAATAAAAGCATTTCACACATTTCTCTGTACATTTATATAATGAATCATACTCTCTAGTTCTAGAACAATGCATTTAGATGGAGCTAACTGATTTATCACTAGTTTTTCCGGTTTTCAATATATTTAGCTTGTGATATTCACATATCCCCCCAAGGAAAAATATTATAACTAACTCCACTTTAGGCAAAGTAAACAAGAAAGGTCAGCTGGTGTTTCACGATCAGCTGCATTACAGTGGGTTAATTGGCAAGCTTGTAAGGCCATTTTCAGTACAAGAAAAAAATATGAGACAGACATGCTTGTAGGAATTGTGAACTGATATGCAAAGACGTGAGACTAGGGTGGGCACTTCCAGCGCTGCTACAGCAAGGCTCCACCAATGCCACAGACCTTTTTTCTCAGCTACTCCAATGCATGGGTGCCTTGATGGATGGCTTCCCTACTAGCTCAGACACCGAGGGTCCTCACTTCACAATAAAGGCTGATGTTGTGTCAGGGCCACTGAAAGCATTAGATCAGTCGTGTGCTGGCGGCAAGTGCCCCTGGGACTTTTTCGTAGTGATCAATTTTTAAAACTGAGCTCAGGGCGCTGAGTGCGCGGTTGGATGGCTGCTGAAGCCACAGCTTTCCTCCAGTGTTTCTGAGGCTAGCGTGTCAGCTGAAGCGCCATGCTGTGCCTGTCCATACAGAAACCTTGTCACTGGTGTCTGTAGCTGCCATGTCTCAACTGTTCCCATCACCACTGAGACATCATCCATTATTATTAAACAATCAAAAAATCTATTACCTACTGATTTAATTATCGATCCATCAAACTTTATTCCAGTACATAGAACCACACACATGCAGTCAACTGCCACGCAGTGCAGAGTGGTACACATTGCAGAAAATGTATTCCTGAATAACAAAAAAAAACTACATGATGAAAACAAATTGCCAAAACAAAATGCTAACAAAGCAGATACAGAATAATTGTGAAATTTAATCGACAAAACACATATTTATGACATTTTTTACACCATCACACCACTAGTTCTAGCTGTAATAAATACACAGTGAGGTCTTAAACTAGATAAGTATTGAGTCTGTGACACTGGTGTATGTATAAGCATGATCTTAACAGGCTGAAGAGAAAATGATCAGATTAATGGAGGTGTAGAAGTTCCTTTATGTATGCCGGTCTGAATCTGTTTACTACTGTACAGGTCAACATGAGTTGTTCAATCTTGGTGTGAAGTCGTCAAACACTGTAATGTTTAGGTGATTGCTACAGCAGTTTGTACATGATGGAGTCGTTTAGGAGGCAGATACAGCTCCCTGATAGCAGGGCAGTGAAATAGTCTGATCTTTAAGTGATAGATGTGAGAATCAGTTTGTGGTGACTTTGAGAGATGGGGAAGTCTACGCATGGGTCCATATCTCAAATGGAAAAAAGGCTTCTGGAAGAGCATTTAGCCCTGTGTGTGCTTCAGGGGACAGATCAAACACAATCATCATTTATATCATCAATTTATTTATTTCATTTACTTATTTGGCAGACACACTCATCTAGAGAAACTTCATGGAATAATGCATAAAGTGCATACCATTAGGTATGAACAAGACCAAGACCTTAGGTGCAGAGCAGTAACACATTAAGTAAACAGTAACAGTAAAGCATTATGCTAAATAGTGGTGATAAGTGTAAAATCACAAACAAGTATATACTTAGTATCTTATCACCAGAAAAAAAACTTTACTAATTGCATAGAGGCAATGGCCTGGATTCAACCAAATTTGTCCTGAATGTTTTTGACATTGGCTTAATAGCTTAAGTGAGAGATAATTGTTTCAGGGTATGAAGCTTATTAGTATAAAGGTAAGATTATAATATGATATTGTAGCAGGAACGGGGGTGTGGGGTTTCCATGTGACCAAGTTTGAAAACAAACACAACACAAGACGTTCAATTGGAAACAATAAGGGTTTATTGGGGAAAACTCACAATGCGGGAGATGGGGGATAAAAGGGAAAATAAGGCAAATAATCCAAATCCACAATCCATACTCGTAGTCTTTGTCCGTTTTCCAAGTCCTGATACACATCCACGTTCTCATACAAAACACTTTGGTAACAATCCGGTTAGTCAGGCAGTCCAGGTCAAAATGATCAATCCAATAATACTACTATTCTCTCACTTTTACACTCTCTCTCCACATGTGTTTCCCATACAGTACTTTGCAACCAGATTGATTATCTGCCTTCTCTTTTAACGCCGAGTCTTCATTGGCTAAGGAATTCCAGATGCATCTCATTTCATCCAGAACTCCATTTAAGGTCTTGGGGTGGAACCAGTGTGTCGTCGGGTACCTTCCTTCTATTATCACTCCCTGTCCCCCCCCCCAGCCATCTGCCACAATATTCACATGAGCTCAGTTAACAGATAATTAATTGACCTATTAAATGTCAATTTGAAGGCATAATCTCCAGTAAATCAAGGGAATAGATAGCCAAAATGAAAAGTATTATTTATAATTCGATAACAAAGATACTGTGTCACTGTCTCATGTATATGTCCAGGGCCTCATATTTTATATTGTTTATCTTCAATTATTTGAATCATAGCCTCAAAGAAAAAAAAAGTCACATTTCAAGATTCTAGGTGGTCAAACATGATTCAAATTGCTATTCTGAGTCATACATGTATCTGTATCCTATATAATACACATGAAATTATGAATGCCAAAATGTTAATAGTCTGATGTAACTGAAAAACACCATAAACCTGATTGCATACTTAATTTCAACTTTATTACAAATGTAGTTCAAGTTGACATAAATGCTGAAAAGTACAAGGTGTATATATCAGAAAAATAACCAACATGGAATTCTATTTGTATAGTTTTATTTAGTACACCCTTCTCAAAATTCTACTTAAATGTCTAAGCCTCCCTCATATGGCTTCGAATACAAACCACCTTTAGTCTTCAAATGACAAATACTCACAATCTCATTACTGAAATCTTTGTAATTCCATATGATTCTAAGATGGACACATTTTCCCTTACATGTAAATAGGGAGCTGAACACTAGATCAGTACTCCTTGGTAACAACTCAAGACTCAATACAGATTTATTCTCCTGGTACTTTGCCTTTTTACAAATACATCAACAAAATCCTTGAGATTGATGGCTTTAGCCCTTCTTGACTCTATGCTTAAAACCTCTAAATCTTTCATCACCCATTGTACTTCTTAAGTAGGTCTTTATTCGATTAAGCACTGAAAAACTGCATTCAAATGCTGCTGTGCTAACAGGTGAGGCAAGTGCAATCTAACAAAGTTTGAACAACTCATGAAATACTTCCTTATAGGGTTCAATAAACAAAGATCAACTACATTTGTGGGTGTCTTTAAGTCACTTCTCAGTTTTTCCACAAGCATTCTCTTTAGCTGAGGAACCTCTTACCCCAAGTCTTCAATATCACACTTGTATTTTGAGGCAAATGCAATGATGTGGTCTTTATCACAAAATGTGTCACTGGAAGGATTAAAGCTTGTTTTCCTTTCATAGTATCACAACTGTCTTTTGAAAATCATCTCTTTAGCTCACAAAGCAGAACATCAATGATAGGGATGAATATGTCCTTACAAAATATGCTTTTATCCATCTCAGTCTGTCTTTCTGCAAGCGGAGATGTGACATCAAGTCTGGAGCTTGCTTTGACATGACGCTTGGGAGGGAGCACAGTGGGAATGTACTTTTGGGCAAGAGTCGAAATATTCTCCCAGATCTCCACAAAGTATGATTCATCTCTATAGTCATTCAAAGTATCTATGAGAGAAACAACAAAGGTAACTGCAGAATGTCTGATAGGTGTTTTGCATCTCCAAAAACTTTGGTAAAGGCTTCAAGGAGTCCAACAATCTCAAGGGAATTGTGTGCTCTTGAAAAGTAACCTGTAATGTTGCGGCCAGTGCCTTGATAGTTCTGCCTTGGTTTAGCAGATTTTTTTGATGGGCTTGCCAGCTTGGGGTGGCCGGGTGGAGGCCAGTCGTTTTTGCATAGTGGCCACGGCCATCCCTGGACTCCCCTTGGAGGAGCCACTGTTTGTTAACCTCCACGTTTCCCCCCCTCACTCTGACAAACAGTGCAGCAGCTTCATTGACTTGTCTTCATGGTGGAAGGAGAAACCCTGATGTCTGTCGCGTTTATTTGACCCGACAGAGAGAAATCTCATGGCAGGTGTTTCGCACCAACAATTTCTTGAACATTAAATTATTCCGCTATGTAATTAGTCTTGGGTATCTGAAAGACTGAGTTCAAGACCCGCATGCGCACCACATGCTGTGAATGCCATTACTTTCCTCAGCATTTCCTCTCAAAATTACAATACAATCAGTAACAATCCCTTCAGCTACACAGTCGGAAACTTGAAAAAGTAAAGGTAACAGCACACCTGTCTAGGGAAATGCAGCAGACTTTAGGAACGTCACGTAAGTAGTCTGCTTTAAGCTTTTTCAATTTGTGCAGGAGTCAGTTTCTCTTTCAGCCCCTGTACACTTTATTTTAACTATGGATTAGCTATTGTGTTACTTTGGCCATAATGTTTTTAACATCGCAGCCCCGTTCTGTCCACCTTCCTCGTGTTTTTGTCATTCCTTTCCTTGCGTGTCATGTCTTGTTTTTGCTTTTACCCTGTGTGTCTTTTGTTTTAGGCTGGGCGTGGCTTCCTCGCATTCCACACTCGGTTCCTTTTTTCCCCTTGTTAGATTCAGCCTATCACACCCACTCCCCTGCACATTCCGCATGCTGGAATCAATTTAGTAATTTCATCCTTTCCTATTTAAGTTCAGTGCTCACGCACTCCAGTGCCAAACCATACTCTTGTATCTTGTACTGCACTAGTTTGGTTCACCCTGTTTAGCTGTTTTCCAGTTTAGATTTTTGCTGTTTGTATTTTGTTGATTTTTCAGTCTTTTTACAGCCTGTTCTGTTTTGCCAGCTTCCTGTCTGTTTCTCCAGTTACCTTTTGTTGCATTCAGCTATTAAACGCCTCCTGTGTGGAGTGCAATCTAAGTTCTATTCCGGAGTCTGCATTTGGGTCCAAGTCAGCGTCTACACCATAATAATTTTAACACCAAAGCCAACCATGATTACTAACTGAGTAATCACTGGACTATGCATTCAAAGCCCTATCATTATTGCCTATTCATTAATTTTGTCAATGTAATTGGTATTACATAGGAAATGTTTTTTTCGTACAATACGTCAGTTGAGAATCAAATCCATTTCCATATCAGACTTCATATGTGTTTTGCAATGGGGATGTAGTATAACTTACATGTTCCATTTACAAGACTGATGCATGGCACTGATTTGATCTAAAAGACTGCTGTGATCTTCTCCACAAACAAATCATGCCATCGTTTCAAGGTGAGCTGAGCTCGGTCACTCCCACACACACACACAGCACTGAAGGTTTGGGTAGCGTTTAAGGTCAAATCTAATCTCACCCTGGTTTCTAATCATTTTTACTGCTGGGCCTGCCAAACCAGGGCCTCCATTTGTTCACCTGCTTCTCCCTTTAAATAAGTGTTGATCTCATATGGCGGCTCAGTAAAGGCTCACTCAGCTGTATAGGGCCAGCTAGTCTGAGAGTGAAATGAGAAGCCTGGAGAGAATGTATGTGTCTCTGATAGTGCTTTTCTTTTTTTCTTGTCATTGGGTAGGAGTAACAGGTTGCTGGTTAAGTGAGGTTGTGTGTGTGGGGGAGTTGCGTCCGTGCATGCGATGCATACACGTGTGTGTGTGTGTGTGTGTGTGTGTGTCTGTCTGTGTGTGTGTGTGTGTGTAGTATGTTCCGTTGTGTATTTAGTGAAGCAGAGAAAGTGGATGCACCCAAGACAATGTTTTTCTTAATTAAATTCTGACAGAGCTAGTACAAGGAATTAAATAAATAAAGGCATCGGCCAAAACATTGAGTTTCTTAAAACGAAGAAAATAAAACGTAGAAAATAAAAAGTAGAAAGCAAACATCTACATCTAAAGAAAAAAAAATATGGGTACACATTGTCTTGGAAGGCGATGGAGGATGCATCAAATTTCTTTACTTCAATGTTGACCTTCTTGGATTTGCAACCAGTTTATATTTATTCTAATCAATCATTTAGTTGCAGGGAGAACCTCCTTTTTCATTTTTCCTTTATATCCCCAAGCACTTGAAAAATATATTTCCGCCTGTTTTTTAATAAAGCATTATAATATTGTAGTAAAACACTGCAGAGACATGGTTGATGGCTGGATTTGAAAGGCACATGTGCACCATCAGGACATATCAAACCTATTAAATATGTGAGCAAACATTCATGGTATGCACATAATGTACATACAAATGTTTTAAAAATCATGTCACTTCATACTGTACTTAATGTACTTTTATTTTAACAAATTTCACATCATCCAGGGTGTAAAGTATTGGACACAGTTCATCCCGAACATGTATACCACCTGTACAACAAATTGTGGTGCAGGTCTAAAATCAATTTGGCCTCTATTTTCCTCTGTTACTTTAAAAGAAAATGTGGCCTCTTCATCCATCCCCCAGCCACAAGGCTGCATCTGAAGTGTTCTTCTCATCTCAGAGAGCCATTTGAAATGTACCCAATCCTTGCTAAATCAATTTGTAAACAGCCTACGTGTCATTGCCATGTCATGCTCGTTAAAACTGTTTTTCCGATTTGGCGTTGTTATACAATTCCCATCTAGCATTTCATTAACATTATAGACAATGACTTTGCAATGAAGTACGTGAGCCTGATGTAAGGCTAAAATAAATAGCTGCATACACTCTCTTTAAAGATAAAGTTTAAAGATTGCAACATTGTTTTGATATGCCAAATTGCTCAATTGACAGAGGACAAGGACCCGCACATGTATAGGTGACTTTCATAAAAGATAAGATCATGACTATCATAAAGATAATGTTAAGTAGCAGAGAGTGTGAATTTACGATGAAAATGTACTTTTCAGATAACACTGGAGTGGGGTTCTTCCAGTCTACGTCACCAAGTATGATTTGTCTAAATCTTAGGAGTGCTCTTGTCAAGCTGGCAAATGCATGTGTCGTGCTCTAGGTGTTTGCATTATTGTGCTCAGATAGTCAAAATACATTTTTGACATTTCTGGGTAAATGTTCTCTTTAACGAGAAATGTATCATTTATAAAAACTTCCCTGGTCTTTCCACAGACCAAACAGAAATCTATTCTTCAGTATGTTTTCATTATTTTCCCCTTGTTAGCAGAAGTGCAATAGAAATGGTAATGATAGTTGTAGCTGTTGTAATACATATTAACAAAGACTTGTTCTCTCTCTCTCTTTCTCTCTCTCTTCTTCTTCTCCTCTGTCACCCTTACTCTGACAGGCTTGGCATTTCTCTACCCACTGTACAGCTGCTCCCAGTGTTCTCTCTGTATTGAAATCCCTCTCTTGTTGCTGTACTGTCACAAGCTGAACCGTCTCAAATCTCCCATCACCTGAAGGCGCGTTGCTAAAATAGCAAGTGAATAAAACTTTCATTTCCAGAGAGATGAATTTGTGTCTGGGACAACAGCCACATCATCCTTCAGAGTGAAAATAAATGTGTCATGGCTAATATTTCTGCAGCAACACACCTGTCCTTTGGTATGTGTGAAGGCTGAGTAATTCTGATTCTCTGTTCTGGTGAAATGATAATTAAATTATGGTATATTATAGCAAAATATAGTATAGAGTGGTGTAGTGTAGTATGGCATGGTGTGGCATGGGATGGAATAGTACACTATACCATAGTGTATTATATTATATGGTATATATTTTGCCTGCCCGCAGAGCTCTCTATTACTGTGCTCATGTTGCAAAAGTTTTATTTTTTCTTCAATAATCTATTCCTGTTGTAATTCCTGTTGTAATAGTCATGTGTCGATCCTGAGATTTCCCAATTGAAATTATCCTATCAGTTTAACATGGTTTATATATTGAATAAGTTTATGTCTTTGCTAGACCAATTCGAATTCAATTATTAATCATGTGCATGAATAGAAACATCTTAATTGGAAAAGCTTGTCATGCGATAGACTGTGGAATGCGCTGTACAGTTACAATCAAGTTAAGTCCATTAGTAGCTAAAAGTAGTATAGCTTTATCTAGCCTGACTATGGACCTTTTGTGAAGGGACTCACAAAATAAGGTAGGCTGCTATTTATTCATTTATAGGCTGTTTCTTGTCAAAATTGCTACTCTATGTAACACGATCGGACTCAATCCACACTTCAGTGCTTCAATGAGAATAGAATAGAAATGCCAATGGCAACAACCAAACATATTTATATGTCTTTATTACTTAGTTTCATCACACTACGAGGGGAAATGGTCTAACTCTGGCAGCAAATTCTTTGTTACAAAGTAACACACTGAAATGTTCCTCCTGATAACAATGTAACACAGCGGTGTTGCATCAATGGGTGTTGTAGGCTACAGTTAGCTGGCTGAATATTTGAATGTGAAAAATTGCATGTTTCCATATAATATTTACATTAATTAGCTGATCCACATATCCTGATTTGTGAAATACCCCTGTGTCATCTGTTATGTGGTTGTGACCAGTGCTTAATTTTTAAATGAGAGATGCCAGGGCTCAACTCACCTCCCTCCCCCCGCGAAGAAAAAAGGGTAAAATTTCCCTACCTCTATGTCGCTGCATTTCTGCATTTTATTTACATTTGTAATGTTCACTGGATGTAATGTTGTTTAATACCAGTTTAAAATATGTGTTGTTCTTGCACTTTAGATATTTATGAGCCTGGGGCTCTGATTCTGAGTAAGACATTTGCCTGGGCTAGCCCCGGCACAAATTAAGCACTGATTGTGACTATTACTGATTTTGCTCGCTGTTGTTCAGTCCACTACATGCCACCAATAGGCCTAAATATATTGACCTTTTAATAGTCAATGTTCCTTCCTCTCAATCTGTAATATTTTAGCAGTTGGTGGTCTAATGGCGCAATCTTCGTGCCTGCCTCTCTAATGCTTTGATGAATTTGTGTCTATTGAAATTGAACTTTTTTTCTGCAGACCACTGGTATAATGCAACAAAGTATAGCATAGAAGGGTATAGCATACAACTTATTTCAGGCACAATCACGGTTCCTAAGTAACTGTGCATGTCTTCTACTACATGTCTGTGCAGCATCAATAAGTGTGCATCAGTCTGCATGTATAACCACCACCTCCATGAAATGTTTAAATTCTTTCCCATGAGTTTCGGAGTCATTGATGCCACGCAAGTGCGTATTGTCACTACATATGTGGATGAAGATGCATCTCTGTTCATAGAAAGAGATACCACAGTATCAACACAAGTGAAAACGCGAATTAGTGCTCATTTATAAAAGGCAATACGTTTGTTCTCAGACAGCTCTTGACAAACCCTCAAGTACACATTCCGCACCTCTCCATGTCGTAAAGATCATCTAGAAGCCATTCCTAAGAATCAGTTTCACTCCTCGCTACAAGTTGTTTTGAGCAGCTTTATAACATGCTCTTACGTGCAACTTTTAGCAGATAATTTTTTTGTCTTAAAAGCTTTCTCAGTGCCATTCTTAGGAGTAATTCTCAGAAGCTTTATACATATGGCACCTGATCTACACTCTCTTCAGTACCCAGATCACATTTCTTTCTATTTTTCCTTTTTTAACTTCTTGAGTATGTAACTCCCTACCCCAGCCCCATACTGGGGTAACTCCCTACCCCAGTATGTCCTCAGAAACATGGGACAAGGGGCCTTTGGCCATGCCCCTGTCATCCAATAAGCCAGCAGTATCTGAAAATACATATTTTCCATTCTGTATATTCAGTCTGTGTCTCTTCCTCTTTCTCTCAGAGAGATTGTAAACACAAATTAACTGGAAAATTACTGTAGTATAAGTATTTCACCAAAAATGTAATAAAATATATGAAAAAATTACAAATTTAATGAAGGAGAACTTTATTACTGATTTGTTTTCTGTTTTTAAAATTGTACAAATCTCAGTAAAGGTGAATTTAGGTCAAAAAGGAACAAGATCAACCTGTTGTGTAAATGATAAATTGTGCAGTAGTAATCAGCAGTAAGCTCCAGTTTGTAACACGAGAAGCCTTTTCTTTACAACAAGGTTTCTCTTCTAAATAATTTCCACTGCTTTGCTAGCTCCAGGCAGAGAATATTTAATATTTGCTTTGTGTCATTGAAATCATCATATTCAATGTGTATTTATTTATTTCATGGGCCAAGGACTGCCACAGCAAAGCATAAAGAATGTGAATATATTACATTTTTTCATTTGTGTGTGTGAGTCTGTGTGTGTGTGTATGAAATTGAGTGTGTGTGTCTGTGTGTTTCTGTGTGGGTTCATGCATGTGTGCGTCAGATTGTGTGTGTGTGTGTGTGTGTGAGGAGGAGCGTTGATCTGGCACTAAGAGATTCTTATTTACATTACAAAGGTGTAACATTAGCTTGCCAACCTTCACAGTGCAAGAGAAGAATGCATTAGAATGTATTCTGCCCCTGTCACAGGTCCAATTAAAATATTTACGTTTTGTTTTTTTCAACGGCTGCCTTTATTAGCATTTTTAAAAGAAGGGCACAAAGCTCCCAGTCAAGTCTTTCTTTCTGCATCATTATTCCATTCATCGGTGTCATTATTCCTTATTCAGACCAATAAGTAGCATGAGAAATAGGAAATGGGCCTTTTAACTGCTAAGGCCTGTGCACCAGCCTTAATGTAAAAGAAGCAGCTCTTTTCCAGACAACAGGCCACAGTTATGTAGTTTGGAACAAATGCTGTATTTTGTGTGGTCAGTAAGGCCTGTATGCACTGTGACTAAGACTGCATTTACAGTGCACATTTGAAGTTAAACAAATCCGACTTTTTGTACACATCTGATTTATTGCTCAATGTCTAAACAGCAAAAAGTCACATGGAATCCGATTTTATTCAATTCTGACAAATTCCACATTAATATGTGGTACTCATTCACAACTACTTGCATGTGACCTGTGTCTGTATGTCAAGGATCCATTTTTTATCTGTTTTTAGTCCCTTTTTGAATGTAACTGAAACCTCAAAGTCGGCGTCAACGCTGATGTCGGCTACCCTAAACACTGAGGAAAACAACAGCCATTTTGAGGTGAAATGCACAAGTAAAATAAACCCCATGACTGTTGTCTGCACACACGAGTATATTATCTCTGTAATATATTATAAATCCCCACCTGGCCTGTTTCTAGCTTTTTTGGGGGCCCTAAGCAAAATCCTCTTTGGGGACCCACTTATTTTATTTTTTTATTTTTTATGACATGACATCAGATGCTCATGGGCGGTCCCTTGTGGCTTCGGGGCCCTAAGCAGCTGCTTATAGCACCTATAGCAAGAAACAGCCCTGGTACAGGTGCAGGTATAGGTGTTCCAATAGTGCAGGTGTAATCTGATCTAATTTGGGCATGATTATGATTTCAGAATGCGACCTTGGTCAAAACATACAAATCAGATATGGGTCACATATGAAAATACGTGTGAAAACAAGTAAAAAAAATAGCAGTGTACAGAAAATTGCAAAAATCCAGCTGCAGTGTACACGCAGCCATAGATTCTACCAGAATCTGAAATTCTATAGGGGGAATATGACACCACTCTTCTTCAAGAAAATCAATCAACATACAACTTAGTTGATGGAAGTAGAAAACGCTGTCTCAGGCATCATTCCAGAATATCACTGCTCACATATAAATGCTCGATTGAGTTCAGATCTGGTGGTACTACTCTGTACGGGGGGAGATGATCACTTCATACAATTAAGTAACGATTGAGATGACCCTTGCATTATAAGGGTACAAGTGCACCAAAATCACACCAGGCATATACGGTATGAAGCAGTGCAAAAATATAAACCCCTCACGCAAACATTTTCTGACTTATGTCCCTCTGAACACATGGGGTGCACCTCCAATGTTGGCACATTTTCAAGTGACAAAATTTACGGGCATTTTTGAACGCTGACTTTCACTGTATGCAAAAATCTTTTCAATGTGTGAAGCCAAATTCAGTATCAAAATTTAAATTTTTTGCACTACTAACTTTGCTGATAAAAACAGGAAGACGTATCATCGTTTTTATGAACAAATTGAGATATATTCAGTCTATAGAACCTAGATCAACAAACAAATCCACGGGGAATAGGTTTGTGATATTCTTTCTCTGACAATTTACCTGGAAATCTGGTTACAATTTTGTGTTATGTCTGGGGGTCTATATTGGCACATGGCATAGGTGCTATATCTATACAATATCATTAGCATACCATATGAAATGGCTTCTCTTTTCTCAACATTTTAATGTCAAATTCAACAGCCAGTCGGGATTTCTTATGCATTAACAACGCTGCCAAACATAAGCCTACTGATCAGAAATCAGGAAAAATAACACTTTTGTGTCATGGTTGGGGGGGATATACACTACCGGTCAAAAGTTTTAGAACACTTCCATTTTTCCAGTTTTTATTGAAATTTACGCAGTTTAATATTTCAATGTACTCTGAAATTAAAGCATTGAACAAATGAACAATTGGAGATAAAAAATAAATAATGGAATCGTTTGGTTTAATAAAATTGTATCTACATTTTTGACTCATCAAAGTATCCACCTTTTGGAGATATAACAGCCAAACACACTCGTGGCATTCTTTCTACAATGGAAATCAAATATTGTTTGGAAAGTTCTTCCCAACACTGTTGCAGAAGTTCCCACAAATGTGTTGCACTTGTAGGTTGCTTTGCTTTCACCCTTCTGTCCAGTTCATCCCAAACCAGCTCGATGGGGTTTAAGTCTGGAGACTGTGCTGGCCGTTCCATGATTTGAAGCCTACTGTCTTGTTCTTTTCTTCTAAGGTAGTTCTGACATAGCCTGGAGGTATGTTTTGGGTCATTATCTTGCTGTAGGATGAACCCCTGACTAACTAGACGTAGACCAGAGGGTATTGCATGTCGCTGCAAAATGCTGTGGTAGCCCTTTTGGTTCAGGGTGCCAGTCACTCTGTGCAAGTCGCCGACTCTGGATCCAGCAAAAGAGCCCCAGACCATCACGCTTCCTGTTTGACAGTTGGTGTCACGCAGTGAGGAACCATCCTTTTGCCTATTCAACGGCATACGAAAACCCTGCATGATTAACCAAACATTTCAAATTTAGATTAATCAGTCCATAAGACCTTCTTCCAGTCTTCAGTAGTCCACTGGGCTTCATGGCCCAGGCAAGCCTCTTTTTCTTATTTTTCCATCTTAGCAATGGCTTTCTTACTGCCACTCAACCTGTCAAACCTGCAGCTCGAAGTTTTCTCTTCACAGTTGAAACTGAGACTTCCTTACTTCGACCAGTGTTAAGTACAAAATAAATTACTTATTTATAAATTATTTTTATACTTTATTTTTTTACCTCTGGCAGTTTACCGCTTACCTTTGTACCATTTCAGGTTATTCATTCGACTTGAACTGCTTAAATTTCAGTAAAAACTGGAAAAATGGGTGTGTTCTAAAACTTTTGACCGGTAGTGTAAGTGATATTTCTAGAAAAAGCATATGAAATGGAAGGGCTGCTCTTCCTCTATGTTTAGATCACATATACCATTACTTTATCTTCAATAACAGGACTTGAATGTTTGAATACTGGTGAGAAATCATAAAGAAAATACGTTTTGGGTTGTTTGGGGGTCCCTATTTGCATATGGAATAGGTTGGATGCGAACAAAAAGTATACAGTGTATACCTGAACGCATATGCTTTTCTCTACAATCCGGTATCTAATTCAACATATACCATGGGTATAAAAAGTATTCATCCCCTTTTAATGTGTATTTTTCACATTTTCTTTTCTTGCTTCATGGAATCAAAATGGATTTAAGTGGGATTTATTGCCACTGATCAACACAAAATACTCTACAATGCCAAATAAAAAAACAACTCTAAATCTTTTTCTAAATTAATTACAAATAATTGCAAGCCTACCTCCTCAGGACACTTCCTAACTTTCTAGTTCTTGGACCACTGCTATTCATAGCAGGCCTTGTAACAAAGTTACAATTGTGTCTACAAGTACGACACTTTATTTATTAATTCATACATGTATGTATATGTTTGATTAATTTATTTAATTTGAAGCTCATTCTGTTTTTATTATAATATGAATGAATCCTAACAGTATCATGTCAAGTATTTGTGCGTTTAATATCTCATCCATTTGTTTTGTATTGGCTGAGTCTGAGAAGCTTTGCACTAAATATATATAGTGTTACTTTTATACTCTGTTCAGGTGGTTGTAGTAATTTTCCAGGCCAGCCCTTTCCATCACCTCAACCAATCATCAGCATGTCAACATGTCACAAGGGCTGTCACACATCGTTCCTCCTTCTACCTTACCAAGATTTCTCCCCATTGCATCACTTCCCCACATTACTTCCATACTCCATACAATATAGGGGAGCTATTGTGTCTATAGTGGTGCTTTTGTCTATTTTCCAAGGCCTTTGTATCTTGTCAACACCACCCCCTCCTCCTCACAGCAAGCAGTATCCCTGTCTCTGCAACTGTTCTCTTGTGGAAAGTTTTGCTGAATTTTCCAAGCAGTTGCCTCAGGCTATTAGTTATATCAATTACGCGCAAAGGCAGGTTCTGATCAATAATGAATAAACAGGATTTATATATTTGTATACATATATGTATATATAGTATATATATATTGTGGCAGCCCAAGGGGCTGCACAAGGAAATGGCTGCCTGGCCTACAACACATGGGAGCCAGGAAACACTACATTTCCCAGCAGGCCACAGTCACACCTGAGCCAAGTCAAGCAATGGGGACTAATGACCAGCTGAAGGCCATTTCAAGGCCTATTTAAAGGTCTGATTCCCATCACACTGAGAGAGGAGTAGGAACGTGTGTGGGAAGGAGTTGCTGAGTGTGTTTGTAAGAGTGAGTACTGTGAAGTCTATTGACTAGCCAGTATTTGGAGAAAGAGTGTTTTGGAGGGTTTTTGGTGTTTGGAATTTGAAATTTGATTGTGTGAGGACCCCAGTCTTTGGATTGACTACGGACTGGATTATGGAACTGAACTGGATTTTGGAATTGGATTGGACATTGACAGCGAGATAAGGATTGTGGACTTTGTGTTTGTATTCCCCTGAAGACCCCACCCTTTGTTTTGTGTTTGTCAGTATTAGTTTATTAGTTTGTTTTGTTTTTGAATGCTGCCACCTTGTTCTTTAACTTGCCTACGCCCTATGCAAGGTCCGTGCGTGTCGCCCAACCCCTGGGGACACCACAATATATATACAGTGGGGAAAATAAGTATTTCACCCCCTGCTGATTTTGTGAGTTTGCCCCCTTACAAAGAAAGGAACGGTCTATAATTTTCAAGATAGGTTCATCTTAACAGTGAGAGACAGAATATTTAAAAAAATCCCAGAAAATCACATTATATGAATTTTAAACATGTATTTGTGTTTTATTGAGGAAAATAAGTATTTCACCCCCTAGCAAAACATGACAGTACTTGGTGGAGAAACCCTTGTTGGCAAGCACAGCGGTCAGACGTTTCTTGTAGTTGGTCACCAAGTTTGCGCAGATCCCAGGAGGGATTTTGGCCCACTCCTCTTTGCAGATCCTCTCCAAATCCTTAGGGTTTGTAGGTTGTCGCTTGGCAACTCGAAGCTTCAGCTCCCTCCACAGATTCTCTATAGGATTACGGTCTGGAGACTGACTAGGCCACTCAATGACCTTAATGTGCTTCTTCTTGAGCCACTCCTTTGTTGCCTTAGCCATATGCTTTGGGTCATTGTCATGCTGGAACACCCATCCATGACCCATTTTCAGTGTCCTGGCTGAGGGAAGGAGGTTCTCACCCAAGATTTCCCGGTACATGGGCCCATTCATCCTCCCCTCGATCCGGTGAAGTCGTCCTGTCCCCTTAGCAGAGAAACAGCCCCAAAGCATAATGTTTCCACCGCCATGCTTGACGGTGGGGATGGTGTTCTTGGGGTCCAAGGCAGCTTTTTTCTTCCTCCAAACACGGCGAGTCGAGTTGATGCCAAAGAGCTCGATTTTAGTCTCATCTGACCACAGCACTTTCTCCCAAGCCTCCTCTGAATCATCCAGGTGCTCATTGGCAAACTTCAGACGGGCCTGTACATGTGTCTTCTTGAGCAGGGGGACCTTGCGGGCACTACAGGATTTCAATCCATTATGGCGTAGTGTGTTACCAATGGTCATCTTGGTGACTGTGGTCCCAGCTGCCTTGAGATCATCAACAAGCTCCAGCCGTGTAGTTCTGGGTTGTTCCCTCACCTTTCTCATGATCAGGTTCACTCCACGAGGTGAGATCTTGCGTGGAGCCCCAGACCGAGGGAGATTGATGGTCAATTGGTGTTTCTTCCATTTTCTAATTATCGCACCAACAGTTGACTCCTTCTCACCAAGCTGCTTGCCAATGGTCTTGTAGCCCATTCCAGTCTTGTGCAGGTCTACAATTTTGTCCCTGATGTCCTTAGACAATTCTTTGGTCTTGCCCATTGTGGAGAGGTTGGAATCTGATTAATTGATTCTGTGGACAGGTGTCTTTTATACAGGTAACGAGTACTTCATTAGGAGTACTAATTAAGTAAGAGGACTAATCTGTGTGCCTCCTGGTCACATAACTGGTCTGTGGGAGCCAGAATTCTTGCTGGTTGGTAGGGGGTGAAATACTTATTTTCCTCAATAAAACAAATAAATGTTTAAAATTCATATAATGTGATTTTCTGGGATTTTTTTAATATTCTGTCTCTCACTGTTAAGATGAACCTACCGTGAAATTTATAGACCGTCCCTTTCTTTGTAAGGGGGCAAACTCCCAAAATCAGCAGGGGGTGAAATACTTATTTTCCCCACTGTGTGTATATATATATATATATATATATACACTGAAAATGTATGCATTCACTGCTGTAAGTCGCTTTGGATAAAAGCGTCTGCTAAATGGCGTATATATTATATTATTATTTATATATACACACACACTCAGTGGCCACTTTATTAGGTACATATTTCTAGTACTGGGTAGGACTCCCGTTTGCCCCCAGAACAGCCTGAATTATTTGTGGCATGAAAACATTCCTCAGAGATTCTGGTCCATGTTGACATGATAGCATCACGCAGTTGCTGCAGATTTGTTGACTGCACATTCATGTTGCGAATCTCCCATTTTACCATATCCCAAAGGTGCTCTATTGGACTGAGATCTGGTGAATGTAGAGGCCATTGGAGTACACTGAACTTGTTATGTTTGTGGAACCAACTGGAGATGATGTATGCTTTGTGACATGGCGCATTATCCTGCTGGAAGTAACCATTAGAAGATAGACTGGGTAGACTGTGGCCATAAATGGATGCACGTGGTCAACAACAAGACTCGGGTAGGCTGTGGCATTTAAACGATGCTCAATTGGTATTAAGGGGCCAAGAAAACATTCCCCACACCATTACACCACCACCAGCCTGAATCGTTGACAGAAGGCAGGATGGATGCATGGATTCATGTTGTTTATGCCAAATTCTGACCCTACCATAATCGAGATTCGTCAGACCAGGCAATGTTTTTCCAATCTTCAACTGTCCAGTTTTGGTGAGCCTGTGCCCGCTGTAGTCTCACTTTCCTGTTCTTAGCTGACAGGAGTGGAACCTGGTGTGGTCTTCTGCTGCTGTGGCCCATCCACTTCAAGGTTCGACGTGTTGTGCATTCAGAGATGATCTTCTGCCTACTACTGTTGTAACGCGTGGTTATTTGAGTTACTGTCGCCTTCCTCTCAGCTTAAACCAGTCTGGCCATTCTCCTCTGACCTTTCTCTTTAACAAGGTGTTTTCGGCCAACAATGATTCCATGGTCAAAGTCCCTTAGATCACATTTCTTCCCCATTCAGATTTTTGGTCTGAACAACAACTGAACCTCTTGACCATATCTGCATTCTTTTATGCATTGAGTTGCTGCCACATGATTGGCTGATCAGATAATTGCATTAACAAGCAGGTGTACAGGTGTACCTAATAAAGTGGCCACTATATACAGTATATATATATACACTTTATATATATAAATGTATAGTCAACTCCAAAAATGATCACACCCTTGATAAGATGAGGTGAAAAAGGCTGTATGAAATAAGTTATATTGTAAGCTCAAAAAAAGGGAAAATTATATTTATATATGTTCTATAGAATTATACATATATCATTCCACGAATCCGGTCCGATTTGAGTCCCTCTGATGTTTTTAAGTGTCTTTTATCTATTCAGTCACCAAAATGTATTTTGAAAAGCTTTTTATTTCAGTTGAAATGTCCCCTTTAATAAAATGTAAAAACATTGCATAAATGTTATTTTTAAATGATGCATTATGTAGTTTTTTTCAGTTGACACCATGTATTTTGACATGACCCTCGTGGCCTTCCATGAAAATAAATTTGGGATATGACGAACAAAATTTGTAAAAAGTCCATACTTTTTTCTATGAACATAAACATCTATTTGTGCTTTTATGCTGGTAATGATTTATTTCAAAATAAATGAATAATTATTCATTAAAATAACATTATTTAGTTCTGTACCTCAGTAACCCCTCAACCCCGTTACACGGAGCATTTTCCCCCCACAAAAATAATGGTTCGATCCCTATAAGCATGTACAACAGGAAGAGACAACATTGAAGTCTTTTGAAAAACATAACATCAGAAACAGGAGGTAGCTACCTTATTTTACTATATTTTGAGTCATTTATCTTGTAATATTATGGTAGTCAAGCATAATGACTCAACACCGTCACATGAAAAAAAGATAGAAAACTATTACTTGTGAAAATGATCTTTGTTATTTAAAAAATATAGATGATTTCTTAATCTCATGCATGCCATGTGCTCTCCTGGTATTCACCACATGTGGAGTAGCAGCCATTTTGTGCAAAAATCTCAAACCCGTCACACTCAACCCCGTTACATGTTTGATCGTAACGGGGTTGTGAGATTGTGACAGGGTTGTGATTTGAACACTGGTTTTGAAGTTATCCAATTAGTTAAATGAATTATTGAACTTTTTCAACATTCTTATCCCACATACATGTTAATTGTAATGTTCATGTTGCTGTGTGTGTGTGTGTGTCATTGGACAAAAAGGGTCTATATCCGGACATCTATAGACATCTGTGAGTCCGTGATGGCACCAACAACAGCAGCAGAAAGGCAGAGACAGTATCGGGCACGCCTAAAAGCTGATCCTGAAAGAAGGGAGAAATACCTGCAGAGTGAATGCCAGAGATGGAGAAAGAATGTAGAGGCCGAAAAAAAAAAAAGAATCAATGACTTAAGTAAAAGAGAAGAATGGCAGAAGCGTAAAATGTGGAGAGCAGCTTACAAAAGAAGCAAGGACAGGACAGAAGCACTGGGGAACTTAACCACTCCTCCACAGAGTCCAGATCAATCCCCAGAGCAGTCCTCACAGCCAGGATCTTCAAGGTTAGAGCAATGGGCAGTTAAGAGTGTTAGAAAGCCCCAGCCAACCAGTGGAGGGGTTCCACATCCCCAGCCAACCAGTGGAGGGATTCCACATCCCCAGCCAGCCTGTGGAGGGAAATGGAAGCAGAAAATGGAATCCAATGGGGAAGCCCAGAGCTGATTGGGCAGTGGTGCATCCTGACATACGAGAATGATCTGTATCCAGGCATCATCCTTAGTACAGATGAAACACATATCCAGGTGAAATGCATGAGTCGTATTGGGCTAAACCGGTTCTTCTGGCCGCCTCGGGATGATATCCTCTGGTACCCATTTGATGATGTCCTTGAGGTCATTCCACCCCCACAGCCTGTGACACAGCGCCATGTACAAGTCTTGAAAGAGGTGTGGGACAGACTTTCAGTTTGAGTGCCTGTCAGGATCCGTCCTGGACGGCCCCTGGCCACCATGGACTCATGTTGTGTTCCCCTGTGACCCGTGTTCCCCTGTGACCCATGTTCCCCTGTGACCTCGTGTTCCCCCGTGTTCCCCGTGGCCCCGTGTTTCCCTGTGACTGTGTTTCCCTTGTGCGCCCGGCCCTTGTGTTTCTTCCCAGCTCCCATTCCAGTTCCCAGTCCTAGTGTTCTTTCCTCCCTTAGTCCTGGCTCCCTGGGTTTGTGATTGTTCACACCTGTGTCTCGTTATGTCTTGTCTCACCTGCACGTGGTTCCCTTGATTGTTCTCCCTCAGTATTTAAGCCCTCCTGTATCACTTGTCTTTGTCAGTTCATTGTCTCTTAGTGTTTAGTGTCTGCGTGTGTCCCTGGTTCGTGAATACATCTACAAGCACTTACTACAGCGTGTACTCGTCTGCATTTGGGTCCTTCCCACCACCGCTCACACCCAGTGAGCCTGACAGTGCCACAAAACAAAAGGCACACACACACACACACACACAGCCTCAATTGCCTCGCACTACATCTTGGATAACCTATTGGTCCACTCACAGTATTCCCTGACAGCAGTGTGACAGTGACCGACATGTCCACTCCACATGGGCCCATATCCCTCCATCCCCTGCTTGTTTGATACTCTATGTTCAGTCAGATGACAAAGTTAAGGCACAAAGTATGTTTTAGTAAACCTCTCCTGAGGTCTTGTAAATTGTTTGGCCAAAGGCTTGATTCTTATGCCGCAGGTCAGTTCCACATATTTACACATAAGCACACATGCACGCACACACACACACACACCAAAAGCACACAAGTTATATGTTTTATTTTGAAGCCCTATTCAGTCACATTACAATGTTTTAATGTATGATTTTAATGATTTCAATGATTTTAATGATTTTAATGTATCATTGCTTTTCCTTGGATTAATAAAACTCAGTTCATTGCAAGTTATATCTATTGACCTTCTTAAATGGTTAAATAATAAAATGCAATGATTATAGAAAGTCTTATAGTAAATTTAAGAGTAAAAATCAACTATTTATATGTTAAGCTGTATTTGTCTCTTCAACCCCGTTACCATCTTCATCCCCGTTACCCTAGTCTCAACCCTGTTACACTTACATTTTTATACATTATTTCTTCAAGTTTATGAAAAACTAATTCAACTTTTGATGAATTTTGTCTGAAACGTTTAGAGCAAACATAAGAATATTGATTTTAGTTTAAATTCTGAAGTCAAACCACATGTTTGATGAAAAATCATGCGGCCGCTGTCAAAAAAAGGCCCATTTCAGGCTTTAGAATAGCAAAAGTGTGAGATTTTATGTCATTTTTAGACTAGCAATTATTGAAATGGTGTGAGGGACATCTAATTATTATAAAAATGTTGACTTTATCACAAATACATGTTGTAATCTTATTCAGAGAGCTTCCAGAGTGTCCATAATGGGGTTGAAGAATAGTGGTGCCCATATCATACAATAATGACCAATAATAATAGGGATTTCATGCTTGAGATGGGAAAATATATTTTTCTGGAAGTTAAATATGTTCTTAATCTTGTGGGGTGTTCAGAAAAGTAATACCTCTTGGTAAAAAAAAAAGAGTCAAAATCGGACCGGATTCGTGGAATGACCCATATACATATATATATACCCAAAACATGTGTCACAATTATTCACACTCCTAATAATTATTTTAAATAAAATCCAACAAAAATAAATCTGCATTGACATGCATTCTATAGTGTTTTATGAGATTGGTGAAAATATTGGGGGGGGTATTAGACCATTCCTCCATACAGAATCTTTCAAGATCCTTCAGATCCTTCGGTCTGCATTTGTGGACTGCCATCTTCAGTTAAAACCGCAATTTCTGATTTGGTTTAAATCTGGAGACTGAGATGAACATTACGAAAACAATTTTTGTTTGTTTGTTGTACTTCGCTCTGGATAAGAGCGTCTGCCAAATGCCTGTAATGTAATGTAATTTTGTGGTGAGTTAACCATTTCTTTATTTATAAGTTATTCTTGGGATCATTGTCTTGCTGAAGGATCCATTTGCAGCCAAGTTTCAGCTCTCTTGCAGAGGTCAACAGGATTTCAGCCAAAATGTCTTGGTACTTGCTGGAGTTCATGACCCCATTGACCCGAGCTCCAGGGCCAGTAGATGCAAAAAAAAAAACATAACATCAATGTTTCACCGTAGGTATAGGGTCTTTTCAACACAAGCATCCTTCTTCTGAAGAAAAAATCCAATGCTGGTGTGCATGGCCAAAAAGCTTCTGACAATAACACCCGGTTACAATCAGAGTTCCAGTACCAGGTGGCAACTGATGCATCGTGGGATTTAGACTGTAAGACGGCAGGCTGAGAAACACAGAGGAGCAATCTGGCTGACCTTAAAAAGCACAACTTCTAAAATGTGATAATTAAGTCTGTATGGGAGTGTCATGAAGAGGCACACTGGTTAGAAGGGTAATGGCCACAGTCTGAGGCAATTAACGTAAAATGACAAGAGCAAAGGCTAATTGGAATGTTGGACAAAAAAAGGTTTAATTAAAAAGTTGATATGGAAACACTGCTAAAACTCAAAAGCTTGCATTTGCACCACCCACCCACAACCTCTGAATATTTTATTAGTTAGTTCTATTCACCTTGCAGGAAATATGATCTATTTTTCTATCTATCTACTATTTAGATGGCAGACTAAGGGTTTTTGCCAGAATTTTTACTTTCTGAAAGTTCAAAGGTCAATCTTTTCTCTTTACATTACATATTTTGTTTATTTCTACAACTTATGCTGTTTGGATAATTATTAAAAACACATTAACACGTAAATGCGTTGCTCAAAATTAAGCAATTTATTAATGTCTTGTTGCAGATTTATGGAATGTGTCTCCCAAAACTGTATTCCACTACTTTTAAACTTAAAAAAAAAAAATGTTGTCCTCTCTGTCTTTTTCTTGCTGACAGACAAAAATGTGTGTGAACTCACAACCTACAGTAATTACTCAGCTCACAGATAGGTGTCCATTTGAGAGTGAATCTTTATGTGATTCCTCAATTTCCCCAGCTGTAAATTTACACTGGTTTATCACACCAGCAATGCAACAATTGTGACATAATTTGCATTATAGTACAAGAGTACATAATTGCAATGTGTCATACAGCACAGATTCTGATTCTTTGGAATGTTGTTCGAAGCCAGGCAATAGAATTGCATTTGAAATGCATGCTCGGTCGACTCTTGAATCTATTGAAGAGACAGGATGAAAATGCATTAGAATTTATTCTTTTTTTTTTAAAGAAATGGCTGTGTGCAAATAGTTGTGAATATGAAGATTACAGCCCAATTCCAATGGAGTGACACGCTGTGTACTAAAATGGGGAGCTAACACAAACAGTGCAGGCTGTCACCACAGTGTGCGTGTCAGATTAGAACAAATTGCATTTACATCATGTACATTTCCAGGAGGGGAAAACCCACGACACCTGTCAAACGTGTCCTCACTATGTGTGTATGTGTGTAGGCAGCTTTGAAAGAAAATAAGCAAACTGAATGAGCAATAACTCAATGCTGAGTTGTTGTTTGTTTGTTCTACCATGTTTGTGCTGCCAGGTTCACTATTTGTGCTTGTGAAATGTTCCCTTTGTTTCAGCGAACCACTCCCAGACCATGGGCCCTATTTCGTGCCAGCGCTAAGTGGCGTTATGCCCTAGCGTAGGCGAATTGCCAGTCTCCGCCGAGTTTGGCAATTTTGTGGTGCGCAATGAAGGTGTTTGCGCGACTATGGGCTGGGCAGCGCAATACAGCGCAATAGGGGGTGTGACTATGAAAACAGTCAGCGCTATGCAAGTTTGGTGTCAAATAATGTGTTTGCGTTAACGTCCAACTAGACCACCTCTTAGCGCAAACGCTGGCGCTCTGTGCAAATCGGTGACTTTATTGATGCGCACATATGAACATAAGGTTATCTGAAATCACATGAGAATGTTTTGTGAATATTGTGAATTTCCCCCCACGTTGAGGCAAATCGTCCAATCCATGGGTAACTTGGAAGCATAGTCAATTAAGCTAAAAACTATTTCACCACAGCTTGTGGTTATTCAATGCACGGACATGAAAGACTGAAGCCAGCAGGCCATCCATCACTACACATGTATTTTTTTAAAGTTAATCCAACCTCTTTTACAACTGCGCCGGAGACGCGCTATTATCCTAAATCACAAAATTACAGAAATTGCGTTAGACAACTGTCTTTGCTTTGCATCTGCGTTACCGACACTGTCGCAATTCACCAAGATAGGGCCCCATGTGTGTATTACACTGAGGCACTCCCTGTCAGAAGTTTTCATATACTCATAAGCAAGATAATACTCATGAAAAAGTATTAAAAAGTTATGTATTTAGGGCTGCCGCATGGCTCATCCTACTAAAACTTGGTGTGTTTACAGTGTGTGCTATGCCCCATAATCAGGTTTTTAATCCCGTCTGTGCCAGTACTAACTCTGGGCAGCAGCTTCGCGAGGCAGAGCATAATTGGCCAGAGCATCACCCAGGGAGGGAGGTCTTCAATCAGCGGGATTATCCTTGTCTCATTTCGCACTCTGGTTGATCAAAGTCAGCCTGTGCCAGCTGCACAGGAATTTTACTCCTTCGACTCTACCTGTGCTCTCAAGAAATTGGGGGAGGGCAGCCTATGAGTATTATAGGGAGTTCTGAATTGGAAGAAAAACTAATCTGCCAATGTGTTTTGTGTTCCATGCAGGTAAGAACTGTTCAAAGTATAAATACATGTGAAAGAGCGCATTTAGCATGAATTTTATATGAATGTGGTACGAATGTTGCATGACTGAGAGAGAATGACAAGGATGATATCTTATTCATTCAATTTGGTGTGAATATTGAATAAATGAGTGAAATTGGAATGGATTTTGTAATAAAGAGTGAATATATGGCTAAATATAGCGTGGATCTGGTATATCATGTGTAAATGCAAAAATTTTTTTATTAAAACCCTAAGAACTTACTTACTTACTCCTCAATAATCAAAAGCATTATAAAACAAAGGATTCAATTAAAGTTTGTGAACATTTTAGCAGCTTAATTTGATGTCTAAATGATTTATTATTAACTTGGAGCCATTGGGCTGATCTCTTAACAATGATTAAGTTTCACTTCACATTATCTACATATATTTATTTCTGCATTGCATTTTTAGAAATTGTGCTATTATGTGTGTTTGTAGTTACACAATTCCCTGAGAAACAGTCACATTTTTCATTCATTCATTTACTCACTCTGAAATTTTTATCCAGCCTATGTCCAACCATTGATGCCATTATTGAATGGCCAGAAGCAGTTCACATGTATTTACCCCATGGGAGAAACCACTTCACGGTTCTCTGCCCCTACACAATTCCACCACCAGTACGCCAGCCGAACAGCTCTTTAACCACTGCGCAACACTTCCCTTATCCATGTGATGTCTTATGAGACAGATTTTGGAGAAAAAGGTTTAACGAATTCCCAGGTGAGCCAGGGCCCAAGAGCACCCCCATAAACACAGGGGCTACCTACCTACCTGAGCTGAACGCTGAGACAAGCTCCATCCCAGTGACATCACCCGTCAGAGCTCGAAGGCCACCTTGAGAATCTTGTGACATATCCATCTAAAAGCAAACCAAACACTGTAGAGCAACAAGGCCTACACTATTGGCATTCACCCAGGGGTATGGAGGCAGGAGAGGGGAACAACTGCCTCTTAGTGAACATGATTTTGACATGCTCTCATACATAATACGCAAAAGTGACGCAAAAGTGACCCAAAAGGCCAAGCCCTATGGTGGCCCGGAGGAGCAATCCTTGTTTCTAAAACCAAATCCTTCTTTCTAAAAAGAAATCTTTGTTTCTGAAGAATCATCCAGCTCTTACGCAGCTGCTGCTATTCTGCATGGTGATTCATTTGCACTTGACCTTTTGGCTTTTGGAACATCATTACAGAACAAAGTATACCAGTATAAAGTACACTCAGATTACACCTGTGCAACTAATACATTCCAGATGAAGGCAGACAGGAGCAATGTGCAGTAAATGGCAGATATCACATTCATTAACCTTTCAGTAATGGTGCGGTAGAGCTGATGCCAGAAAGAACACATTTGCAAAGGAGAAGACTCCTCTGGGACCTCTGTGCGCATTTGCTGCCTGTCACCGTTCCTTAGGCTGTGGTCCCATTTCAGTGAACGCGTCATGATAATTGTTCAGATGTGGATCAGAACAAGACCAGCTTGAGATTCAAAAGTACTGCACCTTTTTAAAGCTTTTTATCCCAAAGTGATTTTCCAAATTGATTTTAAAAATCTGAAAGATGATTAAGTTTGAATCTCGATTTTTATCCTCTGTATGTTTCTTTTGTTTAAAAAATTGAATGCCAGTCGCATCTGAAGGCATGTCACATCAGTGCTAGATTTCTAGATTTTTGAACGTGAAAGTTCAACTTTCCTATTGCATGTTGGGAGTATTCATGCCATCTTGTAGAATGTCATCTTCTCCATGAGTTGTTTCTGTCACATTTTTAAAAACATTTAGCAAGACTTTCAAAACTCTTAACACAACATACAATACTGTGAATCACAAATGTGAGTTTTGCAAAACTGCTACAGTTTTTCTCACTTGCTTTGGCACAAGTAGCTAAACAGAAGTAATATTGCAATGCAGTTACTGTACAATACAGTTCACACAGCCATCTAAACAGACTTTGCCTTTTCAAAACCAACTGAACACTGCTGCAAAAGCAAATACTGTTATTTGTTTGAGCAAATACTGTTATACAAATCAAATATCTGCATCAAAACTATACACACTGTCACCTATTTATTAGAGCATCTATTCAGCCAATAGTGCAAAATGTGAAACGTAACAATCACAACACGATACTTTTTAATTTTTTACTTAAAAAATGTACTCATCACATCTTGAGTAGAGTGTGTCATGAGACGTTTTTACATGCATAAACCTTTGCAGTAACATAGGTACTGAAGATTTACACATGAAATGCACATCACATTTGCTTCAAAAGGAAATCACAAAAGAAACCAAAGATTTTCTGTTTTAACAATAATTGTATTGGTCAGGCTCGAGAATGTCATCAACATTACATTGGATGCGGTCACAACTAGGAAAAAACTGCCTTGAGTGCCTGACTTGGCATGCATCTGCACCAATGTCTCCACAGGCCTCTCCCATGGCCTGGGGGAGGGTTGCCTGCTCATATCAATTGCGGTCATAGACCTCCCACCTCCAGGTAGAAACAAAACTTCAGAAATGAAGTATGGTGGAAGGACTACCATAATGAACCTTGGATGAGCTGCAAATTACTGAAGCACCAGTGGTGAGTGGTGGAACTGGACATTGTCCCATACCACCACAAATGTGGTCATCTCTGGGCCCTCCAGGTCTCTCTTTTTGTGGGGGATCATGGCATTAGTGAGGGAAGCAGAATAGTCTTATTGTGAGCCACTACTCCAGTTCTGGAAATGGGTGCACAGATGGTCCTGAGACCTTTTAGATGCACGCTGACCAATGTTGTTTCTTTCTCTCCCTCTCTTTTTTGCAAGATTGAACCCAGACTAAACATAGATGTATTTGTGGTTGGTCCGGCTGGCATCAAGCACTATCGTCCTCTGAGAGAGAACATGTTGAGAAACATGCAAATATGGATGTTACAGTAACATTGTCTACTGTAAAATACAACAACAATAGTCATTTCCAGCATCATGTATGCACTGCCAATTACCTACTTGGACAAACTGAAATCATTGCATCCAAAGCGACATACAGAAAGTGCATTCAACTTGAGTAGTTAAACAACCACTTGACACTACAATCTTAAAGCACATCTTTTCACAAGTAAGCAGCATAAACAACACAAGTGCAAACTGAAATAATCAATAAAAAGTGTAATAAGTACCCTATATTGTATTGTAACACCAAGAAACAGATCCAAGGTCAAATGGGTTTTCAGATTGGCAGTAGGTGTTGACGACAATGGAGTAATGTGGTGCAAACCAAGAAACAGATCCAAGGTCAAATTGTTTTGCGCACAATGGACCAAGGTTGGAGAGGGTGTGGGCACACCAGTTGAGAGGAGGGGGATCCTCTTCAGGCCATCTGGTAGGACTGGTCAGCCAGGTATGACTTAAACCATACCAGTGCAGATCTTGAGATTCCCATCTCAGCGAGAGATGAGAGCAGGATCTGGTGGTCAATGGTGTCAAATGCAGGTTGAGCAGGAGGAGGACGGAGCTGAGTGATTTAGTCTTTGCCGAGTGGAGAGCCTCAGTGACTGTGAGCAGAGCAGTTTCAGTAGAGTGATCTGACTTGAAGTCTGATTGGTTGGGATCAAGCAGGTCATTCTGTAAGAGATAGCCAGGCAGTTGATTATATGCAGCCCATTCTACAGTCTTGGATAGGAATGTGAGGAGAGAGACAGGTCGGTAGTTAAAAATGTCAGCAGGATTCAGAGAGGGTTTTTGAGGAGGGGGATGACATGAGCCCTTTTGAGAGCAGAGGGGACAGTACCAGATGAAGGAGAGGAGTTGATTATATTGGAGCCAAAGTGGAGGATGTCCATAGAGATGGACTAGAAGAGAGGGGAGGGAATGGGATCAAGAGGGCAGGTGGTAGGATGATGGGAGTGAATAAGTTGTGAGATGTCAGGGTCAGAGAGGGGTGAGAAGGAGGACAGGGAAGCATGTAGTTTGGGTTGTGAGATAGGTGAGGGAGGGGTAGATGCAGGGGAGAAGGAGTTGCAAATGTCATTGATCTTCTTGCAAAAGAAGGATGCAAAGTCATCAGCAGTTAGAGAGGAGGGGGTGGGGGAGGAGGTAGGGTGAGGAGAGAAGATACATAGAGAATAGTTTACGTGCCCATGATAACAATGATAAGGGACATGTCCTCACTGCCCACTGCCCTGTCAATTTATTGGAAATGGGGTTCTGATTGTTGAGTGATCAATTTAGCAATTAGCACTTTCTCTGCCATGCTATCATATGATCAAGGCAAATTTAAATTATTTTGTAACTTTTGCTAGTTTTGTTTGAAGTGTTTTAAAAAAAACTATTTCTTTATTTTTTTAATTTTTCTGAGAACAATGACAATGTACGATTAGTTTAGCAAAATTATCAAAAGTTTAGGCGACTGTGTTAACTGTATTGAGAGCATGGACTTTTGTCTGGTTTCATGTGCTACATCAGTTGAGAAAAACAAATACAGTTTCATTAGTTGCATTAAGTCTCATTTCCAATCTAATTTCCATTCTCAAATTCCATTCACTTCACCATATATCTTCTGAGATGGTCCTTTCAGCTTAATATATAATTCTTATTTATTTTAGGAATACCCACTTTTCATTATTGATAACTGTTTTACATGTGTTAAAATCATGCAATACTTAATTGTTAATCAGCTTGACATTGTTCAAAATACTGCCTGTGAAAAATAGCTGGGTTGCTAAAGTTTGAGAGCAGCCAATGGAACATGTTTGTTACTGTTAGGCAGGTCAAAGTGGTGCGTGAAGATTTCTCTCAGCGAAGATAATTCCCTCACAGAATTCCATTCAACCGCCACGGCAGCGAAAAACGCCAGGAAAAACTCATTTTTAAAAACTAAATCTAATTTTAACTAAATTTGCCCCAGTGGGTTTAAATTTGACAATATGAATTCATGTTTTTCTGAACTACAAGACGTGTAGGTAAATCAAGTCGGGTGAAGCTGGTGGATCTTTTACTTAAAAGTGAACATAAATCCTGAATGAAGACCTTCGGGCATGAATTCAAAGCCTGAACTAATCAGTATCACCCCATTGTTTATATTGGTTAGCTAAAGAAATCTGTCAAGATGACAAAAACAAACACATTTTAAACCAATCTCTTGGGTCTTTTTTGCTATGAGGTGGGATTTACACTGACTACCGCCCACCCTCCATAGGCATAGGCATTCGAACGCTCATATTGTGCCACAACTGCCTGTCAAACAGTGCCATCTGCCATTTTTGTTTACAGTGCTTGTCAATAGGACAGATTTGTGCATGAGACAACACTATTTTGTAAACAAAAATAAAGTATAAAAAATATATATATATATATGTGCGTGTGTGTGTGTGTGTTTTATAGAAACCAATAAAACCAATATTTAACTGATCATTTCAAGTTTGTGGATTCATATATTCAAAACTAAGTGACCTGCCTATTACTGTATTTTGGTAAAGGTTACAGTATTGGTCTTGTTTGGGATGGTTTCTGGTAAGATGGTCTTACAGTAGTTGTTGCAGGCAACGCCCAAATCAAGGAAGGGGTAAAGATTTAGCCACAATATAGAATTAGACAGCACTTGCTCTGTACTATCATTTTCCCTTTTCTAAAGCCCTATCAACCCCAGAGTTTTTATCAGCTTTGGGGTGGAAATTGTATGACCTGCACTATGATCAGAAAACCACAAATCACATACAACTTGTGACTTACGACGACATACTGTACTGTAATACCATAACAATGTCAAACATGGACATTGTTTTGTTTTCAAAGGTGCACAGAGCATTAGTAGTCTTAGCCTGAACTATGATTAGTAGCCTGAACATACAGTACATCTATAATACCTGCAGGAATGCTAGGAATAATACTCCAATTTGTTTATCTAACTGTAATGTACAATGAAAGCATTCTACTTTGGGTTCTGTTAGAGCAATGGAAAATCGTTTTTTATGATGCCTCAAGCAGAACATAAATGTTATAGGTTTTCATGTCAAAATGTTTTTCTAAATAGTATTTATAGATCACAATCTATAACAATAGATAACAATCTAATAAAAGACCTCAACAGAGAGGTCTAAATAGTCAGCAACTTTAGTCTCCTCTAGGGGGCAATGGTGAGGCATTTTTTGTTTTGTTTTCTGCAAGCAGGATTAAGTAGATCTGCAGTTGGAATACTTGATCTTCATTTTTTCTTCATTGCAGTAAGGATTTGTGTGCAGCTGTGTTCTAACTACGGAATTAAGTGTCCGATTAAATCTTTCACAAACAAAGGGAACAGAGACACATATAGGAAGCACTGTAGTTATTTGAAAAAACAGAAGATAGAAGATGGCCCATTTGTTTAAAGGGTGACGAGTTGCACATCCCTTCATAGTCTCATTTAATGGACAGTTATATGTATAAAAAACAGACATTTGTAATTGAACACTAATAAACCAAGCTGCATGGGCTGTATGGAATAACAAACGTTATTATTAATTATTTGCTTAAAATACATACTTTTTCAGGGAGTCTAACAGAGCTTGCATATTAATTTATACTGCTGGAGCTGGATATTTACTGAAGCAATTGATATTTATATCTTACCACTTTGCTCAAGGATGTGCTTCATACCAGAAATGTGAATAACATGACACAAAGACACACGACACAAAGCCGAAACAAGAATACGGTTGGCTCCCTTTGTCAGCGTTCATGGCTTTTATTCCAGTGGGCCAATCATGTCCCTGAAGATGGTGATGACAGGAGTATCAAAACCAACAGGAGACATACCATTAGTACACCTAAAATGGGCCTTCAGGGGTATGAACCTGCAACTTTCTGGTTATAAGCCTAAGTCTTGACAACTATGTTACACCACCTCCTCTGTTTCATTGTCAGTCTTTTTACAATCAGCAATTATATTTAGCAATTACTATCAGTGATTTTAGGAAATCCTTTGCAATGTGAAACATTCTGAGAATTTAGAGCCATTGGGATGAGTGAGTAGAACCCTGGGGCCTATTTGTCCAAATGTAAAAAATGAAAGCAGTCATTATCTTCTTGAAAATGTGTGCACTGATAAGAAAGCATAGAAGCATTGCACTACCGACAGGATCTGCAGCCTCGTCTCGCAGGTGGGGGGGCTGTAGTGGGATAAGTATCATTTTATGCAAGTGTATTACATTATTATTCATTTATTAAGGGATGCTTGCATAGTTCACGTTTTACATGTTGTCCATTTATAAAGCTAATTGTCCACTGAAGCAACTAAATGAAGTGTCTTGTTCAAGGCAGTATGCAAGGTTAGAACCTGTAGCTTTCTGGTTACAAGTCCAGTATGGGTGGCTACAAGTCCAGGGATTGGATTCAATAAACATTTGTTCTTAGCTTTGACTCACAATCAAAGGATTAGTCTTCGCAAACACAGTTTGGCGAGTTCAACAATAACTAAAATGACTAAACTAACTCTCACTTTAACAGTGCTTTTGTGAAGGAAAAAAAAGCACATTAAATCGCATTTAATTTCAGTCACAGTTAAGGACCAATGTTGGGTAAATCTATGCCCGTGAGGCTACTATTCTCTTTCACCGCCTACGTATGGTTAATTTCACTGAATCACTCAGCCAGTTTTCAGCGTTTCTCACAGACCAGTGGCACACGGCTTCGATCCTAGTGCTGCCACCGCAGTGTCCCTGAGGCTGCGGTATATCCGAATCGGCGGTGTCCATTACTCTACGCTCTGTGAACCGACAGGCTATCCCTCCTGACCTCTTTAGAGCTATCAAAGCCTCGCGTGCAGATGCATCACAGCCCAGAAGGGGCCGATTCTACATCGTTTAATAGCGGAGCATCACAGCACGTCTGCTTCATTTCCAAATAACACCCAGAGTCAGCAGAGCCCTCTCACATTGGTAATCCTTTAGCCCTGAGTGGTCCTTAAATCCCTGTTTTGCCAGCCTTCAACATGAGCTGTAAAATGTATTTCTGATTTGAACTGCGCTGCTGAACTCCTTTGGTCTCTTTCATTGTTGTTACTTTATTATGACTGTCAATGCAGATTAATTTACATTTTTAATCTTTTAATTGTTTGTATTCAGTCACTGCTTTCTGCTATGATGGCTTTTAAGAAGAAATTCAAAAGGATTTGACTTTTTTTGGAGGGTATATTTTACCTGAGGATGTAGTCATGGTTCATGCAAAATTAATTTAGGCTGTGGTCTCAGAGACAGAAGGGTACAACCCTTTAGTAAAAGGCCAGGGACTACTTCAACAACTTAAAGCCACATTGCAACCAGCCAGTGTTGTGGTTAAGAAAATAACAGACCAGTAGATGCTAATGCATCTTAATATAGTCATCCTTTCTCCTTTCTTTGTTTACTGCAGTGTTCATAATCATGTTTACTCTCTGGCCTTAATTCAAACGAGACAGCACAGCTGCCACATACAGCAGTTGAGGTCCAGTTCATTATAACATCAGGTAATTCCACTCATGTACTGTAAACACTGTATACCATACTGTATGAACAAATGGAATTTATATGACAACATTAGCATCAAACCCTGGCTACATTATGACAACCAAGTTTTGAAGAAAAAAACTAAATTCTTAATGTTATTAAGCCTTTGGTTGATGAGCGAACATTATGCTACAGGGAAATGTGTTCCTCCCTCAATCCATATTTCTGTGCACATCAGATCTGAGTTTCTATCAAGTCGCAGCACTCTTAAATTCATGTGACAGAAATAACGAACGACAAAAGACATAGTAAGCCTCTGGTCAGTATAATTTCCATGTGCACCTGTATTGTTTAGATCTGTACAAAGTTCAGGGGCAACATCATACCCACTATTTTTAAAACTCAACCACCAACAATCGGTTTTGTCAGTCAGGCCTTGATGCCCATGGTGAAAGGCTTCAGACTCAATGGTTTAGGTCAGATGGAGTGTAGCCACTTGGAATGACATGAACAGTGTACTGCCTTGATCTTCAGGACAGACAGAGGATAGAAGATCACCACTAAAGCTACAGCCCTCTATGTTCTCTCCCTAATGCAGTTCATGGGTGACCCTTTATATTCTCAGGTTCATGCTCAGTTTTCTGTGGTTCAATGATTCATATAAAAATATGTTTGTAATTTCACACTAATTAGCAATGCTGGGTAATGTCCGTTATTATTAGTAATTTGCTTAAAAGACACTCTCCTATTCAGGAATCACCAGGCAGCTGCATGGTGGGGTCTGGGGGTCTGGACTAAACCAAATTAGTTGCAAATTTGAGTACTGGGAAAGGTACTTATTTTCTTTAAGGAAACACCCAGATCTGATATGATTCCAAATAAGCTATAGCATTTGGGGCTGTCTACAAATAAACCCTAAAGTCTTTAGTAGCTCCTGGCTCCTGGATTCTGCTAAGCCAATGAAGGGTAAGATGTAGCATTGACCTGTGATTACATGTCTTTGTATAGTGCGAGTGACAGTGTCCAGATTGCACATTAACACTCTAACATAGTGCTGACCTTGGTCTCAGTGTATCACAGATGAGTAGATCACTGCGCTAAATGGTATTACAGTATGTCTACAAGGGAGTACTGAGCGGGGGGGGGGGGGTGGGGGTAACCACACTGGTGAACTTCAGGGAAAAGAAATGGACAATGTCACATAAGCAATGCTTGGATGACCACGCATCTATGACCATGCTCTCTCTTTGATTTTAAGCTAAGCAGTGTGCTCATCCAGCTAGCTGTCTAATCTCAGCTAATTAAATTTGTTCAGGCCAAGCGAGGCACATTCATCCTCTTAACCAGCCTCTCTCCTCGACTTGCTCCCACTAACTCTAAATGCTAGTGAAAGGGCGTGGCAGATTGCGACAGATTGGGCGATAATTGTGTGGCTTCCACCCGCTGGGACCATCTGTCTGAGCTGTTGGACTAGTGCGCTAATCTGGCCCTCGAAGTGTCGGCATCTCCAGGTGACGGTAACGAGAGGAGGGGTGACCACCTGTTACCCCTGCAGCCTTGGCCCCGGAGAGAAGGGAAGTGTGATTGATCATCAGTTCATTACAAGCCCTTGTGCTGATTGCTCCAAGGTCTTCTACAGAGCATGGCTGGCCCGAGAATTTGGAGAAGGCTACTCAAGATCACGTTGTCTGTGGTGGAGTGTGTATTTCTCACGCCGAAGTGCAGATGCTGAAGTCTTTACATTTTAATTCAGCATAATCACAAATCCCTCTCCTTTGTGCAGATTTATGCATTAATGAATTAAGATAACTGATTTGCCTTAATAACTACCAAAGCATTTTTAATGCCTTAATAACTGCCAAAGCAGTGCTTTTGTAAATTTAAAGGCATACTTCTTGGTTACATTTATTTTCAAAGTGTAGCATATTGCACGCATATTGTGATTGCTTTGAATAAAGACCTAGTTTAAGGGGTGCTGCTTTTGTGTTTAAAATGTATGAAGCAGGTCAAATTGCATGTTTTCATTTAGGCTACATGGCATTCATTTATAATTTGGAAAATAATTATTTTCACAGCCATTTTCAGCCCTGCACACATGCTAGAAGAGTGGATAATAAAACAACTTCTATTTAGTTGATTTTGTAGCACATGCAGGGCCCTACTGTATTTTGACTGTCATGTCTTGGGGACAGAGACCTAATGACCTCAAGAATAACAGGAACACTGCTTCAGATGACACTCTTGTGCCTCAAACTGCCCAGATATGGACATCAAACCATAATTTCCAGGCTCACACGTAGGTGTGATGTTCTGCTCTGGGATAGTGTTGGAGATTACCTTTTGCTCACCTTGCTCACCTGATGGCCTAACTGTTAGTGTGGATGTCAGTCTCCTTTGATATTGGGCTATAAGGCACACATTCAATACAGGGCGAAGGCGAGAGATTTCCTGACAGGACACACATCAGATCCAACACAAAGGGTGAGAACTGTCCTGAGAAGACACATATCTGATCCTTCGCAGGTAGTAGCCGCTTTCTGATGAGAAGCATCCCAAGTCCAGCTGAGGAAGCTCCTGAATCCTGTGGGTAGTGAATGCCAGTCCCAATCGAGAAACGTATCTTGCGTGTTCCAAGAAAGTCCTGCTGCGCCAGCCACTCAACGGCAGATCAACTCGTTGGAGTCATTAGGTATTTCAAACTTTGCTATCCTTCACTGGCATCAAATAGGATTGCATATTGTCATAATTTGTGCTTATTGAATTGATTTGATTTGCAATGTAAGTTTAAGTTGACTTACTTGTAATATATTTACAAACCCCACCCTTTTTGTGTTTGTTATAAATTATTGTTTTGTTTGTATTACTGCCTCCTCTATTTAACTGCCTACGCCCTCTGCAAAGGTCCGTTAGTGTCCCTACCCCAAGGGACACCACAATATATTCATATTTATATATTACATATATCCCCTTTTCTTGAATTATTACCAGGAAACTGATTTAACAACAAGCTTATAGTTAGAGTATGTTAATGATATACTAACAGGTACTAATACACGTGACATTAACCACTTGTCAATATGGTCTCAGGGCCTTCCAAATAACCCACTCCGTTGTTTAGTTTCTCAGTTATTATTGGTGTTTCTTTTATTTCTAGTGTTTACTTTGTACATTTATTAATTGACACTTTAGTAATTGACATTATTACAGAGCATGAATTGATATATTTCAGATTGATCAATAAATGTCCATTGTACCTAAAGTTGTTGTTTGCCTGTTATTTGCACTAACAAATTGGATTCTACTGGTTACCGTACTCACTAAATAAATATTGAACAAGTGTATGTTGATGCGACCCAACGTTACTGCAATTTATTAAATTTCAATAGTTCCCAGCACAGTGGGCTAAGATTTGTGCCTTAAAACCAAAAGGCACATTTCGCTCCAATTTTGCTCCAAGTTTACCTGCTGGCTTTCTAGATATGCTTTGAATAAATCACAAACGAAATGTGCAAGCCATTTTTATTGTGCTTGTATTTACTTGTGTCACTCATTTATTTATATTTTCTTTTGCAGGACTGAGAGAATTCCCAGAGATAATCTCCTCTTGTTACACACCGAGAATGGAGCTGAGGTGCCCCTCTGCCCTCACCCACTGCCCGACTGCAATCCAATCTCCCCACCCGAGGGATGTGAACGATAAGCCCCGAGAACGAATAACCAATCACCCTCCTCAGCATCGCTTCTCCACTCAGAATGGTCACATAAATCAGATACACTAACTGAAGGGGACGCAGAGGGG
The DNA here is from genome assembly GCA_029706075.1 of Aldrovandia affinis. Lineage (NCBI taxonomy): Eukaryota > Metazoa > Chordata > Actinopteri > Notacanthiformes > Halosauridae > Aldrovandia > Aldrovandia affinis. The sequence continues at coordinate 5,761,599 of JAINUG010000033.1, read as the reverse complement.
TCACTGCTGCGTTATTCTTTCTGCTGGCTTGCCTCTTTATTTATCCTCCTGTCCATCCTTCAAAAGAAGTCCCCTCTCACAGAGGGTATCATGTTATCAAGAACTCTTCCAAACGGATCCCTGCTGCTTGTTTTATTACTTATTCTGCGAAGCTGCACCTTAATTTTTTTTAAACAATTATAAATGTACTTATGTGTATGTTCATGCAGTTGTGCATTTTCCTCTAATCTCTTTTTTCATCCTGACACAAAATCCCAGCAAAAACATCTTCATTCCTCCTTTGCATCACCAGGCATGCTGCCAGTAATGAGTCAATTAGTAGTATGGGTGTCATGAATGCTTGCAGTTCAAATAAAATTACAGCTGGTCTGCGTGATATTGGTATGTAGATTGCCTTTGTGAATTATTTGCCATTGACTCCCATTATATTTGCCATTTGGAGGCTCACAGGGTAACAGACATAAACGCAAAAATATTTTTAAAATATATATATCGCCATGTGGATGGATCGACAAGGTATATTGTAAGTAAAATAAGAAAAGCAAGAAAAAATATTCATTTTCATTTTCAATTTTCATATAAGGCAATTAGGTGCTAATTCATAAATTATGTCATTAGGAAATAGAATAACTATACAACATAAATGATTGAAAGCAACATGCATAATGGAATGTGTGCACTAAAAACAATGGCTTCCATAAAATAAATAAATGAATCAAAGCGCAATAAAGCCATGTCAAATTCAAAGCATGCTGTGGAGATTGCTTTCAACATAGCACAGAGCATTATCCTCTCAAAACCAACTCTTCCAGTCTCCTATATTAATAGTAACAAAAAAATATACGCATCACTGCAAATACAATATTATTTGCCAGTATGTCCCTGATTCAGAGAGGCTAATAAATGGACCGTATGGTTAAAAGTGGAAGATTATGTCCCTTTAATAGACTTTAATGCCTGTGTCCCTGACTACAACCAGTACCACAGGCCTAGACTACCCGGACGAGGTGGGGGAGTAGCTGTGGAATCATTTTTGGAATCATATATCGGAATCATTTTTGATGTAATCCTGTTGGTTTATACATTTCATCATTTTAACTACTGTCATTCTTAGTTCTCAAGGACCATCCCACACTCTATGCCTTGGTTAATCGGCAACCTAAACCAAATCAATTATTGATGTCTGAATTTTCAGAATTTATTCCTATGATTGTCTTGAAATATGGCAGGATACTCATTCTTGGTGACTTTAACTTTCATGTTGACATTGAGTCAAATTCTAAGGCTATGGACTTTAAAGGGCTAATAGAGTCTTGATTTTATCCAACATGTTTCAGGACCTACACATATCCAAGGCCATACGTTAGATCTGATCATGTCACAATGTGTAAGATACTCGTGTGTCTGAAACTAAGGACCTTGCTATATCTGATCATTTTTGTATATTTTTTAAGACCACCGTTTCTCTAAGGACTGAGCGTGCTACTAAGACAGTTAAGAAGCGCTGCCTCTACTACTGCAACTTGATTTTTGGACTATATGAGCAGACTTGAATCTGTAAACTCTCCTGGTGCTTTATCAGCCAATGAGCTTGTTGGATGTTTTAACAGCTGTTTCAGGACAGCCATTGACCTTGCTTTGCCAGTAAAAAAAAAAGAAGGTTACAACAGGTTACAACAAAGCCATTTGACTTACTAGATGTCACTATTTCTCAAAAATTATTTAGGATAATAAAAACAACTCCAGGGTTATTTTCTCTACTATTGACCGGATAATGAATCCAGATCATATGTCTCAATCTATTAATGACAATTCATTGTCTAAGTGTGAAGCATTCCTTAAATACTTTCAAGAGATAATTGTGACAATCAGGTCTAACATATCACCTGTTACCAATTATGTTAACATGACAGTTACACAATATGATGCATAAAGAATACCTTTCAAGAATTGTCTCACAGATTAAACCTGCAAGCTGCGCAATGGATCCTATGCCAACAACATTTTTTAAGGATGTTTTTAGCACTCTGTCTAATGATGTACTGGCTATTGTAAACAGTTCACTATCCAAGGGATTTTTCCTTTGAAAACGGCTCTTGTCAGACCACTACTCAAGAAGGCAAATTTAGATACTTCCATTTTAAGTAAATATAGACCCATCTCAAACCTTCCCTTTCTTAGTAAAGTACTAGAAAATATTGTTTTTAAACAAATTAATACGTTTCTCAGTGATAATAACATTCTTCAGAAATTCCAGTCAGGCTTTCGCCCACACCACTGCACAGAACCAATCCTAATCAAAGTGGTAAATGACTTAGAGCTAAATACAGATGCTGTCCAACTCAACATACTGATTCTCCTAGACCTAAGTGCTGCCATTGATACAGTGGACCACAGCATCTTCCTACATCGGCTTCAAAATAGGTTAGGCTTATCTAATTAGGTTTTTGGATGGTTTGAATCCTATCTAACAGATAGGAAAGTATTAGTTTCATTTTGAGATTTTGAGTCAAAGAATGTAAGCCTTACATATGGTGTTCCACAGGGCTCTATTTATTGTTCTCTCTATATATGTTGCCTCTTGGTGATATCATCCACAGTAATATCTTATCCTTTCATAGCTACACTGACGATACTCTGCTTTATATTAGCATTAAACCTCAGGATAGTTCCCAAATGTAGGTTTTTTATTTTTTATTTTGTTTCAGATTTTATCCCATTTTTCTCCCAATTTAGTAACCAATTAGACCCGCTAATTTTTTATGTCAATCCCCCTAGTAATGTGAGTTCACTGCCGTAGTCCTGCGACCAGTAGTGATGAAGGCAAAGTAACGTCTCCTCAAGACTGCACTCACCAGGCTGTCGACCTTAACCCGGTACTACAGGGCCACTCTTATGCGCAGCGAATGTCCTGTCGGCTTCCCTCCCCCCTCCCTGGGGCGGACAGCCAATCGAACCCCGGTCTCTGTGGCCAGTGTCAAACGTTGTAACCACTGGACCACACGGGAGGGCAACCAAATGTAGGTTTTAACCAAATGTTTGACTGTCATAAAAAATTGTATGTCACAAAAGTTTCTTCAGCTGAATGAAAATAAAACCGAAGCATTGTTAATTGGTTCAAAAATGCAGAGAGAATAGTTCTGCACAGATTCACTCCCTAAATTCTTAAATTTTAAATCTGAGGTCAGAAATCTAGGAGTAATCTCAGACTCGGAGATAAGTATGAAGGCACAGGTCAAAAATATCACTAAAGTCTCTTTTTATTACTCTTTTTATATATAAAAATTATTCATGCCTTTATCTCATCTAGACTTGAATCTGGTAACTCATTGTTTTCTGGTGTCCTAAGTTGCATAGTAAAACAACTTCAACTTGTACAAAATGCAGCAGCTGCTAGGTTACAGATGAGAATAAATAAGAGAACATATAACTCCAGTCCTTAAATCCCTGCATTGGCTTCCAGTTAGTTTTAGAATTGATTGTAATGTATTCAGGTTAGCACCTGAATGCATAAGAGAGATGCTTATTCCATACGAGCCTAGTTGTGAACATCTACTGCTGGTCTTCTGCAAACTCCACATGTGTTTTTAAAAATGCTTTTAAATTTTTTTTTGCTCCAAAACTATGGAATGAATAGTTTGCCTCAAGACATCAGAGATTCCCCCTTAGTTGCTATATTTAAATCTTATTTAAAAACACACTTTTTTACGATGGCCTTCGAGCTGTTTTAATTGACATAATTTCACTACATTTCATATTTTATTTCACTCAAATTTTTATTGTGGTTCATTTAATTTATTTTATTCAATCTTTTTAATCCGTTTTTATCCTATGTTGTGTCATTTGTTGGCTTGCCTTGTTTTATCCTCCTTTTCTAAATTTGTATCTGTTCTGTAAAGCACTTTGGGTTACATTTATGTATTAAATGTGCTCTACGAATAAATAAATAAATAAATAAATAAATAACCCAAATGTAAATTTGCAAATGTATTTAGTAATTTCCTTGTGCTATAAATTTGAAATAAATATCATCCAGTTGCATGGAAGTTTCCACATTAACACAACCCCCGACGCTGAGGTAGATGAATACTGGGGTTTGTTTGCAGTTTATCACTTTTATTGATTCCCAGTGACATGTTTTATTGGAGTATTAATTAGATCCATTCAGCAGGGACGATAAAAGCTTGTACTTACTCAATCATGTTAATGTTTCTGAGCAAGAGATTGGGGTGGCAAGCAACAATTATAAGATCATTTGTCTTTTTATTAGAAAAAAAAAAAAAACCTTTGTATTTATTTGGCTTCAACAAAGAGACCTGCTGACATTTGCAGGAGATCATCTAAACGTACTCCTATAAGACAAATGCCAACAGGAACTGCCACCAAAATCCTTTCCTAGTAGCCCGGTTCACTAAAATATTGTGTTTTGTCTTCAACAGGAATGAACCACTTGCAATTGATAAAATCCCTAAGTCAAGAACTAATTCATGGCAAATTGCCTGGTATTCAAACATGATTTTGAATGTACCATCTCAAATTAGTTTGTTGAGCTTCAGGCTTATACCTGGGTTGTCTTTAGACGTAGTGGGTGATAAACTCAGTGGCAGCTTTCAGTGCAACATTTGGATAATCTGGCTGAAGGTGAATAAAGGTCCATTGAAATATATTTGGACCAGTGGCAGCATTGAGGCAAATATTTGTGTTAGAGAGAACAGAGCTTTAAGGCTGTGTGTCTCTGTGCCTCGAGTTCCATTCATGCACAGTATTGTTTATTTTTTCACGGTTCGCAAATGAAGAGAAGAAGGTGCACCCGTTATTACAGCCATCTGTCAGGCTAGGACTTAAAAGTAATGAACATCGCTGAAAATCTATTAATTTTCACAACCATAACCCCACCCTTTCTTTGTGCCAGTCTGCAACCAAGTTCAGACTGAATTAAGTATGTTACACTGCACTGTACAGCAAAGCTTGGCAATTCACAAACAGATCACCAAGCAAAACTTTTGAGCATCATAGGTAGTTGTTGGAGGATCCAAACATTAATTTCAGGGTCATTGTCATTTGTATATTCTTTTTTATAATTTTATAATTTGAGTCGTTGTCTTTGTAGTATTCGTTTTAGTAATTAATTACAGAAAGTTAATGTGCTAAGCTAGTCAGCTAGCTACTTGTAGTTGTGTAATGTGATGGTAGCTATTTGGCTAGCAAACTAACTAGCTAGTAGATAGGTAAGCTAAGTAGTGTTAATCAGCTAGCCATTTAGCATTTAATTTGGTTCTTTCTAAAAAGGCAGACAGGGTTGGTAGCCCTCACTATTTAATTGGGGGCCAAATTGAGGTGATTCATTGTAGCATTCATTTCATATTGTAAAATATCTTTTTTTTTTAAATCTCAGCTAACATTAGTTTACCATGTGTTATAGTGAGAGCCAGAAGCATTTTATTGAGCAGAGGTAAAGAACAAGCTTTTCTGCACAGCTATTTCAGTTTATTAAATTGCTTAACCCATTCAGACCTAAAATGCCTGCTAAAAACACCTATTAAAACCTAAGCAATTATTCTACACAACCTCTTAAAACCTGAGGGTTTTCTGGAAAAAAATTCTAAAACAAAAGCCGACACCAACGTGCACTTCATTTCCCCCACGTCTATTTCAGCGAATCACAGCGCATTTCATTAATCGTAAAATCGATGCGACCTAAACGTCACTCCAGGTCTTAATGGGTTAAGTAACATTACTTAATTGTAGCTGTCATATATTGTATATTTCAGTGTCTTTCACATAAATGGATAAATCAGCACTGAATTTAACTGAGATGAATTGAACAGTTAGCTCATTCTTTTGTTTGTTGACAGGGGTGGGAGTTGGTATTACTATTGAGCGCTGTCTATTTCTGTCTCTAAGATGACCTAATTAACAAGGACTTAATTAATTGTACCACTCAAATTGTACCACGCAATGTTTGGAATATGTTGTCATTTGTTCAGTATATATGTAATAATTCCATTATTTGTTTGTATTGGCAGTTTACAGTAAGAGAACAGCATTCAAAGCATTAAAGACTGTATTGGATAATGAGACAAGCGGCTTCCTGTCCAGTGAGAACATTCAACAGTTACAGAATTCAAGAGAGGTCCAACATGACCTAGTTATGGTAGTAAGCATTTTTAGAATTTTTATATTTATATTTATTATTTGTAGTATCTATCAGGTTTTCAACAAAGCAGTTACCAAATTGTACCACTTAACTGCAAAAGACTCACCTACAGCAGGCCTCCAACAGTATGACAGCAAATTTTAAGTTAAAGGTTTACCACTTGAAAGTCACTAAGAATACGTTTTTATCTGTGTTTTTTAATCCCAGCTCCACATGTCTGTTACTCTAGAGTTGGGCTGTTCATCAGTAAAATTATACAAATTGCACAAATCTGTGGTTATTATGTAACAGTAGGCTGTAACATGCTTGTTATGAATGTAATTACAATGTTGTTATACTGGTATACAGACAACTTAATATTAAGCCACAAATGAACCTTAATATGCACTTTTATATATACAATCCTTGGTGCAATGTATTTTAAGCCTCAATCCTCTTTCCCAGACTTACATTTTTAATGAATACAGCAACTAGGCTGCGATCAGCATTTCCTTTCTGGTGTGAGTCTTGCGTCTGTGTTTCTGTGTGGAGCTCTCACAAATGTTCAGGTCTTTGTGAATAACTATTTAGAAAGGGGCTGACAGTCAGACCGAAATAGAGGAGTACCAGATTGCCCTGTGGCTTTCAAAATCTTGAAAGAAGAGAACTTGGATACATGTACATTCTTAAATACATTCAAGTGATCCAGATCATATGAAATTTAAACTATGGCGCTCGACAGGCCAACACATTGATTGTGTCTGTGTGTGTGCGTATGTGTGCATCTCTTTGTGAGTGTGTATGTGAGTGTGTGTACGTGCACATGTGTGTCTGTGTGTGTGGTAGCTGCAGCACAGGCCTTGGATGCAAATAAAAAAGAGTCTTGAGCTGTGAATGTGAAACAGGACTGTAGAGCTCCTCTGTAATGCTAATCGCTCTCGCTCTTTTGTATGGAAATTACCTTGTATTCATCTCACTCCATTTGCTTAGAAAAAGCACTTTCTTTACACTGCACTCTTCTGTCTGGGGAAGGAGACACTTACTGTCAGGTGAAATGTGGAAGAAGGAGCAGGTATAATATGATTTTGAAAGACAGTATTAGTTTAAATACGTTAATTGACCATCATTCTACTGCACTGAGCCTTGATCCTATTATTATTAGAAATATTGAATAAAATATTGCATTTGACATTTAAGTCCAGTGAAATTTGAATTTTATTGTGGCAATGGATATATTATATGCAGTGTCTCCAATTAAAAATATATCTTGAAATATGACACCATTACTGTGCTATTTTGAGCTTCATGTCATTCCCAGGCAGTTGTTAAAGCCAATATTACTGTACCTTCAGTTGTCAGTAGATGGGCCCACCTTAGCCACACAAACATTGGCCAGTTCTGTCCTACATGCATTGGTGTTACACAACAGCTGAAGCCTTTTGTATTATTATTTTTAAATCACAATCAGTAAATTATTATTGCCACTTACAGTTTGAGAGTGAAGTTTACAATAATTAATTTAATTTCCCTCACCAACATCAAGATATGACAACTGAAGGTTCCATACCTGCTTCCCCCTTTGCGTTCACATTGAAAGAAAGTGGCAAATCTATTGGTTGAAGACTGTTACAGGGCCCCTTGACATGCAAGATGGAACTTAACTGAGAACGAGTTATGAGAAGAAAAAATAACAATGAGGAAAAGCTGTGCTGAGAGTACCAGAATAAAATCCTTGCCAAACACCTTTGAATGTCCATTGTGTATTCGTCAGGTCATTAATTTGTACAAAGAAATGTCCCCGCTCAAGTCATTCACATGTAGATGTCACAATCCCTTATGTCTCACTCACCCCTCCTTTTCATTGCTGTTCTGTAGCAGAACTTGTCAGTAGAGAGAGAATTGGAGCCAATTGCTTGGATTACATTATATTTCAACATGTCCTGAATCTGCAGAAGAGCAAAGTGTATTACCTATTATTTCATATAGTGAACCATCCAAAATTTGCATGACTACCAGATTCATTCATGCCGATGCGTCGACTACCGTATATCACATGACGCAAGGAATAGAAGACAGAAATTTCTATAACTTTTAATATAATTCAAATACTGTATTTCCACATAATGTACCCATTGTTCCTGCCATTGAATTGAATTATGTCTTTAATCAAAATGTTAAAGGTATTTTATCAAGGTTTTTGCTATAACTTTTGTTACACATCTTTCCCCCATTAGAATAATATATATGAATGTATATATATATATATATATATATGAATGACCTGGAAGCGGCACAGTGGTGCAGTGGATAGCACTGTCGCCTCACAGTAAGAAGGTCTCGGGTTCAAATCCAGGCCGGGGGCCTTTCTGTGCGGAGTTTGCATGTTCTCCCCGTGTCCGATTGGGTTTCCTCCCACAGTCCAAAGACATGCACGTTAGGCTAATTGGAGAGTCTAAATTGCCCGTAGGTATGAGTGTGTGAGTGAATGGTGTGTGTGCGCCCTGTGATGGATTGGCGACCTGTCCAGGGTGTATTCCTGCCTCTCGCCCGGAACGCATGCTGAGATAGGCTCCAGCCCCCCGCGACCCTGACCAGGAATAAGCGGCTTAGATAATGGATGGATGGATGGATGGATGGATATATGACCTGTATTGTTAATTTTATTCTGAACCTGTCATTTGGATTGCGTTGAGTATGTCTCCTCTCAGTGTGACACAAAACAGTCCTTTAAATAGGCCTCCAAATTAGTAGTATGTCTGAAAGTAAGAAGAATTCATGTCCAGTACAGACACCCTTTTGTTGTCTGTTGACCACAGGCCTCAAAGTTAGAAAGGCAAAAAGAATATGACATGACTTCCTCAATTCTGTATGCATTCTGTTTGTGGAAATGGTGACATAGTAACCATTTTTGACATATAATCCTTTTTTACAGCTGGATATTTTCCAAAGCAACCTTGCTCAAGGGTACGACAGCCAACCTTCAAATTTAAAATGAAACTATCTCAGGGTTTGGCTCTTTAACCACTGTACCACACTGCCACCTCAGGACAAATGGCTCCCACCACCTAGATTAAACAGGAGTAGTAGTGGTCACTCAGAGCCTATGGTTTCAACATTACCCTCACCATCACACTGTGAGGTGGGGGCTCATACTGATAGGTGTGTCTACACTGTAGTCCAGTGGAAGGAAGAACCCAAGCTCCCAAGGCAGCAAAGAGAGAAGTTCGGCATGTAAAATATACACACTCAGAAGACGCAAACTTTGGAAAAGTTAATCATGTGTATATATATAGTTTGGAGAAGACTCGAGTAGCGGAACTGGGGGAGGAAACAAAGAGGGGTAGGCCTGGGACAAACTTATTTAGGGTTGTAGGTGTTTTTATGTAAATGTGTTTATTGAAATATAGGAGTAAATTGTGCTGTTGTTGTTCGTACGCTATAGCACAGTAGAGCTCTATAGCAGTTATTAGAGTAAACCAGTGTGAATTTTAGGTAGTATTTCTGAAAGTGAGAAGAATTCATGTCCAGTACAGACACTTTTTGTTGACTGTTGACCACAGGCTGCAAGGTCAGAAAGGCAAAAAGAATATGACATGACTTCCTCAATTCTGTATGCATTCTGTTTGTGGAAATTATTACATGTTTTACATATAATCCACTTTTTGCAGCTGGATATTTGCCAAAGAAACCTTGCTCAAGGGTACGACAGCCAACCTGCACATTTAAAATGAAACTGTCTCAGGGTTTGGCTCTTTAACCACTGTACCACACTGCCACCTCAGGCAAATGGCTCCCACCACCTAGATTAAACAGGAGTAGCAGTGGTCACTCAGAGCCTACGGTTTCAACATTATCCTCACCATCACACTGTGATGTGGGGGCTCATACTGATAGATGTGTGTCTACACTGAAGCTCCCATGGCAGCAAAGTTTGGCATATAAAGCATACACACTTTGCATACACTCCAAGACAAACACTTGGAGTAAATTGTGCTGTTTTTATAGCTGTGATCTGAGCCCCAAAATAATGTGATAAAGGGGCAGTCTGGGCCCTATAGTCACAGGTTCAAGCCTTGGCCTAAAGAGGAATGCGATTGGCCCAAATTAGTCACACAGAATGTATTGACTTCTTCACCCATGTTGAAGGTATATGGTGTGTGGTATACCCCACTCTCTCATCACTAGTCTGCAACCTCAGACCTTACAAGAAAAAAGAGCCCACAGCACCCCCCATAGTCTGAAGCCGGTCTCTGCGGTCTTCACTTCACAGTTGTCTGTGAGTCTCTGTGGCAGGCCTTTATCTCCTCAGCTCACTCTTTCCCTGAACTAATTGGGCCCTATTGCTTCATGTCATGGACAGTCTCTCTTCTGCACAGCAGGACATTTGTTCAAAAATAATAATGCAACAACAACAATGATGAAACATTTGTTTTTGCAAGGCTCTGTCATTGACAGAGGCTGAATTGTTATTTTAAAAGAGGACTTACATTTTCCAGAATTTCCCTAAGGACATTTCAGGAAACCAACAAACGAACAGCCAAACTGTGCCAACACAAATTTCACTTTGAACTTTGTGACAGACGCAGGCACGCGGCGCTCTAAGTGGAATTCCCTGTGCATTTAGGGGGTCAAAACGTTTATCTTATATCATCTGGTTCACTGTATCTACTATCAAGATCCAGCCTATCGTAACAGTATGTAGAACACATACAGTGTTCTTGGGAAAATAAACATTACATTACATTACATTACAGGCATTTGGCAGACGCTCTTATCCAGAGCGACGTACAACAAACAGAAACACATCCCTAAATGAGTCAGCGTTACTGATGGTAAAACAATGGCGAACAAGAAAATGTACATGACATAGAAGGCCAGGAGTGCCAAAACCCATAGAAATAGAGGGCTCTAGTTTGATGAGAACGGTAGTGAAAATGCAACTGGGCGATAGTGGAATTGTTAGTTTCGTCTCTGCTAGTTTCGTATTTCTTGCCTCTGCCCAGTTTGTCTGGTTTGGTTGTTTCGTGGCCTGCAATAGGCGTTTGCGTCAACATGCGTTTGCATAAATTTGACTAGCCACAGTTTCTTCTAGTTTCTTCAATTAAGCTTGCTAATTGTGTTAAATCTCTGCATATTCTTGACGCCATAAAATACTGTAGCCAACTGCAAATGACAGATAGTTTGGGTTCTAGGATTTAAAAATGTTTATATTTTGCTATCAGCCTACATTTTGAGCATACCAATTTTTCTTGTGAACTGAACAGTAATTGCTCTGTAGAATTAAGTGGCACCAGGCAGCAACATTGCATGTTTATGCTTTCACTTTTTACTTCAAGGGCTGACCAATTCGTGTTGAGTGTATCCATCATAACCGTATTTCATCATATTACAGATATTACAGCATAGAGCCCTTATTCAACGGTGTTAAACCCTAACATTTGTTTTGTATAGAAACACAGAGCATAGAATAACTGGTTGTTAGAGCAGTAATGTAGCCTATTAAATAAACATTGGCAAAATATATTAAGGCCTATTTCCCTCATTATTTTCACATCTCTGTAGTGGTCAACAAGGGCCATTTCTCAACTGAAAATATTTCCACCCCATCTCCCAAAGCAATGCTTTTTATGGTCTCACATTGAAAATCTCATAATTTTGCTGGTATGTTAGTTTATTCATTGATTATCTGAAACCATATGCCATACAAGCTACCATGTTCTGTCAAGCATTAATGATTTTCATAAATATGTTGTGTGTAGATGCAAGTGTTACATGTATATTTGAATACATTGCAAGTCAATACTTTATAGCTTGAAATGCAAAGCTCCTTGCATCTCTCGGGTAAACAATTTGACCATTTGATTGTGTTGCCCACAAGAAACAATAAGGGATTCTACATACAAGGATGGAGTCTGTGGCCAAGCTGACGGCATTCCTAATGACTTCTGCACCAATAAGAAAGGTTTAGTCAGGGCAACTGCAGAATTATAAACATTGGGAGAAACAAGTTTCCTTGTGAGGACAACCAGGAAAAGCTATGGAAAGACCTTGTGCGGTGCTTCTCCCTCTTATTTTATGTGGAGGTACCCATGTTGAGGTACCCAACTTCCATGTTGAGATCACAAATAAGAGGGTAACAACTTGCTTTACATACAAACTAACTGCTGGATTAAATTCTTTTAAATTCTTTTTTTTTTTTAAGTTTTGTTTCTTATTTATTATCCCATTTTATCCCAATTTAGTATCCAATTACCTCCTCTATTTTTCATGTCAATCCCCCCCCTCGTATTGTGAGTTCGCTGCTGTAGCCCTGTGACCGGCAGTGACAGAGGCAAACTATTGTCTCCTCCGAGACGGCACTCGCTAAGCCTGTCGACCATAACTCCAGTACTCCAGAGCCACTCCTATACGCAGCGGACTCATATCGACTTCCCTCCCTCCTCCCTGGGGCGGATGGCCAATTTTCGCCCCCTAGCGGAATTGAACCCCGGTCGCAGTATGGATTTTATTTTTAATCATTTATCCTGTGATCCTGTGTCTGTCATATATTATTCCTCTGCAAATTAAACATAGTTAATGCTATTCACGCTCTGAGCTGAAGTCTTTTGTTACGGGTCCTGAATGGAAGACAGTCAACAGATTTTGTCTAAGACGTTGGCTTTTGTGACTTTTCACGCAAGATCAGAATAGAAACTAGTATCTGCAATAGAAATGATAGCAGCAGGAAATGAAATACATGGTGAGATAGAGGTCACAGTCCTAAGGGTAATCAGTATACAGGCCACCACATCATGAGCAGGTCCCTCAAGAATGTCTGTCATGATATAAGGACCATAAAACAATTGTCACAGCAAATATATACAGTATAGGGTCACTTCTCCCTTTCAACCCAGTGGCTATGTTTTGCTAAACTTCAAAATAGAGCAACCATGTGGGATTATGTGGAACCAGAACAGCTGGCTAATGGGTATAGGGCAAGTCCAGTCACCAACACCATTTTTTTCAATAACCACAGAAGTTAACGCAGGTCTGAAATGTTTTTCCATATGAATGTGCTTTTTTTATAAGCCAAAGATCATTTAACAAAGTATTGGAGACAAATGGATAGTCCAGTGGGACAGAACACATATTGTCAGGAAACAATAAGATTGACTCATGCAAGAAAAATTCAACTCAAAATAATTTTGATGACTATCAAAAGAGATATTTAGATCAATAAAGAGTAACAAATGTAAAAAGGTTCACTGTTCTGTATGCTACATTAGTTGGACGTTCTATATAACATTAGCTAGCTAGCTGTATTGGGATTACAAGGACTTTATCTAAATAGTACCCTAAACTGCTACTTAAATAGTAATGTTAGAGAAATACGTTTCACATATGCCATCCCTGTGCCTTGGCTAGCTTGTGAAAAAGGTTTTTAAAAAATCTTAACGTTGTTAGACGCAGTGATGTAGCCAGCTAGATACATGCAAAACGCTTAGCAAAAAAATCTTTAGGAAGCATTACCTAACATTACCTACCTTGTTTACATTTTTAATGGAACCGTCCTCCATATTATCAGACAGAAACAAACGAGTGCTTTCACTGAATGTCCCTTAGCAGTTCTCTAAACATTTCTGCAGAGCCATCTCAAGAAACTACCTTGGATTATCCAATAATTCTGTATTGTGATTGGCCAGACAAGCCTGACTATAGACAAAGACGGAGCACTGCTCTGTAAAAATAAGGATATTGCAGATGCTCTAAATGGCTGTTTTGTAGATAGTTTTACCAGAGAAGAGGCTGCTAATAGGCCGGAAGGCATATTCATTACTCAGAAAGTCTTAGCGGATACAGAGATAGGGGAGATGGAAGTATTGGGTAAATTACAAAAATTAAAGACTAATAAAGCAGCCGGCCCGGATGGCATATACCCCAGGGTACTAAAGGAGTTAAGCGAGATCATTTATAAACCACTGGCAAGTATTTTTAGACTGTCTTTAAAGACTGGTGAAGTACCTAATGACTGGAAACAGGGTATTGTGGTACCAATATATAAGAAAGGGGACCGTACTGATCCAGGAAACTATAGGCCTATTAGTTTAACTTGCATCATATGCAAAATATTAGAATCTATTATTAAAGATAAACTAGAAGTATTTCTAGAAAATTACAACATCCTAAGGGATAGCCAGCATGGTTTTTGCAAGGGTAGGTCATGTCAGACAAATCTGCTGACATTTTTTGAGGAAGCAACCAAGTGTCTGGATGAGAGAAAGGCGTATGATATTATATACTTAGATTTCCAAAAAGCATTTGATAAGGTGCCTCATGACAAACTCATTATCAAAATGAGAGCAGTAGGAATTACAGGAGGCATTTTAGAGTGGGTTCGGAACTGGTTACTGGATAGAACACAAAGGGTAGTAATAGGCGGGATCTTATCCGAGGAGGGTATAGTGGGAAGTGGAGTTCCGCAGGGATCGGTGCTGGGACCACTGCTCTTTATCATCTACATAAATGACATTGATATGGACATTGAAAGTACATTAGTTAAATTTGCAGATGATACAAAACTGGGAGGCTTAGCAAATAGTCAGGAATCTACTAAAGTAATCCAAGACGATCTGAATAGAATCCAGAAATGGGCAGAAACCTGGCAAATGAAATTTAATATAACTAAATGTAAAGTTCTACATGTGGGGAATAAAAACATAGGACAGGATTATTTTATGGGAGGTAGAAAACTAGAATGTGCACACGTAGAAAAAGACCTAGGAGTCCTAGTTGATCAAAGCTTGTCAGGGACTGGTCAAATGCGGTAGCAGTTAAAAAGCCAACAGGATGCTGGGATACATAGCCAAGAGTATAGAGTACAAATCGAAGGAGATCATACGCACCCTATACAGTGCCCTTGTTAGGCCACACTTGGAGTATTGTGTGCAGTTCTGGGGACCGCATTACAAAAAGATATAGATGCGCTGGAAAAGGTCCAAAGACGGGCAACCAGACTGATTCCAGGCATAAAAGACAAGTGTTATGAGGAAAGGCTAGAGATGCTTGGACTATTCAAGCTTAGTATTGATTGAGGCTTTTAAATTTATTAAAGGAATTAACAAAGTGAATTTTAGGAAATTATTCAAGTTGAGTTCGGTTAGCAGAACAAGGGGGCATAAATGGAAACTGACAAAGGGTAAATTTCACACGGACACTAGGAAATATTTTTTCACACAGAGAGTGATCAATGCGTGGAATAGCTTGCCTGGACATGTAGTAGAGGCTGAGACACTAGGGGTATTCAAGGCTAGGCTCGATCCAGTGTTAGACACTCTAGCCTTTGGATAAACTAAGCATGTGAGCAGATTAGTGGTAGGAACGGACGAGCAGTGTTGGGCTGAATGGCCTGTTCTCGTCTCCCCCTTATGTTATGTTATGTTATGTTACATGTTTTTTAATCTGTACATGGTCCATCTTGTCCCAGAGGTTTTAAGCATAGAAGACCACACATAGCCTGAGAACATGACAAGGCTGAATGGTCTGTTCTCATCATTTAACTTACTTTGTTTTTAATAAGCATTTTTTTAAATTCTTTCTCAGAATAGGGGTTAGCATTTTACAAGGTGTTCTTACACATTCACTCCTAAAGAATAATATTGTTACATCAATAAATGGTCATTATAATATAAACTGTTACTGAAATGATAGCAGTTACAGCAGCGATGTCCATAGTAGTCTAGAGCTTGTTTAAGTGTCTACACACCCTACAGTAGCAGTGTCTTCATATAAGGCATCAATCCTGAAGGGCTTGACGGTACTCACCATTCATTTAAAATCAGTTCAGTTATCTAGTTTCCATTATATACTGATTAAGGAGAGGTCGACTGCAAAGTTGCACAGGGATGGTTTTAATGGTTATCCATGCACTGTGTACATTGTTGGTGATGTTATTCATAAAGTGTAGTTTAGTAGCATTTATATAGTTGCTTTTACAGATATTACCATGAAGGTATGGTATGTTGGTGTACATTATGTAGAAAGTAGCTCAATAAAATTGAGTGAAAAATTACGAAAAAGACCCTCCTACATCAGTGAAAGAAGCAGGCACTCCTCCATCACCTATTAGACAAGTTCCTGATGTATTTTATTGCACATGTGAAAAGACAATGAATACTTCCATTCCAATACTTCCATTTTATATTTCAGACAGTAAAACTGTTTTGTCAGAATTTACCATTGAAATTCATCTGTTTTTTTAGGTGTCCCAGCTTAGACTGTGTTCAAACGCTGTGGTGGTAATATACACTCAAACTCAATGAATTTGACGAGTGTCTGAAGTTAACTGATAGATTTGGGTCAGGATTTAATTAGAAGCAGTTTACAGACACCAATCAAAGCTCTAAAATAAGGAACTGCCTAGTGTCTGTCGTGGGTGTTTACCTGAACTGATCAATCTTCTGTCAGAAAGACATGTACCACATCAGTCTGAGAGGTGCTAACCATTGCATGTTCTCCAGAGAGGATATTTTATTAAATGTGTATCCATGTGTTCAGATGTGTGTACTGTTTGTCCAGGCATGTGCATATTATGTATTTGTATACTTTTGTGTGTCTCTGTGTGTGTGTAGTGTATGTGCATGCATTTGTGTGTGTTCACGTGTCTGCTTTTGTGTGTGTATGTTTGAGTGCATGTCTATATTATGCATTTGTATACTTTTGTGTGTCTGTGTGTGTATGCTGTATGTGTGTGTATGTGAGTGTGTGTATGCCCCTGTGGGCATCCGTGTATGCCTATGAACGTGTGTTTTTGTTTGTGATTGTACACTTGTGTGCATGTCTACAGTGTATGTGTGAATACTTGTATGTGTGTGTGTGTATGTTTATGTGTATGTGTAGGTGGGTGTGTGTAGGTTTGTGTGTCTCCTCTATTCTGATCTACAGTCCAGACAGGAACTGTAAATGATAACCAGGCGGCCTTCATTATAACCACTGTGACCTTCCTCCTGTCCTCTATACTTAACGCAGAATCCTTGATGGAGAGCTGCTTTGTCCCTGCTGTGGGCCTGGCTAAGGGCATGGGGCATTGCTGGGGGCCCCCTCCTCCGTGCCCTACACCCCTTTGTGGGTGCGTTTCCTCAGGCCCTCCAAACCCTGCACAGGTGCTGCGGCGGTGACTGACTCGCCACCCCGCGGAACCGAGATGCAACGTGCAATTATCTTAATCACATGCAACGAGGCCGCGTGTGCCAGGCAGCCTCCTCCCTCTTCCTTCCTGGAGAGCTGCGATTCGGCAGGGCACATTGGTGTCTCTGTATGTCCGGTGTAGAAAAAAACCATGACAAGTGTTTTTTTTCTCCAATCAGACAAAGGTTATTTTTTTTATATAATGAAATGACTACTGGATTTTTAATGATCTAATTAAGAGCTCAGGTGTAATGAGAACCATTTGCACTTTGGGCCTTCATGACCAGAGCTGTGGGCCCATGGGCTGGATTCTTATCCGCTCCTTTGTAACTGCTACAGGGAAGAACATTGTGCTAATGATTTCTTAAGTAATGAATTCATTTGTGTTGCATGGAAACAAAAGTCTATGTGCCAGCATCTTACACACATAAGTTTAACATATCTCCTCAGCATACCCTCTCCAAGCTGCTTCTTTAAAAACTTAAAAACCTCAATGATTGGGTTTCCTCAACTGGACATGGATCAATCTGCATTAAAGGAGAGTGTTGCAAATCTGTAGCAATCAAAGTTAAATGCCTTTTAAATTCTGATTACAACAGTCGGTAGATTAAATTGCATTATAGGGCTTTGACTGAACAGACAGTGGTAAAGATAATGAAAATTGTTCTGTGTAAATTATGTCATAATTAGCAGTGATGGCCAGCAGAGTGGGGTGTTTAAGGTTTGTAACTGGAATGCTGCAGTTTTAGATCCCTGATTGGGTGCTTCTGTTGTACTCTTGCACTTAAACTGAATTTCTTCAGTACATTTCCAGCAGTATATATTCCAGCAATATATATGGAGGATAAATAAAACTGAAATTGTGAAAGCCACACTGGATACTAGCATCTGTTATATATCTGTAACAATGAAATACTGGGATTCATTGTGACAGTGGGTGAGATAAGGGGCTCTGGTTTCATTCAATGTGCAATGTGCAGACAGTAGAACTAATCCAGGTGGTGGATTAAAGCATGTCCATCTTCATTCCAGTAGTTTTTTGACAAAAGACAGTAGGGTACCTGCAGTACCGTTGTAAAAGAGGTTGGTTTAAGAAGGATAAATTACCTGTGGGTGTGTTGAGGGTTTGGTTTCATTATGGCCAATCAAACCATCAGCTTTTTCCCCCTTTAATACCACTGTACGTTGACCAGATTCAAACAGTTGGAAGAATTGTTTAAAATGAGGGATAATAAAAATAACAAAGCAAGAGAATGTTGAAATTATGTTTGTTTACATTATTTTATTAAAATACATCCGCTTTTATAGTAAAATTGAATATATAATTGGATGGCATATGACTTGTCTCTTCAACCTCCGCAATTGCTCACAGTATTATAGACATCCAATTATGTACTCCATGTTATTGTAGTGAAAGCTTAATACTTAACATAAGAAAAAACACTGCGCATATACTGTATACATACATGTATTTATGAATAAAATACATACCATACTGATTTTATGGGTGTAGAGATGGTCTCTCGCTCATTCAAGTGCATTGAACCACTCATAACAAATTCAAGGTTAAAATACTTCAGAGTGAAGTGAAATACAGAACATCCACGAAGCAGTCATATGTGATGGGGCATTTCTAAACTAGAAATTCCACTACCAGCCAGGTGCGTTTTTGCTACCATCCTCACCAAACTAGAGTTGTTGTTTTTTAATTTATGTTCAGAAATCTAGAGAATTGTTTTTTCACTTGGAAGTTGTATGGTAAACCATGTAAATAAAGGTGATTTCAGGCTGTAAGGCAACAAAAGGTGTAGACTTTTAAGGGACACTGTATGTGGACTGGTATCTTCTTCTTCTTCGTCGTTTGGGTATATTCTTTTCCTGCTCCCCTAGGCTCGGGGCCGAGGGGCTATCCTTTTACCACCTCAAGCCTAGGGGGGGTTCACCCAGGCTATATTTCGGGGCACACCTCCAGCAGCCATGTCACCGTGTCGTCATCCAAAACCGACAGACCATGGATCCCATTGGGTGCCCGATAAATCGGGCAATCCAGGATGACATGGTCTGCGGTTTGTTCCTCTGCGCCACACTCGCAGGCCGCGCAGGAGGCCAAGCCCCATCTGTGCATCGATGAGCAGAAACGCCCGACGCCAGTCCGGAGGCGGTTAAGCCTCACCCACGCCAGTCGGGCAGGTCCACCCCGATGGGGGAGGACCGACGTCTGGGATGAAGTCACGGAGTCTAGAGGTGTTTTTCTCCCACTCCGTGCTCCAGGTGTAATCCACCCACCATGCCGCACTGATATTAAGGTCGCTGCATTGCTGCAAGAGTTCCCGTGCGGCAGGCACAAATGGGTGTCTCGACTTGAGGCGCCGGGAGGCTCAGCTGTTAGAGTGAGCCTTTCATGAAGCAGATGGTTTGGCTCCATGGCCCGGCATGCGAGACGTGCTATGGCTCCCACGGCGAAGCCCAGCAGGCTGGATGCCTGCAAGGATGGAGGTTGTCCACAGGAGTGGGACGCAGGCATCCTGTCACAATGCGCAATGCTTCGTTGATAGGCGTATCGATGAGGCGGGTGTGAGCACTGCGACACCATACTGGCGCGCAGTACTCACTAGTCGAGTAGACAAGGGCCAGGGCAGCCGTACGCAGTGTTCTTGCCCCGGCGCCCCAGCCTGACCCGACTAGTCGCCTCATCAATGCCACACGAGATGTTAGCTTCTTGCGCAGTGAAGCGAGGTGTCGGCGAAACGTGAGCGACCTGTCCAGTGTCACGCCGAGGTACGTTGGCTCAGCGCAACATGGCAGGGGTATTCCGCCGATATTTACTCGGAGCTCACGGTTGGCCTCCTTGTTGTAAAGATGGAAGGCTGCCGACACCGTCTTTGCCTCGCTGAGCTTCAATCTCCATTTCTGGAGGTATGCCACTAGTGTCTTCATATCCTGGCCTAATGTCCCCTCCAATGACTGCCAGTCTCCAGCAGAGTACACCAACGCGAGGTCATCTGCGTAGGCATACTTCCGCGAGACTGTGTCAGGCAAGTCATAGGTGTAGATGTTATAGAGGAGGGGGGCCAGGACCGATCCCTGGGGACGCCGTTCTTGAGGCGTCGTAACCTACTTCGCTGTCCGCTACCGGTGGTGAGGGTGAAGCTGCGATTTCGGACAAGCTTCATGATCATTCTGACCATGTGCCTGTCCGGCAGCAGGCGGAGCAGCTTGCAGGTGAGGCCGCGATGCCATACGGTATCGTAGGCAGCCGTCAGATCGACAAAAACGGCTCCAGCCTTCTTTTTGGCCGAAGCTGTCCTCGATGTCTTGGGTCAACAAAGTGACTTGGTCTACGGTCGATCTCCCGCGTCGGAACCCAGCCTGCTCCCGGGGGAGCAGTGGGTCAACAATCGGTTCGACGTGGGCGTAGATAAGACACTCAAGGATCTTGAAGGGGATGCAGAGCAAAGAGATGGGACGGTAGCTCTTAGGGTCCCCTTCAGGCTTATTCGGCTTCGGGATCGCGACAACTAGGGCTCTTCTCCAGATTTTGGGGATCTTCAGTTGGCGCAAGCAGGAAGAGAGGAAAGCTCTTAACCAGGACTTCAGAGCAGGTGCAGCATGGAGTATAAGCTCCGGGCAGATGGAGTCAGGGCCCGGAGCTTTTCCTGGCTTTATGTGCTGGAGGGCAGTAGCGAACTCCTCCGGTGTGAATTCACCGGAGATGTTGTCGCTACTAGGTGCTGGGGCCCTCCAGAGGTCAGACACTTCTTTTGCCACGAGTCGTGATGACTCGCAGTCTTTACCCTCGTATACCCCATTTTTCACAAATTGAGATGCGATTTTATTTGCAGAAATGGGGCAGTGACGGGGAGTGTCTTGACCTGCCAGTGAGGTTGTTCAGGATACTCCATGCCTTGCGGCTGGAGTGTGAGAAGTCGATGGTATTGACAGCCTCCTCCCAGCGCTCTTGTCTCCTCCGACCGAGTCTTGACAACAGGGCTGTAGCAGCCCTGCTTGACTCGGTTCCTGCAGGAGCCCGGAGGAAGGCGCAGTAAAGATTCTCACACTCCGCATCCCAGCATGGTTTGTAGCTATTGCGACGTCCACGTGGGATGGATTTTTGGGCCGCTTTCACTAGCACACTGCAGAAGTCCTGGTATGCCTCATCCACACTGTTGGTATTAGGCGATGGAAGATGCCTCGTGGATTTGTTGGTGAGGAGGCGGAAGCGTTTCCAGTTGGCCTTTCGGAAATTCCATCGCTTCACCGGCTCACTCGGGACAATGTCCACAAGTTTGGGTACGGTTATCAGCGATGGTCGATGTTGGGACCGTGGGGAAATTTCCGAGCACACGTCTGTCAGGGAGCTGGTTGTCTATGCCGACACTCGCGAAAGCCAGGTCTGGATTAGTCCCAGTATTCCAACGTCCGGAGAGAAAACTGGCTGGACCCTTGGGATCATGTAACAAGGTCAGGCAGTTGTTGGCTGCCCAGACAGCCAGGTTCTCTCCGTCGGGTGTGTTAGTGTTGTACCCCCAGTCTTCATGCTGGCAATTGAAGTCGCCAACATAAAGACAGGGGTGAGGGAACACCGGGACAAACGCTGGCGTGAATCGCGAGTGAGGAGCTTGTAGACGTTTACGATTTTAAACCGGCAACGTCCACGCACAACCACTCAATCTCCGAGTCAGCTGGAGATTGGTCGGCGAGAGTCCAGCTCAACCTTTCGTGGACAAACGTGGCGAGGCCATGCTTCCTGCTCAGGATAGACCCAGCTAGTGCGAAATTTTGTAGCACTAGCTTGTCTGCTGAAACGCAGTGGGTTTCCTGGAGGAGGATGACGAGGGCCTTGAAGGTATAGGCCAGCTTTTCGATGACACTGATCTTACTGGTGGTGAGCCCTTCGGTGTTCAGCTGCAGTATTCTGGGTTGGAGGCCAGTGGAGCAAGCCCCACCGGCTCTCCTCCCCGACTGCTGCCGAGCACCAGCCCGGGTGAGGGCCCTTAATTGGCAAACTCGGTTTCTCTTATGACTAGGGGTCATAATTTACTGACGGGAGGCACCACGAGAAGGTGTTTGCCATGCCCCCCTGGACTGGTATTTGCAAAGTATACAGATACACACATAACAAAATGTACTTGAGCTTTGTGATAATGATTTACTCTCTTCAGTAAGTAACACTTGATTGAAAACGCACAACACACAAGTTGGAATTATTATATTTTATTAACTTTCACAAAGACCTGGATTTACATCTTTCCTTAATTTTTACTTGCAATTGAGTATTGGTTTTCCTTCTTCACAAACCAAAGTTTAGTGAGTTCAACATTCACCAAAATTGTACTTGTTAAACTGTGTTTTTGAGTAAAAAAGCAACTCTTACTTTATTTATTTGCAAGTCAATGCTAAGGAAAAATGTTGACTGAATCCAGGCCTTTATCTCATTGAGGAGAAACATAGTAATAAAGGATACTACAAAACCACAAAAGAGTGCCCTGATCTGGGCCAGTATGTATGAAGCCACTCAGAGTAAAACAATGGTCTCAAGTGTAACTTAAGTGTATGGATTGGTGACTTTTACTCCTATATTCAAATTTAAGTATAAAAGTGATTTATCAAATTTCTCTGGTCTTAAAATTGCTCTTAAACTGTCAGATATTTAAGAGACCTCGGGAACTCTCTTAACTCAGCTAGGAGTAGGCAATATGCACAGTTGCAGAGATGTGCTCGCACCTTCCAAGACAGGAAGAAATGTTTTAGAAATGTTTGATGATGCACAGTTAATCAAACTTTATTGCCTAGAACATCAGGGAATCATCTTTGTAACTGATCTTGTGCAGGATGTCATATAGCCAGCAACTTTGAGAAGTAGCACAGTTACGGCAGAGATGCAAGTTATTTTAACACTGCTTAAAGGTAAAAACATTTTAGTGTTTAAACTGTTAGTGTTCATCAGAAATATTTCAATATGAAACAAATGTGTCTCATAAATAAATAAATAAGACAACGAACCAGTGCCAGATGTCTCCTTCTTGAAAGTGTAGATTTTCCTGACGTGCTTTGGACAGAACATTGTACCATCTTTTTTGCTTTCCTCCGGGCTCCGAATGGTGAAGGCGAAGCCTGCATTTGTTGTCTGCGATCTGCCTCCATGCCTGTTTTTATGACGACCCGTGTCATTGTGTTGTGTGGGGCTAAATTTTCCCTCAATTACAGTCCTCCTCTACAGTCCAATTTGGTTTTCTTTTTAAATACATTTTGCTTTGCCTAACATTAACCAACAAGGCATCTTTTATAATGAGTGCCTGTTTAATGTTATTGTAAACTTGTGTTGACTATCAAAGAATCAAGATTTTCCAAAATCAGATTGGTTCTTCCCAGGGTTGCCTGTCAGACAGTCTGTAAAAAAATATCTTAATTTCACCTTGTCCGTAAATCCGTACAAAAGTTTGTCTGTCCGCAAAAATGTCCCGTTTATGAGAGAATGATCGAATAGTCTCTCCACAGTATAACTGCAGCATAGAGACTTGGTAAATTTCTGACTGCCGTCAAACTTTCCTCCTAGTTGTGAACATTTTTTTAAACTAAAGTTTGATGAAGAGCGTAGATTAGTCAATGTACCTGAATTGAATATTGACTGTCAAAACTGTCAAAGACAGCAAAACAGCTGTTCGTAATTAAAGCTTTAATACTGTTTAAAGAAATTCTCTCTGATCCTACTGAGTTTTAATTTCCACGACAATTTGTTATTGTGTGTTCCCTTCCAGATCACTGATACATTTACATGCCTGCATTATCCTCAGGAGTGTGAAAGAGTGGTTTCAGTCCCGTGTGATCTGGTCACTGTAGAAGTTACCCTGATACAGCACTAACAAACGACCATGTAACTCTACCCAAATCCTTACCTTAACCATTAGGAAGAAAACCTCAAGGCTAACTTCCGATCAGCACTCACAGACTACTTTCACCTACATCGAAAGTGAGATTCATATGGTCTCTCAGCTGGACTGATGTGCATTCCTTAGGCTTGCTGGTGAGCCAGAATGAATGAGATAGTGGCTATCCATAAATAAAGGGACACATCTTCTGAAATGAGCGAGAAAGAGAGAGAAACATGTGAGATGCAGCTTTTGTATAAAGAAAAGATGGGTGTTGCAGGAGCACCACTGCTTGCTCTTCTCCGACACGCACCCAGGTCGAAAGATGCTCTTCACAGTAACCCATGGCAAATGTTGCCATAACAACACAAAGTACAGAGTTGAGAGCAGGAAGTTTCTTTTTGGCAAACAAAGATATATATTATTTTTTTCAGTCCTGGCTTGCCGCTACAGTTAATCAACAGGTGCATGCAGACCTGTGAGTTCCCACGAGGATGTTTCGTGAGGTGACAATGACAGTAGGGTGATATTCATGACAATGTTCACCTGTCTTGCACTTCCACCACAGCTAAACCATTTTCTTCTTTTCCCCCTGTGCGCTCATAGGGGAAGCGAGTTGAGCGAGCATGTGAGGGGGAGTAATAATAATCTTCGGCATACATTAGAATTAGTGTGATGACAGGCACTCTAAATTACACAGACAGACCATGCATACTTGTCTTGTGGGAAAGTGTATCAGAGGAGAGTGCGTTGTCAGCTGAAGTACTGGGTGGGGTCGAAAAAAATGAAAGAAAAAATGATAAATGTTTTAAAACGCGATCATTATAATCTGTCAAGGGCAACATTAATTTCATGGTGCAGCTACTGTAAGTAACATTGTACTTCACAGTTTCTGATGTTATGCGCCTAAGGCATCTTCAGCAAAGCACATGTTTTTGTTGTCTGAACAGCAGGAGTTGAGTGATTTAAATCAGTGGTATTCACTCTTGTCCTTGGAGGGCAGCAGGGCAAGGGCATGCTGGTTTTCATTGTCACTCAGGACTGATTTGTAGTTGAGTTGTGTAAAGCAGTTGATTGCACAGTTTACTCACTTCATCTGGTTTGTTGAGTCTGAATCAGTTGCTAATTTTAATTTAAAAAATTAAATTAAATTTCTGCCGCTCTCCAAGGGCAAGACTGAATACCACTGATTTAAATGAATAGTTCATTAGACACTTTTATTAGATAGTTTGTTCTTGTAGATGGCTTACAGCAACAAAATAATTTAGTTGTCAGTTGACTCCAGTGTACGAGCCAATGGCTCTTGGGGGCCCCCAGATTTTCAATAATGTGCATGAACATTTGTTAAAAGATGTTAAAATAAAGATTGGACCCCACAAGCTTAAAAATGTATTTCTTATTGGGGGTCCCTTGTGGCATATGGGTGGTCCCGGAACCCCAAGACCCCCCTCATTTCAACCACTGGTTGACTCAATTAAATGCATATTGTATTAATGTACAGTAATTTATCTGTGAAAAGTAACATTTAAAAAATAAATACATTATAATATGTTTTGGCGAGTTCAGAAATAACCAAATATTAACCTTATTGTGTTTGTGAAAAAGAAAGGCAATACTTAATTTATTTGTAAGTTAAGAACAGATGTCGATTGAATCTAGATCATTGTCCAAAAATGGATATTATCTGAGGAAACGTTGGACAAGCAGAGACCTGAGCTCACTGGACAATTTACAAAGTGCTCAAGTCCTCTGAAATTAATTATTTAACTCTAGAGCTAACACCATAAAACACCAAACAAAGGTTTTATGTAGTTAAATTATAATTACATTTTAATTTTAATTTAAAAAAAATAGAACATTTTGATAAAACTTGTCATTATTTTAATTGTTTCATTGAGATTCCAAGAAAACAACTAACATGGGAAGAGACCAAGAAGAGATCTCCGTGAGTTTGAAAGAGGGGTGATTGCTGGGGCACTTTCAGCAGGAGCTTCAGTGATGGCACCTGCTCAACTTGCTGATGTTTCAACTGTGGTCGAAAGCACATACTCCTTGGCCGTGATGTCCATGTATTAGTTCAAGATGCGAGGCAAAACAGACCAGCAACTGTGAATCAGTTGACTTCAAATATCAATTTAGGGTGTGAGCAGGCAGTTTCATCAAGAATAGTCTGTTGAGAACTTCAGAGAGAGGGATGCTATGGTTGGGTTGCAATGCATAAACCCATTATTACACCTAAAAATGCACATTTGTGAATAAAGTGGTGCAAAAAAGTAGACAGACAGTGGTCTACTGTACAGTGGGAAAAAGTCATATTGTCAGATAAGTCATCCTTTACCCTGTACCTCAAGAAGCAGAGGAACACAAGTTAAAAAAAAACATGGTGAAGGGTTCCAGCAGCTCTGTTATGCTGTTACGGTGTGGGGTGCACTTTCATGGCATGGTTTAGGTCCACGCAACCGTTGGGTAACGTAAACGCTAATAAATACAAATCCATTCTGAGTGATCACCTTCATCCCACAGGGGAAGCATTTCTATCCTGATGGGAGTGGTCTCTTCCAGGATGACAATGCCCTCATCAACAGGGCTTGAGTGGTCACTGAATGGTTTGATGAGCATGAAAATGATGTAAACCAGATCTCAACCCAATAGAACACTAATGGGAGATTCTGGAACGGTGCCTGATAAAGCGTTTTCCACCACCATCAACAAAACAGCAAATGATGGAGTTGCATGCCTTCAATAAAGTTCCAGCCAGGGTGCATTGTCATTGTTCCAGTGGCTCGTAGCGGCCCATCGCCCTATTAAGACACTTTATTTTGGTGTTTCCTTTATTCTGGCAGTTACCTGCACTTTCAGAGGCAAACTTAATTTGACCTTAAAATCCTACGGTTGAAGATACGCTGCAAAGTGTAACAGGGCAGTGTCAGAGAAACCTTTGATGATACACATAGCTCGGAAGGGCTCCTTTAAGAAGACTTGTCATTTTCAGGGAAGGGATGAATAAGAGCTTTTCTTGGAGGTAGGCAGTGGGCTTCATGAATAATTTGAGTGATCCCCCCCCGGGTGCCCGCCTTGCGGAAATTGTTCCGCTATGGGGGATCCCACCGACGGCAGGCCCTGTGCCCATCTTCGCCGGCATCTCGTTCAGCTCAGACTGTGGAGCCACATGGCGTTAGACGATTGATTGGCTGCCCCAGATACTAGTGGTGAGGCTGTGGCGTTGTTAACAGTGACCTCCCCTCTGCTTCTCCCTGTCCTCTCTTTCTTTCTCTCTGAGTCTTTGGAGAGAGAGAAAAAATAATTTGCCAAAGCGTCAATACGTTACTGCTTAGAGTTTTTTTGCCGAAAAGCAGTTTTGATTTTGTTTATTATTTGTGGCAGCTGAAGACCTTTTTTGTTCATTTTATTTCTCTGTGCTCTCTCTCTCTCTCTCTCTCTCTGTCTCTTTCCCTATCTCCCTTTTAAGGGAGAACAATAAAATATCGGTCTGCAGATCGAAAAATCCAATCCCTGTGTCCTGCTGTTCTAGTCCTCTTATGTTTTTGTTGCGTGCAACACTATCATTACAGATCATGAAGGCCCAGTCTTCAAAATATATGCCTGAATGCACACACAAAATATTACTGTGGGTTACAGGCCTAAATCATACTATCCTTTTATAATACTAATAATAATAATAATACTAATAATATGATGATGATGATGGTAATAAGGCAAAAATGTTTCTATATGACTGTCTACGCAAACATTACGCATGACACCACCTAGCTAACTATCTATTTTTATATACTGTAACACCAACTGAGTGTTTTGAATATCAATGGCAACCAACTATTATCGAAACACTCGTGCAAACATGCAGTGTTTAATCAAACACTGTTGATTTTCCCTAATTCTTTAACAATAGTGCTAAGATATGCCCCTTTTATGAATGGACATTGTGATTTGTTTCAATATAATACTCACCTACACTCACTTTTCAACAGTGATAATAAAGAGCTTGATGTTGATAAGGTGTAATTGCATATGCCACTTCCAGTTTTATACAGTGTTCACTTGATCTGTTCGTCTGTAACTCTCAGGTTCATCTCTGAGGTTCTACTCAATATTTTTTTATAAGGTATAGATTCAGAAAGGCAGTGTGGTATAATGGTTAGGGAACTGGGCTTGTAACATTAAGGTTGCAGGTTCAATCCCCAGGTGGGACACTGCCGTTGTACCCTTGAGCAAGGTACTTAACCTGAATTGCTTCAGTTAATATCCAGCTGTATAAATGGATTGTAAAAGAAATGTAAAACTGTAAGTTGCTCTGGATAAGAGCGTCTGCTAAATGCCTCTAATGTAATGTAATGTAATGTAATGTAATGATTGGTTCCAAAAAAACAGGGGTAAGCACCAGGGGCTTAAAAATCTAGCTACACACTGGATAAATTATTAGGCTCAATGAACACCAGAGGAACATTTCACTAGTCAGACTCAATAATCAATAAATATGTGCAACAAGTTCAGACAGGACAAAATCCAAAATGCCCCTGTCCTTGAGGACAAGTGGTCAGCAATAGTGTCCTGTTCATTTCTCCTGTACACATGTCACATCTCCTCAATTTTTATCAGAAGCATCTTATTGATGCAACCTATTTCAGCCTATTGATATATTTGTAAGCCCTGAAGTCAAGCAGGAAAATGTAGATAGTGTACGTCTGCTGTGCATGATGGGAGATTGTTTACTCACTGGAATGGGGGTACATACAAAACCAAGAAAATAAAAAAAACTAAAATATGCCCATGACAGCCAGACGCTTCTAATGTCTGCATGAAGCACAAGGCGGACATGCATGGATGTGCTTTCTCAAGTCTTGTGTCTGAATTATACATTTTGTGAGACAGAAGCTTTATTTGATGCTTGGGAACAAACTCTGTTTGGGATTTGTTTGCAGTAATTTTTTCAGGTTTATGGATGAATCACCCGCATAAATTGAAAGATCCGCTTAACGCGCTCCCTGCCGTTTTGGCCGCCGCTTGGCTTTTTGAGCGTAGGGAGCCACCTTCTCGAATGACCAGGCTTATCCACGCTGAACTGGGCTTAATCACAGCAACAGAAGGGCTGTCGTTTGAACTTTTAAATGCAGCTTCGCTCCTTTCTTAATCCGAGCGCATTAAAGTAACAGAGCTCACAGGCCCAGACGGCATTCGCGCCAGGCATGGATTCCACAATACGGGCCATGCTGGCATGATCTCATTTACTCATCAATGACCAGAGCACATGTTTTACAAATTATAATTAACATTTGCAGTATGCAAACTGATCAGAGGATGAGCAACATTGGCAGTTCGTTTCATGGGTCATGAATCTGAAGGTCAAAGTATCACTTGCTCAGGAATATCAGTTTGACAGTTTTTTGACAGGCATAAAATCCTTCATGAAAACAAATATTCAGCAACGAAGCCAATGGTGCAGCTATTGAAAATGAGCATGAGGTATTCAGCATTTTGTGTTAAATGGCAATGACTTTTCACCAGAAAAATGTTTAAGACGATATATTCAAGTAAACTCTAATTTCAGCGGATAGGCAAACATGCAAGGAAGCAAACTGGTATTATATGTATATATTATTATGTAATATATTAATACATAATGAAAGTTCCCCCAGGATCACTCCACAGAACACGGCCACCCCTGCTGCTCTCTCCGCTGCCTACACCTTCTCCCACACTCCACGACCCACAGGTAGAGGTGGAGGGACAGGTATACTGATCTCCCCCTTGTTCCTCTTCCTCACTTCTCACCCTCCTCCTTTGAATTTCATGCTGTCACTGTCACTGTTCCATGTAAACTGCACATCATTGTTCTTTATCGCCCTCCAGGTCCACTGGGGAGTTTCCTAGATGAGATGGATGCCCTACTCAGTGCTTTCCCTGAGGATGGCACCCCGTCTTACTCCTCGGTGACTTCAACCTGCCGCTGGAGACCTCTCAGGCCTCTGCATTCCTCCCCCTGCTTCAGTCCTTCGACTTCACCCTGGCTGAATCCTCATCCACCCACAAGGCCGGTAACCAACTGGACCTGATCTTCACTAGGAACTGCACATTACCCAACATTACGGTATCTCCCCTACATGTGTCTGACCATTGCTTTCTGTCTTTCTCTCTCCCCCTCCCCTCTGTGCCTAAACCATCCTCACCTGCTCCCACTGTCCTTGTCCGTCGCAACCTCCGCTCTCTCTCCCCCGCTGCCCTGTCGGCTACTGTTCTATCTTCCCTTCCCCCTACTGATGCCTTCTCTCAGCTACCTGCTGAGGAAGCATCGTCCACCCTACTTTCCTCTCTCTCCTCCTCCTTTGACTCACACTGTCCTCTATCAACTAAACCTGCACGCCTCCGACCCCCTGCCCCCTGACTAACCGACTCCATTCGGGCTAACAGACTGAAACTGCAAGCGGCAGAAAGGAAATGGAGAAAATCCAAATCCCCTGTAGCTCTGACTGATTTCCACACACTCCTGGCTTCCTTCTCCTCTAACCTCTCCTCTGCTAAGTCTGCATTTTTCCTTTCCAAAATTCAATCTTCAGTTTCTAACCCTCGTAAACTCTACTCTACGTTTTCCTCTCTCCTCACCCCTCCTCCTCCCCCACCCCCTCCTCTCTAACCACGGATGACTTCGCATCCTACTTTCACGAGAAAGTTGATGTCATTCGCAACTCCTTCCCCCCAACCTCTCCCTCACCCATCTCGCTACCTAAACCTCTTACCCCTCTGTCCTCCTTCTCGCCCCTCCCTGACTCAGACATCCTTCAACTTGTCCTCTCCCACCGTCCCACCACCTGCCCTCTTGATCCCATTCCTTCCCCCCTCTTCCAGTCCATTGCTATGGACATCCTCCCCTTTGTCTCCAATGTCATTAACTCCTCTCTTTCCTCTGGCTCTGTCCCCTCTTCCCTCAAATGCGCTCATGTTGTCCCCCTCCTCAAAAAACCCTCTCTGAATCCTGCTGTTATTTCAAACTACCGACCTGTCTCTCTCCTCCCATTCCTTTCCAAAACGTTAGAGCGGGCTGTCTATAACCAACTGTCTGCTCATCTCTTACAGAACGACCTTGATCTCAACCAATCTGGGTTCAGAGCAGGCCACTCCACAGAGACTGCTCTCCTTGCTGTCACTGAGGCTCTTCAAGTCCCAATCCCTTAGCTCCGCCCTCCTCCTCCTCGACCTGTCGGCGGCATTCGACACCGTGGGCCACCGGATCCTGCTCTCATCTCTCGTCGAGATGGGAATCTCTGGATCTGCGTTTACATGGTTTGAGTCCTACCTGGCTGACCGGTCCTACCAGGCGGCCTGGAGAGGATCCCTCTCCTCTCCCCACACCCTCTCTACCGGAGTCCCGCAGGGCTCGGTGCTAGGCCCCGTCTTATTTTCTCTGTACACCAAGTCACTTGGCTCTGTTATTTCTGCTCATGGTTTTTCCTATCACTGTTATGCTGATGACACTCAACTCTTTCTCTCCTTCCCTCCATCTGATACCCAGGTCCCGGGACGGATCTCTGCATGCCTGGCTGACATCTCCGCATGGATGTCCACCCACCACCTGAAGCTGAACCTGGGGAAGACAGAGCTGCTCTTCCTCCCAGCGAAGGGCTCCCCGATGATTGATGCGTCAATCACTGTGGAAGGCTCCATAGTGTCTCCGTCCCAGTCTGCCAGGAGTCTTGGGGTAACCCTGGACAACCAGCTGTGCTTCTCGAGCCATATTGCAGCGATCACTCGGACCTGCCGTTTCTCCCTCCACAACATCCGGAGGATCCGACCGTTCCTCACCCAAGAGGCCACTCAACTCCTGGTCCAGGCCCTGGTGATCTCACGTCTGGACTACTGCAATTCCTTGCTGGCAGGCCTTCCGGCTTGCGCCATCAAGCCACTGCAACTAGTCCAGAACGCTGCCGCTCGTCTGGTGTTCAACCAGCCGAAGTTCACCCACGCACCCCTCTACTCTCCTCTCTGCACTGGCTCCCCATCGCAGCACGCATCAGATTCAAGTCACTGGTGCTTGCTTTTCAAGCGGCCAGAGGTACTGCTCCCCCATACCTCCAGTCACTCATCACTCCCTACACACCTCCCAGACCCCTCCGCTCCGCCTCCTCTGGTAAACTGACTGTCCCTTCCCTCCGGGCGCTTGGCAGTCGCTCCTCGCGGTCTCGCCTCTTCTCTGTCCTGATCCCTCGCTGGTGGAACGACCTTCCGCTATCGGTCAGGACCGCGGAATCACTTGCGATCTTCCACAAGAGACTCAAAACCCACCTCTTCAGACTCCACTACCACTGAACTCTGTCCATCTAGCTAAATTGTCTTCACCACTGTTTACTTGTTCAACACTATACTCCCCCAAAAAAATTCACTAAACTTTTCCTTCCCGGTGTTACAAGTATGGTACGCAGATGCCTGCAATGATGTCTATTGCTGTATTCCTGCACTGATCTCATGCGCTAACTATGATTGTTCCTACCATGTATTAATGCACATCTTGTAAGTCGCTCTGGATAAGAGCGTCTGCTAAATGCTTAAAATGTCAAATGTAAAAATGTAAATGTAATTTTGCCATTTAACTTTTCTTTTTCCTTTTTTTAAACCTGATTCAATCAACATTTTGACTTCAAACTTTGAGATAAAAATTTAAAAAAGAAGAGAGAGCATACTGTAGGATTGGCTTGCATAATTTTTTGCTCACCCCTCCCAAAATTCTAGCAACATTTTGTATGTTTCAACCAGAATGAGGGTGCAGCCAATTTGAGGTCCTTCTGTGCGTCTGTTCAACCTCAAACAGCACCTGGAAGGTGGCCACACCTGGCACTATGCCACAAGGATGCAGATAAAATAAAAGTAGCTCCCCTGTCCCCCCTGTTTACAGCTCAATGACCAACAAGGTTCTGCATTGGTTTAAGCATAAGGAAATATTTTACGGCGGCACGGTGGTGCAGTGGATAGCACTGTCGCCTCACAGCAAGAAGGTCTTGGGTTCGAATCCAGGCCGGGGGCCTTTCTGTGTGGAGTTTGCATGTTCTCCCCGTGTCCGCGTGGGTTTCATCCGGGTACTCCAGTTTCTTCCCACAGTCCAAAGACATGCACGTTAGGCTAATTGGAGAGTCTAAATTGCCCGTAGGTATGAGTGTGTGAGTGAA
The DNA here is from genome assembly GCA_029706075.1 of Aldrovandia affinis. Classification (NCBI taxonomy): domain Eukaryota; kingdom Metazoa; phylum Chordata; class Actinopteri; order Notacanthiformes; family Halosauridae; genus Aldrovandia; species Aldrovandia affinis. Next base: position 5,728,258 of record JAINUG010000033.1, on the reverse strand, counting down.
TGGTGTATGTAGTGCCCTGCGATGGATTGGCGACCTGTCCAGGGTGTATTCCTGCCTCTCGCCCCAATGCATGCTGGGATAGGCTCCAGCCCATCCCACGACTCTAACTAGGAATAAGCGGCTGAAGATGAGATGAGATGAAATATTTTACTTTTTGGGTTTACAGCAACAATATGTTATGGTATGCTGCAGTGTACCTCACTTTATGAAATATGTCAGACTGTCATAATAAAAAGTGCAGACAAGTCACTTGTATGAACCAATCAAAACCTACTGTCCAGAGCAAAGCACTGTGATTGGTTTAAATTCAATACACTGATAACACATTATGTATAGTCTATCCATGCTGTCTGTCATCATCTCATTGTTTTATCACAAGAACATTTTTCGCCTGCTTGTGAATAATTTTGATACCTATTTTAACCCCCTGAGGTCGACGGGAGCGGCGCCGCTCCCAGCAGCAATAAAAGTATATTACTATTTCTAACTTCGCGATATTTTATCATACACACGCGACAAAAACATTGACAGAAACCTTAGAATCGCGACTTTCCGATTTGAGCACTGGCAAATCAAATGGGATTTTTAAAATTAGGTTAATTAGACCAAAAGTAAACCTTGCTTTTTACTCTGTTTTTTACCTTTTAGTAACGTCCCCCTTCTATTGACATGGTAACTAGGTGCGAGTTTCGGGGAGGTGTGGGGAGGGGCGTGGGGCCATGTGTGAAAACGCCGGCGTAAACACATAAACTGTCCCAACAATTTGAAGCAAGATTTTATACAGACGTACAATTTTATTCAAGATGGAAAGATTTTCTGCGCTGCAGTGTTTGAGAGTATTGATGAAAAGCGACGAAGACAATAACTGACGAAGAGTAAGTAACTATATTTGATTTGCCATGTTATCAAATACTCGTATATATATTCAATATATGAATTCCGCGTCTTGTGACTACATATTCCGCGTGTTGCAACGTAACAAATTGCAATATGCACACAAGATCTATGGAAGAATACTTTTCAAACAGCCTAAAATGTTATTTATTTCGCTTGTTTTCAAATACTCGTGAAAATATATGAATTCTGCGTCTTGTGACGCCAAACATATTCCGCGTGTTAGTAACTTAATCTAAATCCCTAACGTTAGTAGATTAGTTGGTTAGTACTATACACATCTACCTTATATATACAAAGTGCAATCTAGAAAGTAAGAAGGAAGAAAACAAGATAATAAGCGAAGGCGGGAAAAACCCGAAAAGTATAAACTCCCGAAGTGCATGACAAGACAAGGAGTACTCCACGTGGATCTCGAAATAAACGGAACAAGGACAGACAGGGAGCAGAACGTTCATTCCGTTCATTTGAGCAGAATGCAATACTGGATAAAGAATAATGAATAAGGACTGAATGAAAAATAAACAAAGACCAAAAAACAACAGAACAGGAACTCAGAATATAACACTGAGGGCCTTTGAGAGAGAGAGATGGCCCATCTGACAGATCTTAGAGGTGTGGACAATGAATAATGAATATTCAGGTATTTAGCATTTAGCCCTCCCACAGCCTGAAATAAATGTGACCAGTTCTGATAAAAACAGGTTTTTAGCTATTTAGATCTCAGATGTGCTAAACTGTTTTCACACCCTTACATAACCAAGATCTTGATGAACAAACGCACATTGGCAAAACAATTCGTCACTATAGTTTAGTGTGTGCTTTCACAACTTTTGTGACAGCAGAAAAATTTACTATTTTTAACTTGTGTGTTTGTAGATCTATTTACAAGCTGCATATGATACTGACCAAACTATTGATGGCATACAAATGTAGCTGTGATTGTCCTTCAAATAAAAATATCAAACACTTTGGAGTAAGTGTGTGTTAAATTGATGAAATTGAGATAAATATCAGACCATGCCAAAATAAAAAAACATCTAAAAGCTTAGCACGGACCTCAGAGGGTTAAAGGCTCGTTTTGACACATAATGAAAAGGTTAGCCACAGATGCAGCAAATAACATAAAACCGTGCAATACAAATTCTTTGATGAAATAAATCTGCATTTATGCTTGCTTTCTTGTAAACAACATTTAAGTCTTTCTAATTCCATTTTTTTTCAGTGAAGTGACTATTTTCATTTTGCATAATTACAAAGGCTCATGCATGAAAATGTGCTATTGTTCTCCACTTCACAAATCACACTCAATCTTTTCAGAACTATGTGTGATAAAAATAAAGTAATAACATATTTATTTGAATCAATACAGCACATGCACATGCAAACAATGTTAATGAGATACAATTTCCTGCAGCAATAATTAGCACAGGAAGTAAGACTGTTTATTAAATGCTAAAATGGACCATTATACATAGAGAGAGCAAAAGAGACAGATGGGACATAGAGCAAGAGAGACTAAAAGAGTGAAAGCATAAACAAGAGAGGCAGAGAGAGATATCAAATATCCTATAGAAACCCTGCATGAAGAGTTCTGAAAAAGTACAAGGGGATACTCTGTGCCATGCTTGCTGGGTAGAATTAGGCCAATATCCATGACGAGTCAAAATTAATAAAAGGCCAGCATATGTATAATCTCAAGGCCCTACAACACCTAGAGCAAAGAGGAGCCCTCCATCAGCTGTCCCTCAGGCATGCTGCCCTTACTGTGGAAAAAGTCTGATTTAATATGTTTTAATTTCAGGCTGTAAGGCAACAAAATTGACAAAATGACATTTTTACTAAGGGTAGACTTTAAAGGGGCACTGTATATCTTGCTTCCCAGAGAGTGCATAGTGATATTAAAACTGTAAGACAGAAATCTACTTTCTGGCCAAAACAGACGCTTCATCACAAATGTTCCACATTTGACGAATAAACCACTCATCCTTTGCCCAGAGAAGCATGATACAGTCCTATTCTGAGGGGCAGTGATCACTAGACCTATTTGAAGTCCCCATCTTGTGCGAGATCCATGGGTTTTCAGTTTACCTGCGCACCACAACAGCTTAACAAGCGAAATAAGAACATTTCCTTTGAAAAGGAAGATTTGAAACACGTGCAGTACCACAGATTGTGTTTCTGAAACTGTAAATTGTCTGCCAAAATGTCCCACTGAATTGTTATAAAATGTTATAAAGTTGACATGTTTCATTTAAAATAAAATCATGTATAAATCTCACATAGTTAATCCTATTTTATGGTTTGATTTAAATTGACAGGTTTTCCATAAACTCAAACAACATATGGCGCACCTGAAACCAGGCTTAGATTATAGCCACAAACCAATTTCAGAGCCGTGAAAAGTATGCAGGGATATTAATGGCACAGTGACTGCTTGAATGAAGAATGAATTGGAGACTTTCTCAAGGGAAAAGAAAAATCCTACACAAACCAGGCTTGACTTATCGAGCCACTTCATGTGAGACAATCTGAACTTTAGGGGGTTAAGTTAAGGCAAATAAAAGGATACAGAGACAGTAGTATGTCATGCTCCTTTAGAAGTACCTAAAATCAGGCACAAAACATTGTGTTTCACTGCATATGCATATGGGTTAAGAGGAACTTTTACAGAACCCCAAGAAAATGTACAAAACTATATTTTGACATTACAAAGAAATCATTTTATCCAAATCATAAAACATGAATTAAAATAACTGAAAGGTGTTCAGTTCATCTCATGTGTAAATGTCCCCCGGAGTCCCCAAGACATCACATTGTGAAGGTAGGCTGAAGTAGGCTGGCCTTTTCAAGATGCAGCCTATAGTACAATGATTGGTTCAGTGTAAATTAGAACACATCACATTGTTGTGGAAATTAATGCAGAGAAATGACTGAGACTGAGCACAGTCCTTTCTAAGGTATGTAAATTAACCTCTCTGACAAGAAACGTATAAGTATACTATTGTGCTTTGAGAATACAATGATTATGGCAAACAGAATGTCAGATGTACATTTCAGAAAGTTTGGAACTGTTCGGAACCGCCAATTCCCAATGTGTTCATGTCTCTTAGGTTCTACTGTATATTTAGCACTCAAGCAATTCAAAGTTAGCACTCTTCATGTGTAAATCTCTGTTTAGGGCTACTTTGGGCTGCTATGGGAACTGCAGCAATAATTACTGCATGTGCAGAAAAGGGACTTAGGGAAAGAGATAACAGAGAAAGTATACAATATGGTATAATATCCACCACACCTGTGTCACCTCAGCACTACAGAGATGTATTGGGATTTGGAAGTTGCCAGGAATTATTATGTGTGAATGCATTATATTTTTATGAAACATTTGTTAAATTGTAAATGTTCACTGTGCAGTAAGAATTGCCCTTTTCTTTTCTGTTTGAACTGAAGCACTGGGGAGGTGAAGGCAGGAAGGTTTCCAGAAGAAAACCAGGAACAAGGCTCAATTGATGAGTGGGGGGTTTAAACCTTTGCACAAAAATGCACTGTTCTTATTAATCAATAAATGCACTTAAGTAAATCTTCACTTCAAGGCACCAGCCACTTAGATTTGCATACATTCTCTAATGGAGCATAGGCACAAACTCACTACATGAAATTAAAATAACTACACAGAATATAAATGGGTTATGAGACTATACAAAGAAATGGATGGGGTTTTTATAATCAGCAGACTGCCAAAACAGGCAAAAATCAACATTCAAAAATATATTGGGTTGAAGAAGGTATTGCCTGTAGGCATCCCAACAGCAAAAGGCTTGGCATTTTAAGAAAATAATAATAATAAAGAAAAAAAACCTCTTTCAATTTCACTTTAAATTATAGCAGGTGATCTTTGATAATTAATGGCTACATATTAGGCAATATATTCCATTACACAAAGGCCTGCTGTTTCATAAACTGCAAACTGGTCCTAGATACATCAAAAACAGGCATAACTTTAATATCAGATGACTTGAATAATACATTTGATAAAATTCTGAGGTAGGATGAATTCTCAAAACCACTAACCATCTTTTGAATTGTCATGGTCGAAATCACTGCAAGATGCTTGGGCATTTCTTTACTCACTCAGTTGTCAGGCTCATAACCGTACTATAAGACTGACTAGGTTGACACTCTGTGAGATAAGTCTGCCCAAACCTCCATTGTGGATGTGCTTTGTTAATAAACCAAGGGTCACTTTTTCTGAAAATCTGTTAGAACCAATCAGAACGGTTTATGCTACAAATCTTGAAATCCCACAAACTGTAAATTAACTTTCTAGATTATCTACAAATAGTTCAAACTTCTTTATCCTAACAGACACATTTAAAAGTTTTGTATTATCATTCTCAGAAAAAGATATTCAAAGATGATTTAAACATTGCACATTTATTGGATCCAGGCTTCGTAATGCTTGTAAACTTCCATCTGTCTGTTAATTTCCACATAGATTGTCTGTATTGAAGCAAATGACACAGGCATCTCTTTATTTTGGACATAGTGAAAGCTTACTTTAGAAGACTGAAAATATTAAGTACAACTTGATATTGCCATTACAGATTTGTACAAATTTGCCACATAATGTTCTTTGAAATTCTGGGAAAATGACCAGCTATCTTTATGGAAATGATCAAATATATAGTTGAAAAAATTGACTGCCCACAATGAAGAAACTAATTTAAAAAAATCAGACCACATAAGCAAATTCACTGACGGGCTATCTCACTAATTAATTCATTTAGTGTAATACATTTTCTTTTTTTTTAAACAATCAAGTGTGACCATATATCTTTCACTGCAGTCCGACAGGTTTTGTCGAAAACAGGCTTCACAAGGCTTGAAACTGCTTAAGCCATATTCAATAATGCAGAAGCAAAATAGACTTACATCTTCTCTTCATTGCAGCAGTCAAAGCATCCGACTACCTGAAGAGGCTTTTCTACCAGGGAGCGCTTGAAAGCTTTGACCTTCAGGTTTATATATACGTACATGTATCTTGTAGCTGAAGACATGACAGGCCCTTATTTCTATTATTATACACAATAGCCATTGAACCCTGACCTCAGATGCTGAAGATAAGACAGACTCAAAATACCTCTGACCTCAACATAAGAAAAGCATTAAAAATATGATTGTTTTCTCGTGATTTTAACTAATATAAACACCTACCTTCATATCACCTGTTATGATCTCATTCAAAATAGTTTTTAAGCTATATAATCATTAATAATAATATAGAAAAATGGGAATAATGGTAATCATTAATGATAAAACAGTGGCTATTAAATGTACACTGAAACTCTTAAATGGTGAACACAAAAAAAGTATAAAAAATATGGTCATAACTCACAAGAAAGTGTACAGTGCGCACATGCCATTTATGCTTAAAAACAAAACCCTCGAATTTGAAACAACATCTCTAACTACGTGGATCTTGGTCAGATAAGGCAAATGATTGATTTGGATCCAAATGTTGTCACACAATAAAAGTTTGTTTTGGGAGAATACATAGTGTGCAAGCACTATACTCTTTAAAAAAATTAACATTTGGATTTTAAACAACAAATAAACAACTTTTGAACATCAATTTATGAACAGACTAACTGAAATCACATTACAAAAGTAAGCAAGCAATCTTTAAATGAGCACAATGATACAATACAACATACAGGTGACTGCCAAACTAAAGGAAACACTTGAGTAAATGAGAGATACAAAGTATATTGAAAGCAGGTGCTTCCATATATGCAGACTTTGAAAAAGCAGATTTGACAGGAGCTTCAGTGACGATTACTGCTCAACTTATAAATGTTTCATGAGAGCATTAAGCATTAAGAGCAACAAAGAAAATAATGAGTAATCAGACAGTTTAGTGGGAAAAAAAGAAAGATAAAACATTCAATAAAAAATAAATTAGCAAGTCACCAATTGTGAGTAGCAAGTAGCACGTCACCAGCAAAGATTTGAGGGACATTTTGGTAGGTTGGAGTCATAGCAGACCTGCAGAAAAGGATAGAAAGCCAAGTAAGAGATGGTTAGACAGAAACGGTAACAAAAGAAGACATCCAGAAGATGTGCAGATAATGTGACCTTTCAAGCTCTCATACCATCTATCTCCCAACTTCATTCATTTGAATGGTTAATTCAATTAAATATCCAGCTGTATAAATGGATGCAATATGAAACATTAATTTATGTTACGCAAGTCGACCCACTGGGGGGGAAGGGCATCTGCTGAGCAAATAACTAATAATAGTAATGATGACGATAATAAACACAATTTTTAAAAAAATTAACTCTCGTAGCCCATCCAAATGACAGTAATTAGATAAGCTGTCATTACCGTCCTCACCACCTTTAGCAGTCGCTAAAAGAGTAATCCAAGCAGCTATGGACATCATCTCTTTAAAAACAAGAAGCTTGTCTAGACTGCTGCCTTTTTTTCTTTTTTCTGAAATCGGATGTTTGTCTGACACGTCCCTTTGGGAGGTACATAAGCTCCCAGCGAACAGCTTCATTACTGCACTACTGAAGAATTGTGCCTGAGGCAACTTCCGTATGGCTCTTCCCAGATGGGCTGAAGACCGCTGTAAAGAAGAAAGGTTACAAAATGTCATACCCTGCCTTGGTACGTCTCTGATGTGTATTAGATGAGGGCCATGGTGATTGCATTCCACGTTTAATGGGAGGTTGAAGTCCTTAACACTGAAATAGTGTAAAGGATGTTTGTGGGACCCTTGCCAACTGCATTCTCTCCCCGAGCAAGTCAAGTAAGGCCCTGTTTATTAATATCGCTTGCGCACCCATGCTTTTCCACAAGCTGATCCACACCGCCAATTCAGCGGCCACAAAGTGTGTCTTTGTGATTCTCCCTGATTTTTATCATATTTTTCTGTTGCCAAGTATTTAATTGACTAATCCCTCGTTTTGGTATTTCTGGAGAAATAAGAGCACCCTCAGGGGGCTGCATCTGATTTGCACTACATATTCCCCATATCTCTCACTCTCTCTCTTTCTCTATCCCACTCACTCCCTTTATGTCATTAAAGAAAATCTAACAGGAGCTATATGCCATGACTAATACAAACAGAACAGATATTCTAAATGCTTACTACCAAAATTATGCAATGACTGATCTGTAATTCACTAACTGTTGAATGCTCTCACTCTGGAGGAAGCAGCCTGTCTCATTCTCCAATACAGTCTTTCCTGCTCTGAACCCTTCCTGTAAACTGCTGACAGAAATACATAATGTAATTATTAAATATACACTGAACAAATGGAACAGAGCTCAATAACAATCTTGATACCAACACCCTCCCTTTCTCAATGAACCAGATAATGGCCATCAAATGGACAACCCTGCAATTCAGTGCTTTATAATTGATTACCTTTAACATTTTTCAGAGCGCTAGCCAGGCAGCAGACATTTGGTCCTAAACTACTGTCTGCTAGCTTCCAAAAACCTGTGACTAGCTTAGCTATTGTGACTGTGTCTGTCCCTTGGAAATGGTTTTAGGAATAGAAAGCTATCAGAACCCAACGCCCGTTGTGGCATTTGTTTACATAATCTCATTTATATTAAAACCTCAGCCTGCTGTAAGTGTTGCCTGTAATAAGACATATCTTAAATGTTAGATCGCTTATTCCTGGCCAGGGGGGCTACAGCCTATCCCAGCATACATTGGGCGAGAGGCAGGAAAAGATCCTGGACAGGTCGCCAAAACATGGCCGGGAGTTGAACCTGCAACCTTCTTGCTGTGCGGCGACAGTGCTATCCACTGCACCACAAATATGTTATTGCATTTCTTGAACGCAACTGTTTACTAGCAAGCTGATGTTAGCTAGCTATCTAGAGCTCAAATCTGATTGTTTACTAAATCTACTATTGTCTTTCGACAGACGTCAAAGGTTAATCTGACAGATGTCTTTTCAAAATATTAAAACTATCCTAAAGGTAAATAATATATTACCAGCATTTAAAAAACGATTGTATAAAGTTCCTTACATCAATATGTACAAATCTGTCAGAAACCTGACGGATCGCACGGAGCAGAGGTGCCTCCCTCTGGCGTCAACTTCAAATCATTTTTTGTGCTGAGTTTTTCTTTTTGAGAAAGTAGCTAGTTCCTGCCCCAATCATTGGTTATAAACCAATCATATATACTGAAAATACACATTCTAATCTATCAAAAGCGTGGTTTCATGAAAAAAATTGTGAATATATTAAAGATATATTGACATTACAACCATCAGAAACATGTTTCCGATATTAGGTTGGGCTGGAAAGGATTAATCTGCACATATATCCACCCACCCAGCCTATCAATCCACTCACTATTAGACATTTTTATCCTTCAGTTACATTTCTCATACCAATCAGTGGCAGATTTTTTTAAATACATAATAATGTGAATGCATCTTTTGCAGCACAATGGCCTCTCATGATTGGTGGGATTGAATTGGCAGCCGAGCAGCCATTAAAATGGATTGACTGAAACCGGGGGGCACCTAGACTCAACACAGTGTGCTAATGAGGCACATCCTGGCATACATTCCACCACAAGACTATAATGTTTTCTGCATACTTTTCACAAGGGACAGAGGCTCTTCATAACTGAGTATGCTGTGCATTAACCTCTTGAACACTATGGGCTTTTTCAGTTTTTCACTACCTTTAGTTTGTTGCAGTTGGCTCAAGGTAATCTAACCGAAGGTCCATAACTGTAGCATCACAGTTGTATCAGAAGTCTCTGAGCTCCATGTCATACATTGTAACCCTAAATGGTATATATAATCAAGTACAGCAGTTCAACGTTTTAAAAATGACATTTTATGAAAAAAAGTAAGGTATTTCCTAAATAAATGCCTTAATGAAAACCTCATGCCATTGAGAATTAGGGTGTACAGACTATTCATACTCATTTTCATGTTAATATGAGTTGCTTGCTTTGTGATCTGAAGGTTATGTTAGTGTCATACCCAATAATTATTTTCTAATTAGTATAAATTATGTATATATATATATATATCATTATACAAAAATGTTATGCTGCATTTTCTAAACATAAACAACAAATAATAAAATGTATGTGTGTAAATATACCAGATTTATATACAATAATAGGGCCTGGAGAAAATCTTGAGCATGTGACCATCTGGGCTGTCAAGCTGAATTTCAGCAGTTATCCTCCAGATGACCCTGTATGTATTACAGTTTTAGCAATCATTCGGCAATCAGCACAGACATGACTAATTATACAATTAGTGATTAATTATGAGGTGTTCAGTACAAAACAATTAAATGATGCTGTTCAGGGTAAGTGTGGAGGAGGTGAAACATGAAAAGAAAACACAAAAAACATAGACAGATTTCCATCGATGACAGAGTAAAAAAATATGCAGCATAATACAATATTGTATACTGATGCATTTCATTTATTTTGCACATCTTGCAACTTATCTTTAGGCCACACAACAAATATTACAATACTCTAGCCAACTTGATTTAATATGATGTTGTCACATGCCACGTGACGAATCCCTGGATGTGAGCCGAGCAGCAGATGGTAAGAAGTGGCAGAGGAGTGGGGTTTGCTGGTCTCCGGACCAGATCTCATTTTTCCGTCTCTCTCTCCCAGACCTGGGAGAGAGAAACAGCGGGAGAGCAGGTTAAATAAAATCCCAAACCCAAAGTCTTCACCCTACTCGCTGCGAAGGTTTCGGGCGAAAACAATTAACTAAAATAAACAAACTAAATGAACAAAACTAAATGAAAGCCCACCTCCTCCGAGGTGGGAATCCCCTTCTGGGGAACACACAATGAACACAGACAATCAGTGGCTTTCCACCCCGCTTCCACACATCCACATTCAACAGGACACTGCGCCTTCCTCGTCCGGATTACCTCTAACCCAGACATGCACACACATATTCGGTGACTTTTCAAGTGCTTCCCAAATCCATGCACACAGAGACACTCAAACTTTTCAGTCTGAGTTCCCTTTCACACACACACACACACACACACACACACACATACACACACACCACTGCTTTAGTGTGAGTTCTCTTCACAATCACAGAGAGAGGCACCCCCGGAAAGTTCCACTGTTCCAAAGGCCTCCACAGCGAATGCCATGCCCTGCCACTCCCCTGTTGCCGATACCGACTCCCTCCACAGATGTACTATGTTTCCAAAGTTTTTGTGTGAATTCACTGTCTACAGAAACAACTAGTCCCCCAGCTATGTACCCACTAGTAGCTTGAAACTGCAGGCCAAATTTACCTCCCAGTAACTTATGAACAAATCGCTCAGCCAGGTGGATAAAGTTGAATGTGTATATAATATTGGATTATAAGCTTTAATAGTATCTAAGAAAAGGATTCTGAAATTGTATTACAATTTAGGTGATGCTTTAACAACTCTGAACTTTTTGAAACTATGTGTTTCTACCTGCAAAAATAATATCAGCTAAGATGTCAATAGCCTACAACAAGCTCCTCTTTCAAATGAATGATATGGCTGAGCGAATTAATTACTGGAAGGTTATTTTGGCATGCAATTTAGAGCACGGTATCTGTGGGTACAAAACCTAGAGTTGAGCAGACACTGTCCAAGATGACACAAAAGCACAAATATTTAAAGTCTGAGACAGACACACACAAGGAGGAAACAGCTGTGAAAAAGTCATTGGAGAAACGCTCTCTCTCACTTTGTGCCACATGGCATGAGCCTGATTGACCTTATCCAGTGATTTGAGAGTCAGAAGGGGAGAATTCAACCTAGACAACAGTTACAATAAACATGAGCAGATGATGAATGCATATCGAACTTCGGCACAACAGGTTCACAGCACAAACATTCAGCAAAGTAAGAGAAAAGCTCACAGGATTTTATAACCCTGATCAATTGAAAAACAAAACACGGTTCAGTCAACTATATACTGTATATTTCTGAAGGATGTCAGGACACTTGATTATTTTCCTGGATTCGAGGAGGACTGTCAATTTGATTGAGACCTGACAAAATTACAAGAACATAACTTTCCACAACCTAAAAAACTGGCATCCAAAAACACATACAAAAAAGTATAAGTATGAGCTAGACCTATTTACAACATAGCTGGAAAGTTGTGGTCTGGGGTTGGTCAAAATTAAACATTGCTGGGGGAAGTCAGTGGCCCTATTTTGAAAAAAAAAAATTTTACTTGGTAGATCAAACCAAGAAATATTGCAGGGATTTGTTTAATCTTATTTTGTTTGTGCTTTGTCTTTCACAGAGGGACATGTTTCATATAGCCAGTCCATCACTCCACATGGTGGTATTACTGTTCAATATCTGCTGGTGCACCTCAAAACAGTCACAGAGAAAATGTATTTTATGTCATGTTTCTACCTCTTTCTCTTTCCTGGTTCTGATCAAGTTAAGTGCTGAAGACTGAATGAAGGAGTACAAATGGGTGAAGAATTGGAGAAAAAAGAAGGTTATTAAAAACATAATTACATTATTTTCAGCACCACTGTTATACTGGCCATATAGTCGTGGTAGTCATTTAGAGATTCATTATTACCCTGAATAACTTATTTATTCTCACTGAAATCTCCTAGTATCCCATTTGCACCAATATTGAAGTGGGTGCAAACATATCAGGTCTACCTCACCAAAGCATCAGGGAGATATATTCTAACATACAGGAACGTTGTGAAAATGCTGTGCTTACATTCACCACCGTGGCACGAAAAGGGCAAATTAAAGGAATTCGAAATATTTCTTATTCTATACAAATTTTATATGTATATATTTATAAAGAAGCAGTTTTAAAACTGGAGGTTATGAATTTTGAGGTGGACTGGTCAGTCATGAGAGATGATACAGCTGATCATATTGAGTTGTAAAGTTACCTAAATAAATCCCCCAAAATGACAGCCTATACATATGGAATTGATATAATTTGATATATATATAATTGTTACGTGCTACGTGTTTTTGTCTCTCTCTGTCTTCCCCCCCCCCCACTACATGCTGCTGAGAGGAGCTACGCCATTTGCCATTCCCCCCTGTCCATCATCATTACCGCATTATCAGAAGGTCCCGCCTCCACCAATCAACAAGCTCCCCTCCGTCATATAAACCCCAGCTGCTTCCTGTTTGGGAGATGATTTCCTGGTTGAGAGATTGGCTTATGAAACTGTTGTTTGACGTGCATATTCGTGTTCCATGTTGTTTTGCGAATCCTCTGTTTTGTTTACCCTATGTTCCCTGAGGCGTAAGGGAAAGGTAAGGGAGAGGCCTCTGTACATTTGCACTTAGGAAGAATCATTGTTAGACACATTAGACAAGCGAGTGGTTGTAACCTTTGTGCTTTGGTTTGGTTAGTTAGAGCAGGTAGAAAGGCTTTTGTTTTCTGTTTACTTTGTGTTTAAGTAAGATAGCCATCTTCTCCTTTAGTTAGCCTTATTTGGTTTTGTTCTTTTATGTTCGATTTGGCAACACTCTTTTCCCTGGTCTTGTGTCCTGTTATGTGTTTAAGTGTAGTTGTATATATTGCTAATATGTAAATAGACACTGTAAATACATTTGATTGCACCGTACCCTCTGCCTCCGTTCCATTTCTCCACCCTACATCTCATCATTAAATTCAAATTTTCCAGTATTATTATTAAAAACATTGTTACACCCCTCCCCAAATACCCCTAGACCAACTGGGGTCGTAACAAAATGGGGGCTCGTCCGGGAGCGATGTAGACTAATTGGGTGTGTTTTGTGTGAGCTGTGTGTGGCATTGTTGAGTGTTTTTTTTTGTTTTGCTTGTTTTTTGGGGGATTGGTAGACATGGCTACCGGTTTTGAGTTGGAGTTGTTCCTGAGGGAACGGTCCATCTGTGTTTTTGAGGAGTGCAAAAAGCGGGAGTTGGTAGAAATCGCAGAACACTTCGGTGTTACAATTCCAACTTCCCTATTGTAGGTCATAATATATGCATAACATTTACTACATTAGTAGCTTAGTAGCTAGTGTAACAAGCACATGAGTGATTGTTACACTAAATGATAAAAATATTTGACAAGCTCATTACAAAGAAGAGAAAGGCACTGCTAATGTCACAGCAGAGGCTCAGATGAAACACTGTTAACACCTTCAATTATACATGCCATATCAATGATTTACACCTGAATTATAATGATTTAAAATGCATTGTTGATGAATATTTGACAATGTTATTGAAAGTGTTAGCAAGGAAAAATGCACTGTTCAGATGCAAGTATATAACATAGTAAATTCAGTTGTAAATTCTTTATTAAGCTCTTGAAATTAAATTGACAAACACTGTCAAAATCTATGGATTTATTTTCAGGAAAAACATGATGAGTTCAAAAGAAAATGTTGCAAACCTTTAACACACAAAACATGAAGGCTAGAGTCAGACCAGACAATCAGAGGGCTAAAACTGACAATGTATTTAAAAATCAGTTATCCACTTTGGAATGCACACCTTTTTTACTTTTTGTAAGAGCTCTCCTCTGAAGCACATGCTGCACATGATGCCAGTCATTCATTTTTCATTGTGTAGTCATTGGCTTTTTCCTAATGCTTTTTCCTCCTCTATCTCACAATAACTCAGAAGTAGATGAGGGGAGGAAACAAGGTGTACAATCAAGATGATGGGGATGATAGCTGTGCTGATGAAGCTTCCACGATACAGGAGCTGCAGTTGGTGTGCTAGCTTCAACAAGCAAGCTAGCTAACATTGATATGACAGTGAACGGTGGGAGACGGATCTGGATGAACCTGTGAGTGGCTCAATCAATGTACATTCAATCTTGACAATGTACGCACGTTCTAACAAGGTCGTGCTTTTTCTTCTCTCTGCCTTTAACTGAGAGCGAGTTCTGAAGTGCTTTATTCTATAGTTTTATTGTTCTAGCATTTTATATTCTATCATTTTTATTCTATCGTTTTATTCTTTTTTTTAATTGTCTTGTTTTAAAGGTTTTTATAGTTTTATAGTTGTAATTGCCGTTTTCAATGCACATGTAATCGTGGGATCCTCGCATTTCGACCGAGCACACGCTGAGAGTACCGCACCGCGCCGTGGATTGTAAATGTTGGATTGGATTGTAAATGTTGGACTAATATCGGACTTTTGTTGGACTAAAATCCAAGAAATAACCTGGGATAATTGGAGTATAGATCTTCGACCGGCCCAGCGAGGCAACCCTTCAGACCGAAGAATTTACGTCCGTGTTTCCGTACGGACCACTTTCACAGCGTCAAGATGGCGGCCTCCTTACCGCGCTTAGGTCGAGCTGGCTCTCTCAAGCATCATCACAGCAACACAGCATGGATTCCTCACGCCAGACACCCGCAAACAACCCAGAGATTGGGGTGGAGTGCTTGGAGTGCGATGCCAGACCGTCGCCCACATCTACAGTAGGCCTAAGCTCTCACATATTCTCGGACCTGGCCAAGATTGCCGAGAGTAAAGGTCTAAACTTTGTTCACCTCAACATTAGGAGCCTACTACCAAAGATCGATGAGATTCGTTTGTTTGCACTTAATGCGCAGGCGGGTGTTATTTGTATTACAAAGTCCTGGCTTGATCCCAGTATTAGCGATTCCGAAATCGAATTATCTAATTACACTGTAGTTAGAAGGGATCGTAGTCGCAACGGAGGAGGGGTCTGTGCTTTTGTGAGAAATGACATTAACTTTATTGTTAGGACGGACTGGGACGAGGACATTGAAGTTTTATTATTGGACATTCACCTGCCTAAGTCGAAACCCCTACTAATGGGTGTTTGCTATAGACCACCAGATCAAAGTGCATTTTATGAGAATCTGGAAAATGTACTGATTAGCTGCGGTATGCCAAAAAACGAATGTATTTTGATGGGTGATTTCAATACAGATGTATCCAACAAGTGCTGCCCCACGTATAGGGCTTTTACTAGGTTTAGCAAACTATTTGACTTGAAACAGCTGATTAAAGAACCCACCAGAGTAGGCCAAACGACCAAAACTATAATTGATCTTATTCTGGTGTCAGATGAATGTAACATCTCACAACAAGGTGTGATTGCATATGGGCTCAGTGACCATTTCGTCACATATTGTACCAGGAAGGTTCATAGGCAAACTTTTTTAAGCCATAAAATCATTAAAATCAGATCCTTCAAGAACTACTGTGCTGAGAGTTTTAGAGAGCAGCTTAGCTGCTTAGAGCCTTAGGCTGGATTGTGTTGATGGGATTTTTAACCAGTTATTCCTTCAGGTAGTGAATTCCATGGCTCCATACAAGCAAATTAGGATAAAACAGAGATCAAGTCCATGGCTTAACCCAGAGATTTTAGATGCAATTAAAGTTAGGGAGGAGACATTGCAGAGGTTTAAAAAGTCTCAGGACCAAGCAGATGCGGACAATTACAAGAAAGGTAGAAATGAAGCACAAATAATTATTAAGATGGCAAAAAAGGAATATTACATGAATCTAATAAAGGAAAACTAAAATGATTCTAAGAAGCTATGGAAAACTCTAAAAGATATGGGCTGCGAGGGCAAGGCCAATAACAAAAAGCCTACCATTGGCCTCGAAATGAATGGCAAAATCGAATTTGACAAATCACAGGTAGCCAATGAATTTAATAACTTTTTTGCCTCAGTAGCTAGGAAGTTAGTAGATGCACTGCCTCCTAAGACAGGAGAATATGGGGATGAGTATATCCAAGGAGTCTATTCCAGTCGAGGTGTATATGCCAATTCGTTTTCCTTATCCAAAGTGACAGTTGAGAGGGTAGCAGAGATGCTGGGAGAGCTTATCACGACAAAAGCCACTGGCCTTGATAATATTTCTGCCAAGTTTTTAAGAGATGGGGCACAGGTAATAGCTCCTTGTGTTGCACATTTGATAAATCTCTCACTGGAACAAGGCATTGTACCAAGCTGCACTAAACATGCAAAGATTATTCCCCTGTTTAAAAAAAGGGAGTAGATCCCATTATGGTAACTACAGGCCAGTATCCATTTTGAGTGTCACATCTAAGATCTTAGAGAGAGGGTGCACGAACAGATATCAGAATATGTTGAGAGGAAAACCTTCTGTAAATTTCAATCAGGGTTCAGGAAGTCCTATTCTACAGACTCGTGCTTACTTTACATTAACGACTTCATCAGAAAGGAGATGGACGAAGGGAAACTGTGTGGAATGGTTTTACTTGATCTTCAGAAAGCCTTCGACACAGTTAACCATTTTACTGCTTAAAAATTGAAGGCTCTAGGGATGAATGACACCACTATCGAGTGGGTCACTTCATACCTGACAGACAGGGATCAGAGAGTAGAGGTAAACGGCTTTATGACAGACACCAAACTAGTAGTATGTGGGGTTCCGCAAGGAAGTGTTTTAGGACCACTGCTATTTTTACTTTATATTAATGACATGAGAGATGCGTGTTCCTGTAACTTGTATTTATTCGTAGATGATGCAGCTTTGCTCATCTCGCACAAAGACAAGAATACACTCCAAAGTAGGCTAGGAGAGGAACTCACTAAGATAAGCAGCTGGCTGTGTGACAATAGGCTGTCACTTCAGCCAAAGTGGGCAAAGTTAATGCCCGCACAAAGTTTCTTGCCAGAAAGGCCAATCTGCTGGACAGAGAAAGCCTACGTCTACTAGCCAACAGCCTAGTGCAGTGTCATTTTGATTACGCCAGTGTAGCATGGTCAGCAGGTCTGTCAACCTCATTAAAAAGGAAACTGCAGGTGTCTCAAAATAAGCTAGTTAGGGTTGTGATGGGGTTAGGCCCTCAAGACCATGTTGGAAGGAGGCACTTCCTAGAGCTCAACTGGCTACCAGTTGAGGCTAGAATGACTCAGCTGAGGCTCAACATGGTACACAAGGTCATTAACAACAGGGCCCCAGTGTACCTAAGCAGCCATTTTTACAGTGTTAGGGAATCACACAACCACAGGACTAGGTCCAGCTTAGCCAACCAGCAACCCCTGAGGTGTAGAACCAAAATGGGGCAATGCTCATTTGCCTACACAGGAGCACAGGAGTGGAATGAACTGCCGTTGACCATCAAACAGAGCACGAACCCACACAGTTTTAAGGTGAATGTTAGGAAATGGCTACTAGCCAAAGTCCAAGAATAGACAGGTAGGGAAGGGAGGGATTGTTAGGATGTGTAAATGATGCATTATGTAGTTTTAGGTATTTATGTATTCATGTGTTATGTGTCTTTACCTGTTTTTACCTGTTTTAAATGTCTTACGTATGAACATGTTAAGACCAAGGACCACAACGGAAATAAGTCCACGACTTTTTGTGCTATCCTGGACATTGTTTTGATGCATGACTTGCACTGACATGTATTTTAAATTGATATGTCAAATAAACTAAACTAAAAAAAAAGTTCTGTAGCCGGTGGGCTAGCTAAAACGAGTGTCGCTTGATATTCAGATAGCTAACTAATAAACCATTAGCTAGCATCAAAATACAATGAAATCCACACTGTAGCTACTGCACAGATGCTGTATCTTATCTGGCCCACAGTTTGCTAGCTATTTTTTAACGTGTTTATCTAACGTTATTTTGTCTGTTAGTTTGCTAGCTTTATTGTAATTTTTTCAGATATTAGACATTCCACCTAGGGTTAGGTTTTATTAAACAAACAGCAAATAGCTACCTAACAAGCAACCTAAGGCAATTATATAGGCCTATACATTCTCAGACATACATTAAATTGTCAGGAAGTAGATCATATTGTATCCATTTAAGAAGCTCACAGATACTGACAAATATTTAGTTAACTTTACTAAAATGTTGACATAATTCCACTTACTACTACACCTTTCCTCACTTCGCCAACTGTGAAGGAGAACACTCTTTTTCACTAATGGTAGCAGTGAAAAATGAAAAATGTCCTTTTGGTAAATCGGTAAAATGTGCTAGAAGCGCCTCTTTTTTCCGTAATCTGAACTGCTGCACAAAATAGACTTTGATAACGTGGTAAGTTTGTACCCCGATTTCTTCAAATCCGCCCTTGCATCAAAGCCTGTATTTTTCTATTCAGGCTGTTTGGTACATTTTACCAGCAGTAAGTGTACATCTGTTTTGCGATGGAAATAGTAATTTGATGAGCTATTAAGCTATTAAGTAATACATCCATTGAGCAAAATGGAGTCTTATTTTGAAAGGCCTGGAATAATTTGTTCAATATAAAAGCCTAGGGACGGTTGAGTGGTTGGTCATGTTAACGCGCTGGTTTACAGTGATGTGATATTTACGAGTCTACTGTGGTCAGCAGTTAGCCCAAAAATGTCAAAACTTTTTTTTCAAACTATTACTAAAGGTTACACTGTCACAGATGCAATCCAGTAAAAAATGAATCTGAGGCTAATAGGATGATCCCTACTTAAATTTGTGTGTGGAATTAATCAGGCAAAACAGTAAATATACAGTAGTTAGAAGGGTAATTATTTAATAGCATTCAGTTCTCAAACTTCTCTGTTTGTATCTCCCCACCCTTCCACACCGGCGGGCCTGTTTCCTGAGCAGGATGTCTTACAGCCGTAAGGAAATCACTGAGCACCTGGAGGCACGTGGAGAAAGTAAGTGATGAAGGGGGATCAGCAACCCATTTGCTTTCAGGCCAGGTGCAATGGGATGTGCCGTTTCTGAGAAAGAGGAGACATGCTTTGTGTTGAGCTGTCAGTGCACAATGTGCTGCGAAGCAGAGCCAGCCGGAGACTCCGGCACAACAGTAGGATCTCAGTCAGAATCCAGAGAACTCGTATCCGCTACACTTCCCCTCTCCTGCACAAGTCCATATTTTTTGCTCTGGCTTTTGTGAAAGGTCAAATATTTTTCTCCCAGCTCTCCGTGGAAGCCAGTCTGCATCTTTTCCTCTGAACACATAATCTTGGAGTACTCACACGCCTGCAACAGGGAAGCAGGACTTCCTCCTGGCAAGGTTATAAAACAGTAGATATTTAATAATGAATGTATCTTTGGCAAGAATCATATTTACCCACATTTTCCAAAATGTAATTTTACAGTTGATATATGCACCCCTGCCCTTGATCTTATCTCTCTCATGATATATACTTTATGTAGCATGCCAAAATAGCCCTTTAAACTGCCATGGATAAGAGCATCTGGAAAATTAATCTCAATAATAATAATAAAATGACAACTTTACTTTTAGTATATTTTACTTGTTCATGAACCAGGTATAACCCCTTCATTAACATGTCATAACCAATTTATATATCTTTGCATACAATATATAAATATTACATACAATTTTGTTCTTAAGACATAAGATGTCACTTGACTTAAAGTTGTCTATCTGACCAAACTACCTGCACACATACTTATGAATGATTTACAAAAATGTTATGGTGCACAAATGAAACTATCAGCAAGTAAAAATACATTTTGGCCTCAAACCTGGACCCCTCTGCCAGGTAGCTGAAACTTGGCTGCAAAGAAATGGTTAACCACAAAATTACTTGTACATTTCTCATGAACCAGGTAGAAACATGTGTGGTTTGAACTGAAAGGGGCAGTCCACATGGGCAGACTGTAGGATCTGAAGGATCTGGAAAGATTCTGTATGGAGGAATGGGCAAAGATCTTAGAAGACTCGGCAATGTTATCCTTGTGAGTGGAAGGTTCACAAAGTATTGAAAATAATGGTGTGAATAATAGTGACATTTACTTGCTAAACTAAATATTTTTCTCTGAGCAATTCCATTAGTATAAAATAATATAATACAAGTTTGAATTGCCACACAAGAGAGTCACTCAGGATTTAGGAAGAAAGTTGTGCATATCCTTACATGGCCAGTGATGTCCTGTGCTAGTGAAAGACCTCTTCCTAACCCTCGGCTATGGATTTCAGCACCTACCAGAAAAGTAGTATGTCTTTGCCTCACGTTTATTTTTTCTACTCACCCCCAGGTATCTTTCAGGACACAAAAAATCCACTTGGCTAATAACCTGGTCGCAGTGCTAATGAAAACAGATGGAGCAGCAAGAGGGATTTGTGTTACTCTGCAGGTCAGAATGTAATCGTTTCCTCAAAGTACAGGACAAGGGCGATAAGGAACCCAGGAAAAATTGGATCCGTAGTCCATCTGGCAGGCTGTCCTTGCTGTGTTCTGTGTGTCACCGTGTGTTTCCTAGTGTTTAAAGATGAATGCTTGCTGGGGATGTGTAATCACGGACAGTCTGAAGGTGTTAGGTGTATTACGGCAGCAGTATGGTTCCAGGATTGGAATTGGAACCAAAGTGTCACATGTTAGTATCTCAGGATGGCACTACCTTCTACCCTCGAGTATTGCTTTATATTATGATATCTTTATTTAATGAAATGGTTCATTTTTTGTAAAGGCTGTCTTAATGACTTGAAGAAAGGTACTGCATAAGAAATAAATGGAAGCGTTACAGTGCTAAATGATGTTAAATTAGCGTTCACAGGTCATATAAGGGATGAATAATATTTCATTTACAACACGTACTGCCAAACAATTAATTAATTGTTAAATAACACCACATTATTATAAAGGGTTACCTGCACTTGAAAGGAGTCGTTTCAATAAATAGCACACTGCATACTCTACACTCATGAATTCAGATTAGATAAGGTTGCCTGCCTAGCCACTAAATAATGATCATTTAATATAACAGTCTTCTCAGCAAACAAATTAATTTTATGTTAAAAAAAAATCATTATGGCATGGTTTCATTTTGAATGTTTTTTCATTTTACTTTTGTAATATAAAACTATGTAATTCATTTTAGTAAAACAAATCAATGTAATTAATGAACATGCACAAGCCTGTTTCCCTTTTCTATGTTGTAGTTTCAGTACCAAGCTGAGCACCAAACATTTTTCCATGTTAAGGAAGTGCACCTACTCATCTTTTTCTTTAATAAAAATATATATGTGAGGAATTATATTGTTGAGGTGAAATTATTGAGCTGGTGTGCCTATAAAATGGAACTGATGTGTTGTCCTTTGGTAGATGAGCCAGGACAAGGGCATATTTAACAGACCTTTACATATTTTGTGCCTATATATGAGAAGAGTCACTACATATTTGGTCCACCTCTGAGGTAGCTAACTCAGAAGGGCAGAATTATATTTTAAACCTTGACTATCCTCACTACACAAGGAACAGGATTTCACACAGTTCTGTGTAACACGTTCAAAAACTTCTTAATTTAGAGAACTGTGACAGGTCTTTCGGTGTCTGTTACATGTACATTTCAATTATTTATTGCGATTGCATACTAGATTTGCAAACAGCAAAGCTGCAACAGTGATATATCGTGGAGTTTTTTTCATACAGAGTGTGATGAACATTCTTTGAGAATAGTAATGGCAACAGGCACAGTGGTGTTGGAAGGCCAGGATGAGACACGGCCTGGAGCTCACCGAGCTGGACCAAGTGGCAGGGGAGACCGTGCCCTCATTAGAGGACAGCTCTGGCCTCCGTTCCTAGGTGGTTCATCGCCTCTGGACGCTTCATAAAATGGCTTTAAAACTGTCTGTCAGGAACATAAGCCGCTGCCCCCTTCTTCCCTCTGACCAGCTCAATTCTCTTCCCCTGGGGGGGCAGCTCCGAGATGAGATCGAGTCCTGCTGTTGTCACGGCTTCACCGGGTCAGTTAGTGCCATGTGCCTCTAGGTTCTCGTTTTAGAGACACACCGTCCTAGTTAAAGCCATTTCCCCATGCCCTGGGGGAGCTGGGTACGACAGAGACAGTGGGCTGCAGGAGACAGGAAAGCACCACAAGTCTGGAAAATTTGGAGTTTTTTTGTGCCACTGAATTTAAGAAATGGAGCACTGTTTTTGTGTTCGTTAAAGTGCAACAGACCTGACCCGATTCTTACTCCAACCACCCTGCATTAAATTGTTTCACTGCTTGTTTTCTGATTTCTCTTGTGCAATTGTCAGCCCATCATCTCCTGTTCTGAATTGTGATAATGTGATATACTTATGACACTTACAAGATAATATCAGTTCACCGTTCATGTAGCTAACCATGTGGGAAGTCTTAAAATAAGTAGCAGAAGGTTATAAAATACTGTGCAACAATCTCCGTATAAGTAATGGAAATTTTCAATAACTGCTTTTTATACAAGTCGTAAACCCAATTTAATTAGACTCCATTCTGAGGCTGAAGTATGTGAGCAAAAGTGGCATCCTTTTTCTATATTAGTTTTCATTGGCTGTGAGATATTAATTCATCACAGAATTTTCTGGACCTAATTACACTGATGTGTAATGCTTCAACATTTCTTTTTTGCTTTAACAAGTACAGTTTAGAAGGGGGAAAAAGCCCAGATTAAACCATTAGGGCACTTTGTCCTTTACCTTCAATGACAAAACAATGAAATGAATAAAAAGTCTGTCAAGGCTTGAAATGAATTAACGCTTTTTTTTGTAATTGGTGTCATTCTTTTAACAATTTCATACATATTTTGCATATATAGACATATTTAAAAAAATGTGGCCCCGTGTTTCTGACATACACTGAAGTAGGATAGCATATATTTTTTGCATATATTTTCTCCCAATTTAGTAACCAATTACACCCTCTCTTTTCCATGTCAATCCCCCCCTCGTATTGTGAGTTCGCTGCCGTAGCCCTGTGACCAGCAGTGACAAAGGCGAAGTATCGTCTCCTCCGAGATGACACTCGTCAAGCCGTCGACCGTAACTCCGGTACTCCAGAGCCACTCCTATACGCAGCAAACTCATGTCAGCTTCCCTCCCCCCTCCCAATTGCCGCCCCCTAGTGGCACTCCCGGCCAAACCCGACTCTAGCGTGTCTGGTGGAATCGAACCCTGGTCGCGGTTGCCTACATTGCCCTGCTGTTAGTTCGGGAAGCATTGATGAAACTTCTGTGACTTCATGAGTGAGGCTATCATAAAATAATAGAAAGGGAATTATTATCTCGACTTCACAAGATACATCACTCAGGGTTTCTATATAATTTTAATATTTTATATTATGAAAATATTACTTTTCAGTGGCCTGTTAAACACTATGTTAATTTTGTATTTATTTTATTTATTGTTTGTTATTCCAGGTATTTGTATATTCTAAAAGACAGGAGAGGAGCTCTCCCCTCCAGTGTAGTTTCTTTGTTAGTATTTCACTGATTTGCTAATGCTATTTATTTATTTTTACCAAAAGGGGCATGGCTATCTTGGTGCCATTGTAACCTTTCTGTGCAAGTAGCTTGCTAGCAAAAAAGATACCTGTTGCTTTCTAGCTCAATTCCCTGCTAGTTGAAGGGGTTCCAAATTTTTGTTTGGGTTTCAAACTATGAACTGTGATGGCCACATGCCTGTATTTGGTGTCATTTGAAAGGAAAAAACATTGTAGCTTATAGGGGACACATGTTCAAATAGTTGAAGGACCAAAGATCAAACGTTATAAAAGCCTAATTTATTGTTTCTTGTTTGTTTGGGTTTCATAAATCAATTTCCCAGAACTGAACGAAGTCAGGCAATGGGACCACATGAAAGCCATTTTGAGGCCTTTTAAAGGGCTGTCCCATCACACTGGGAAAGGAAAAGGAGTGCATTGTAGTCAATTGACCAGCCAGTATTTGGATTTAGAGACAGTGTTGGAGTGTGTTTTTTTGTGAATGAACTTGGAGTTTTGAGGACCCCCTTTGGATTGACTACGGACTGGATAACGGAACTGACTTGGATTTGGATCCCAAAGGACCAAAGATCAAAGTGTTTGTCTAAAGATTATTAAAATAAATTATCATTTTGTTTATTGTTGCCTCCTCTGTGTTCTTGCACTTGCCTACGCCCTCTGAAAGGTCCGTGAGTGTCGCCCAACCCCTGGGGACACCACAATAAGTTCCATGTTTATGTTCCTTCCCCGTCAGAACGTTGATCTTCATTACCTGTGCCTTAATAAGCCAGAGTCTGTAGCATTTTCCCGAGACACCCCTTCTGTTTTTCATCGTTTGCCTGCCGATTCTGTTTGTTTGCCTTCTCTGATTTACTGGTTTTGACTTTTGGATTGTTTGTGACTTCTCTTTGGATTTTGATTTTGTACTTTCGCAAAATCCTCCTGGTTTTGACCTCTGCCTTTATTAAACGATTATTTTGCCTAATCCTGATCTGCGTCTGCGTCCTTATCCCGAACGTCACAGAATTGGATAGAAACAACTTTGTTTAGCCAAGACAAAATTGCACTTCTGACAATTGTCTGCCCTCATTGCACAAAACTATTAAGCGTCAGTTAGTGTTCTCTAGTCAGGTGTCTAGTCTAGTCTAGTCAGTCAACACAAGAAAAGCTATAGGTTATTGTGGTTGTGCCACATATTGTGGTGTCTTTGAAGCAATCTCCATCATAGGACATGAACTTCAAAGCTGTCTTTTGTTGGCACTTCCATCTCCTAGCTGACCGGTAGCTATTCACAGGTCGTAAACGGGATTCTGGTCGTCAAAACGTGTTTTTGGGGCTTTTGGTATTGTGAAACCAAATACTAAATCCAAATAAACTTCAGAATTTACGAAAACTAAAGGAAACTGTTTCATATCGTTGTAAAGGATAACCCATTGGCTAGAACCATAGCCAAATTTGAGTATTTATGGAGGGTAGTAGTATCAATTATTCCCCATGGATCATGCCTCGTGATTACATCAGTGGTGACACTGGTTGCCATTCAGGGGGTCTGTTTGGGCAATACTTATCGGAGAATGATGGGCGTGGGCTTATTTTGTAGCAAAGAATTACCATTGCGACGCTACAGCACTGTCCTGTGTTATATCCTTTCCTTTCCACTTTTGTTCATCAGAAGTTTTGATTATTTTTTTTCCACTTGGAAGTTGTAGGGTAAAAGGTGTAAATAAATGTTGGAAAGTCTGATTTAATGTTTTAATTTCAGGCTGTAAGGTAACAAAAGGTAACATTTTTTAAACAGGGTGTCGACTTAAAGGGTAGAGTTTAACTACCAAAATAAAACAAACACTTAAATAAAATAAATAAATGAAAGATACAAAGTATATTGAAAGCAGTTGCTTCCACACAGATATAGTTCCTGAGTTAATTAAGAAATTAACATTCCATCATGTTTTGGGTCATGTATAAAAATGCTTGGCAGGCTCAGTTGCCCATTATTTTGGCTACCATGGCTAAAAGAAGGGATCTCGGTGACTGTGGGGTGATTGTTGGGGCACGTTTGGCAGGAGTTTCAGTGACAAAAACTGCTCAATTTGCTGATGTTTCACGAGGAACAGTGGCTAAGGTGATGTTGCATTGACGTCCAAGGGAAATCATCAATTAGGGGCCACTGTGGTGAAAAGCACATACTCCTCGATTGTGATGTCCTGCATTGGTTTGAGATTCAAAACAGACGAGCAACTCTGAATCAGTTGACAGCAAATATCAATCTAGGGCGTTAGCAGGCTGTTTCTTCAAGAACAGTCCATCGAGAACTTTACAGAGAGGGATACTATGGTCGGGTTGCAGTGCATAAACCCCTAATTATCTCAACCCAATTGAACACTTATGAGAGATTCTGGAGTGGTGGCATAAATATATACATTTCACTGTTGATCTGCAGTGACAGAAAATAAAATGTATACATGTTTAATATGTATGTTTAATATATTTTT
Organism: Aldrovandia affinis; assembly: GCA_029706075.1. Lineage (NCBI taxonomy): Eukaryota > Metazoa > Chordata > Actinopteri > Notacanthiformes > Halosauridae > Aldrovandia > Aldrovandia affinis. The sequence goes on along the minus strand of JAINUG010000033.1, from coordinate 5,701,659 downwards.
TAAGTAACAATACTTCCAGGAAAATGAAAACATATATTAGCCACAGATTCAACCTGGAGTGCAAACATGCTAATTGCATGGATGTTCTAAGCCATTTTTTAGCAAAACATTTTAATGAGCACAATTATGCGTCACACTACATCACGTTTAATTAGTGTCTGCTGCCTTCTCCCATCTGCTGTTTCCTGCTTCCTCATTCTATCCGGTGTTCCTGCAAAAAAAACACTCTTTTAGATTCACACCCAGAATTTTTTTTTTTTTTATCGTTTTACTTGAAACAGCATGAACACCCACTAGGTACAATAAATGTGCAGCTGAATAAGACAAAACATACATGAATAAAGTTGTGTACTGGAGCAGAAAAAAATAACAACATCCATTTGTTATGCACCAAAAGTAATGCACATGTTTAATGAATAAATGCGCAATTAGCGGTTTAGAAACCAGGAAATGGCCAAAATCTGGGAGTAACGCTAGATCGGTGACCTGATGAGCACAGTTGCACCATATGTTACGTGACTGCACTTGACCCTCTCTAGTGCCCCTGTTATGTAGGTTGAGTCACTACATGTCTCAGTCAGTTTCTACTTCCTTCATCACATCACCCAGGTGGCATCTACACATTCATGGTGGTTGAGGTGAGTTCTGCCCTCCAACTCAGCCCGGAGGACCTGTTTTCTATTATTTAATATCTGTGCAAGATGACTCTAATACAAATCAGCAAAGGACTTGATTTACTTTACTTTACTTGATCTTTGCAAGATGGCTGCAGCTCTCATCTTCTTTTATTAGAATCCTGTCACTCTGGGTGATAGATTTCCCTTGCATCATTTTTTTTCTCTTTGTTTCGTTACATGCTGGATCTACTGTAATTCTGCATAGATTCTCTGCAATGCACTCTTTGAAGCGATCTGTGACAGAGCCTTCGTTATCAGCATCAAATTAAGCTAAACCTGACCAATCAATTGACTGTTTGGTGTATAAAACTATATGGAAAGTGTTACGTAATTTATTTGACATGCTGACACTGTCAAGAAAATGACAAGCCAGGGCTTTTATAAGCAACCCAAAACAATTGGTATAGAAGAAGAGAGGTCCTGGCTGAGCAAACAGAAAAGGGAGGCCTGATGGGAGGGGTGGTCACAGTGTTGATGTGATCAGAGTGCTGGTATCACAGGGATAATTGCCCATCTGTCAGTGTGGATGTAGCTCCGTCACACCACCACCTCCCGATTCATTTGGAGATTCTCTTTTTTTTTTCTCCAAGGCACCGTGCCGCAAAGCTGGGTTTTTCCCGAGAGGGGCCCCATGTGGGCCCGTGTCTGAGCTCTCCGTCTCTCCCGTTCCTCTTCCGTGGGGAGTTTGGATCAGATCAGTGCCACGCTTCGCCCCCAGGCCCAAACCCACACAGGCAGACGGGGTCCAGCCCTTTAACGGCGGCCATATTCGATTTGTCAATTTAGAGCTGCAGAGCGAGCCCCATAAGAGATGACTGCTACGGTGCAGGTGTAGATATGCATTATCCATCACCCTGAATGCCAATTACTCCCACTAGTCTTAGTTCAACCCCTTCCCTCGTAGTTCTCTGCCGTAGCCCTGTGACCGGCAGTGACAATGGCGAAGCACTGCCTCCTCCGAGACAGTACTCGTCATGCTGTCGACTGTAATTCCGGCACCCCAGAACCACTCCTGTGTGCAGCGAACTGTGTCGGCTTCCCTCCCTCCTCCCTGGGGCGGACAGCCAATTGCCGCCCTGGTGGCACTCCCGGCCAGAGCCGACTCTTGCGCGATGGGGAATCCCGGTTGCCGTGGCCAGCGTTGGACATTGAAACCACTAGACCACGCGGGAGGCCCTTTATCCAGCATTTTTAACACTGTAATATGCACTCCATAATGCAAAATAAACATTTTCATAAGCATATATAAATCTTATAACCAACCTTATACAGGCTGGTCATCATAGGACATACAAGGTTATATTACAGGTGTCATAATTACCATTGCACACATCATAACCTTATATTAGTTATTCTATTCTATTCACTTTAGGTAAAGTGGTCCAGGGCCTTGTTGTCTGACCGCCTGCCACTCGCTGTGTGTGGGACACCTGGGGTGGCTCTATTAGAAGATCTGTGTAAAATCAGAGACTGACAGATGTCGGATCAGATCAGACTCGGAAATGGACAACACATCCACAGTCCGTGCTCTGGCACTTGTAAATGATCCAGCTGGCCCATTCAAACTCTCAATTTTTATATGTTAACAGAATGTTAACGTAGGTTGTCACGTCATGTTTCAATATGTTCCCCAACATGCTGAAAATGATTGCTATTATAAACTATTGCAATGATTAGCACCAACCCATATAAAGCACTGGAAGTTCACAAAGCCAGCATAGGTCATTCCCGTGGCTCTGAGCCATTCTTCATTTGGTTTTGTGGAAAACACATTTTTCCATAGTCACTTTCACTGTCAATTTCTCAGAATACCATAGAGGGCTTTATACTTTACAGCACTGTGAATACTCTCACACCGTCTCCACAACAATGGAGCCCATATGTTCAATTCACAGCAGAAACACAATTCAGTAATCTCACCAATATAATCATTCTCTTTTGTTTCCACAAAAGAGTGGAAGTGAAAAGAAATTACAACTCTGATGTGCACATTAACCCCTTTACTGTCACCCCCTATTTTTGCCATTCAAGCCAAAGCAGTTTATAGCTCAACAACTGTGATGGCAACATCTGGTATCATTTACATGTTGTCATTGTTGTTGACTCAAAAAGACCAAAGATCAAACATACAATCAAGTATTCACTTCTGTGACACTGGAAAACATACACAAACGTGTTGATGACTATAACACCTGTTTCTATTACCCAAACCATTATGGATCATTATTTTGTTAACAAAACAGATATTAAAGCGATAGCTCAAAGTGTCAGTTAGTGTTCTTTAGTCAGGCAACACAAGAAAAGCTATAGGTTATTTTGGTTGGGCCAGTCATTGAAGCAGTCTCCATCACAGGACATTAACTTTATATGTATCTTCTGGTGGCAGAGCCGGCACTTCCGCCTACTAGCTGACTGGTAGCTACTCACCGGTCGTAAACAGGATCCTGGCCATCGAAACGGATCTTTGGTGCTTTTGTTTTTGTAAAACTAAATAATAAATCCAAGTAAACTAAGAAAAAAGTATAAAGACTTTTCCAAAACCGTGCACTCACTTAAAACGTGTGCATCTTCATTAGCATCAGGATGTGCACATAGCACATTCATGATACTAAATACAAACTAAAGGAAACCATATATCGTTGTAAAGGATAAGTCATTGGCTAGAACCATAGACAAATTTCAGCATACAGTGGTGATAAAAAGTTGAACCCTTGTCTGTGTTTCTGCATACATTTGACGTAAAATGTGATCAGATCCTACAAATAGATAAAGAGAACCCAGTTAAACAAATAACACACAAAACATGATACTTTTTCATTTATTTATTGAACAAAATGATCCAACATTAAATGTATTTGTCTGAAAAAGTATGTGATGTGAACCTTTGCTTTCAGTAACTGGCCCGACCCCCTTGAGCAGCAAGACTTCAACCAAACGTTTCTGGTAACTGTTGATCAGTCAATTACCAGCTTGGAGGAATTTTGGCCCATTCCTCCTTAGAGAACTGCTTCAACTCAGTTATGTGGATGGGCTTCCTGGCATGAACTCCTCGCTTCAGGTCCTGCCACAACATTTCTATTGGATTAAGGTCTGAACTTTGACTCTGCCATTCCAAAACACAAAATGTATTATGCTTCAACCATTCTTTGGTAGACTGACTTGTGTGTCACCCCTCCCAGGCCCTCCGCTCCGCCTCCTCTGGTAAACTGACTGTCCCTTCCCTCCGGGCGCCTGGCAGCCGCTCCTCGCGGTCTCGCCTCTTCTCTGTCCTGATCCCTCGCTGGTGGAATGACCTTCCGCAATCGGTCAGGACCACGGAATCACTTGCGATCTTCCGCAAGAGACTCAAAACCCACCTCTTCAGACTCCACTACCACTGAACTCTGTCCATCTAGCTAAATTGCCTTCACCACTGTTTACTTGTTAAACACTATACTCCAAAAAAAAAAAGAAAAGTTAACTAACCTTTTCCTTCCCGGTGTTACAGGTATGGTACGCAGATGCATGCAATGATGTCTATTGCTGTATTACTGCACAGATCTCGTGCGCTAACTATGATTGATCCTACCATGTATTAATGCACATCTTGTAAGTCGCTCTGGATAAGAGCGTCTGCTAAATGCTTAAAATGTAAAATGTGTTTAGGGCCGTTGTCTTGTTGCATGACCCACCTTCTGTTGAGCTTCAGTTCACGGACGGATACCCTGACATTCTCCTGTAGAATTTGCTGGTACAATCCAGAATTCATAGTTCCGTCAAAGATAGAAAGCCGTCCTGGTCCCGAGGCAGCAAAGTATCCCCAAACCATGATACTGCCACCACCATGTTTCCCAGTTGGGATGAGGTTCTTATGTTGGAATGCAGTGTTTGATTTTCGCCAAACATATAGTTTCTCATTTAAGCCCAAAAGTTATATTTTCAATTCATCCGTCCACAGAACATTTATCCAATTGTCTTCTGGTGCATCCAGGTGATCTTTACCAAACTTTAGACAGGCAGCAATAGTTTTTTTTTGGAGAGTAGTGGCTTCCTCCTTGCTATCCTCCCATGCACACCATTCTTGTTCAGTGTTTTCCTGATGTTGGACTCATGAACACTGACATTAGCCAATGCAAGAGAGGCCTGCAGATCCAGACGTTACCCTGGGGTTCTTTGTGACCTCCTTGAATATTGTACGCTCAATACGGACCTCCTTGAATATTGTACAAGAGTTTACATACTGTACACAAACTTCATTGAAAATGGTATTGTCTACTGTGAATAAAAACATTAAAAAAACATTCACCCCTTTGGCATTTTTCACATTTTATTTTCTTACTTCGTGGAATCAAAATGGATTTAATTGGGCTTCTTTCCACTGATCAAAACAGAATACTCTATATTTGAATATAATGTCAAATAAAAAACTAAAACACATATTTACCCAATGTAACTGTATCTTTTATGATGTAAATGACTAGAGCTGTTTGCAATCTGGTTCAGTATAAAATAATAGCCAGGCTGAAAACCCCAGTGGTAAAGAGACAGTGCTGTCTGTTAGTTGCACAGTGATTATTTGTGCCACGATATGGCAGACCAGAATTAATCGCACTGTGGGAATCTGACTGTGGCAGGGAAGAACCTTGCACTATACCCTCTTGCTACCACTTACCTATCAGCCCTCGTATCCTCATGATTAATTGCCCCGCCCCTAACCCACGACACCCCCCCCCACCCCCTCAGCCCCAAGACCTTGTTTAATAGCCCCCTTTCACAAGGACATGTGATTTATTCCCAGAGCCAGTAGATACATTAATCATTTCTCTCGTTCACTTGAACTTTTCCCCCTCTTCTTTCTCTGTTAGCTGCTTGTTTTGCTTCAACTCCGCCTTTGAGTTTGATATTAATCAGGGGAAAACAGCCCCAGTGCACCAGAATTATTTCCTTCCCTCGGGCGAATTAGATTCTATTTTCAGTGGATTATCAGAACAAGCCAAACAACTAATGTTATGTTTAAAAGAGGTTAAGACCTTCTTGAATTCGAATTTCATACAGAATATTGTATTGTAGACTAGCCCAATGTGCAATTTAGGCTGAAAGGCAACGTCACCACAGGGTGTGGTGGACAGTTTTGTCATTCATCCAGTGAAACAATGCTGTTCTAGCCTCCTCATTATAAACACTGATAACTGCATTAAACAAGAAATAGCCACTGATAATCAAATGCACCTAGCCATATTTGATCATTAAAACTATATTTATGTTATTAGGAATAGGAGGACAACAACCACTGAGAAGTCAAAATAAGGCTCAAAGTCAAAGCAAAATGACAAACTCAAACCTAAAAGGTATTAGAAAGAATAACCTCTGCAGACATTTCTTGCCGATCTCAAGATGCGCTCTCTTCTCAAATCATGGCATGCTAGATCTTAAAGTAACGTCAATTATGTCATGGTCACACATGTTTTAGTTACTATTGAGTCTTTAATGTACATTTTTCTTAAACAAACTGGCCTGAATGGTAATTAAGCTATCACATTCATTACAAGCAAACCGCTGACCAAGTCAAGCAGTGACCGGAAATAATTTATAATACTTATAGTCATAAGTATGTGGGAGACATTACATTACAAATCTGCAAACATTCTAGGTTTTCCTTTTCACAAGATGGGGGCAGCAAATATTTATTTTGTAAAGCGTATATCCACTGCAGTTGGTCATGTATATTGAATGCAGCCCATCTTCTCTGTTGTGTGTGTCTGCAGTTTATCTGTTATGTTTATATTTTATTCAGTAGTCTCTACTTTAGATTCAGTTTTTCCATTGTTATTATTATGCCTGTGTTTGCTATAAAGTCTCCTCATTGTCATTTTGTCTTTATCACCTTGCATATACTTTAAGGGTGATAAATGCCTGATACAACCTTTTTTCTTCTTTTTTTTAATCTGGAATTAAATATTACATTATAATAAAGTTATGCATGAGGTAAAATGCAAGTGTGGAATATTTTAATATAACGAGGGGCAGGCTTGCTAAGAATGGATTGCAACTGCATACTGATTCAACTACATCCTGCGTCCACAGTAAGAAAAAAGGTTGTTGAAAACAAATACGCTAATTAGGCAGCTAGTCAAAAATATTATTAGTACTGCTCAAAATGAATGAGATGAGATGAGATGAGACTACCCTATGTGCCCCACTGTCCTGATATCCAAAAGAAAAAGGCCAAGGCAGGGCAAATCCACAACGGATGAACTGCACATACAAGAATTACTTTAACATGCAGCTGAATGATTAAGATCAACAGCTAGGGGTTTGGAGTTTGATGAAGTCATACATGGATGGCGGGGTGTGCGTTTGGTTTGGACAGGGTGGAGGGAGTTTGTTTTCATTTCATCCTTTGTGTGTACTTGTATGTACCTGTTCTTTGTTGTTTTTTATTCATTTTATATAGTTCTTTTTTTTACATACTGACAGATTACATATTACTTTCTGTAAGTTGCTTTGGATAAAAGCGTCTGCTAAATTGATGTAATGTAATATCAAAAGCTATCATGCAGGCTTTTAAATGCAGATACTGTATGTATGCGGGGTGTACATTTAATTAAATGTAAAATTAAATCCTACGGTCTGTTTTATAATTGTAATTAATTAACAAAAAGCTTTAGAGTTGTTGTTTTCTATTTGACATTATAGAGCATTTTGTTTTGATCAGTGGCAAGAAATCCCAATTAAATCAATTTAGATTCCATCAAGTAAGAAAATAAAATTAGAAAAACGCCAAAGGTACTTTTTATACCCACTGTATGTAGGTTTGCCTATGTGACTTGCCAACTCTGTTCTCCCTTCCTAAACCAAAGAAAAAAGAAAACTAATAAATAAAAGAATGACTTTCAGCCAGATAATTAAAACGTCTATACTAAATGGACATGACACCACACCTGGGGAAAGGAATTGTGTCTGGAGCATTCAATCACGCACAAAATTAAGACTCAGCGGTGAAATCAGCTTACCAAAAGAAGATGCAAGAAAACATGGCAAGAAGCCAAGAGGCACATGGGGGGAAAAGGATGCTATACCATTATCCAATGCAAGCATTTGTTTTTCAGTCAGATGTAAAAGGCAAGCTATTCAAGACATATTCTCTCTTTTTTTAATTTTCTGATGGCATTATACTTCCTTAAATATATGTCATTGGTGGTTATATATTAGTAAATATTATGGAATATGATATTAATGATAAGAGGCCAGGGTTACTAGGTTGACAAATTACACACATGCTACATGTCATGTTATACATACTCCCATCTCAACAGCCCATATTGTAAACCTGTGTGGAGTTTTCTCAATCTGGCTACCCTGGCCCATTGCTTAATAACACATTTTCCAGCATCCATTAATGATTATGATTTGCATGAATGATCTCCAGGTTCTAGAGCATTTAAACTATAATATGTAGGCAAAGCGGGGGGACAGAACCATGAACACAATAAGAATCACAACCAAGAGCTTTCAATAAAATATTCAGAGGGCTAATTGCTGGAGCAGCAGAGCAGTATGAGCTATGGGAAGTTGGTATAGGCAGGGCTGCCAACTCTCATGCATTGAGCTTGAGTCTCAGGTAATTAACCCAATAACCCATTTCACACACTCACACCTGCTTTTTCTCTCACACATTTATATCTAAGTGTAGTTTCTGTTTGTTTAGGGTTACTAAATGTCAGGGATTTTGAAAATGTGTCCATTCTGCCTTAATTATTATATATATGGAAAACACGCTTCTGAGGTTAAAGAATGACATCAACCACCTCCGAAATCTCATACAACAGTGTGTCAGGTGTCAAATCTCACACTTTGTCACCCCTCAAAGTTGGTGCTCCTGGGTGTAGGTCAGTATTAAGTCGTGTTTAAACTGAAAATAAGGCATAAAAGCTGTGTCAGATGCAGCTATAAACTTAGACCCTGGTGCATCAATATGCCAAATTTTCTGTCTGCAAAAAAACAGCAATATCCCTCTTTACGCAGGCAAGAACTGTTTAAAAATACTGTCATTCGCATGCATGGCTGCACACTCAATTGCCCTTGAAGATGCTGCCATTCCTTCTTGACAAAATGTATTGAAATACAAAGTAAAGCATTAGTAATGTTGACAATATATTAGGTTACTGAAGTACAGTCAAATACAAGTGGCACAAATAGTGAGGAGAAGTAGAGCATAAAAATATTTACCACCTTTTGCTGCCACACAGGACCTCCAGTGTGTGTGTAGTGTGGATACATTTCTGAGAAGTAATGTGATAATATGCTAAAGGTACAGATTATACCCCAGAAAAGAACAAAGGAAAGCTCATTAGTATTTCTGATAAATTGCATGCTTTAAAATACATCCATCACTCGTGAATAAGTACTCATGAATAAATTGTAATATAAATCCTGCTCTGAAAAAGCAAATTTTCATTAGTGTTTAAAAACACAAATGAGATGAGATCAATGGATAAGGTGTTTCAGAAGACTTTCAATGTGGACGTTTCAAAACCCATAACTTGGTGACAACTTCATTACCATAGTTGACAGGTTTCAAAACATGTTGAGTGTATCTGTGAACAAAACCTGTAATAGTACCACCGAAACCTGAAAAATAACAACAACTCATTCCTGTTTCATCCCCCCATTCCACTAAATTCTGTGCTGTGCTAAATGGAGCATTACACAATAACTGTTTTCATAACCCCCTTGGGGCTTTCTGTAAACAGCTTGTCCCTTCTGTAAACTGGCTAGAACCCACCTAGACAGTCCTCTGACCGCTCCTAAAAGAGTGAAATGCTAGTGGCCCATTCGTACGTCTAATACTTGGCCAGCAGCCATCAGGACATGACATTCAAAATATAAAAATTCACTGCAGGTCCTCTCTTGAAACCACACCAAAAAGCAGGCTGTCAAACAACCAGCACAGATGAATAAATGCATCATCATGACAGGAGCCATTCAAAAATGGAAGGCAACATGGACACCCAGGCTCGTGAAACAATTAAGTGCACAGAAAATTCTCACATCTTCCATTGTGAGTGAGCAAAAAATGAATCGTCTGAATGAAACAAAAAGGGAAGGTGAAAAAAGAGAGTGAGAGAAAGACAACAAAAGGTGAAGAGAGGAGGGGTAGTGCCGGGAAGAGGTGATGGAATGTACGGGCTGGAATGGAACCTGGACTGAATCAGGAAATGAAAAAATAAAAAAGTGAATGAATCAGTTTATGGCTAGTCCCCCTGGCATTTCAAGTGACAGCACGAATGTTAAATTACCCACACAATTCTCATTACATCATCCTGGGGCCGTGTCATCCCCGCATATGCTGGCCAACATAAGTTTTGCAGAAGGCAATCACCTCCTCAAAGGCCCAACACTGTGACAGGCACTGGCTTATATGAGCTTTTAAGTTGTGCAGACGGAGATGCTGCCCCGTGTTGATCACTCAATCTAGTCTAAGAGTCTCTCTTCCTAGAGACTAACCGCCACCCAGGCACCCACTAACTATACCACTTCCCCCTTTTCTGTAGTAACAACACAGCGCAATACAGTACTTGACAACAATGACTGGATTTTGAGCTGAGAGCTGCAGAGCAGGGCCCCACTCCTTGCAGCAGGTTTAGCTAATCCAGTGTAACACCCTTGAGGGACTCTTGTCAGAGACAAAGAAGAGACCGATTGTCTAGAGACAATTTGGAGCCCCGCAGGAGACCGGCCACCCTGATGGCCGCTCTACAGGCTTGCCAGGAGATGAGCCAGGGGAGGTGCCATGAAGAGCATATAGCCAATCTCCGGGGAACAATACAGACTGTGCAAAGACGTACCACAGCGGTGCCACCTCTGCACGCCACCATTGTCAGCCAGATCGGGAAGGGGGAGCGTCGCCCACACTCCAGGAGGAACTCTGGCCTGACTGCGATCAGTGGACTGTCCACCCATTGGACCCGTTAAATAAATCAGCATTTTTCCTTGCATGGCATATGCTGTAGCTTCTGTTTAAATATGGTTTGCTAAGCAGCTTACATAGTAATTTTCTTTTCTTTATTTTTATTTTTCCCTTTTGCTTCCCTCTTTCAATCCCATGTTTGTCAAAACCGTTAAAGTTACTTTGATGTTGTGTGCTTTGGTTATATTGTGCCATGATTTGAATTAGGTGATTGATAGACGTCACTATAGTGATTATCTTAATAAACGTTACAATTATTGATATGCTGGTTGTCCTGTCTTTTGTTCTGCACAAATTGTGATCTACTGGCTACCGTCCTCACTAAATTAATATTGAATAAGTGTACATTGATGCGACCCATGCTAACATCACTGCACCAGGCTAATCGAACATTAAATGGATTCAGTTAAGCCAACAATTTAACAATTTCAATTTTTAAATGACAAATTTAGGCTTAAATGATCTTGCTAACCTGATACAGACTTAATCATGTTAATTTTATGTGAATTCATAATGGGGAGTAATGAGGAGTACAATACAATTATCATAGTAAAATGCAACGCTGCAGCAGCTGCCAAATTGAGAGGGTGAGCATGGCAAAAAATGCTGATGCATAAGTTAAGTGCATAAGATTCTTCTCCAATGCATTATTTTTGACAAGTCAAATTTAATTCTGCATGCTTGCAGTATGGAAAGAGCCTTGCTGTTTGAAAATCTTTTATTTTATCATACATCATGACCTTATTATATTTTACAGTATTGTAGGCTATATGCACAGCCTACATCCTACGCACAGGGTCTGTGTGTCACTATGAAAGCAGTAGGTTTTGATAAATGAATAGTGCCAAACCAGCCGAATCTGCCTCGCTCAAACAAGGCATCTGAATGACTTGGATCTTGATGATCTCCCCAAACTCTTCCCGACAGAAAGCTGATCTAATAAAGATAGCTTTTTTTAAATTGAAAAATGTTAAATCATATCTATATAAATTCTAACAGAAAATTCAAGTACAACCAGGACAAACATTTCCGCAGTTAAGGCAGGGGGTACAAACGTTCATAATTGACATAAATATATTGAAAGCAGTAAATATGTTTAACTTGTCAATGTTTTTTTTGTCATGGTAGGACCTGATTGTACTCAAGTATTGCTGTATTTTATAATAATAAATCTGAAATTAGGGTGTTGTGTTTGTAAATTTAGATTTGTATAAGCAAGTATTAATATTGTTAAAGTATTATTAAAGTATCAAGATTGCTCCTTGATCGATAGTGTCTTTCAAGAATGGAGCCGCCATTGTAGAGAAGTGTGTCAAGTGCTTAAATTTGGTAGGGGTGTGAGCTCTTATACATAGATCTGGCTAACTTAAAGTTAGCCAGCGATGGAGCAGGTTTAAGACTAAGGATGTGTTGCCATGGTAACTTAGTCAGCTAGAGTTCTAGCTTCCTTTGGGGAATGGGAAAGCCTTATGTTAAGTCATCCAGTTAGCTTAGTTAGCCACCTATGAGGAACAGGGCCCTGATCTAGGCAAATGTTAAATAGATACCTGCTTTTTACACCTGAAAAGCTTACTCTTTTCTGTTGTACACAATGGCAGTATAGATATTTAACACATGTATAGTATTTGGAAATTGTGTCAACAGCTTTCAGAAAGGGCGCCCTTTGTTGCTATGGTAATGTCAAGCCAAGACAGACAGCTAGAACAGACTATCTTTGAGTCAGCTATCAACCCGAGTGGTGATTGCACCAAACATTAATCAAACCAGCTCAAACAAGATAAATTTAAATACTGTATGTGTAAAAGGAACTTGATGAACTGCTGTCACTGACGGCATGTAGTGCAATGGTTAGGGAACTGGACTTGTAACTCAGAGGTTACTGGTTCAATTCCCAGATGGGACACATTTGCCGTTGTACCCTTGAGCAAGGTACTTAACCTGAATTGCTTCAGTAAAAATATCCAGCTGTATAAATGTATTGTATGTTAAGAAATGTAAACTGTGTAAGTCGCTCTGGATAAAAGCATCTGCTAAATGCCTAAAATGTAAAATCTAAATGTAAGGCATCAGCCCCCACACACAAATGCAAATAAATGTTATTTCTTTGATTCGGTTTTGTTTGTTATTTGTTTATTGTTTTATCTTTTGTTTCCAACTAAGTGGAGTTAATCCAGTTTCCCAGGTGATGTGTGTAGCGGGTGTGCTCTGGTGACACGGATAAGAGTGTGATTAGTTCCCAGAGTTAGAGACTTGAGTCTTTATCTCAGCGAGCTAAATCGCTCTCTTGTTGTGTCGAGATCCCTCAGTTCGAAACTTGCTGCGGGCAGAACCAACTCCGTTACAAGTGCACATTCCACCTGAGCTCAGTCCGCTTTTTCAGAATTTGTTCAACTAAAGTTTAGTTTGAGGCGGTGGTCCCAGAGCACTAAAGGAAGGGAGCCATGTGCGGAACCCTTTCTGTCAGTGCAGGCTGGCACAGCAGGTTCGTCTTCAAGGAAAACCATAGGGCCACTAGCCACTAGCCACTAGCTCTGCCCTGCTAGGGTGCATCATGGACCTCTTAGCCAACTGTAACCAAATAAAACTATACATGTCATAATATCGGAAGTGTCTCGGAAGTGGCGATGAAGAAAGTGAAATGGTATTTTACCAAAAGAGGATGGTGCCAATAGAAAATGGTTGCCAACGTTGTATCGTGAGTTACGTATATAACTTGAACCTGGAAAAATAGGGGCGTGCAAGTCATCACCTGCATTTAAACTTTACATATTGAATTCCAAGGACTGCAAGAACAAATAAAGAAAGTAAGATACAACTTATAAAGAAATGTCTACATTACAGACAAATGTATTGTTGGTGTAATTGTAAGCCTGTATATTGATATTCGTATTCTTCAGATATTATTTTTATTCTTATTCTCTCTAAACAAAGAGATTCAGGTATGAAATATTATTTTGGTTTATACTCGCCGTTTCCTCTACTTTCTCAGAGATAAGTTTATACCTGTTTTTCAAACATCAATTTGTTATTGCAGGTTTGGTATTCGATTATTCAGTTAGGTTGATCAGATATTAGGCTATGCTTTCAATTAATCCACTGCCATATGTTTGTACCCACTCTGTCAGAACTCCCACAATTACACATTTATGAAATCTATGGTGCAGTGAGCAAAAATCTACATGTATCTGATGTATATTACATATGAATATCATAGTGCAGGTCTAGTAAATACTTTTACCTTTTATTTTTTTATTGTTTTAATTTAACCTTTATTTAACCAGGCAAGCCATTAAGAACAAATTCTTATTTACAATGGCGGCCTGGCACCTGAGGTAGAACACCCCCATACCTTTTCATACCAGATAATATTTAAAAAATAAAAATAATTAGGCTTTTGTCCCTTACCCCACATTCATTGATTTTTCCCCCACAATATTTGTATTTTAATAGCTGATTCAGATTACATTGACATTTTTGTCATTTAGGAGATGTTCTTATCCAGAGCGACTTACAAGATGTGCAGTTATACATGGTAAGATCAATCACTGTTCGTGCAAGAGATCAGTGCAGTAATACAGCAATAGACATCATTGTTGGTAGCTGCATACCGTGCCTGTAACACAAGGAGAGAAAAGGTCAGTAGGGTTTTTTATTTTTTTAATTTTTTTATAGTATCAAACATAAATACAAATACGAAATACAGTATTAAACATGAAATCAGTGGTGATGACAATTAGTTATTGTACAGAGTCCGTAGTAGTGTGAAGAGGTGGCTTTTGAGTATTTGCGGAAGATGGCCAAGATTCCGTGGTCCTGACTGAGTACGGAAGATCATTGCACCACCGAGGGGTCAGGACAGAGAAGAGGCAAGACCGCGAGGAACGGCTGCTTGGAGCCCGGGGAGATGGAACAGTCAGTTTACCAGAGGAGGCGGAGTGGAGGAGTCTGGCTGGGGTACGGAATGGGATCGAGAGGGCAGGTGGTAGGATGGTGGGAGCGAACAAGTTGTCAGATGTCATTGACTTTCTTGTTGAAGAAGGATGCAAAGTCATCTGTAGTTAGAAAGGAGGGGGGTGGGGGAGGAGGAGGGGTGAGGAGAGAGGAAAATGTAGAGAACAGTTTGCGTGAGTTAGAAGCAGAGGATTGAATCTTGGAGAAGAAAATGCAGACTTAGCAGAGGAGAGGTTAAAGGAAAAGGTAGTCAGGAGAGTGTGAGTTGGTCAGCATGAATGCAGTCAGTTAGCCAGGGGCTGGGGGGTAGGAGACAAGCAGGTTTGGTGGAGAGAGGACAGAGTGAATCAAAGGAGGAAGAGAGAGAGGATAGCAGAGTGGATGAGGCTTCCTCAACAGGTAGCTGAGGGAAGGTATCAGTAGGGGGAAGGGATGATAGAACAGTAGCTGAGAGGGCTGTGAGGAGGGGCGGGAGAGAGCAGAGGTTGCGACGGACAGAAACAGTGGTGGGAGGTGAAGAGGGTTTAGGTACAGAGGGGAGGGGGAGGGAAAATTATTATTACATTAAAGATTACATGTAAAGATTATTACAAAAGGAGCGCAGTATGGGTAGGAAGGGTAGAATAGGGGAGGTTGTTCCTTTCCCTGTATGAGACAAGCACTCTGGGCCTCAGAGGAGCTGTCTCACTATTTGAAATCAGCTCCATGGAAGAACAGGTTCTCTTTGTAGTCACAGACAGAGCCACCTTGAAGATCAGAGGAAGCTCTTCAGTCCCATAGCTATAGCTCCAGCTTTTCACTCTAAGTATCTCTCTCAGTGAAGAGCCTGTCATTATTTAAAAGTCTCAGATATTGCCCACAGAAGAAAAAAAATCTATAATGCATGGACTGTCTGACTGTCTGCTGTGATCCTTCAGTGGAACGCTCTGGACAAATATTGCAGCATATTATGTGAACTCTTTACAAGAAAGTACAACCATGTTGATGAAACTCAGAATACAGATGAGCTCAGTGAGTAATGGTGCTCTGCTCTGGGGTATTCACAATGCAGTTAATGTGAGGAACATTCATTGGGGTTCTCTTTTCATTATGCTATGCTAATTTTTGTTACTCATCTTTAAATACTTGTAAACAAAACAGTCTGCCTGTTCATAGGTTAAAATAATGCAAAATACCTTTAAAACTACCATGTGGGTTGGCTCAGAATTAGCTATTGGTTTGGTGGTGTTAATCTTCCATTGAGATTAAGGGTGTGGCGTTTTGACAGGATTTTGCCTGGCCCTTATGGTTGCATGTTCAAACCTCTTCTCGGCTATGTCATTAGCTGACTATGACTGGGAGTCTGCAGTGGCATGACACAATTGCCCTTGTCACAAGGGGTAAGGTGGGTTTAAGTCGGCCAGCATTTATTGGGTTACCACAACATTAGTTCCTCCCAACAACACGCGAGGCACCCACAGGACACCAGTTGTTGACACCTCTGATCCAATCAGAGCTAGCTCTCTCCTGTCGCTTGTTTGGTGTAAACTAATCACTGGCTACTGGGGGAGTGCATCGGAAGAGAGCACAGCACTTCAGCTGAAGTTCTCCTTCTGCAGGTGGCACAGCAGTGATTTGAGGAAAAACAACCAAATTAGGAAATAAAAAAGGTTGTGAAAAGGGGGAGACCACGGAAATGGTGGATATTATTAAACCACACAAACTTACAAAAACAATTGAAAGAAAAAGGAAAATTTGTCAGATAATTTGTTGTTTCCTCTTTCATGACTTGTCGTAGAGGTGTAAAAAGAGTCCATAAGAGGAAACCTCCCTCTCTGAAACAATGTAAATTCGTTCAACACAAAAACAATGCCACGTTCATTTCAGTAATTGCCACCAATGACTGAAAATAGAGTGCCTACAGTGGTGGCTTGAGGATCAGAAAGGATTTGAAGCTTCTTGAGAGAGGTGGTGAAAAATGCATGCCCTTACATATAATACATATTCATATTTTTGGTTTATTTAATCCTGATATTTAAATAAGAGCATGTTATATGATGTAGCCAGCCCACCAGCGGGCCAGTGACAGATAACAGATTAAAATTCATTGTTGATGGTCAATTAATCAATGTTCCTGAAAATATTTATGTACTGTATATATACTGTATATGTAAGGAATAAACCACAACAAGCCAAGCTTTCAGTCTCATGCTGTTTCCAGGGGGTTAAGATGAAAAATCCAGTTATTGTCATTTGTATGATTGTCACTGTTGATAAATAAAAGGGGATTGAAATTCCTTTTTTGTTGTTTCTGATTTTATCAAATTTTCTCCCAATTTAGTAGCCGATTACACCCTCTCTTTTTCATGTCAATCCTCCCCCCTCGTATTGTGACTTTGCTGCTGTAGCCCTGATACTGGCAGTGACAAAAGCAAAATATTGTATCCTCCAAGAAGTCTTTGACCATAACTCCAGTACTCCAGAGCCACTCCTATACGCAGCAAACTCATGTCAGCTTCCCTCCCACCTCCCTGGGGCAGACAGCCAATTGCCGCCCCCTAGTGGCACTCTTGGCCAGAGCCAACCGGTGGAATCGAACCCCAGGTCGCAGTGGCTAGCATCAAATGTTTTACCGCTAGACTACCTGGGAGGCCCTTGAAATTTCTAAATATTATTTGTAGAAGCTGCACCAAATTGAAACAATATGGTATTAATAATACAGATAAAAACGTGGCAATGAACATGGTAACACAGGTACTGGAAATACAATGCCACAAGATCTGATGCAAGGAAAGCCAGAGATTCCTTTTGAAATAGATCGATAAGTAATAGATAGTAGCAATCTGCCTAATCGATAAACAAAGTTCACAGTTTGCTAAGGGGTGAAGGGGCTCTTTTGGCTTAACTGTAATCAGTTTTAATGTTTATGCAACTGACTAATTAATGTCAAACTAGACTTACAGGCAAAATAGGGTGGTACACATGGTCCAGAGTAGTCTTCAATAGTCACTTACTGGCTCCAGTGTCAGACAAACTGGGCAAAACTGAGTGAACTCAGTTTATTACATTTGACTGGGTCAATCTCGATTTGTTGTCTAGCTACCTGCCACAGGCCACAGGAGTTGTTTTCAGAAGTGAGTTTGTGCAACTAAAACGACCAAAAAGTCATTGAATTTCTTCAAGTAAACATATTTCTTCCCCTGCAGCTGCGACAAACTAATTAGGAATAAAAATGTAACTGCCATTTATAGTGACATTTGTAAAAGATGGACATGTGAGAATGATGCACACATGTTGTAATTATATCACTCACCACAGCTGCTTTAAGCAGTGAATAACATCCGACTCTAATTGCTCTCCTTCGATGAGATCTTCAACTTCAACACAGCAAAAAAAAAGATGAAAGAAAACCCAGACATCACACCTTTGCTCAGAAACAAATGCACACAATTATGCGCAATCAAAACAACGAATGACATGGCTCCTGAATGTGAGTAATCAACAAACAATTTAGATTAACATCTTTTTTCAGTGATTTCTGTCCACAACAAGGTCAGACCACACCTCCCGGCTAAATACAGAGTGATGTGTTTCTCTCTGACTTGCCTTGCTGCAGTGATATATTGTGTCTAACAGATGGGTCTTTGAAAAGCCATAATGGCTATGGCTGTCAATGTATAACAGTGGAGGCTTGCGTGCTTAAAATGATTTGAGTCAACAACAAAAAAAAGCCTGTGTCCGGAACCTGTTTTTGATTGTTCTGTGCGATTAGCAAGCATGCCAATTTGAATAAGGATGAAACATCAGCAGTTCATTCCTTTTTTAATACCTAAAATGTCTGAAATGAAGTAGAATTCGAACAACAATATAAAAATAGCTCAAAATATATCATTTAAGTGCATAAAAAATATATACAAATCTCCACATTGGTTTTCTAACAATCAAAATGATGCAATATAACTCGGTCTCATCATTATTATTGCAAACACGGTAACATTTTAAGCAAATAATTCTATCAGGTTAAAATAGAATCAGAATACATGTTTAAATAGACTCTAAATAGAAAATATCATAATTAAAAGAAGCTCCAGGACCATTAACAGTTTCCAAAGTTTGATACTTTATCCCCTGAAAAGTCCTGATCTCACAAGGTCTACCTTGTACACACACACTCGTACACACACACATCACATCATTTGTAGGAAATCAATGTATTGTGCATCAACCTGGGTTAATAATTAGTAAGAGTAAGCAGCTCCAGGACAATCAGCAGTTTAATGGTATGGTTTTTTAACTTTTAAAAACCCTTTAAGCCCTGATTTCCAGCTCTCAAGTACACATGCACATGCAAATACACGCACACACACACACACACGCATGCACATGCACATACAGACACACCGTCTTTTTTTGTTGCAGCCTGTGGTGGTTACCATCATAACTTGCAAGATGTCTTATCGTAGACTTGTCTGTCTCATTGTAAACTACCTAAGTCTCCCCCTCCCTCTCACAGATACACAAATACATGCACATACACACACACACACATAATGACATGTGCCCCTATACAAAATGTTTTACTGTGAACCATTTTACAAGTGAGCCAGTGTTGGCATATATGGGCTTAAAGTTCAACATTCACATGCTGATATAGTTTTTACAATTGTTTTGTGTACAGTCAGCGTATGTACAGTTTAGCTATTCCGTACCTACCTAGTATGTAGATTGTATTTACACAGTTATTGGGCCACTTAAAGTAAAGTGGGGTCCAATGGCAGGCAACAGAATGGAGAGGGCCATGTTGCAGGTCGAGTTAAGTGCAACACTAAGCGAGTGGCTATTTCCACAAAACTTTCTGTAAATGCAATAACCATGGAGAAAATTACATGTAGCAGAGAACAGAGGCTGCTCTCCCTGTTTAACATTTACTATCCTATTTTCCCTGGAGTTGCAGTAGCAGATTCCCAGCCCAAATAAATAAAATGAAGATTGACAACCTCAGTACCCTTCCCTAACTGGACATCTGACAATATCCCACTTCATTTTGTGTTCCAGAGAATTAAACATTTCATATTTTAAACCCCTTTTGCAATTCTTCAGTGAAATATGAAACTGCACAAGCACTACACTGGACCTGTGTGTTAGGTCCATTCACAGGAAAATAAGGCCTCCAAAATAAATGGTGTGCATTTAGATGATATGAATAATTTTCACAAAATATGAATATATGCAGGTGGTATATAAGGTTCTTAATCTCTTCTTGTCAGCCTGCAAGTGGTATGGCACCGATGCCATGAGAATTAGCATAATTCACAATTTATAAATATTATTAATTGTAATTGTTATTTAAATTTTTCTCAATGTCATTGCCTTTGTATTGCAAGTGTTTAATGAGCCTGGGAAAGTCATTGTTATACCAATCCATAATTTTTATCATCATAAAACTGTGGGGCATTAAACCCCCCCCACCCAAATGCACATGCTAAACTTTACTCTCGTATAAAATCTCCCATTACTGAAAGTTGTAAATCTTTGCTCTAAAAAGCCATGTTCCATTTCAGCTAAAAGGAAATTGCATTCAAATGTCTTGGGGATGTGTACAATAATTGTTTTTGTCATACCTTCTCACTGTGTTTACATTCAACTCACTTCCCTGCTGTGTGTTTGAGGTGGTCTCTTCAGGGCAGAGATGTGTGTGTCAACTCATTTTGCTTAGCAAATTAGAGCGTTCAGGTTCTAAGCTTTCAAAAGAGCTCTCACTGGCTTCTCATTGTCACTGTTGAACTGAGATAGGTCTACACATATATGACCAGTCCAGTCCATTTCCGCTGTGCACGTGTAAAAACTGAGGTCACATGCCAATTATGAGTTCTAGGTGATTTGAACAAAAATAAAATTAGTAATTTTTTATATGATGGCAGTAAGTCACCATCCTTTTAATGTCTTAGATTTAGTTTTTGAAGGCACATATACAGGCTTGTTTTTGATGGGTGACTCAGATAACGCATATGACAATAATGCCCATGTTGTTATTGTTACCATGATGATCAGTTTGGATCCACCTGGAAAGGATTCTGCTGGTTGAGTATAATAGAACTGATTTATAATACATTTTGGTTTCTGGACAATTGTATACACAACCTTCCGATGTAGGAACCATAAAATCATCTTAGAATTGATTTTCCTCTCATACAGTATCTGTACAAGAGGTGTCATTTTATAATAAAAATCCCATGCAGTATGGCATGTGACTGACTAAAAACATAACACAGAAGGACACCTGGGAAACAACACTGGAATCTTCATATTAGTAGGGTATAAATAGTTTTGTCTTTATGTTAATTGTTTTGTACTTATAAAGTGCACCATGAGTCTCATATTTGACAGATTTGTAGATGCTTGGTTTATCATGGTACAACTGTCAACTTCACATCAAGCCCTCAACCATGTACAAGGTTTACTTTTGGAGATATTAGGCTTGGTGTAGTAGTTGTGAAAGACAGGTGGAAATAGCCATTTTTAGGCCTTGACACAAAGGGGTTAAAGACCACCTCCAGTCAAAATCATCATTTATCATAGTTATATTGTCCAGATAGTATTTGTGCAAACAATATATATATAACAATTTGAGTGTGAAATCAGCTGTCAAAGTTGCATATTAGCATTTGAGCTTCAAAAGGGTGATTTGCCATGCCATTCACTGAAAGGCAGTCTTAGATAGACAAGGAAGTTAATATCTAATGAACCAATCATGTCTGGGTGGGACCAAGGCATTCCCCTCCTACTATTATTACTATGATGAAGGATACAGCAGATATTTTCTAGTAGCTAGCTAACACGTAAGTAACACATTGAATAAAACTGTAAAAATGGCTGATTGTTGTGTGTTTTTGGTTGCAAGAGTACACAGGGAGTCTATTTTGATAATTTCCTGAATGACCCTGTCTTTTCAAATAAATAAAGTCAAATTCATATGGAAAAATCAAAAAGTCCAACTTGGCTCTCAGACAAGATTTGGATTTGCAGCATCCTTTTCTCAGATCAAAATTATTTCTAACAGGGGTGGTGGGGGTTGCTAATGGACCGACCTGGGAGGGGAATTGATGAGGGGAGGGGAAGGGAATATTTGTTGGGGTGCATACAGAATCCCTATAGTCAATTTGCAATATTGTGTCTAGCTACAAAGCCAATGCATTCTTATATTCACATCATAATATTTGTATTTGTTCGAGAACTCTGCTGTTTTATGTCCCAAAAGAAGAAATCGCTGGGCTGAATATGCCCAATGATTCTTTCCATTGGCATAATTCATCAGCTGACTTATAAAAGAAAATATAAATTAGCTCAATTTATCTTGCAAGCTATCGATAGACATTTCACGCTAAGTAGTGCAAACTGGAAACCATGAAATGGTGCCTAATGTTCTTAGCCAGCAAATGTTTTTGTTTACTGCGAGCAAGATAAGTTAGAAAGCTATGTACTACTGAATCTAGCTAACTGTATACTGAATCTGATCAACTCAAGTACTATAGCTAGCGAGCTTTAGCAACCATTCTAAGTTAGCTAATTAATGTTAGCAACTATCTCTGGATATATACGCAGCTCTGGGTTGGGAATGGCAGTCGGCTTCCAGTAATGCTGCATTAAATCAGTGGTGGGCCGTCAGGGCCTGCAAGGCCTTCTCTGCTGGCCTAAAAAATATCTGAATCACAGACTGATGTTAATTATATTTTGTCCATGAATACTTATTAAATAATTCCAAATGGTCTGTTTGCTTCCTTTCATAGCTGTTCCCCTGGTTGCGCTCCTTCCAGACGTGTATTTTCATATTAAAGCATTTAACCAATCACATTTCAGCCATCATTTGTTGCCAGGGCAAAGAAATCTGCCTGGAGGCCTTCACAATCAGTTCTGCAGGCCCTGTAGCATAAAATAAGTGTTGATCAAACTGTTGCTTCAACCAATCAGATTTTGAGTTGGGGACATGAAGGCCTTCTAGAAGGCCTAGGTAACGTCAGTGTATTCACACCCTTTGATTCGATAGTCAGAGAGTGTCTGACTATGATGTAATGTGATTGGTTAAATGCTTTAATATGAAAATACACGTCTGGAAGGAGCGCAACCAGGGGAACAGCTATGAAAGGAAGCAAACAGACCATTTGGAATTATTTAATAAGTATTCATGGACAAAATATAATTAACATCAGTCTGTGATTCAGACATTTGAGCGGCCATTTTCAGCCCTAAAGCGAATTAAAACTTATGCCAGAAATACGACAGGGCAGGCTCGACTTTCAGCATTAGCTTCGATGGCAATAGAAAAGGATTTATTGATGGAACTGAAACACATGGATAATCTGCACGACAGAGTAATTGAACTCTTTTTGAGGAAAGAAAGGAGGATGGATTTTGTGTACAAATAATAAGGATTTTTGGTGAGTAAAATGTTGCTATTTTCCTAAATAATATTGCAATTTTATGAGGTTATTATTATTGATGCTTTTTATGTGTGTCGCAGCTGTAGCATCCCGGTTTGTTTCTTCAGTAAAGGCATTTATTCTGGATACATGAGTTATCTATCTGCGATGCAACGGCAACGGGTGTTTGTTCGGTTTGTTTTTGCACTTTGTTTATTTATCTTTCTTCAGTCATGTTTCATGAGAGAGAATGACAGCGATAGAGACGAGAGAGAATGACAGCGATAGTTAGAAGCGTGAGATAATGAGTGATTAGTAGTGTTAGTAACTTAATCTAAATCCCTAATGTTAGTAGATTAGCTGGTTAGTACTATATACATCTAACTAATATATACAAAGTGTAATTAGAAAGTAAGAAGGAAGTAAAACGAGATTAGAAACGAAGACGGAAAAACCGAAACATAGAATTTCCCGAAGTGCATGACAGAACGAAAATGAAACATGACTGAAGAAAGATAAATAAACAAAGTGCAAAAACAAACCGAACAGACACTCAAAACATAACAATAAGATGGCTTTTATAGCCATAAAATAGTTATTGAGGGGTGGATTGATTCAGACGGAGCACTACTGAAGGCCTAGGTGTGAAATGCACGGCCCGCCACTGCATTACATGTATATTACATTACGTATATCTTACAGATGCAGTGCTCTAATGAAAGGGCACCACTGCAATAGTCTTAGTTGCAGAATTTTGTAGATCTCCAACTGTTGCCCTTGTATTGTTCTTTGCCTCCCAAACCATCACTGTGTGTGGGGGGTATTGAATGCAAGATGCAGGCTGGTTTACCACTGTTGTAGTGGTTTTAAACTTCTTAATTATGAACATAATAGTGGAAAGTCATGGCTTTTCTATTTATTTGTTTGTAATAATCTCTTGAATTGTGAAGGTCAAGAACCCTTTGTCTTGTTTCCTCTGAGAGTTCTTTGCCTTTCCCCATGGTGATGGATGACCATGATGTGTGTTACCTCTTTTTTATACCCCAGTGAAACAGGAAACCATAAGAGGCCACAATACAGCTCCCTTTGAGTTGTTTGAGATTAACTTCAAAATGTAGCATATTAATGCAGATTTATTTTAGTTGGATTTTATTGAAAATATGTATTCGTTGTGTGAACAATTGTTACATATATTTTTTGGGAAAAAATAGTACTTGTAAAACAAATTATTTTTCTCTGAACAATTGTATTAATTGTAGCAGCCCAAGGGGCTGCACAACAAAATGGCTGCCTGGCCTACAACACATGGGCGCCAGGAAACACTACATTTCCCAGCAGACCACAGAAACACCTGAGCCGAGTGAAAGTAACGGGACTAACGACCAGCTGAAAGCCATTTTGAGGCCTATTTAAAGGGCTGATTCCCACTACACTGGGAGAGGAGTAGGAACGTGTTTTTGGAAGGAGTTGCTGTGTGAGTTGTAAGAGTAAGTGCCTGTGAAGTCTTTTGACCAGCCAGGATTTGGAAAGAGACTGTTGGAGTGTGTTTTTTGTGTATGACCCCCTTTGAATATCGACTACGGACTGGATTGTGGACTTGGACCTGGATTTTGGATTTGGATTGGACTTTGACAACGAGATAAGGATTGTGGACTTTGTGTTTGTGTTCCCCCGAAGACCCCACCCTTTGTTTTGTGTTGTCAAGTAGTATAATAAATTATCATTTTGTTTATATTACTGCCTCCTCTGGGTTCTTTAACTTGCCTACGCCCTCTGCAAGGTCCGTGCGTGTCGCCCAACCCCTGGGGACACCACATAATATAGAACATTATGATTTTTACATCATACAATATAGCTATATTACCTGTATTGTTTATTTTATACAGCCTTTGCTCATATTTATCAAGGGTGTGAATAATTATTGACATTACATGTACATACATATGCACATTCACACACACACACACACACACTCAAATATGCACGTATGCATTCACATGCAAGAATGCATTCTTACACACACACACACACACGCATACCCACACACACACACACAGCATGGAATTACACCTACTTTATCTAGGCAGGATATAGCACATTTCTGAGTACTTTCTCTGATTTCCACATCTCAGAATAGAAACACCAGAAAGGAATGAGGCCATCAGTAATAAATAACGAATGCAGATAGCGCACATTAAACCCGGATATGACCATAATAACCTCTGGTGGAAAGCCAACCTTTCAGTGGGACAGTCGAGCCCATTCAGAAGATTAAAAGGAGAGAAAGGGAAGGGAAGGGGGGGAAGTTACAATGTAAAGGTGTAGATAGAGCTATGAGAAACTCAGTAATTACATCAGGGTTTTGTAAAGCGACTCTTAGAAGCAGTTCCACATCCTGATAAAGAGCCTTTTCACGTGTGTGTTATATTTAGGGCTGCATTGGGCAAAATTAGAATTGAAGTTGTGGAGTTGGGGGGCATTCATTATACACTGGGTGGGTGTCTGCTTGGGTATATATAGAGTGTGTATATGATATATGACTTCTGAGTGGCAGGACCTTCCAAATGCTAAATGTGCTTTGTTTTATTAGGTCGTATACTGTATGTTACATCACAACAAAACGTCTTCAACATAAAAAAGCAGGGTAACTAACAAAACATATACTCTCTGTGCATTTATAAATTACAATTCCTAAATTCTCTCTTCATACCACATAATTTATATCAAAATTATGGCAAGTTACAACTAAACTTCCTTCAATATATTTAACTGAAACTGGGCAAGCTCTGTTCCAAAGCAATGCATTCCATATTTTCCTGCATTCGCTCAAGTAACTTCTTCTTCCCCATCTATAACTGACTCCCATACATTTTTGCTTTGAAACTTTCACATTCATTTTCAAATCCCTACATTTGGGGAAATATCCTCCTGTTTGGCAACCCTGATCCCAATTTAGAAAATTCAGAAGGAGAAGCAGAAGACGAAGAAGCAAAATAATAAGAAGAAGAATTACTTGTATTTATTGTCAACATTTCTTGAGACTATGTTTCAATCAATATTTGTTTTTAACTTTAACTTCAAACATATGCAAGTGTTTATTCACAAATGCGGTTTGGCAAGTTGATTTTTGTGATTAATGAACTTGCCAAACTGTGATTGTGAACAAATAAATGTGAACAATTGCAATTATTTAGGGACACTAAATCATTTTTGAATGATTGAATCCAGGCCTATATCTCCCTGGCATAACAAAATGTTTATGTCCTGGATTCAATACACTACTCCTGTATGGTTCGCAACAAAAAAAAACTTTATCTCATGAAAAGAGAAAAAGGTAATTACATAACTGCAGAGGCCTTCAAACCAGGCCTACAATATCACAAAGTGCCTGTAACTCTAGTGTTTTTTTTTATCACATGGGAATTTAATAGAAGACCACCTATCCCATGACCCCCCAATCCAAGAGTGAAGTTCAATTCTGAAAATAGGAGTGCTCTGACTGCCC
This sequence comes from Aldrovandia affinis, assembly GCA_029706075.1. NCBI lineage: Eukaryota > Metazoa > Chordata > Actinopteri > Notacanthiformes > Halosauridae > Aldrovandia > Aldrovandia affinis. The sequence goes on along the minus strand of JAINUG010000033.1, from coordinate 5,675,181 downwards.
CCCCACACACACACACACATATTCCCACACATACACTCCAGTTGATCCCAGTAAGGCATTACATGTCAGTATGTATGCTCCGATTCTCCCAGGACTCAGTACAGTATCAGCACCTGCTCTACAGACGAGTCTTGAATCGCTCCAACGGAGCATGGGAAAAAAAACCTTTCGGTAATCAGATTCCCTCCGACACTCGGGTGTGTTTACCCTTTCGTGTAAACAAGGCAACGAAGCTCATTTCATACAAACAGGGAAACTGTAATCTGTTGATCACCTCAGGGCTTGTATGCAGCACATTAGCCATAAGTGCCAATTCTGGGCTGCCTCGGCACCGTGCTGTGGGGCTGGACAGGAGGAGGAGGAGGATCTGTACTTTGGTCGTCTGGATCACACTGTCTCATTGGAGCGCATGTCTCCAGCTATCCCATCTTGCTCATGGCAGTATTAAGAAATAATAAGTGAGCAGGCTCGCAGAGGGCATGTTGGAGTCAGAAAGGTCAGAAATTCACACGGATGTCCTCCGTGGCTATACAGCTAGAACACTGGTCCTCAACACAGGTCCTGGGGAGCCACGGGGTCTGCTGGTTTTTATTTTCACCTAACAATTATCAACTTAATTTAGACCCAAGCAACCAGGTAAGGTGAGTTAACTGTGTAATCAACTGCTTTAATTGATCAGTTAAGTTCTGAGTAACAATGGAAACCAGGACAAGGATTAAGGACCACTGATCTTGAATTTTGGTTGTGTAACTCTCGATTGACGTCTAAAGATATTTAAAGGAAATTAAAGAAGGGAAAAGTTCCAAACTATATGTAAATTATTTTATTTTGAATGAATGAATGACCCCCTCCCCCCTTTATTCCAAGCTCCTATTAATAAAAGCTTTGAAATTATTTGAACCATATGTTAAAGGGAGGTTTCTACTACCTGATCCTTGTTTTGTTTTTTTCTTTACTCAAATTAAATACTCACTAACACGTAAAAGTACTTTTGCCCCAGACCCTCATGTTAAACTTTATATCCTCCACTTGCCAAAAATCAGGCCGAGAGCAACTAACCAAATGAGGCAATGGTCCAATGTGATCCATGCAAATCATAGCAGAGACTAACAAGGTCTCGGCTTCTTGGTATGTGTGATAGCATTAAAGCAGGAAAGGGGCTAGTGTGGTTTTACAGATATGTTTTTTTTATGCTAGAGCAAATTTGTGCACAATGCAGTGTGATGTATTCAATGTTCACTGTAGTGATATCTGTAGCCACCACTAGGGGGCGTATGTACACAGAGGTTATACATAGCCTTGTGAAAAAATCTAGACCACAAAGGGCTTCATTTTGATCTTCACGCTGATCCTGTGACAACTTTAGTACGTTCACAGCTAATATTGGCTCATGGTGTGGCGAGGGGGAGGAGGTTGTTTGTACAGTATAGGGGCTACGATGACTTCCGCAGGACTTTGAAATGAAAGTGGGATTAATGAAAAGCAATAGTACAGTGCTGTTAACTGTGCAGTTCCAGTGAGTAACACCATAGCATACTTCCATTAATGAAGCAAATACTTTATACAGTAGGGTGTGTGAAAAACACATGAAGTTGGCACACGTGTTTGCTCTCTTGCAATCCTGATCCACTCAATGAAAAAACCTGGCAATATAAAAATCAGTTTAATATATGAATGTTTAGGCGTTGTGCACAGTGAATTAATAACTCTATTTATACTGGGTTGGGGCCATATGATATGGTTTCTCAGTATATATGTCACATGATTCAGGTGGCAGAGGATCATCGGCGAGCATACCTCAAGACAGCAAACAAGAAGGACCTTCTTCGCTGAAAAACACATTCTTTATGAAGGCTTTTCATTCCATTTCCGAGTATTGTTTGTCAATTTCTTTTGTTTTGTTGGTGTTCACATAGTACCAATCCTAGAATTAGCTAAATGTATTTTTATAAATATAAAACACCAATTATGTCTTCATATGCTGTAATTTCTTTAAATATTAAGAGTGTTAAACAAGACATAGTTTTCATAAAGTTCCTTCCCCTCAAAATAATCAGTACGGGAAACCAATCCCAGAATATATGTAGTATGTAGTGTTTGTACAAAGTTTGTAGTGGATGCGCAACCCCTAAATAAATAGCTACTCAAATGAAATTGTGTCTGTGGTGTTTTCTCCTTCCGTGGCTTAATTGAGAAAGAGAGCGAAAGAAATGGACTAGCGTCAGTTGTCAACATGTATGACAACTTCATGTAACGCGTGAACTTCCAATAAATAGGGTTATTAATTCACTGTGCCCCTAAACATTGATATATTGAACAGATTTTATACTCGCAGGTTTTGTCATTAAGTCGATCAAAATTGCAAGACAGCGAGCATGTATGACAAGTTCATGTTTTTTTGATGCACCTTATTACAGTCATGGTCAAAATTATTGGTACCCTTGCATATAATGTAGATGATGTTCAGTATCTTGAAATAATTGAAAATCGGAACAACTTTCGGTCTTCACATGTTCATCTGTTTGATTTACAACAGCACACGATCGATCAATAATAATACAAATAAAAAATATATTTTATGGCTTCAAAATTGAAAAGTGATCATGACACAATTGTTGGCACCCTTTAGAACAATTTAAATACATTTTGTTGGAAGAGAGAGAGAGTGAGGGGTAAATAACAAAAATTAATGATGGTAAATCATTTAAATGACATATTCATACCTACTGCCAGCAACCATACCACCATGTATCCTGCTCCTGCTGAATGGCTGGAGCTAAACAGCTGTGAGCTTAGTTAGTACTTGGATGGGAGCCCTCCTGGGAAAACTAAGTTGCTGTTGGAAGTGGTGTTGGTCCAGTAGGGGGTCTTTCAGTCGTCCAGTCTTCCCTCTGGACCAAATAAACTCCAATGCGGTCGGTCAGTTACGGGGACACTGTGCTGTCGTCATCTTTAGAGTGAGACCATAAAGTGGCAATGTACTCAAATTACAGTCTTCGTGGGTGGAGCAGTGCTGTATTTCCACACTCCCTTTACCTGGGAGTCAAGTGTAGACACTCTGGCCAATCAATTGCACTAATGGTTTAATTAACTACCTGAGAGAAAGGAAAACCAGGACTGAATTTGGATTTGTGGGCCAGATTTGAGTAACCCTGTGATACACCCTTGTGGCAATGGATCCAAATAGCAAAATCAGTCCAATCAAAGCCAAAATTGAGTGAATTCCATCTCGAAGGAAGCGGAGTTCACTGCACTCGGAAAATTAGCTTGCCTCGTAAAGACGAGCGACAAACTTGTGTGGGGAAGGAAAATCGAAACAAATAGAGGGTATAATATATATTTTTTTAAATGTAAAAAAATCTTTAGGCATGAAAAAAATCTAAAAGAATACATTAACCAGTATGAGACTGCAGTCAACGATCACAGACCCTCCCTCCTTTGAATCCACCTCAACAAAAAGGTTATTAATACCTTTCTTCAGTGCGGACAGAGTGAAACCCAATGGCCGTAGGGCAAGGATAACAAACACTGTGGGAAAGCAACACACTGCATTCGTCTGAACTGCATATCACTCTATTTGTGCAAATGGTGCTCTGGGTGCAAAATGAACTGATGTTTTATTATACCTTCAACTGGAGGGGTCCAAGCAGCCACACTATTCATTCTATTGGAGTTAAAATGCATTTCATATGATTGAATTATTCATCCATCCATCAGCCCTGAGTATGAGCCCTGAGCTCTATAATGACATTGTGATTATCTCTCTGTAAATGAGAAATCAAATGAGTGTCATGTCACCGCCAGAGAGGAACAGATTGGCATGGAGCCATTTGGATCAAGCCAGTGGGCTGTCCCAGGCTTACGTCCACAGGAAGACAAAGGAGCAGGGGGAAATTAAATACGCGGTACAATGCTCCAGGATTTAGTTGATTCCATCCAAACCATTATTAAAGACAAGACCAAGATAAGGAAGCCTTTTAAACCTGGAGCACATTTCCCTGAAATGTTCCTACAAACCCCATTGCTACTTGTATTATTGCTTCAATATGTACAGTATTATTATTTATATCAGTACACTCCTTTCAAGGTTCTTTATGACTATGATCTATGACTGACCAGATATTCATGTTATGGGTGTGTGTGTGTGGGTGGGGGGACTTAATGTTAACAGCAGGTTACTTCACAATCATGGACTCTGCATACAATCCAGTGTCGCTGTTTCTTTGTTTCTGCGTAAACAATCCACACACTCCGGTTCAAGTTCAGGTCATATCATGTTAACACAGCAATGTTGCAAAATGTCTACCCTGTAATTAGGCCTTTTTATCCTGAGCTACAGAGTAAAGTGCCACCTTGAATCTTTTTTGCAGAGGGGTTCTGTCTCATTGTCCTCCCCAGATCTCTGTACATAAGCCTGACCCTGTTCCCTTTTACTTTGCTCATTCAATTTTCTCCTCTGAATATGGCATAATTGGGGGGGGTGAATGTATCCAGAGGTAAACAGCATATGATCCACTCTGGCCCCCTCTACATCTTGGACCACTCGTGAGGTGGTTCCCATGGGAACCGAGACAAGGAACATCTGCACTCCATTCAGCTTGCCCCAACCAACAATGCACTTTATCGTTTGGAATCCTTTATGAGTATATCATCAAGGACAGAAATGTTCATAAAAACGATGAGATAAAAAAAGAAGAACACAGGTTTAATTTTTTTATTTTGGGGGGTTTTTGATGTGAATATGGTTGTTGGCTAATCCTGTGGTACTGGCTATACTGTTGAGTTGCACATATCATCTTTGCCACATTTGCAGTATGGAATGCTGGTGTGGTCCCTTGCCCTGTTTTAATACCATCCTTTAAAAAAAAAATCAGTCAGGGAAAGAAGAAAGATTTCAGTAAAGAATGGATACAATTATGTGATAACATTTTGCAATATGACACTTTCTGATAGAATAAAGAGCTGTTGTGAAATCGCTGATGGGACACTTGCTGCAAAACATTTCAGCATCGCGTTACTTTTCCAGTCGCCTAGGGATCAACGCAGAGAGCGAGCATGTTATCTGGCTCTATTGATTTCTCATTCTCCTGTGACTGTAACTTGCTCCGTGGGGAAACCTTGTTGCATCGTCAGGTTTCTTCTGAGTTTTTCTGACAGTTAACTTTCTCTATTACCGTAATCTTGTAGGGCTGAGCTGGGGAAAGATTGCTCCGATACGGATGCTTCATCCCAGCTGAAATACCTCCGCTGAAACTCTGCCATGCTGTGATGTCATTGTGATGCCATTATCTCTACTCAATCTGCTGATCTGAGGTGCCTTTTGTGGGCTACCCATCCTGTTGCCTGCTGGGTACGACAGCACTCCTCTGGTGAGGATTAGACTGGAAAACCACTTTTGAAGCAAAGGCTTATGGGACATTATAGATTCGCCCATGTCCATTGAAGCCATCTGTCTTTTCCCCTCTTTTTTAATTTTTCTCCCCAATTCTGAATCCACGACTGTGCATCTTGAATTACCATTGTGCCACCCACACGAGAAGCACCGAAGCTGAAGTGTGTGCACTTCTCGTAAGCGAACCAGTGACTATTTTACAGCATACTGCCCACACAGTACTACAGGAGACAGACAGTGCCAGTTGGAGGAGAGACATATCTCTTACTGATGATAAGTGGTAGTCCGTGGGAACATGGCATGTAGTTGGCATGGAGTTTCCCAAATGTTGTCAGAAGTTGGAGGCCTTTGGTGCAATGTATTTTTTAGGACCCTATGAGAATAAGACAGCTTTATCCATGAAACTCTATTCTCTCAAAGATTCTCTCTGTATTTTCTGAATACAATGGCACTTAGTGGCCTTAATGAAGAGTGGTCTCTGGCATGTTTCCGATGGAAATATTTGGGATTCTGTCGTATATGGTTGGATTTACTGACATTTTTGGTTGAATGGTGTTTTTAATATAGAATTTTTTTTTGGTGCAAGCCTAACACTGCATATCATCCCAAGAACACTAACCCTACCGTGAAACATTGTGGAGGGAGCCTAATACTATGGGGATGCTTCTCTGCTCCAGGGACAGGAAAACTTGTCAAAATAGAAGGAAAATGGGGCCTCCAATAGCGAAGCAGTCTAACGCACCCGTATTGGCTGGTCTTTTACGAGTGTGAAATTGCTTATCACGGTTGCGGTTCCAAACCCGACTGTACCAGACCGGTCATGGTGGGGAGCCCCGATCGGGGGTGGTGTTTGGCTGTCGGCCCCAGGGGGAGGGTGAGCCGGAACAAATTTGCTGAGAAGTGAGTAAGGGTGACTCCAGAATGCGGGTGGGTGAATTCCATCTCGAAGGAAGTGGAGTTCCCTGCCCTCTGAGAATTAGAGCAGCGAATTCATGTGGGGAGGGCAAATCAAAATTTTAAACTGGAAAAAATCTGAAACAATTTTTTTTTTAAATAGAAGGCAAAAAGGATGGAGCAAGATATAGACAAATCTTGGAGGAAAACCTGCTGCTGTCTGCAAGAGAACTGGGACTTGGGAGAAGACCTATGACCCAAAGCATAAAGCAAAAGCCACACTGGATTGGTTTAAAAACAAAAACAATTATGCACATTGAGAATCTGTGGAAAGATTTGAAAAATGTTGTTCACCAACGGTACCCATTCAACCTGATGGGGCTCAAGCAATTTTGAAAGAAGATTTTTATTTTTTATTTTTTTTATGTTTGAAAGAAGACTGGGCAAAAATTCCAGTGTCCAGATGTGCAAAGCTGGTAGAGACTTACTCAAACAGACTCACAACTGTAATTGCAGCTAAGGGTGTTTCTACCAAGTATTAAGTCAAGGGGGTGAATACTTATGGAAACAATTATTGTCTGTTTTTATTTGTAATTAATTACCAAAAATCTTTATAGTTGCTTCTTTATTTGACATTATAGAGTATTTTGTGTGTGATCAGTGGCAAGGAATCCAAATTAAATCCATGATTCCATTTTATTCCAAGAAAATAAAATGTGAAAAATGGCAAGGGGGGGTGGATACTTTTTATACCCACTGTATCCAAGTTATTATTCCAAACAATCCAATTGAATACCCTTTCCCTTGTGAGGGTCATAAATTGAGGGATTAAATGTGAAGGAATAAATTGAAGTTAAGCGTTCAACACACAATTGACAACCCTCCTCTTCTCTCTGAAACGACGATCAAGGAAACTCACTGCATAGTAAGTGCAGTGGCAGTGGTGACTATAAGGGTAACAATTGCTGACTTACACTCATTCAGAAATGTATACTTTTTTTATGGATACCTTAATTATATGTGTTATAAGTGATGTAAGAATATCTTAGCCATTGCTTAGCACTTTTGACTGCAAAAGTGACTGCACTTTTAAAGAAACAGAATCACATTGCAAGCTTTAGAAAAGCTCAATATATTATACATATTATCCTCTGTAGTAAATGAAAAACTTGGTGATAATCATTACATGGTGTAATATTTAATATTTTATTTTCCCATTGTGAAATTTTGACTCAACTCTTGAACAGAATACTGAAAGAAATGATTAAAAGTTGAAGCAATTGAATAGATATCCTGCAGTACTCTTCCCTGTACCTTTAGTTGTATCTCCCCAGAACATTTCTCATGTCCCTTGCCATTTAAGTTATCTATGCTTTTCCAAATCAGTTTACAATTGGCCTTCACCTCCATTATAATGTTAATAAAGAAGTTGGCCTTTGCTTTCCTTAGTTCGAAGTAACCTTATTTCTTGGCCTTTTGAATATGATTCAGCTAGTGTCTAATCCTGATTTTAGTGCTTTTTTCTGTGACAAGTTTCTTTTTCAATTGACTTTTTATATTGACAGTGCCATTTAACCAAGGAAGACAGTGTGTACTATTACATTTAGTATTGCATTTCTTTGTGAATCTTGATGTTATGAATCAAATGTTACAGTGAGTATATTACATTCATATTCTAGGTCATTTGAGGACATAAAATCCCCAAAACACCCCCGCCCCCCCAAAAAAAGAAAATGTTCACTAATCTCAAACACTATTGAAGATGATTCAGTAGTGTCATCCTTGCGTGGTGAGCATGCATGAAGTACTGAAAACGGGTGCGAATGGTACCAGCTGAGAACAGATACACAGGGAAATGCCAGTGGTAATCACAGTTCATTTTCTCTGATAAATTAATTTTATTTAAACCAGAGGCGAACCTGTCAAAATGGAAATGAGCTGCTCCACACACCCACCTCTCTTATCCACGGCCTGCAGCTGCCACACCAACACCGTAATAAACCAGCAATGAACCACATGAGAATAGACCAACAACTGTGAGGATGGACCCACAGTCGTGAGAAGCGACTTACGTATGGATCAGTTGCAATGAGAATGGAACCATGGCCTTGAACATGGACTCAGAGCAGTGAGAATGGAACCGTGGTCTTGAACATGGATCCACAGCAGTGAGAATGTACTCACGGCAGTGAGAATGAACCTGTTGCCATGAGAATATAATCATGGCCTTGAGCATGGGCCCTCAGCAATGAGAATGGACCACAACAGTGAGAATGGACTGATAGCATTAAGAATGGACCCCCAATAAGTGAGAATAGGCTCATGGCTATGAGAATGGAACCACGGACAAGAGCATGAACCCACATCCATGAACATTAATGCTCAGCTTTGAGAATGGACCTACAGCCAGGAGAATGAGATGCCATGCATACACAGTGCGGTTACCATTTCTCAACCATTTCTTGCCATGGAAACTGCCATAACCGTAAGTTACAATTGTTTTTTTTCAGGATTCACTGTGTGAGGGCAGTGATTGCTCCTCCCTCCCAACCACCACCCTGTGTTACCCACCCTAATATGGGTGAAATTGGATAGACATTAAACTGTTCTTCAGTCCAACATGGTCACATGCCTATTTCCCATTCCCTTATGTTGACAATCATGTCTCAATCCTGACCCTGCCTTCATGGAATGTAACTCCATTTTGAGGCAAAGTAGACAGATAAGGATGAATATGATAAGCAAAACTGGGACTTTGGGAAGGTCATAATCAGCCACTTATGGTGAGCTAAATGAGAAATTCATGAAATTGACTCACTTGAGTGGCAAAATATTTATATAAGGCATGAGAAAGGCTGGGTAGCTTCAGTATATTCTTCAAGCAAAGTATGTTGTCTCCATCCTCTTGAAGAGTGCATGGCTCTCTTTCAGATTGCAGAGAACATCAGCACCACCACAGGCAGATGGTGGTTCAATCAACAATCCATGTCAACCTTTGTTTCTCGGATACATTCCTTCAGATGTATCGCAGCTCCCGGATTTCCACACCAACTGTGTTGTGCGGATTTAAAACCAAACACTTACACCATCTTACTTTCAAGTCATGTCATTTATCACCTGTTCTAGGTAAGAAGAGGGCTAGCAGCATAAAGCACAAAGGTCAAGTTAGGTCCTCGCCTGAGTGCATGCAGCTCTGCTATTAAAGTCGCTATAAAAGTGTTGGCACAACAAATCAAGTGAAGCTGGAGGCTTTTTGATTTTGTGAACAGGCAAAATAGATGTATCTGCACACTTGAGAAGTATTTGCAGCTGCTATCGAGAAAAAAACAACTCTGTGTAAAAAAAAGAATACAATCACTGCAACAGTGCCGTCCTGCAAAAGTAATCTTTTATTGCTAATTTTTTGGCCTTTGATGGAGCAACTGACAAACCCATCAGTATCAGCATGCAGCTAAAGGTCACCATCCTGCCATGTGACAAGCCATTCCACATTGAACAAAGGACGCTACTCCAGAAGCAGGCCAGTAGGACCATTAACAGGCTTAAGCAACAAACCAGACAGACTACAGAGTACAACAACAGAGTATAAGCAGAGTATAACAACCTAAAATCGTAAAATACTTGAAAGCACAAGATAATTATGGTATTTGAGCACAATGTAGCATCTGGAGCTCTGCTGGTCTTCTCAATGACTGTTTAACCCAGCTTCTCTCTCTCAATTGGCTTCTCCTCCTGGCACTGCTAGGGTCTGTTTTTAAAACCATGGCTTACATCGAAGCATTCTTAATTTCTATGATTAATGTAAGAGATTATTTTTTCATTTAAACTAAATTACAGATTGAGTGAATATATATGGAGCCACACATAAATTATGTTCTTTGCTGGGACCTGTATGGCAGTTTTTTTTCTGTATATGTTTTTATAATTTATTTTATTTTTTTATAAGAAAAAATCTGTAAAAAGGCAACACATTGTGTAAAACATTTACCTCTGGTAAAAGTAATTTCTTGACAATTATAGGCTTGTGTGATAGAAAAGCTCTTTGGGAAGAGGAGGGATAGAGTGGAAGATAACAACAGTCCCTGAAAGGCTAAGAGCAGAAAAGGAGGGGTCTCTACTCCCTAAATGATGAGGCGGGGAGGACAAAGAAAAGATGTGTGGTATTAACTCAAGAGCAGACCCATGCACCACACACACACACACACACACACACACACACACACACACACACACACACACACACACACACACACACACACACACACACACACACACACACACACACACACACACACACACACACACACACACACACACACATCCCAGGTCCCTCTGGCTCATGCAGAATGCTGCTGCTCGCCTTGTCTATAACCAGTCAAAATACTTGCATATCAATCCTCTCCTCATCCCCCTCCACTGGTTACCAGTTGTGTCTCAAATTATACAAAACTCTGGGCCTTGCCTGTGGGGCAGCAGGTGGAACTGCAGTGCACCCTCTTACCTGCAATCTATTGTCAATTCTTACACTCCACTCCACAACCTCTGGTCCGCTGCCATCCCTTCTAGAATGGGTCCCTCATCTCCATCACGTCTCCTCTCTAATATGGCCACTGAGTGGTGGAATGAGCACAACACAATGCAACACAACAGTCAAACAGCCAAGTCACTGTCTATCTTCCACCATAGACTGAAAACCCACCTATGTAAAAAATGTATGATCCCTTTATGTTGGTTTTGGCACCAATAGTAACAGTATGAGAAATGTGGCAAATATGAAAATCATTTTGTGCACTTAATACATAGTAATTATCTATTATGTTCAGTCGCCCTGAAAAGGCAGAACGGTTTTCAAAATTACACTAAATTACCACACTATCCATTTAATTATTTCAACATAAAATGGTTTCCACTGACAATAAGGAAGCCTGTGGATTCAGCTCTGGTATATTTTAGGAGCAGGCCAGCCCACACTCCCTGAGACAGAAGGTTCCCCTGTGGCTGTGGGTCCGCTGAGCTTTCAAACAAAAAGACTCAGACTGCACATTTTCCCTCAAAAAATGTTCCTTCAACAAAAGGCTTACGGGTGACTGACTGACTCATCCTGTTAAGGCACTGGGTTCCGGTGTATGGGTGGTCCCAACACTGGTATCAAATCCTGAGCATTCCGGTGCCGACTGTGGCAAATGTGGGGGGGGGGGATGACCGGCCAGAGAGTTTCCCTCATCTCATCACACAAGGGCAACTCATCTGGTCAAACCTGTAGTCATGCATACTCTTGGTCCAGGGTTACTCGTGTCATCTTGAGCTGACGTGGCGCCTATGGTAGCCGCACCTGTGTTTCGTGTCCGCAAGTTTACAGTTTGTTTTGGGATTTTCAAAATGTTTTAACTAACTTTTAGCTTCATCGTATTGTTGATTTTACTATTTATAAACTACCACGTTTCGGTTTCATTACCGTTTGCATGATGATTGCAAGTTACACTTCCCAGGATTTAAAACAATTACGGAGAAAATCGGCTTTACTACTCAACCCAGACACCACAAAGATTTTAAAGTGAACCGGCATCCTACAACTCAAGAGCCGACCGCAGGGAGCAAAGGCCAGGAAGTTTCTCCACCAACGTATTTCTACCATTGTTGGCTTTCGTCCGGCATATCTCTACACAACTGCGATGAACTGGGGCTGCGTCTCAACAAACCTCCGGATTATCATCCCTTCAGCACCAAAACCCAAAGCAAAGATGAGTACATGTTGCCTACCTTCAATTCTTTTGTGCAACGCACACTCTCTTTGCAACAAAATAGAGGAGTTAGACTTGAGGCTGAACGATTCTGAATCCGATATTGCAATTATAATAGAGACCTGGTTCAAAGACAATGTACCGACAGATACGTTTGATATTGACAGATTTACAACTCACTCCCATCTATGAGTGGGCAAAACAGGAGGGGGCGTGGCTATCTATATCAACAATAAAATCTGTTCTAAACACTTGGATATCTTAGTCCCCCCTGAACTTGAGTGTTTGTGGTTGCATGTTAGACCACATAGACTGCCCAGATCAGTCAAGAGCATTGTTGTCTGTGCAACATACTTTCCACCTGACTCCCCACATGCTGAATTACTTATAGACCATTTAATAGAGTCTGTAGATGCATTGAAGGTAAAATATCCTGACAGTGGCATAATCATTGGTGATGATTTAAATCATTTGAAAGTGGACAGGCTGTGTAAGGGTCATAGCCTGAACCAGATTGTTAACGAACTCACACGGGGAAGCAATATTTTAGACCTTTTGATCACAAACCTATCCTCTCTTTACTCTGAACCTGTCCTTACAGAATCCCTGGTCTCTAGTGATCACAAATGTGTCCTTTTACACTCTACACAGAGGAGGGCACTGAACCCCACTGTGCTGAAGATGTCAAGGCCATTAAAGGACTCTAGCATGCGATGCTCTGGGCAGTGGATAACATCACATCAGTGGTGAGAGGTCTACTCCCAGTCAGACCAAATTGGCCAAAAGAAACCTTTACAAAGACAAGATCAAAACCCTCAAAAATCTAAATATGGCCCAATGGCATAAACACATTAAAAACCTGGCTAATCTCTCACAGAGTGAAGCAACCTTTCATATCGATGGCATTGACCCTGATGACCGACAAGCAATAGCTAACACAATAAATAAAACACTCTCAACTGTGACCCAGTCCTTGGCCCCTATAGACCTGGCAACCCTACCCTCTTTCCTACCTACAGGCCCAGCTCCAACAGTCCAGCCCTAAGAAGTCTACGGGAAACTAAGAAAGGTTAACATTTGAAAGGCAGCTGGCCCAGATTATCCCAGGTAGGCTCATTAAGGAGGTTGCCTACGAACTTAGTGAGCCCCTGGCTGACATACTCAATCACGCCCTTCAGGAAGGCATTGTCCCTGCAGAATGAAAATTAGCCACTGTGGTCCCCCTACCCAAAACAAAAACCCCACCCATCAGTGAAATACACCCCATCTCACTCACCTCTCTGCTTGGTAAAGTAGCTGAGAGTTTTATCTCCCAGTGGGCCCTTAACGACATTCTGCCCCAAATTGACAGCCAGCAGTTTGGGTGCCTTCATGGCCGGCTCTTCAGATCTCTGGACAAACCTGGTTTCACCTGCTCATCAGTTATCACTGACTATAGCAAAGCCTTCGACTGTGTTGATCATGGGCTGGCTATTACTAGGCTACTGAACCTTGGTCTCCGCCCATCCCTAGCCAGGTGGATAACAAACTTTTTGACCAACAGATTCCAGTCAGTACGTTACCATGGAGCACTCTCTGAAAGGGTCAACATTACATGTGGATTCCCCCAAGGAACTAGGTCCACTGATTTTCATTGCTTACGTCAATGGTGTAGCTGAACAGGCATCAGCTAAGCGCTGGAAGTTTGTTGATGGCCTCAACCTGCTGGAAGTGAGACCATTGTCTGCCCCATCCACTATTCAGCAGGACCTAGCTGACCTAGAGAGGTGGTCCTCAGAGAGCTCCATGGTGCTGCACCCCAAGAAGTGCAAGGTGATGCACTTTCACTTCACAAAAGCACCACCAAACCCCCCTAGGTTGGCAATAAACAACATTGAACTCTAGAGAGTTGCCACCTTAAAGATCCTGGGCATCCATATTCAAGCCAACCTGCAGCAGTCAGAACAAGTGGACCACCTCTGCAAAAAAGCAAGCCAGCGCTTATTTCTTCTCTGACGCCTTAAGATGCTGGCATTCCTTCAGATGATCTGGGTACTATTTACACCACCTACATCAGACCCACTCTGGAGTATGCTGCGCCGGTGTGGCATCCTGGCCTCACCAGAGCACAATCCAAGGCCATAGAAAAGGTGCAGAGAAGAGCTGAACGAATCATCCTGGGTCAGGAGTTTACTTCCTACAGCGAGGCGTGTACAGTCCCGGCCAAAAGTTTTGTCGCATGAGTGGACAAAAGTGACAATTGCTAATTACCCAACTCTTAATTAGCGAATAAAGTTAGGAAACAACACAAATTAATCATAAGTGTCTAAAGTTTATTTAGATACCATCAAAACAAAAATTTCATAGATGCTTATAAGGTTTATTGCTTGATAATAATGAACAAGCCAGTTTCTACCTGGACAAAAGTCTTGTCGCAAATCAAATTATAATCAAGAAATTGTATCTTTCTCAAAAAGTAAATAAAATAACAAATGAAAAATCAGTCTAGTATTTCATCATGGACTATAAGTTAAGAAATTAATATCTTGTATGGGTTCCTTTGGCCTGCAGAACAGTTGCCATCCGGTTTGGCAGAGAGTCGTAGAGCTTGTTGATGAAGTCGTCAGGGATGGCATGGAAGGCCATCCCAAAGCTCCTCCAAGTTCTTCGGCTTGATCCTCCAAGCTTCCTCCTTTATTCTTCCACAGATATGCTCAATAATATTCATATCTGGAGACTGTGCTGGCCATCCCTGAAGGACATTGATCTTCTTCCCCCTGAGAAACTTCATAGTGGAACCTGAAGTATGGCAAGGAGCTCCATCCTGTTGAAAAATCTGACCCCTTTTGTAGTTGGGAATGTACTGGGAGGCAAGAATCTGTTGATATTTGGCACTGTCAATGTTACCATCCACCTTACAGATCTCCCTGGCACCTCCATATTGGACGTAACCCCAAACCATAATCTTTCCACCTCCAAAGTTGACTGTCTTCTGGGTGAACCGTGGGTCCAGACAGGCCCCAGAGGGTCATCGACAATATTGGCGGTGCTTGGGATGGAGCTCAACTGACGATTCATCTGAAAAATCTATTTTTCGCCACTTTTCTGCTGTCCACCCTTCCGTCAGGCTATGGGCCTTGGCGTACGCAACACGATTTCTTAGCTGTCTCTTGTTTAGTGCTGGTTTCTGGGCAGCAATACGACCGTGGAGACCATTGCGAGCAAGAAACCAACGTACAGTTCTTGACGAAACAGGCATTGCTGGCGTCCACTCCTCCTGGAGCTGTGAGGCGGTTGACATGGGGCTGGCTTTTGACAGTCGGACAAGCAAGCTGTCGTCAGATATGAATATTATTGAGCATATCTGGGGAAGAATGAAGGAGGAAGCTTGGAGGACCAAGCCGAAGAACTTGGAGGAGATTTGGGATGCCTGCAAGGTGGCCTTCCATGCCATCCCCGACGACTTCATCAACAAGCTCTACGACTCTCTGCCAAACCGGATGGCAACTGTTCTGCAGGCCAAAGGAACCCATACAAGATATTAATTTCTTAACTTATAGTCCATGATGAAATACTAGACTGATTTTTCATTTGTTATTTTATTTACTTTTTGAGAAAGATAACATTTCTTGATTATAATTTGATTTGCGACAAGACTTTTGTCCAGGTAGAAACTGTCTTGTTCATCATTATCAAACAATAAACCTTATAAGCATCTATGAAATTTTTGTTTTGATGGTATCTAAATAAACTTTAGACACTTATGATTAATTTGTGTTGTTTCCTAACTTTATTAACTAATTAAGAGTTGGGTAATTAGCAATTGTCACCTTTGTCCACTCATGCGACAAAACATTTGGCCAGGACTGTAGTCGCCTTCAGCTCTCTCCCCTCTGCTCATGGCGTGATGATCTCACCAGAGCCTGCACCAATTCACTCCTCAAATCCCCCCTGTTCCGCAAGTGGCTCCCACCTGAGCGATCCGCCATAAGCCACCGCCAGACACGGTCCTCAGCAAAACTGGACTTGGTCCGGTGTAGAACTGAGCGCTACTGGCGGAGTGCTATCCCACACATGACCAGACTTTTAAATAAGTGAACACTGTAATGATTGTTGTGTGCTGGTATGTCGGTTTGTCACGTTATTGTGTGTCGGTTAGTCTATTTTATGTCAGTCTATTTCATGCTATTTTTATTTTTTTTGATATTTTAAATTATACCGATGTAAAATGTACTTTCAATTCAGCTTGGTTGCTGCCACATGTACATTATGGTATCTTATCAAAAATTTTTATAAACAAATAAACCATTTACTAAATGTGTTCTTCTGCGCAGCACAGCTAGTGGCCTGCAGAGTGAAAAGAAGCAGCAGCTGGCAGTACATGCTTCAGGGAAGACTGTGTGGTTCTCTGCACTCTAAGGAATTGACATTGCAGCCATGAGATGGGCCTACAAATACAATTTAGTATCCTATATTGGGAGGAGAGAAAAAATAGAGGTTTTAAATTGTTGGACTCCAAAAAGGCCATGAGTTTTATTTTTCGATAGACCACTGCAACCCTTGAGCAAATTACTTATCCTAGATTGCATCCGTAAACATGCCTATGAATAGATGCAATGAAAATCAACTCTGTACTGAAAGTCACCCGGGATATGGGCGTTTGACGAGAAAATAAATAGAAAAGAAAGAAATTTTCAACTTTAGATTATTTTGCCCAGGAGAAAATGACAACAGCTGTGTTTTTTAAGGGCCTGGCTAATCTGTTTACATTTCTCAGATTTTGTTGTATTGTATTTGTAGGGCTCAGTTTGGCAGATTGGGTGACAGTATTTCTAGACAGATTCCAATGCTGGCAGGGGCATACCCTGAATAACAGAACCAATCATAAACACTCGAAAAATGCACATTGCACGATGCAGATTGCAACACCGAGAACTAGAGCCATGGGAATGTATCATTTTTCGTGTAAATTGGATGAAATCATAAAATGCCCTCTACACAAGGGGACAAATTTGAGAACTAAATCAGGCAACATTTTATGACGAGGCCATGTTTTAAATATTTTATTTTGTTTTATATATTTCCCCTTATCTAATGCTTTAAGTACTCATGAAGTATGGCAGTATCTTATAAATACATATTGATGTTCATGCTAGCCTGGGTAATATATGGTAGCCATAATGTTCTCACCACATTTCAGAAACAATTGCACAATTAGACAGCCAGTCTGCATTTTTTTCCAGGATACTAGGGAAACCCTCTATTATTTACAATAAATTCTATGGAAACTTTAATGGCCGCTGTGAGTCAAGAACTAAATTTAACAACAAAAAAATGGCGCCTCCAATGTCACAGTGTTGTGACTCACTCTATTTGGCTCCTCTACTTTTATTCATTCCATTCCTTCAGGCCAGATGACCCAATTAGTTAATTATGTGTTTATTCTTTACCCTGGATTCAATCAAACCCACCTAATCACATGCTATTTAATTAAACAAAACTATTAAATAATCCACTGCACTCCATGCAGTTGCACACATTTTTATAAAGAGTATCCAAAACAGTTCCTGAATTGTGACTTTATGAACCCCTGGATTCTATCAAAACTGGGCTTAAATCACAGTCTTCATGCTGTAAAAGTAGCTGTGTATGCTAGTTTTTGATGCAATCTCTTGATCACTTAAGGTTGTTGAAAACATGCGTTGTAAGTTTCATAATTTTCTTCTTAAACTTGTTAACACAATTCAGGTTTGGCTCATTCCCATTTCCATTGCCTCCATTTTCCATAAATGGTTAAGTGCATGACCAGGTGTCCACACTTTCAGAAATTAGGAACCCACTTATTTCACCTGTCTAGTATATAATTGAATACATTAAAAATGTAACCTCTTTCTAATGAAATCATTTGCCATATAGCACATTGCAGAAAATGAAAGTATTAGTTGATCTGACTGATTAAAAGTCCTGGGATGTGAATATGGGACATTTATTCTTTATGGAGTGCATAGCTAATCCTGGAGTAAATCTTTTTTCTTCCATTCACCTGAACAGACAGTCTCATAGCATACCAACTGACACAGGCTTCCCAATGAACAATTTTTGATTCCCAGAACATTCCCTCAAAGATAAACATTCAGAACACGTAAATATGTCAATTTTCCTGGATGCCCTTTTAACATTATTTTTAAGTCACAAGAAACATTGAAGGAATGATCTTAGAGAATTATTCAGTTTTGTTCGTCCATTATTTACATGTGGAACATGCTGATATATTTACTTTGTATGTATCACATTATGTTTTTTAATGACTAAATGATAATCATCAGTGAATGTGGCCAGCAAGTTTGAATGCGATATGCCTGGAACGTTTCTGCCTGAAGGAAATTGTTTGGAACAATAAAGATGTTCTAAGACATATGGTTTTCTAAAAGTTCTCATCATAACATTATCTCAAAACCAATTGGGAACCTAACTAGAATATTTATTCTTTTCTGTCACATTCCCCCATTCCTTTGTTTCCTCAGTTAGCCTCTTTTTTTATTCTGCCAGTAATCAAAGAAATCATTTATTTGTTGCAAGTCCTGATGGTCACAGAATAGCATTAAAAAGAGTCTCCTCGACTCGTGTATCACCACCAATGGCTGCTTTTTTGATGATGGCAGATGTGTGCAGTATAATTAAGAAGAAAGACGCTGAAGCTTCAAGCTACCTCTCAACAAGCAATTTGTTACCAATCCTCTATCTCTCTCTCTCTGCCTGAATTTACATAGCTGCCATTGTTTTCTTTTTCCTTATTCATCTGTTTTTTTAATTATTTCGTTTTACATGTTTGCCATGTCATTGCCAGGACTAGACTTGGATAATTAGCTTCAAGCCTCATTAAGGAACACAGGGATACTTCTGGGCTCTTCATTATAATTGGTCAAATATGGCAAGCCATTTTAATACTTAAGGCAGAATTCATGACACCTCTGTGGTTTTTTGTTGTTGTTGTTTGTTTGCTTTTGGAGTGATTGTTTTCGTTGAGACAGGGCACATCAAGGAGCTTTGAGCTTGGTTTTCTCGGCCCCAGGTGTGAAAAAATGACTCAATCCGTGATTTAATTTCTCTATATATATTTCTCCCTTTCTGTCCCTGTGGATTTAATTATTCCCCTTTTCTCTGTGTCTCCAGAGACCGATCAACGGGCCATTCTGGAGTGCTCTCATCATGGGGAATGGGGAAAATAACCTGGAACTGCTCTCGTCGGACCACATATTCCTCGACTTTTCTTAATAAGCGTGGAAGACAAGAAATGAAAGATGGTATGTTAGAGGGTAAACCACACATAAGTAGCTAAAATTGGCTACACATTACTAAACACATTTATCTAGACATAGCACCTACGCCAACATACACCTATACATAGTATCTGCACACCTACACCCACATGCACCAACAGATTGCCACTAAGTACGTACACACAGAAGGGCTCTAATTTGTTCGTTCTTTCTGCTTGCTCTGGTGACTGTTTTGTTTGGTGCCCTCCTGACTCAGTGCCACAGACTGTCATTGTGTCCCCCCGGTCATGTGTGTGGCACCCTGGTATGAACGCTTATCTCACTGTCACATTGCATAGTGCCCCTGCATCAATCATTGTCTGCACACCGTCACACTGTGGAGTAAGAGCACCTTCGTTCCATTAGCTAGCGCCACTAACAACCTTGATCGTGTGGCATTCCAGTCCATTTGGTCATCTTATAGGGCTCTGTTCATTTGTTTATATATATATTTTTTTTTACCAGTCATCTGGTATTTCTCCAGTGTTTAGGGATTGCATAAAAATATCTGTCAATGGTTTATATATTATTTCCCCAAGTTCTTTGAGTACTCTGAGATATATGCCATCGGGCCTGTTGCAGTTTTTGTAGATTTATAGTACTTCTATGTCCCTTAACTCAAAGTCCTCCAAAACATTCTGTACATTGGCTATACCTTTTGGCATATTTAAAACCTCTGTTCTGTTAAAACTCTCAACAAAGTAACTGTTTAGTATGTATTATGTATGTATGTTCAGGAATATGTGTGTGAATATGTGTGTGTTGGGGGGCGGGGGTGGGGGAGGGCATGGCTCTAGCTGTTGCAGAATACTAAACTCACAGGGGGAAAGTGAAGCAGGTCATACAAACATAGGACTGCTGCTTCAGCTCATGTTTTTCTTTAAGATTCTTTGTGATTTATTATTCTCTATGATACGCTTCTTTATTCAAAGACAGAGAATGTGAGAGTGCCCCCACCCCCTTCCCATATGTTATAGGGATCTTTATCATCTCTCTTAATCATAATTAATTGTGCTAGCAGCCACTATAGGAAAGGGCAGTAACCCGGGTGACCAGAGCTGGGCAGGTTTCACGGGGAAAGTGCAGCAATGTCCTTTGTGCACACATCATTTCACCACTGGCTACAAAACACAGTGCCACCTTTTTCTCTCAATATTAACATTAAAGCATACAAATTTGGATTCATGCATTTTTGACAGTATATTGACAATAATTAAATTAATAGAACAGATTAGAAATTTGGTCAGCGGAAGGAGCAGAGGCAGGATTGCATTGTGACATTTTTACAAATGGGTTGCAGGTTCAAATCACAGGAGGGGCACTGCAACAATGTGCTTAAGCAATGTACTTAACCAGTAATTATACACATATATTTGATATGTGAGTCTCTTATTGTAGGTGGATGGAGGTTTATAAACATAGGAGACAGACGTCTGTAAATACATAAGAATGTTTGATGATAAGAGCAGGCCATTCAACCTATCTATGCTTGTAAGTTTGCCATTGCAGGCCTCTATGGTCTTTCTGCAGGGGGCTGCAGTCTGTAAATGTAAGATAATGGAGATCTCTATGTTATTGTTGTAGGAGGAATGAGCTCTGTTAGCGTAGGATGATACAGGTCTCTATGGCCTTATTGCAGTACAATGGAGATCATAAATCTAGGTTTATGGAGATCTCTGTGGTCTTGTAGGAAAATTGACAACTGTAAGTTTTGGACAATGGAGATTTCTATAGTATTGCTGTAGGAGGAATGAGCTCTGTTCATTTAGGATGGTAGAGGTCTCTATGGCCTTGTAGTAGGATGATGGAGATCATAAATCTAGGTTGATGGAGGTCTCTGTGGTCTTGTAGGACAATGGACAACTTTACATTTAAGATGATGGAGACTTCTGTGGTATTTCTATAGGAGTGAGGACTGTACATGTAAATGATAGAGGTCTCTATGGCCTTGTTGTCAGGTGATGGAGTGCCTCTACTGTGTACGGGTGAAGGAAGGAAGGTGTGTCTTCTCTGTATCCTGTTCCATGACCAGTGCCCCCAGCTGGCTCATCCACCTTCTGTCCTTACATGCCTCTGCCATCTGTCTGTCCTCAAGGAACTCTGGTGAGCACAGCACCACTCTCCAGACGAGCCCGGTCCAGCGTGACTCAGCAGAATGGAGCATCAGGCCGCCAGGCAGCATCGCCGTAATGCACCAAGCTTCTGTTACCCCAGACAGACTAATTGACAGATTGATGGCGTTTACAGCAGGCACGGGTGGCTCTCCCCCTGCCGCGCCCTCCTCGCTGCCATCCTTCGTTTCCTCTTCTCCCCCCTGCATCATCGCTCTGCTCCAGGCCCACCCTGCCCCTCTTTCCTCCTCTGCATGGGGCTGTGAGCCCGTCTGCCTGATGGAAATGTTCTCTGGCTCCCCTCATCTTTCAGTGACTCCGCTCCTGACTGGTACATATTGCTCACTGTTTGTAGAGATTACGCTCTGTTTCAATCACCCAGCGTGGGACCCACAATTACAAGCTCAGAAAATACCATTCCTCTCCCCCCTCTACCCCACTCCTCTTCCACCTCTCCTCTTTGTTCCTCACAACTTTCCTCACTCTGCCGCTCTTCTTTCTCTCTCCCTCCCCACCTCCCCCTATCTCACACTTCTCTCTCCCCTCTTCCCTTTCTCTACTTCCCCCTCTTCCCTCCCTGCATTTTTTCCTCTCCACCCATATTTTCCCCTCTTCCCCTTTCCTCCTCACCACTCGAACCCACCCCTATTCCCTCTTCCCTCTCTCCCCACTTCCCCTCCTCTCCACCTTCTCCCTCTTCCCTCTCTCCATTTCTTCCCCATATCCTCTTTTTCCTCCATCCCTGTCCTCCAATTTTGCACTCAATTTACAAATCAATAAGGTATGCATTGCACTGTCAGGAAAGAGGCACTGCCAAGTACCTGCAACCATCCAACCAGGACAATAAGCATAATAGCACTTTTACCTCAACTGTCTTATTGCTTTTATTAAATGGATTTATCAGCTGTTGCTTCACTGCTGTGCTGTTCCTGGCAGTCCATTGAGAGGGATCTACACTACCTTACGTCCAAGCTGTGCTCATATTGATTACTGTTACCACCGTTGCAACTGTGGTTGTAATAGTTTCAATGTTTTGTAATAGAAGTTCAGCCAAATACAGTGGGTATAAAAATTATTCACCCCCTTCGGCATTTTTCACATTTTGTTTTCTTACTTTATGGAATCAAAATGGATTTAATTAGGATTTCTCACCACTGATCAACACAAAATACTCTATAATGTCAAATAAAAAACAACAACTCTAAAGCTTTTTCTAAATGAATTACAAATAAAACAGTTGATTCCCCTTTTGCTAAGACACACCTCTGTTGAGTGTTTGAAGGAGGAGCATAAGATGTAAGAGGTATAGTACGAAGACATGATGTGTAATCAAATCCTTTTCATTTTGGGGGGTGAACAGATGTACAGTCAAGTAGGAAGCAAGTCCTGACATTTTTTGGGGCCTGTTTGTATATTTTACCTACTAATATGGTTGAATTGATTGACTGGTTTATTTGGTTGATGTATTGGTTGCCTGATGGTAGGTCATTTGATTGACCTGTTGGTGAATTACTTGACTGATTATTTAACAAGTTGATATTACTTGATTGATTGATTTATTGCTTGACAAAGCCTTTAATATCCGCTGACATGAGTAATACATGGAATGAAAAGAAGGTTTCACTTAACAGGCCTCAAGACAAGGAGCTCAAGAAAGTATGTACTTCTCTTCAAAGAAAGCCAAGTGTTGCACCCACTTTCTTTATTTTTTTTCAAAAAACATTGCAAACATACATGATGTCATTCAAGTTATAAAAAATGTTCCAGAGAACATTGATCCAGAGAAATGTCATGTTCAACAAGAGAATAAGAGTCCACCCATTGTGCCAATTTAAGGTTGTCAGATTTATAAATCTGACAAATAAACTCTGTCAAGCATTTCTAGTCTCTATAGCTGGACCCTCTCTTTCTGATACCTGCACTGTCACAAAGGGGCCAAGAACCAAAAAACCCGAAACCATTTGGGGAAAAACTGGAAAATGCCATGATGAAAAACTCCTGGGAAACAATGGGATAGACTGCAAGTGATGTTATCATTGGTGTATATACCAGTATACGTATTATATATAGTATGTATACATAGTAGAGGCAGGAGAGCTGAAAAGGAAAAACAACAAATTAGTTTGTGAGGAAAAAGGGGGAGCAGAGAGCTGCAGAGAGCAGTGGTGAGATGATCGTTGTATTGGGTTATTTTTATTCTCGTCCCTACAGTGGGTCTCTACAGTGCCTGTCAAAAGAGGACAGAAAACAAGGAACAACAACAGTGCTCCAAATTATCAAAGCATGAGGAGAGCCGGGTACATATTCATGAACAGCGCTCTCCTCACTGTCCGCTCACCGCAGTCTGTCCAAAAGGCCCTAGTGTGTGGGTGACTGAGCATGCCTTCAGCAATCCCAATTTTATGTACTTCCGTAAATGAGGCGAAAACTGACAATGTAGGTCCTGCTGCCACAGGGACCTACTTTGACTGCTCTGAGAGAGACCGTAAATACCCCCTCCACCCCTGCCTCCATCTGCCCTCCTCCCATCATAACCCCACCCTCTTCACTTTCAACATCTCCACCATTTTACTAGCTCCTCACTCTCTGGGAGATTTTTGTTTCCTGGCTGATGGGCTGTGTGGTATTTCTGAGGGTTCCGCTGGCTCCTACTCCAGTACGTTCCTCCCGGCCCCACATATGCCCTTGTCCCTCAGTAGTGGAATGATCTTGCCCACTCGGTAGTGGAATGACCTTCAGGATGGCAGATTCACTAGCCATTTTCTACAAAAGACTGAAAACTCATCTTCTCTGACTTCACCTAAAATGTTATACAATTTTATAAATACATTTAAAAAATTGATGTATTACAGATTTGTGGCATGAATTTCAAATGACAGCAATGATTTGACTGTAGCTTACTGATTGATAGCTCGAGCGATGATTTTCTAGCCATTTTAATGCACTCTTTTAAGACACTTTGGATTAAAGCATTGGCCTTTTATTTCTGATACTTCAGATCAGACATATCTTACAGGCCTGGTTTCAATCAACATCCTTAATATTGTTCTTAACTTCAATTTACAAATAAATTTGTTATTTTTTCTCATCACAAACATAGTTTGGCAAGTTCATTTAGTTGATTACTGAACTCACTAAACTGTGTTTGTGGAGAAAAAAATCTATATTGTATTTTTAATTGTAAGTCAAACTTCCAGACGAATGTTGGTGGAATCCAGGCAACAGTCTGCTTATCCACAGGCAGTAATTTAGAGTGGGCACTAATCTTCTCAATTTATGGATGCAGTAATCTAATAATTGATGTCTACTGCCACCCTGAACATGATGAACCAGAGATCAGTGGGTCTGTGCAGGGCCTTGTCTAAACTGCGCATAAGTAAGGCCATCCATGTGGTTCTCTGTGGCTCAGTTGGTAGAGCACAGTGTTGGCAACGCTTAGGTTGTGGGTTCAATCCCCACTGAAAAATATATGCATTCACTACTGTAAGTCGTTTTGGATAAAAGCGTCTGCTAAATGGGGTATATTATTATTATTATCCAAAAATGCAGTGCTGTGTTGTGTGCATGGTATTGTCCAAGGTGCTTAAAATCGCCGGTTGATACCAGAGCTATCCAAGGTGTTGATTTAAAGCAATCAGCACTGTGCTCAATGAACATTGTTGCTAAGGGGGCTAGCGGCAGCAGAGTCCAGAGCTTGTCAAAAACCCTTGAAAGTCCCAGAGGTCTGGACTTCGCTCTCCCATTACATGCTCTGTGAAATGATTTGTGAGTCTCTCTCTGTCACTCAGACACTTGCCTTCTCTGGAGTCATCAAAGCCCCTCATATGTTCACCTCATCCCTTGTCTCACCTCAGCCAGTGCTACTGGGGGGATTTTCACAGTGGAGAGCAATTGCAGGGAATTCTAGTGCCAAGACTCTGTGAAGGATGCCTTCATTCTCCAGCCTCTAACCTATTCCTGACAGACCTATCAATGTCCCTTTACTACTTTGTAAAGACAGAATTCTCCTGCTACTAAATTCACCACATAATGGTCAGGACCCCTCAAAAAAAAAAAAAAAGTTTAATCTCAAGGGGTTTTTTCCTGTCAAAAAAAGATATCAGACACGTTCTTTTATAATTCTATATGGTTGGTGATTCCTATCTATTGGCATCTATCTATCTACTTTTTACTAGTATAAAGTATAAGGCTTGGAAACTATACTGGTTTTCCTTTTTTACTGTGAGGTAAACTTGAAACAACTTTTCAATCCTCCTGCATCTTCATCAAGTGAGTAATTCTCTGAATAATATGGAGAGATTTTGTAACAATGGAAATGAGCTGGGCTTTTTTTCTCCAACAACTAAATATTAATTCAAACGGTTCATTGCAAAATTATTGTGATGAAAAAAATATATAAGTAGGCCCAATGGAATGGAGAGTCATTAATAAGGCCCTGATTTTTTTCTGCATTCCGATTTGTTTGCCTGCAATTGCCTGCAAACCCACTATGTGTCTCTGTAGCCGTTCTTTTTGAAAACATAACAATGTACAGGTAACATCCCAAATAAAGGAAACACTTGAGTAAATTAAGGGTTCTCGTGGCTCGGTTATGGTGTGCGGTGAATGTAAGTCGCTTTGGATAAAAGTGTCTGCTAAATGGCATATATTATATTATATATATATATTCCTATTCCTGGCATGGTTTAGGTCCACTCAACCCCTTAGAGGGCAAGGTAAACATCACCTTCATCCTATCGTGAATCATTTCTATCCTGATGAGATTGGTTACCTCAAGGATGACAATGTCTCCATCCACAGGGCACAAGTGGCCACTAAATGGTTTGATGAGCATGAAAACAATGTAAACAATATGTCATGACTGTCTCAGTTACCAGATCTCAACGCAATTGAACACTTATGAGAGATTCTGTAGCAGCACCTGAGACTTGTTATACCACCTTCAACAAAACACGAACAAAATTTAATTTCTCATGGAGGAATGGTGTTGTATCCCTCCAGTAGAGTTCCAGACACTTGCAATATCTATGCCAAGGTGTATTGAAACCATTATAGTGGCTGGTGGTGGCCCAATGCCTAATTAAGAAACTTATGTTGGTATTTCCTTTATTTTGGCAGCTACCTGTATATGGCTGTGACGAAGCCATGAATAATTAAATTAAGTACATTATACCACCTCTTGGTTAAATGCTTGATTCTGATTGGTCAAGAGGGTGGTGATTATTTTCCAATAACCACATGGAGAAACAGGAGAAATCATGACTATTTACTAGTTCCAGTGAAAGTGCCCTTATCACAATTCCAAATTAAATTATTTTTGTTTCAATTATTTGTGGTATAAGCAGGAATAAACCACCGTGAAGTTGTATGAAAATAAACCACTCCCTCAGCTTTGTACGAAGTCCACATCACACAGCTCTATTGTGAATTTTTCATACAACTACACAGCCTGTCGTGGCTTATTCCTTCGCAATCCTATTGGATAAAGCAAGCTATTAGGTAATATGCTCATGTTACAGTATCCATTAGGGTGCATCAAAAAAATATGAAGCTGGTGCATCAAAAAAATGAAGTTGTCACACGCGTTCACTTGCTTGCAATTTTGATCCACTTAATAAGAAAACCTGGCAGTATAAAACTCAGTTAAACATATCAATGTTTTGGGGTCATGCACAGTGAATTAGTAACCCTATTTATTAGGGTGCGTCAAAAAACATGAAGCTGTCACATGCGTTCATTCGCTTGCAATTTTGATCCACTTAATGAGAAAACCTGGCAGTATAAAAATCAGTTCAACATATCAATGTTTAGGTATCGCACACAGTGAATTAATAACCCTATTCATACCAGGGTGGGGCCATATCATCTGGTTTTTCAGTATATATGTCACGTGATCCAGGTGGCAGAGGATCATTGGCGAGCATACCTCAAGACAGCAAACAAGAAGGACCTTCTTTGTTGAAAAATACTTTCTTTCTGAAGGCTTTTATTTCTTTTCATGCCATTTCCGAGTATTGTTTCTCAATTTCTTTTCATTTTCATAGAGTTACTTCCCCTGAAAATAATCAGTATGCACCCTAATAATAGGGTTATTAATTCACTGTGTGCGACCCCATTGATATATTGAACTGACTTTTATACTGCCAACTTGTCTCATTAAGTAGATCAAAACTGCAAGCGAGTGAAAGCATGTGACATCCTAGTATCCATCCAGTATCCACCTAATGGAATTGCCTCAATTGGTATTAATTAAATGATTAATTGAGATGATCCATGTAACCTGGAATTTAATGATCCCCTAACAGGTGTCTAGATGAGGAGGCTGTGTCAGCATTTTACTGCTGAAATACAGACTAAAAGTTTGCACTACAGAAAACACATAGCCCTTGCTCAAGGTTACAACGGCAGTGTCCCACCTGGGGATTGAACCTGCAACCTTAATGTTACAAGCCCAGTTCCCTAACCATTATACCTCATTGCCACCATAGCTAGTTGTCAAGCTACAAAACAGGAAATTCCCAGGATGGTGGAAGGATGGTGGAAGGGACTTCCAATCAAATCCCATGTCACACTGGGATTATCTGATGATGTGAATATGAACAAAGAGCAGCGCAGCCCACACCAATACAATACATACAACACATGACACATGATACAAAATTGGACACTGGGTCAAGATTTGCCGGGTGCTGGTTTTTGTAACCTCTTATAATTTGCAGTTGTGATTTTTTGTTTTGTTTGTTTGCTTGTTTGTGATACAGTGGCTGCACTGTTTGGCAGCTGCTCTGTATGTGTGCATAACACTCTGAGAGTAATGTTCTGTCTGTGTCACACTGTGATGCCGGTCTAAGCCTACCTGGCTGTCTTGCCAGAGCTCCAAGACAATTATCTTGGCAGGGCTCCCTCTCTGCTTGCATTATTCCATTTAAAGCCCTCAAAACCATTTCAAACCATCACCACAACAGGTTGCTGTGAAGTTTGGGTACATACCGTTATAAATACCACCTCAGGCTCACTGCTGCCCATATCAAACTGTACATGTATGGGTGTTTGTTGGCATGCAGTATGTGTAAGTGTAAAATATATTCTGGCAGGATCAGGGGTCATTTTGGATCATTTGGTACTTTGTGGCTTCTTTGAGGTACAGGCACATCTTTTATCTCCTCTGTATTATGGTTAAAGTTGCGACAAGTGCGCTCCGTCCGCCCCGGACTTCCCGTTAAGGTCCGGGGGTGGAGCCAGTGGGCCCAAAGGTACCGCCACCCCTCGGCATGCCTCCGTGTGGCTGCCACAATATCTTATTTGGGATTTCAAAAGGTGCCTTTGAAGTGCTTTCATGTTTCTCTGTCTGGATGGTCTTCTGTACTACTTAGATATTTTAAAGTCTCCACAGTGCATTATTTATGCCATCCTTTCTTTGCATGTGTGTTTATTCATTTTCAATGCACAAGGTAGGGGCCAGAATGGGGGAAGTAATTAAACAAAGGAGCCCCATGAGTGTGGCTCCCTCCTCCAAACGGACTCGCCCACTTGCCCATTTAGAAACATGAGCATCCTCTCAAATGCTCTCCTTGTGAAAGGAGCTGCCCCTCTTTGGGTATTCAGCTGCTTTGGATGCTGTGTGAAACAGCTGAATGTGGGCTGCAGGGCTATGATCAGATGGAGAGTTTCAGGGCTTTTGTCTGGGAACATGTTTGCACCTTCAAGTGGGGGTGTGTGTGTGTGTGAGTGTGCGTGTTAGACTGGAGGTGCTGCAAGTGTGCATGCATTAGCATGCTTTCATTATTGTTTGTGATGTTTTATTTGTGAAATAGGCAAGATGTTTACGTTTGCTCGTGTTTTGCTGATATGTTTTTTTTTCTAGCTGTACAGCATGTATACATTATCTTCCAGTGGCAGTAATACATTTTGCAAGTGTGTGTGTGTGCATGTGAGTGTACATGTGTGCACATGTATGTGCAAGTCATTGTGTTGGTTTTGTTGTTGAAGTGATGCAATTAATATGAGGTGTGTGTGTGTTGTGTGTTCATCTGTGTTCTGTGTGTGTTTGTGTGTGTGCATGTATGCTTGTGTTTGTGTATTTGTATGCATGTGCGCATGTGTGTGTGTGTGTGTGTGTGTGTGTGTGTGTGTGTGTGTGCATGTATGCTTGTGTTTGTGTATTTGTATGCATGTGCGCATGTGTGTGTGTGTGTGTGTGTGTGTGTGCATGCATACAGGCATATGTGTGTCCTTTTATGCATGTGAGTGTGTATGCTTGTATGCATATGTGTGTGCAAGTATGTGTTTGTGTGTGTGCGTGTACGTGTGTGTGTGTGTGCTGTGTAGGCACGTGTTAGGTTAATGCCCACTGTCTCTGCTGGGCCATCTGTTTGCTCTGCTTTACATAATGGCAGCAGTCCGGGTTCCTAATGTAGGCCAGTCATCTACATGTTTGCTGTCTGCAGATTAATACTGGATCCGGGGGTAATATCTCCTCAGAGCCAGCCAATCCATGCCTATAGCAACACACAGGTGGGCCTACCCTACCTGGCTCCACATTTCTTCAGCTGCAGTAAACATCAGTTACCTCACTGTGTCTGTGCATTTGCGTCATTGTGTTGCACATCGGCGGACGAGACAGGGGAGTTAGCGGGATTCTTATCTTATGAGGAGGCCTACGGTTAGCTTTGTCACTTTTGTTTTCCTCTGTGTGCATGTCTGTAATCAATACAACGCTGACACTGGGTAAACTGTCTGTCTCACCTTCAACACAAAGGGGTGAATGGGAGGATTGAAATGTCTGTGGAATCCTGATGGAAACACTGATCTTTTATCCTCTTTTATTTATTGACATATATATTTGTATTATATATATGTTTATATTCTGGTATATCCCTTACACAAATGAAATACTTTAAATGTATAGATATTGCAGAACAGATATTGCAACACTTCACAATATTGTCACGGTTTTACCTCGTTCGGCCTCTGGGGGGCGCTTGATCATGTGATGGTCTTTTCCCTTGTTTGCTTGAGGAATCATTGTCATTTCCGCCATCTTTATATGGTCGTGTGTCGGTGAGTTTTCCGATCACTTTCAGCTGAGGGTTATCAGTGTTAATTCCGCCTCTTATTTAAGGTCTCTGTTTCCCTCATGCAAACACTTCTGTGTAAACTATTGTTACGCTCTAGCTGGTATTCTAAACTAAGGTTTAGTTTCACCACTCTGTGGTTCTCTTAGCTAAAGAGAGAAGGTACTACTTGTTTATCTCTACTTAAAGGTTTAGCTTCGCCACTCTGTGGTTCTCTCAGTTAAAGAGAGAAGGTTCTACTTGCTTATCTCTACTTAAAGGTTTAGCGTCACCACTCTGTGGTAGCCTTTTAGGGAGAATGATCATCTCTGACCTAAAGGTTTTAAGCTCGCCACTTTGGTGTTTTTTCCTTTCGAGAGTTATTCTTTGTTTATTGGGCTAAAGTTCCCCAGAGCTAAAGTATCTAAAGCCATTTAGTTTCTTACCTCTTTGGAAAAGAGTTTTCGCCCTTATTGTTTTCCGTTTTTTGTGCCCGGATTTTCTTTTCTTTTTCTTTCCATTTTCTCCCCGCTCCCTAGTCTCCCCGCAGACTTAGTGGTTGATCGCTCGTGTTCAGCAGTTTTCAGATATTGCTATATATTAAAATACATCGTTGTGAAATATATTTATCATTATATTAATATATTATATATGTTAGATATAAACCATGACATGTCATGCATATGCAAGAATATATGGAATTATATATCGGAATCGATTAATCCAAGCTATGGTATACCATTGCTTGGTTAGCTAGCTAGCTTTAGTTAATGTTACATTGTATTAAAGATTGTGATACAAGTGAGTCAACAAAATTAGATAAACACTTGCGGGAACTGGCTTGATCTTTTTTCAGCCTTGGGCCAATCATAGGATAGAAGGTGATCACTCAAAATTGTTTTTTATTTGTTGGCATTTACCTTGCCTCTAAGGGGTTGAGTAGATCTAAACCAAGAAAATGAAAATGCCAGGAAAATGCACCCCACACCATAACAGAGCTGCCAAGACCCTTCATTTACTCAACTATAATACTGAATACTGACAACAAATACTGAATCTGATGTATGTTGTTCAGAGAATATGCCTGACAGTGAATGCACTGAATAGGGCTAACACCACAAAGGACCTTACTGACACAGACCACACAGAGGCTGACCATCACTAACGACATTGAACCTGTTTGACACTGACAACATTAAACCTGGCCAACTGACCATGCTGAATTTGACCTAACCTGACCACACTGAAGATAACTAAAACTGACCATACTGAGCCTGACCTTCTTTGAACGCGGTGAACCTAACTGAGGCAGACCAGACAGGACCTGACCAGGGCCGTATCCAGCTGTCGAGAATTACCGAGGTCATGAGACCTAGCCCCTGTAGGGGGGTTCGTCACGAGAAATGTCATTAAGAAATATTTTATGTAATCAGTCTACCCTTGTATCTAATTCACTACAAGAGTTGTAGACTGTCATTGGCCACTGAAAATGTACACTAAAATATAGCTAGCTGTGCACACATTTCCAAGGAGATAATGACTGCTTTCATTTTTTACAGTTGGACAAATAGGCCCCAGGGTTCTGCTCACTCATCCCAATGGCTCTAAATTCTCAGACTGTTTCACATTGCAAAGGATTTCCTAAAATCACTGATAGTAATTGCTAAATATAATTGCTGATTGTAAAACAACTGACAATGAAACAGAGGTGGTGGTGTAACATACACTACTGGTCAAAAGTTTTAGAACACCCCCATTTTCCAATTTTGATTGAAATTTAAGCAGTTCAAGTCCAGTGAATAACCTGAAATGGTACATAGGTAAGTGGTAAACTTTTGACCGGTAGTGTA
The DNA here is from genome assembly GCA_029706075.1 of Aldrovandia affinis. NCBI lineage: Eukaryota > Metazoa > Chordata > Actinopteri > Notacanthiformes > Halosauridae > Aldrovandia > Aldrovandia affinis. The sequence continues at coordinate 5,642,842 of JAINUG010000033.1, read as the reverse complement.
TATATATACGTATACATATAAAATGAAGGAAATAGAGCCATAACTTGACATCAGCCTCTATCTGTGGAATTTATTATTTCACATTATTTATTTCAATGTATTATTTATTGCATGATTTACTTTCATTTTAATGCCATTGATTAAGTCTACTATTGATAGCAGGTGCTAGCATTCATTATTATTTTAATAACATGCGATGGCATTGAACTCTGCTGCCTCAAAAAGATAATAAATGATTCTGCCTACTGGAGAAAACTGCTCAACTGTGTGTGTGTTTGTTTTTATGAGAATCATAAGCAAATGAAGCATGAGACAAGCACGCATGCTTGAGTGTGAGGCAGAGAGGGGGAGGGATCTGAGGCAGGATTGTTTAGCAGGACAGTTTGTGATTGTCTTTCTGGGAATTAGGGCTGAGGTTTCAAATTCAAAAAGCTTTATTGTTTATTTATTTCATTTATAATGAAAATGTGTCTTTGGCTCCATATATAGCTCAAATACATAAACACAGTAAAACAGGCATCACAATATCAAAACATCAAAATTTGTTTGAGTTCCATCTGTCTGCTTGGAGGTAGAGGTTTGTGAGTTGAATCTGTCTGGTCCCAGTGATTTTGCTTGCCTGATTGACTATCTTGGATCATTTTGTTTTGATTTTCACTGTTGAAAAGTTAAACCAGGAGACAGTGTTAAAAGTAAGCACACTCTCAATGAGTGCCTTGTAGATTTGGGAGAGTGTCTCACTTCAGATGTAAAAAAATGGTTTAACACAATACTTTGGAAACTAAGGAGTTTATAACCAAGGGGTTATCGGTTCATATCCCAAGTTTTACCCATGAGAATGTATTTAAATAAATGTATCAGTTGTATGAATAAATAAATAAACTGTAAAGTATTCCACTGACTCTGAGTGAAGGTTTTAGCTAAGTGAGCAAAGACCAGTTAAAACATTTCTGAGAGTTCATCTCTCTCTGTGTGAATGAAAGGGTTTCTCTTCAGCTCTTCAGAAAAAGGACCCCCACCTCCATGTGATAAGGCTGCTAATGTACAGAACAATTATAACTGTATGAAAAAAAAAATTGTTGTGGTGTTCTTATCCTAGCTCTCAGGAAACACATTTATCTTCATTTTGATTTTGAGTGAGCCTGAACAAAATCAATCTCCCAAACTCCATTTCCAATATATTAAAGAGCTGGAAGGAGAATAAAAAGGCAATATAGATTTGTTCAATGTTCATTTTGTTGTCTTGCCAATTGCACACTTCATAAGAATTTAATTATTTTTCTTTTAGTGAAGAGAACGATAATGACGATTTCATTAAACCAAACAGTTGTGCAACTACACACCAAGACCCATATCAGATACATCACTGTCAGGCTCTGTGAACATTTTATGGACTTTCCACCCTTAAAGATAATAATCGTATTATGCTGGGAGAAAGATTCAGTCATATTTTCTCCTGGTATTGACCAACTCCAGTTGGGGATTACTGTTATTATTGTGTGTGTGTATTGTCTATGAGTGTGTACCGTTTGTTTGTGTGTGCATATGCATATATGCATGCCGTGTGTGTGCATGCTTGTGTGTGTGTGCATGAATGTGTTCAAATATGCATATGTGTGTGTGTGTGTGTGTTAGTGCAGGCATGGGATATAATAAAAAGCATGTAAGATTTATTGCTTCCTGTTCCATTAAACTTATTCTGAGCTGTGGCTCATAGGTAAAATAGAATCAGACGGTGTAGTTTTGATGGGAGTTTGCATTAAACAGCTGGCTGTTTATCTGAGCTCTGCCTGATGAAGGAAGGCATGGCCAGAAACATATATGAAACCTTGTCTCATTTCAGAAAGCGGTTGCTGACATCATTTCTGGGAAGGGGGGCATAGTATTCTGTCTCCGTTTCCATGGAGAACCAGCTTCAGCGGGCTTGTACATCAATCTAACAGACCGACAGCCTCTCAGGACGAGACGAACCATGAAAAATACTGATAAAGGGAGGAGTAGCACCTGCCAATCAAACCCCCTAATGATCATAACCCCTTCTGCATGTCCATATATATGTTTTTTACCACACAGGTGAGCTTTGTGTTTATCAATATTTATCTACTGTAGCGGGAACAGGGGTGTGGGGTTTCCACGCAACCACGTTCAATTACCCAACAAAACACAAGCCATTCAATGGGTACAAAAAGTTTTTTGAGGAAAAACTCACAGCAAAGAAGAGGGGGCAAACACAGCAAAAAATCCAAGTCCGTAATCCATATTCGTTGCCGTGTTTTGTATTCCAAGGTCGCAGGCACATCCAGGTTCTCATCCAATTCCTTTCAACAATACTCAGGTTATCCAGACGGTCTGGGTCATACACAAATATCCAAAACATATTACTCTCTCTTTACTTCCATCAACTTCCACGCTTTTCCCTGACTGTACTTTGCAACTCTTTTATTCTCGAGCAGTCAGCTGTTAAAGGGTTCCCGGTGCATCTTATTTCCCCCGGACCTCCAAATACGGTCTGGAGGTGAAGCCAGCGTGTCGGCACGTACCTCCCCTCGATCACTACTCCCCGCACCTCCTCTGGCTGGCTGCCACACCATCTATACATACAGGTATATACCATTTGGTAACCTGTTTATAGAGAAAACAAATATACCATTAAATGGCCTCCTGTAGTTTGCTTATCAATTCAGACTGAAATAAATCAGGAAAAATAAAAAAGGGGATGTTTCTATAAGATAAATGTAAGTAAGAAAACTAATAAACAAGGTATTAACCTGAATTGCTCAACTGAACAGTACAATATCCATCCATACAGATGCTTCAACATGCAAAATGTAAGCCATGCAAGCTGCCCTATTTCAATAATGTGGTGTGATATAATGATCACATCCAGAATACACATAAACACATTCACTGCCCTGATAGGCACCATCTCCACTGCCTTTTCCCTGTCACTGAAGCCAATTTAAAACAGTGTCTCACACAGATATGGACTCTGCTCTCCTAATAAATGTTCACCGAGATATGACAAAGAAAGCTTTATTTTCCTTGAATGCATCTGATTAAGCTAATTGAAAAGGAAAGCAAATAATGGCCTCTCTGTCCTTTATTATCATTAATTAGAGGACAGAATGACAGCACATTGTCTCCTTGGCCTATGAGCTGCACTGTGTGTGTGTGTGTGTAATCACTGTGTGTGTGTGTGTGTAATCAACTCTAAATCAGCTCAGTTCATAGTTAATTTATTTATGTATTAAATATTAATTTATTAGGTACTCTATTAAATCTGATCTGATATTTTGCCCTGTTCAGTTTTACAGGTTTATCATGATTATCGATACAAAGTTGATTCAAATTGGAACAGTCAGTCAATAATTGCAATAGCAGAATAAATAAAATGTATGTAATACTTACTAACATTTGTCAGTTTAATGAACAACTATTCTTTAAATAAATGATACATATTTATAAGCTGTCTGCATGGAATGTCGCTTCACTTTGGAGGCTGTACCAATGCCAGTATTCGAGTTCTCAGCTTCCTGATTCCTCTTATTTATAATTATTTATGTCATAATGTCACTTCTTCTAAAGTATTGCTGCAACATCTTCAGCCTGTCCTCCATTGTTTTTGTTTTTATTTCTAAACTCAAAACGCAGCATGGACAGTTATGGAAATGTATGACTGATCAAACGTGGGTGATCTTTAACACATCCTAAATCACACAAAAAACAGGCGCTAATGATCCCAAGGCACTGATGGGCCCATCACCTTCCTAATGATCGCAGCAACACCCGGCCTCCTCTAATAGCGATGCGATCGCCCGCCAGAGCATCGGTTTGATTTCTCCTGATTAACAGCTGTGTGTGTAAACAAGCAAACGTGTTAATTGAGATTCACAAAAATGTACAGGATGTGTGTATCACCCAAGCTGAGAAAGCATTACACCAAAAGTTAAAAATATATATTTTTACTTTTCCTTTCTTTAAAAAACCCCAAAACTTTTCATCCCATTTCAACCAGCCCACCAGAAATACAATTTTGCAAGTTTTGCTCATTCTGTTTTGCTCTTAACTCTGGAACTGTCCTTTCCCTTTGGCGATTTGACGATTCTGCTGTTGCAAATCCAAGAGTGGGTGGTGTTCCAGCTTAATACCTGTGGTATTTCTCCCACAGGATTGCGGCTAAAGAACAGAGACCAACCCCAGAGCAGGCTTTGGCAGCCCAGGCCGCAGGGATGAGATTTGTAGCCTGGATTTTTACACCCTTTTACTGAGAAATCAGGTTGAGAACCATCTGAGTCGTCTACAGACAGAGCACATTTGCAGCATCCTTGGGGGCATGTCACTGTCCGTGGTCCTGAAAATCTGTCTGCCTCAGCCATGAGATGGGAGCAGACAGAGGGGAGGCAGGAGGCAGGCCAGGCTGTTTAGTACAATTTAGTGTACAGCTGTGAAACTACTGGGTATAAATATTCAGGAGCAAGCTGTGCGGCATGCCTCTCGCCACCTCACCACACACCGCCTCATTGCTTAAAGCGCCTCACCACAGGAGCACACCTTCCCCCCCCCTGCTGATCAAGGTGTCTACCCACACCGTCGGCCAATGTAACGACGAGGTCCCAACAAAATTAATTCACAAATTGGCCCCTGCAGCACAAGCTAATCTTTGTTTTTAAGCTCCCTCCCTCCCATTCCACACGTTCCCGCTGTAGCCTCCATGCTTTTCAAAGTGCTGTGTACATGGACCCCCCTCCTGAGGCCGGTGCAAACTACCCCCCCTTCTTCTCCCTTTTCCTTTTCCTCCCTTATTCTGACTGGGAGAAATTCATCTCCATCTATCTCCATCTCTTTATTTCATATCCATATTTATCTCTCTGTCTTGTAACATTCACCTGAAATACTGCATGGTTAGTGGGTCTGCATTATGTGTCATCTTTCTATATTTGTTTGTTCAGTGTTTACTGCATCTTAGTGGTCCACCGAGAGGGAGAGAGATAGAGAGAGAAACAGATTGAGAGAGGGAGCGGAATGTTGGGGGAAGGGGGGGTGATAGCCTGTCCAAAAGGTGATCATGACTGACTGAAATTCATAAGTCTAACTGATAAGTAATAATTTTACAATGATTGATGAACAACTCATTTTAACTAGTTTTGGTATATGGTAATTTAATGATTGAATAAACTCATTCTCTTCTCTTAAAAAAATCACAAACTCATTTTTGATTCCATTTAAAACAGAATTTTAAATGTTGCTTTACTAGGAGCAAATCCCACACAAGCTGTTGCTTTTTGTTTGTTTGTTTTCATTTAGCCATTTCTATGATTCTGAGTCATTGAAATGAGTCAGCTCTTTAAGACAACAATAGTTTAATTGCTGTGTTGTGCGCAATCATACTTTGGGGACATTGATAGTCAAATTTCTTTCAATCAATCTTCACTTGAGCTTGGCTTTGGCCGGACCTCTTACTCCCACAAATGACTATTGACAACAACGACATCAGACTGAGTCATTTGCCCTAGCACCTCTTTTATGACAAATACTTATTGTTATTTATTTGTTTGCTGAAAATGGTCCAGGAGACATGAAAAATAGCGTACATTCTCTCTGGCTGAGTGACCCCCACCCCCAGTATCCCTCCTGCTCATCTCACAAGGCTCAAGACATTTTGAATGAGCAATATTTAGAAGTAAGTTTTTAAAAAGTTGATATGGCTGGGTGGGGGGGGAGGTTTCTATAATCGTTGTTTTTTTTTTTATATTGTAGTATTAAGTATCTCGGACCAAATTTAAGCAGTTCAGTCTCAAAAGAAAGAAACACAATGTCTAAAACAAAAAGCTTTAGAGTTGTTGTTTTCATTTTACATAGAGTATTTTGTGTCGATTAGTGGCACGAAATCCCAATTCAATTCATTTTGATTCCATGAAGTAAGAAAATAAAATGTGAAAAATGGCAAAGGGGGCGAATACCCCTTGTATTAGGGGTATTATACCCACTGTATGTATATACCGTAAGTACCCAGGGTACCAAGGCCACAGTATTATGTAGTATGGCATTAAATAAACTTCACATAACATATACTGAATTTGCTGAGGATCTGGATTCATCAAAGCTGCTGAGAACATTATCCCGCAACAACTCCCCAAGGCACGTCATTGTGAAATGCTCAGATGTCACGGCCCCAGAGTGTAGGCATTGCTCAAGAATCTGTGGATGAAACTGCAGAGGAGGGTGCCATCTGTACTGGCACTGCCACATAGCCCCGGAACAGGAGTTCAGATTTTAATGTTGAAGAAGAAGGCAAAATGTAAAGATTAACCACCCAAACAAAAAATGAAACAAATTATATAGTTATGGACACAGATAAAATATGTTAATATTTGTAAATAAATGTAAACATAAACAAATAAACATATTACAAATATTTAAAAAATTTAACGTAAACAAACATTTTATTTATATATTGTGGCAGCCTAAGGCGCTGCCCAAGGAAATGGCTGCCTGGCCCTTCAACAAATGGGAGCCAGAACACTACATTTCCCAGCAGGCCACATTCAAGCACCTGAACGGAGTCAAGCCATTGGGACTAACGACCAGCTGAAGGCCATTTCGAGGCCTATTTAAAGGACTCGTACATGTCACACAGAGAAGGAGTAGGAAAGAGTTTGTGAACGAGAACGAGAACGAGAACGAACGAGAACGAGAACGAGAACGAGAACGAGAACGAGAACGAGAACGAGAACGAGAACGAGAACCGTGACGTCTTTTGACCAGCCGGGAGTTTAGAAACAGAGAGTGTGAGAGTGTGAGAGTGTTTTGGGATTATTTGTTGTGTTTTGAATTAGATTTTTTTGAGGACCCTGCTTGTGTACCAACTTTGGACTGGATTACGGAACTGACCTGGATTTGGAATTGAATTTTGGACAACGACAACGAGATAAGGATTGTGGACTTTGTGTTTTGGATTCCACTAAATACCCCGTCCTTTGTTGTTTGTCAGTATTTGTTTAATAAATTATTGTTTTGGTTATATACTGCCTCCTCCGGGTTATTTACCCTGCCTATGCCATCTGCAAGGTCCGTGCGTGTCGCCCAACTCCTAGGGACACCACAATATATATATATATATATATATACAGGCCGGGCTCAGAGTGCTCAGACCCTTGGAAAGTTTTCAAACGTTGCTGGATTACAAATTATACATTCAACTATTCTGCCATTCATTCTGGCACTCCAATGTAGATTTGGCCCTGTGCTTTGGATTGTTGTCCTGCTGAAAGGTGAATTTTTGCCTTCAGTTTTTTGGGAGACTGAAATAGCTTTTCTTGCAGTATCTACCTGTACTTTGCTCCGTCCATTATTCCTTCTATTCTGGCAAGTTTCCCAGTCCCTGCTGAAGAAAAGCATCCCCATAGCATGATACTGCTACCACCATGCTTCACTGTAGGGATGGTGTTATGTGGGACATAGGCAGTGTTAGGTTTGCGCCATACATGCTTTACATTTTGGCCCAAAAGCTCTATTTTAGTCTCATATGACCACAAAACCATTTCCCACGTCTTAGCTGGATCACTCAGGCACTCTTTTAGAGTCATTGTTGGCTTCAGTGGCTTCCCTCACAAGCCTCCTCCTTGTGTGATCACTGAGTGTGGAGACTTTTCTACAGGCAGGGTCTGGGTGGTGTGATGCAGCTTCCACTTCTTGATTATTGAGCCAACAGTGATCACTGGGATATCCAAACCCTTAGATATTTTTGTGTATAATTCTCCTAATCTGTGCCTTTTGATAACCATATCCCTGGCTTCCTGAGAAAGCTCTTTCGTCTTCATTTTTGTGTCTTTCCTTCAAATTCACTACCCAAACAATGATCCTCACAAAGACAGATGCTTTTAATCCTGAAATCATGACAGTCACTCTTATGACACACAGACAGAGTCCAATCAGCTCATTGTGTGGCTCGATAAGGTAATGTTTTGCATCTGTAACTTACAGCTGCCAGAGTACAGGGTTTGAATACTTTTTGGAGGCTTATTTAAGGGACTTGTTTGTGTTACACTGGGAAGGAGTAGGTTGGTGGTTGTGGAGAGTTGTTTGGAAGACAGTTGTTTGGAAGAGAGTTGTTTGGAGCGTGTTTTGAATTGGATTGTTTTGAGGACAGCGCTTGTGTACCAATTTGGACTGTGTGAGGAACTGACCTGGATTTGGACTTGGATTACGAACATCGACAAAGATACGGATTGTGGACTTTATGTGTTGTGAATTCCCCGATTACCCCGCCCTTTGTTTTGTCTTGTCAAAATTAGTTTAATTAATTATTGTTTTGTTTGTATTACTGCCTCCTCTGGGTTATTTAACTGTCTACTCCCTCTGCAAAGGTCCGTGAGTGTCGCCCCACCCCAAGGGACACCACAATATATATTTATATATAGTGGTGGACCGTGACTATTGGACACAGGCCTTCAGTGAGACCAAAAATACAGCAATTTCATCATAGAAATAAGAGAAACAGTATCCCTTGCACCCAATATTAGCCTATATTGTCACTCAAATCACTAACCTTAGGAGTGATTTATTATTAATTGGGGGGATAAAAACATGTTGAATTAAAACTACAAAGACCACCCTGCCTTCCTCTGTCCTCCGGAGTTTAGTATATACATTTATTTTTTTACTCGGAGTTTTACAAAAAATACAGTGATAATTCAATTGTAAAATACCAAAATTATAGTTAATATACAGACACTAAACATCACTCAAGTCTAGCTAGCTATACGGTGCTCAATCGCAGCTACTGTCGAGGGGAGATCTGGAAAATTATTTTGATCTATTGGCGGGAACATATTTAAAAAATGTCCCACCCACTACAAATCAAAATATGATTTGCTAATCCACCTGTCATTCCATAAATCTGCCTTCATGCACTTGAATAGCAGAGGCCTTCAATCCAGCAACTGAAGGCTGAAGGTGACACAGTTACAGATTGTTCTACCCAGAGACGACCAAAATACAAAATCTGATTGGCCCTTTTTTCTTTTCACTTAAAATTAACTCATTCTTTTCCAAAACAAAATAAAACACAAGATGAGACATATTGATGACAGATATATTGTTTAACATTAAAGGAATAAAAAACAAATACATTATATTGTGATTTACAGTAGTGTAGTACACTGCAGTCCACTATGAGGCAATATTCTTGTATTCTTGTGATCAAAGATGTGCCATGATTATTCATTCTTTCCACCTCTTTCCAGATGTACTCTAATTGGCACTGTGATAAGACCCCTTTTCATAAATACATTCCCCAAAGAGGGTGAATTTTTTTTGAAAACAGGGTAGCTAAACCCCACTTAAATATTTATCAACTTCCCATGATTCCGTTGTTGTTTCATTTTCTTTGCAAGTTGAATCGATATTCTGGTCCCCGCAGGTTATTTTACATCTCAGTGTTAAGGGACGATAGCATGGTAAACGCTTAGTAAAGTTTTGAGATGTTATATTACTATTTCCCAATGAACTTTCCCAAGTGGACAAAATCCATGCAAAGACTAAAGTAAATATTAGAGCACACCAAAATTAAAAAGTGGAATCGGAGCAGCAATGGCAAAATGTCATGGATATCTTTGTGGAGGCTGTACTCTGTTGAACTCCTGTCATGAAACCGTTGTTGTTTTTCCACTATACAGGGATGGCTATGGTTGCAGAATCCACAGAACACATCTATCAAGACTGAAGTAGGCCATCCTCTTTCATTTATGGTGTTTGCTGCACAGGGGGAATCACAGCACATTTAGTGAACGTATATAAAAAAGAAAAAGAAAACACAGTTAAGAAACACCAGTTATTCCTCCTTTCGGTGTGTCCCTGTTCTACAACATGACTGATTGTCACAAAAGCTATGTTATAATGACTATTTATTTATCATTTATATTTGTGTGTACATATATATATACGCACTCAGTGGCCACTTTATTAGGTACACCTTAACACCTGCTCGTTAATGCAATTATCTAATCAGCCAATCATGTGGCAGCAACTCAGTGCATAAAAGCATGCAGACATGGTCAAGAAGTTCAGTTGTTGTTCAGACCAAAAATCTGAATGGGGAAGAAATGTGATCCAAGTGACTGACCGTGGAATCATTATTGGTGCCAGATGGGGTGGTGTGAGTATCTCAGAAACTGCTGATGCCATGGGATTTTCACACACAGTCTAGAGTTTACAGAGAATGGTGCAAAAAACAAAAAACATCCAGTGAGCAGCAGTTCTGTGGGCGAAAATGCCTTGTTAATGAGAGAGGTCAGAGGAGAATAGCCAGACTGGTTCAAGCTGACAGGAAGGTGACAGTAACTCAAACCATGCGTTACAACAGTGGTATGCAGAAGAGCATCTCTGAACGCGTGGAACCTTGAAGTGGATGGGCTGCAGCAACAGAAGACTAAACCGGGTTCCACTCCTGTCAGCTAAGAACAGGAAAGTGAGCACAGGCTCACCAAAACTGGACAGTTGAAGATTGGAAAAACGTTGCCTGGTCTGATGAATCTCGATTTCTGCTGTGACATGCAGATGGTAGGGTCAGAATGTGGCGTAAACAACATGAATCCATGCATCCATCCTGCCTTGTGTCAATGGTTCAGGCTGGTGGTGGTGATGTACTGGTGTAGGAAATGTTTTCTTGGCACACATTAGGCCCCTTAATACCAATTAAGCATCATTTAAATGCTCCAGCCTACCTGAGTCTTGTTGCTGACTATGTGCATCCCTTTATGGCTACAGCCTACCCATCTTCTAATGGCTACTTCCAGCAGGATAATGCGTCATGTCACAAAGCATACTTCATCTCAAGCTGGTTCCACAAACATGACAGAAGTCCAGTGTACTCCAATGGCCTCCACAGTCACCAGATCTCAGTCTAATAGAGCACCTTTGGGATGTGGTGGAATGGGAGATTCGCAACATGAATGTGCAGTCGACAAATCTGCAGCAACTGCGTGATGCTATGTTGTCAACATGGACCAGAATCTCTGAGGAATGTTTCCAGCACCTTGTTGAATCCATGCCACGAAGAATTCAGGCTGTTCTGAGGGCAAAGGGTAGTCCTACCCAGTACTAGAAAGGTGTACCTAATAAAGTGGTCACTGAGAGTATATACATACAGATATATATTTACTGTATATAGTGTCTTGCAAAAGTACTCAGACCCTTGAAAAGTTTTCAGATTTTGCTGGATTACAAATGATACGTTCATATTTTTTTCCATTTAATATTTTTTATCCAAAACTCACATGATCAAACTTAATTTTTATAAAGAGTAATTATGTTGATTGCATAAGTATTCAGACCCCTCGCATAAATATTCAGTGGAGGCAAATTACGCTGCAATAACAGCCTTATGTCTTTTTGGGTAAGTTTCTACCTACTTTACACACTGGTTGGAGCAGAATCCAGGAAGAATCCTCTCTTCTGAGTAGAATTGCTCCAGCTCTCTCAAGTTGCTTGGATATTGGACATTGTTACTTTTTTTTGTTCAAATGTTGTGGAATAGGTTGTATTTATGACAGATATCAGTTCCTAAATGAAAGTGACAAAAATAAAACCTTGAAAGCAACAAAATGTGAAAATTGTGCGAGTACTTTTGCAAGGCAAAATTGTTGTTCTGCTACTTTCAGCACATCGCAAAAGCAGCTGTAGTGCATCTAGTAAATATTATAGTACAAAAGAATCAAAATGATAAACTATGGGGCAACTAAAATGGCATTGTTATTAATAATGTTTGGAGGACACCATTATCCATAGCAAGCTTGCACCGCATTGATATATAAAAACACAGCAGTGAGAGGACAGTATACAATACACACCTAAACATTCCCAACGTATCAAATGGTATGATAATTCACAATTACGGAAAATTTATGATACCATTTTTATTCATTTTTGTGTTATCAAGTTTATATCAATTGCTTAAACAAAGTTGGACGAGGCATATGCTAAAGTGATATGGAATGAGAACCCACGGTAAGGGGGTATCTGATGTTAGCTAGTAAGCCTACTAGCTGCTAACCTTTTAGCAATTTCTGCAATAAAGATCACATAGATAGCCAAACAACTTTAATATAGCCACATTAGATGTAAGTTATGGATATATGAACACAGCAACCTCTATTTAAATGGAATAAATAGTTTTCTCTACTGGAGACCGATTTTGGAGGAAGGGAAATGATGGAGAGCCATTATTGCCATCAACAAACACTACTCCAGTTAAAGATTTAAAATTAACTTAACTGTTCACTGTGCCTAGTAATACCTTGGAGCCAAGTGACATGGAACAGTTAGCTATTTCAGAAATAAAGATCATTAACCATAACCTATACTTCCTTACTTCTAGAGTAGCAGCTGGCTACTAGCCAAGCACAGGCTGAAATTAGCTAGTCAGCTCCACATTCAACTGTCGGTATAGCACTTTCATAGAGGTATCTATAGGTAACTGCCAAAATAAAGGAAACACCAACATAAATTGTCTTAATAGGGCATTCACAAGCTGCAGAACAGCCTTAATGTGCCTTGGCATAGATTCTACAAGTATCTTTAATGAAGGGATGCCACACCATTCTTGCCCACCTAGATTGGGCAACGTTTGCCATGAGCAACAAGGAGCTGGTCAGGGCTCTGACTAGGCCAATCAAGAACATTCACATTTTTGTTTTTTTAGCCACTCCACTGTTGCTTTAGCTGTGTGCTTTGGGTTGTTGTCATGCTGAAAGGTGAACCTCCTTCCCAATTACAACTTTCTTGCAGAGGGCAGCAGGTTTTCCTCAAGAATTGTTCTGTATTTTGCTCCATCCATTTTCCCTTCTATTCTGACAAGTGCCCCAGTCCCTGCTGACCACATACGGAATGCTGCCAACATGCTTTACAGTAGGAATGGTGTTCTTTGGGTGATGTACTGTATTGGGTTTTCGCCAAATGTAACATTTTGCATTTATTCCAAAAGGTTCTATCTTGGTTTCATCTGACCACAACACTTTTTGCCACATGGCTTCAGAATCTTCTGAATGTTTTTTTTTGCATGCCTCAAACAGGACTGAATGTGGACTTTTTTGAGTAGTGGCTTCCTTTTTGCCACCCTACCATACAGATCAGAATTGTGGAGAGCTTTCTGTATTGTTGACACATGCACACATTAACCACTCTTTACCATAAAGTCCTGTAGTTCCTTCATAGTTGCCATTGGCCTCTTGATAGCCTCTCTGATCTGCTCGGTCATCCAGCTTGGACGGACGGCCTAATATAGGCAAGGTCCTGAGGCAAGGTCCACTTCTTAATTATGACCTTGACTTGCTCCAAGGGCTATTTAAGGCCTTTGAAAATCTTTCTATACCTATTTCCTGATATGTGCCTTTCCACAACTGTATCCTGGAGTCCTTTTGAAAGCTCCTTGTTGCTCATGGTGGATTATGTACTCTGATATGCACTACCCAGCAGCAGAATCCTCTAGGAACAGCATATTTTATTCTGAAGTAATCCTAAATATCAATAAATAAAAACAATAAATAAAAATAATAATAATAATAATAATAATAATAATAATAATAATAATAATGAAAACCAATGGATCTGAAACCAAATAATTACAATTTCAATCAACTACAAGGTAAGAGATCTCATACTCTTTTTTTCTGAAGTGTATCTCCATAATGAATTATGTGGGAATATTTGATATGCAGTGAGAAAACTGTCAACAGGCTAATAGATGTATGGCATAATTAAAAAAGAATGAACTCTCAACTAGGATGTAAGTAACTGATTTATGATTTAATTAAATTTAATTTAATGGACTTTTTTCAAAAATGTTCTTATTAAATATGCTCTGTTGAGAGTGCAGTTATATCCCTACACATCTCCATGTCTCCCAGGGATTATAAATTAGCCATATTTAAGTTTGAAAAAAGAGGTGTTTTTAATTATTTAATTTATTTTAATTTAGATGGTGATTCTATCTGTGAGGGAAAATGATGGCAGTTTGATTTCAAAATTAAAATTCCTTGACTGTAACTGTAATGGGAAATAACACTGGTTCAAATTCTCAGAAACACAAACATTACACAAATGCACAGTATAATTGTTACTATAATCTATTATTATAAGTAGTAGTAGTAGTAGTAGTAGTAGTCTTTCTACACAATGTAATGTTTATGAGGGAGACATTGATGATTTATCAGTTCACAATTAATACAATTATGTATCTACAAAAAAGATTTGATAACAGGCCAGTGACATACTGTATCCAGCAGAGAAATTGTTGGTTGATACAAAATTCTATTTGACATTTTATGATAATGTGTACAAAATGTCTTTATTCTTATCAAATATTAAATTTCTGACTTTTCTGGAATAGGGAGAGAAGTAACAGACGGCAGTACACAAAGTGAATGTCACTGAACATTTTTGGATCCCTTTGAAAATGTACAATGACATTCAAATGTGTTCATCTTTGACTGTCAATGGTATGGTTATTGTCAATTAATTGTGCCAGTGAGTTTGACATTATATTGTGAAATTCATTCAGTTTGCCAATATTATTCTGTTCTATTATTATTGCTTTTTTTATTCTACACAGCACACATAGTATTTATTAATACGAATAAACAGCAAGTTCAGTTGTTGCTTTCCTGCAAGGGAATTGAATAACCACTCATTTATTCATGAACACAGATCAGTAAGACATTTCAGCGGAAGTACGTGTTGAGGGAGTTTGCCTAAAACATGAACAACACAGATTTCACCAACAGTCTATCCAAAGGAACCGTGTTTGTATGTGATCATTAATCCGGGCCAGCGCTGTGAGGTGAACTGCTCTCCCTCGTAGCGAATGGTAGCTTCCAATAAACCTCGCGCCACAACATTGGATTGAATGTCGCCCCCCATTCATATTCCTCGTCTGTCTGTGTTTAATCAGACGAAGACGTTGACAAGACGTATTTATCTTTTCACGTGCGGTCTGTTTACTTCAAAATAACTCTCACAAGGGACGGCGTTGTCGTTTTGTTTTTAATGACATTATATTTAATATTTATTTATTCAATCATTGCTTTTCCATCTCTCCCCTCTTTTTTGCCAAAGGCATTAGCTTATACAAAGTGAAAGAACTGTTCACACCAGGTGGGGAAAACAGAAAACGAAAGAACTCAACATCAGATACCGTATTTCCAAGGGAGAAAAAAGTTTCCTCTGGGGGAAAAAATGATGTTGTAACGAAAAATAAAAAGGAACGATTCTTCTGAATAGGTAAGAAACAAGCATATTCCTATGTAACTGTCATGCGAGATGCAAGTGCTCTTGCACTTCTTTCCTTGAATTTTAAATTCAGTGATATCGTGGGACCAGTAACTCTTGGTATTATTCCAATTTACATCAACATTAACGTTGTGTATATCAATAGCGATGGCTGTTAGTGGTATATAATCGTCTCTGTTATCATTATTGTCAGCGCGTGGGGCTTTGAACCTGTCAGCGATTCCATGGGAGTGACTAAACAACCTCTCTTCGTCATGTAATGCATTCATTCGTGAAACTGTAAATGTTTATCTTAATTTCTGGGAGGTCTCGGAGCTGCTGTGTTATCGCGGAGGAGAGTGCATGTTGGAGTGCGTCTCGTTTAATAATCCGGCGCTCAACGTGACTGCGCCGCTACCCGCCTCGCATACCTGTCCGACATACCAGCACACGAGCGTTTTTTCCACAGGAAAGGGCAGTGCAACGTTTTCTTTTGTGCCTGCAGTGTGTCCTTGGTCATTGGAAACGCAGTATGGCCACCATAATCTCACATATTGTAGTATTAGCGGATTTTCTATGCAACGCAAAATGCAATTACAGATGCCTCGTGCAGTGTCCGTTACTCCAAGTTTTAGTCAAGCCTCTTGAGAGATGACTCGCTAGGTTATGAATACAATCGATACAATCTAAGCGACACAGTAGGCTATGTGGGGATATTCTGGTATGTTGTAGTTGTTATCAGATTGTTGGTAAAATAGTATAGTTTGTTTAGATACAGCCATAATTCTGAATACATCATTTAAACCCCGCTGCAGCTGTTGCATAAAAGTGCAGCTCAATCTCCCTGCGTCGAAGCAGTGCGCTGACCCTCGTGATCCACGAGATCTGCGAGATTTGAAATGCGCATTCCCGTCATTCTTCGAAGTGTGCTGAGTGCCCCGGTTGCCTTATTGAAATCACACCATCGCCCCGAGGAGATTTTGGCTCTGCAGCGTGTCTGCTTGTATCTATTCTATATTATGACCTGCATCATTAACTCCTTACAAAAAGAAACACACAGTGCTACTCTAGAAACGATGATCTGTCTGTTTTTTTCTTGTTTCCAGGGTAGAGTAAAGCATGTGGTCCCATTATACAAAAAACATTTTTCTTTTGGGAGCTATAGGCTAGCCAACATTGCAGATTACAGATTTTTCTCCTTGGGTGGTCACTAAGGGGCCATGCCAAATAAGAGACGAGAATGAGTGTTTGTGACTACACTGTGTTCTTTCAGTATTTGGGGGGCCTGTTTGAGACTCCTGACTGAAAGTCATTAACACCACGGGTCAGTCATTGCTATAGTGTCTGTGAGAGGGCATGTATTATGGCTGTTTGACAGCAGCTATTTCTTACCAGTCTTCAGTGGTCATATGGCAGCAGCAGCTCTGAATCAGGGAGAGAGCTTCTGGAGAGAAATAGGGAGATGAGGTGCTCTGGATTCATCCTCTCTGTACGCTTCTTGGTTCATCATATGCTTTTCAATTTGAAATTACAGCAGTAACAATGGTGACAAAACAAATGTAAATATTAGTGCAGTGGTAATGGCGATGAAAAAACAGTACCAGGCAGGCATAAAGCAGGTTTGCAGTCACTCGCCTACAAGGGTCCCTCATTTTCTCTCTCTCTCTCTCTCTCTCTCTCTCTCTCTCTCTCTCTCTCTCTCTCTCTCTCTCTCTCTCTCTCTCTCTCTCTCTCTCTCTCTCTGATCCATACACAAATGCCAGTTTCTCTTCTCAAACCTCAAACATAGTTAGTACATACAGTAGGGTCACAGACAAAACCTGAAAAAAATCAAAAACAAGGTAAGATAATCAGTACCACAGTATATGTCAGGGCTCCCCCTCTCTTTCGCATGTGTGCAGGTAGAGAATGAACACGGACAACCTCTACAGGTGGGGCATAATATTTATGGACTTGCAAAAAGGTTACATCGGTGGTCTCATTAATACTTAATTCTTCTTTCTGCAATGAGAGACACTGAGAAAATAGTGGCAATGGATGAGGAGTGTAGTGGTTCTGTATTATTAACAGTGCTCACTTCAGGTTTTGTAGCTCAGGGCCAAGTACAAGGCCTCGTTTTTTACTTGGCAGGTAACTAGGTTTCAGACAAGAAGTAGCAGCTCAGGCAAAGTTGAACAGTGAGTGGATATGGTGATACTTAGAGAAACATTGTAATTGTGATAAAATTATAAGTCTCTTTCATTATCCCCTTCATTTTGGAGAGAGACTAGTATGGGCATCCTCCAAAGCATGTATAGTCAGCCACGTCTTCTTTTCACTCTGCAGTCCACCAGCTGAGTTGCACAGTCATTGCGACAGGACTGCAGTTCTTGCAGAGCTGGTGCAGGCAGACTATTGGCCACAGTCGGCGCTTGCAAGGTTATGATTTGATTCCAAACCATGGGGCATATCACTACATGAAGGATATTATGCCAGAATATAAATTTTTTTGTTACCATGTTCCTAGTCAGATTTAAGTTTGCAATAATGAGGACAGCAGTAGAAAATCTACCAATAAACAAATTGATCCCCCTGATCGCCCTTATTTTAAGATTTGTTGCAGAGATCTATGAAAATCTGGGTGGCAATGGCGATTTCTTCTTACTCTACAGCTAAGTAGGGTCTATTTATACCTGCCACCATCCCCACTGCTTTTGAAGCCATCAATCTTCATTAAATTGAAATGAACCTGGGTTCCTTCAACAGATGACTGCTGTGATGCATTTTTTTTTAGCTTTGTCGGCATACCACCTGCTGTGCTACATTCGGCACCTGTGTGTTCTTATTGGGGTGGCAGTGTTGTATAGTGTGGTGGTGAATTTGGGTTGTGGTGGAGTGGTGAAACTGAAGGCTACAGATGTGATTCATTACAGTACACTACATTACAATCAATTAGCAGATGCTTTTATCCAAAGCGACTTACAAAAAAGTGCATTCAGCTTGAGTAGATAAACAACCACTTGACACCACAATTTTCAAACACATCATTCCTCAAGCAAGCAGCATTAATAACACAAGATACCCAGTTGGGGCACTGCTCTTGTGGTAAATGTTGTTGACCACACTGCTCTTATTTTGAGCAAGGTCCTAATCAATGGGGTTGCAATACTAAACTGAAAGACAGCAGTGACTCTAACAGCAGTTTCCCTCTCTTCTAAAATGTCCTATACCCCTATAAGCCCATGGAGTATGGGGCATGGGGCTGACGGTGCAGTGAAGAGGAAAATGCAAGGTGTCAGGGGTTGTAACCCCACCCAAACCGAGACCATGCGTTACAGAGAAGTTGGCTTGGAAATGGTCCAACAGTCTGTGTGTGTGATGGACATTGTGTTGATACCTTGGGGGAGGGGGGGTGGTGCTTTCCTTTCCCTGTCTAACAGATGCAAGCGGGGAGTCCTAGTCCTCAGAAGATTAAGGAATTAAAGGATATACAGTCGAGTTAGAGCAATAACCGTAATGCACCCGCAGGGCATGTCAGTCATGGCGCCAGCTTTTAACGGCCACTGTTTTTCCCTCGGGTTGCCCCGGGAGGCGTGCGTTACCTCACATTTACCTTGGTGTTTCCATTGACCCTGTCTGTCTCTGACATGAGAGCTTCCATTTGTGCGAGGATTATGTGCATGTAACGTCCCCGTGGTCTGACCTACTTACTTTGCTAGATTAAGACCTTTAACCGTATGACTGTTAATGCATACATTATTTACGTACATTTATTTAGGGTTTAGGTCTTTAAGTAAATTCCACTGATGTGTAGCTCATAATAGATGAGCCGTGGAGGAGGTATTCCCAAACTTTTTCAACGTATTTTTAACCAATTAAAATGTAGCAAAAAATCTGAGTGTGGATTTATCTGCTTTTGACGCAGAACAAACTGAAAAAGATCAAATTATATATCTATTTTTAAATGTAGATTTGTGAAAATCTGGCTTTTTGTTACTTTGCTTATATCAAGTTAGGGTCACCCTTTTTGGAATTTATAAGTTATACCAAGAAAGCACAATAAAAAATCTTGATTTACTGAAAATGACAAAAATGGATTTATCTGCTTTTGCATCCAAACTTTTCATATGTAGTCTGTATCAGACATGTATTTAGTACAATATAAATATTTAATACATTGTAATTAACTTCCTTTTGGCAAGATGTCCTTCACCAGAAATAAGCCCCTGGAGTCCTGTATCAAACCATTAAATTATTACAGAGCTCTGGAGAATGCAAAGCAAACCAAATACAATGTGCCAATGCAATCTGAATTGTTAATGCTTTTGATTCACACTTATACTTTCACCTAACACAAGTTTGCTTTGTTCTGCCTGTTACATGCAACCAATAAAATGTATACAGTGATTATTAAAACAGAAATTTCCAGTATTTTGACGTATCGTACAGGATGAGAAACAAAACACCTTTTGCAAGAGTACAAGGTTAAAGTAAACATTAATAATAAAAAGCCTTTTCTATCACAGTTTTTTAAATAATAATTACAAAATTAAAAGTATAATGATATTATCAATATATGTATAAACCAAATTGTATGTCTTTTGGTAAACCAGGTTTATTTTATCTGAAAGACTACAAGGCAATTCATGCAATAAACAAATTATGAACATAAACAAATGATCCTTCAAAGGGTTTTTTCCCACTTTTCTGCTGAACCCCTAGTTTAGATGGACAGTTTTGTTTTAACCCTGTCTTTCTCTAGGGTCCTATAAGGGGAGTCCTGAGACCAGAGGGCAAGGCCACACAGTAACAGTCACACTACCATTATAAAATGCCCATATCATTTTTACCATCAAGAAAACATCTTAATGATGTACACTACTGGCCAAAAGTTTTAGAACATCCCCATTTTCCAGTTTTTACTGAAATTTAAGCAGTTAAAGTCCAGTGAATAACCTGAAATGGTACAAAGGTAAGCGGTAAACTGACAGAGGTTAGGTTACCAAAAACTGAAAAATAATGTACATTTTTTGGTAGTGAGTAGTTTCCTACACCATCAAAAGGCACTTGGAAACTGGAGGAAACTCTGACAGGAAGAGGTGCGGCAGACCCAAAGCCACAACAAAATCAGAGGAGAAGAGTCTGAGAGTCAACAGCTTGCATGATAGGCGGCTCACAGGACAACAGCTTGAAGCACAGCTTAACACTGGTCGAAGTAAGGAAGTCTCAGTTTCAACTGTGAAGAGAAGACTTCGAGCTGCAGGTTTGACAGGTCGAGTGGCAGTAAGAAAGCCATTGCTAAGATGGCAAAATAAGAAAAAGAGGCTTGCCTGGGCCATGAAGCACCGCCAGTGGACTACTGAAGACTGGAAGAAGGTCTTATGGACCGGTGAATCAAAAATTGAAATCTTTCAATTTTGAAAGGTTTTTGTAGGCCGTCGAGTAGGCGAAAGGATGGTTTCTCTGTGTGTGACACCAACTGTCAAACATGGAGGAGAAAGCGTGATGGTCTGGGGCTCTTTTGATGGATCCAGAGTCGGCGACTTGCACAGAGTGACTGTTAACCCACGTTAACCCATTACTTGTTCCCTGAAAAGGGCCTTTTTTTATAACTCCGAAATTTACATTATTTTTCAGCTTTTGGTAACATAAACTTCTTCTTTGTTACCTCTGGCAGTTTACCGTTTACCTTTGTACCATTTCAGGTTATTCACTGGACTTGAACTGCTTAAATTTCAGTAAAAGCTAGAAAATGGGGGTGTTCTAAAACCTTTGACCAGTAGTGTATATGTATTTGTAGGTATGTATTAGTGCTCTAATGCAATACTAGCAAGTAATTGTTATTTTATATCATTCATACAAAAAACATATTAGTGCTTGGAAAAGAGGCACAGGCAGGTAACATATATTTTGGAGGGATATATTTGCCTGTCAAATTGAAAGGTGACGAGAGAGTGAGATAGTAAATACAGTTGCCAATGCTTATTTATATCTGTGTGAGAGATATCACAAGGAGGTCCAGAGAGGAGCACTGCTGCTGGGCATTGCAATGTTCCCTTTCTGTTCAAGGACAAAAGATACAAGATAAATCAATTACTCAAAAATAAGATTTTATTATCCAGCTTAAAGCACATGAGATGAGCAGGTTCAAGCAAAAAAAAAGTTAATGTATTGTGGTGCAGTGGACATTTCCTAATCTTTACTCTTTATTTTTCTCTCTGACTACCTCAGGCTTGGCTACTCTAGGATTGCGTTTCCTCTCTGCATTTTTTGGCTTCCAGACCGTATCTCCAATATGGGCCTTCTTTCTCTCCCTTACCCTATTTTTCAGCAGTCATGTAAAGTAATGCTGTACTCCAAATTAACATACAATGTGATGTAACAGGGTCTTGTGGTGGTGATTATTCATTGACTTAGATCATTGATTGATCTTGTGTTGAGTTCATGTAGACCTGCCTGATTTAAAGGCATTTGCAGGAACCAAAAAGGTCAAATAGCTGCTTAGTTTCCCTTAAATTAAAAAATCTTTATTGCATATTAAAGTACATATTTACATATTAAGCTGTACTACTATGCTTTCACATTTAGATATTCTTTTAGATCCACGTTTTTAGGTACTTTGGTTGATTTCTGGTAACAGAGCTACCACACATCCAGTTCAAAAGACTGATTTAAATTAATTAAATCCATGAACAAAGACATTTAACACATTAAACCTGACGGTAATGTCCAATCATTAACCCATATCCGCCGAACTACGGGATTTTCCGTAGACCGCACAAACCCTTCATTCACCGATCGGCGGGATTTTCCGTAGACCGCACAAACCCTTAATTCACTGATCGACGGAAAATCCCGTAGCAGAAATTAAATTACATTGAAATGCGTGTTGAGGTGCAACGTCCAAATATTATATCATTATATGACAAACACATGGGGGGTGTAGACTTCGCTGACAAAAAAAATTGCCTGTTACAAGAGACGAACAAAGTCACTAAAGTGGTACTATAAAATAATTTGGTACATGCTTGACATTGCTATCCTAAATGCTTGCATTGTTTACAATAAAGCTCATAATACAAAGATGAAATTGCACAACTTCAGAGAGTCTCTATCAACAAACTTGATAGGTATAAGCTACAGGAAAGCAGTAGGAACTCCAGCTCTAGACAATGGCAGAAGGTTCAATTGGGATTTGCCCCACACACCAAAGCTAATGAAAACTGCTAGTAGCCTACTTGTAAGGTGTTGACACAATTTTATTTTCATTTGTTCGGTATGTGAAGTGCGTATGTGTCCTGATCCATGTTTTGGCCGCTTCCATTACCATAAGTTTGCTTATGATGATCCCAACAGACAGAACAAACCAAAGCTATGCAAAAAAATGAAACTAATAACAAAATGAAGAATGAGATTCTTACAGAGACATTACAGAGAATGATACGAACTCAATTCATTGAAATCTAACTCTTCAAGTCAAATGTAAATGTAGATGTGACAAATAAATGTAAGATTGTAAGAATTTATCTGTACATAATTCACACACATATTTTGTATATAATAACACTCATTTGTTAAATTTAATTGAAATGACATACCGTATATCTCCACAAATTGTGTATTATTATAATTTATAAATGTACAAATACATATTTTCATATTTTCAGAATTTGTGTATGATGTTTTTCAATTACAACTTTTTTGTGATTGGGCATAACACAGTTTATACATCACAGTAAAGATAATTTCATGCTCTTTCCAATGATACATAATTTGCCTATTGTTTCTCTTTCCATTTCCAATAAGAGGGAAGTGTTAGACTGAAGGCTGGCTGAGTGTGAATGAGTGTGTTATGTGGCTAGGCAAACACTGTGTTTATACAGAACAATGCATTAGGCAGATATGGGTTAACTAAAAAGAATAATAATGATTCTAACTGTACATACTGTACGAAAAAAATGACAAAATTGCAACACAGTCATGCCTGAAGTTGTACAAAATAACACTATGTTTAAACTAGGGATGCTAATTTTAAGAAATGTCCTTGATTGACCATTGCCCACCTTAACAAACAATTAATCGATTAATCTTTATTCAAACTTTTGAGACACAGGCCTATTTTAACAGCAAAAAACACTAAGAATTATGAAGGAAATGAAACACCATTCAGTAGGCCTAACAATGAAAACATTATTCCTTTTGAAATGAAAAGGGCTGTCTGACAGCGGAGGCTTGGCAACTTGAAAAAAAAAGAAAAAGCCTCCTAGTTTTTGAATCCTGACTTGTCCCCTTACTGGTTTTTATTTAAGAATATAATCATATCCATGTGTTCAGGGGTGAGCCTGTTTACAGTAAGACCAGCCACTGAGAACACCCGTCCCGATGGAACCGATGTCCCGGGGATGCATAAATACTGTGTGCCCCAAAAAACAATGATTTAAGTGGTCTGTTCTGTTTGTTCTGTGCTCTGTCTTCAATGGTTTTTCCCTGTGTTTGCTAGTCAAATGTTCCAGTGTTACCATTCTGAGATTTTGTTGTACTACTCATGTTTATTTGTTAGTGTTTTGATTATTTATACTCGTGTTTATTTTCTCACATTTTGTGAGTTGTTCTTGTGTTTTCATTAGTCTGTCATATTATAGTCTGTCTATAATACACTGCCCGTCCAAAAAAAAAGTTAGTTACACACTCTAATATTTTGTTGGACCGCCCTTAGCTTTGATTACGGCATGCATTCGCCGTGGCATCGTTTCGATAAGCTTCTGCAATGACACAACATTTATTTCCGTCCAGAGTTGCATTCATTTTTCGCCAAGATCTTGTATTGATGATAGGAGAGTCGGGCAGCTGCGCAAAGTCTTCTCCAGCACATCCCAAAGATTCTCAATGGGGTTAAGGTCTGGACTCTGTGGTGGCCAATCCATGTGTGAAAATGATGTCTCATGCTCCCTGAACCACTCTTTCACAATTTGAGCCTGATGAATCATGGCATTGTCATCTTGGAATATGCCCGTGCCATCAGGGAAGAAAAAATCCATTGATGGAAAAACCTGGTCATTCAGTATATTCAGGTAGTCAGCTCACTTCATTCTTTGGGCACATAACGTTGCTGAACCTAGACCTGACCAACTGCAGCAACCCCAGATCATAACACTGCCCCCACAGGCTTGTACGGTAGGCACTAGGCATGATGGGTGCATCACTTCATCCGCCTCTCTTCTTACCCTGATGCGCCCATCACTCTGGAACAGGGTAAATCTGGACTCATCAGACCACATGACCTTCTTCCATTGCTCCAGAGTCCAATCTTTATGCTCCCTAGCAAATTGAAGCCTTTTTTTCTGATTAGCCTCACTGACAAGTGGTTTTCTTAAGGCTACACAGCTGTTTAGTCCCAATCCCTTGAGTTCCCTTCACATTGTGCGTGCGTAAATGCTCTTACTTTCACTATTAAACATAGCCGTGAGTTCTACTGTTCTACTGATTTTTGCATTGGAATGCGTTAGTAGTTTCAGCTATCTCCTTTGTTGTTTTCTTTGCTTGATGCAGGCTAATAATTTGACCCTTCTGAAACAGATTAACATCTTTTCCACGACCACAGGATATCTCTTTCGACATGGTTGTTTAAGAAATGAGAAGCTACTCACTGCATCAGTTAGGGTTAAATAACTTGTTGCCAGCTAAAACATATTAATCCCTGCAGTACTTATCCAATGGAAGGCTCTTACCTATTTGCTTAGTTAAATCCAGGTGGTGACTTTTTTTTGGCCAGGCAGTGTAAATCTGCCTCCTGCTTCGTCTCTGTACTTGGGTCCCATCTCTCTTTCTCGATTCATTGACGTTTGTGGACTGCTGTTTTGAGTTCAAACCACAAATGTTCAGTTGGATTCAGGTCTGGAGACTGAGATGGCCACGTCAGGACATTGATCTTGTGCTTTGTCAACCATTTCTTAGTTGCTTTGGATGTATGTTTGGGATCATTGTCTTGTTGGAAGGTCCATCTGCGGCCAAGGTCTAGCTTCCTGGCAGAGGGAACAAGGTTTTTGGACAAAATGTTCATGTATCTATTTTAATAAGGGCCCCAGGGTCTGTGGATGCAAAACAACCCCAAAGCATTAAAGATCCCCCACCATTTTTCACTGTAGACATGAGGTGCTTTTCAACATTACTTGCATTCTTTGGACGCCAAACTTAAGGCTGATGTGCATGTCCAACAAGATACGGTTACAATTGTAGTTCAGATGTAGTTTGGCGAGTTCAAGATGCCTTTTTCTGTGAATTGTCTTCAAATGAGGCTTTCTTCTTGCAACTCTGCCATAAAGGTCATTGTCATGTAGGCATCGTCGATTGGTAGCTTTAGACACCTTGTAACCCCAGCATGCCAGGTTGTTTTGGAGATCTTGAACTGTGCCCCTTGGACTTCCTTTTGCCTCTCGAACGATCCATCTCACTACACGTGGGGGCAAGATAGACTTGCGTCCTCTACCTGGCAGGTTAGCCACTGTTCCAGTGGCCTTAAACTTCCTAATAATTGACACAACAGTGGAAAGCGGTATCTATAACTTTCTTGTGATTTTTTTGGAGCCATTTCCTGATCTGTAGAGGTCAGTAACCATTTGTCTGATTCTTTCAGGTAGTTATTTGCCATTCATCATGATTATGGCTTACCACAGTATTTCAAATGTGTGTTCCCTCATTTTTATACCCTTGGGAAACAGGAAACTATTGTAGACCACTGTATAGTTCCATAACCTTCTAATGAACTTCAAATAAGTTGTATTTTTATGAAGATTTGTTTTTGTTGGATTACATTTAAAAGAATAGTTAGGGGTGTGCATAATTGTGATCCAGATGTTTTCTGGAAAAAATGTTAATAAAACAAAATATGTTTTTCTGAACAATTGTATTCGTATTGTAAGTTTGGATTTTTTTTTGCATAGAATATACCTCATTACTTACATAGTTTATTTTATACGATCTCTTTTGTTCATCTTTATCAAGGGTATAAATAAAACCGGAGTCTAATGTTGATGTTTACAATGGCTTAGCCTGGCCCCAGACTCCTTTTAGGCGCACTTGTCTAAAAACTTGTGAGCTTATTCAGCACAATGTAGTGAAACACAGAGTGCATTTTTTGCACTCTTAGTAAACTGCTGCTGTTTCTTTTGCAATGTCATCTCATGGCTGTTGTACCTTTCCCATTTTTTTCTCTCTCCTGTGTGTCCTTCGCTTCAAAAGCCTCCCTGTTACTGCGTATGTATGTGCTCCAGGGATCACACCTCACCTTGCATTACACTTCCGCTTTGGTTTATATGCTGTGGTGGAAAGCAGAACAGAATGGAAGAAATATATTTAATAAATCACTCTGTTGGATGGTGGTGGGTCTTTGCTGGTCAGTCAGTTAAATATTTAACGTCGGGCTTCCTTTTTAAAATTCCCGACTTAAACTCTTTTTGAAATCGCACCAGTTTATGGATTCATTCCAAGGAAGCATCTATTTGTGGTTAAATAAATGCCTCACTGCGGTACAGTGTGTATTAACCTCTCCTTTTACACTGGTCAAAGTAGACTGGAGCCTAAATATTGTCTTGAGGCCTGTTTTCTTAAGAGACAATGAAATAGACATTCACTTGTTTTATACCAGCTCAATCAATTTTTCAGTGTTCATACTTTTATTATTATTTTTGGGCTGCCAGTACAGAAATAGAAGCAACATATTATGCAGCCCATGGATAGATTAGTCTGGATTCAAACAACATTTTGTCCTTAACTTTGACTCACAATTAAATGCACAAACACAATTTGGTGAGTTCAGCGATCACCAAAATTACCTAGAAAAAATATAATTATCACTTGCATTTATCTGTGAGTCAGGAACAGCATTGTCCCAAACCGAATGTCCTGAATCCAGAATGAACACTGAACGGAGAGATAAAAAAAAAAGGTGTGAGCAGGGTGTGGGGTGGGCGATCGTTTTGTTGCAACGGTGAGCCAGCCAGCCCTGTTTGGAGGTGAGCGAGTGGAGAGAGAGGAGCACAGACCCGCTGCTCATAGGAAATCAGTTCAGAGCAGCTAAAAACGGCGTAGATCCACTCATCTTTCTGATGTATGGATGCGCCCAATTGCCTGCACCCATCCTCATGACATGGAGATGGGTTTGATTTATCTTGGAATCAATGCTGGTGAACAAGCAGGATGATAATAATCACAAACCTTATTCATGAAGTGCTTTTCTATTATGTTTCAAAGAACTTTCTGAATAAAAGAGCACAAAGTAAAAATGGCAAGAGTATAGAAAAAAGGAATAATATGTAGAAATGTAACAAAACAGTTCAAATAAATTCAGTAAATAATGCAGTTTATTGAAAGTGGGCTGGAGTGATAGAAATACAGGATTTATACAGGAAAACACAAGTAGTAACATCAAAATAAGTAGAACAGGAATTAAAATTGACTTTTAGATATTGTACAATTTGTGCAACAAACGATGACTCCAGGATCTGATTCCAAATGCTATGGTGTGACACATCTACGGTTGGAAGACTGACAGGGTTGAGTGCAGGGTTAACCTCATTTTTGCTGCGCCAAAGCCAAAGAGGAAGGAAGGAAGGAATCCAGCATCACCTGCCTGAGTCTTCCCACCAATCAGCAGGACTCATCAATGCTCCATGTAAACAAAGGAACAAAATTACCTCTCCCTTGACAAGCGGCTTTGCGAAATGCAGTGGCATTAAC
The DNA here is from genome assembly GCA_029706075.1 of Aldrovandia affinis. Taxonomy (NCBI): domain Eukaryota; kingdom Metazoa; phylum Chordata; class Actinopteri; order Notacanthiformes; family Halosauridae; genus Aldrovandia; species Aldrovandia affinis. The sequence goes on along the minus strand of JAINUG010000033.1, from coordinate 5,614,864 downwards.
AATGCGATGGCCGGTTAATGGTGTGGTCTTTGTGTGCTCATATTTTGGAGAATTCTGTAGATCCGGGGTTTCACCTCTACAGAGCCCTGCACGTCGAATGATGTTAACGGTATTGTCGTTGTGTGGTTCTACTTGGGATGATGACAGCAGAACACCATGCATGTACAGTTCCTAACTTGGCCACTGCTCCACACCTCCACAGTATGCACCCCGCCCCCACCCCACCCCAGTCAAATCTCAGACTTAATTTCACAGGTACAAATTGTCTCTTGCTGATTTTAATGATTGATCAGTTTAGATACATTTCCCAACCAAGCAATCGCATGTTTTTTTAGAGGAAGTAAATATTGTTTATGGCAATGGATACCATTGTCCTTGGATTGCCATAGAGTCCGAGGGAAGTGACCGCACCTGGCCACTGGGACGAGGTCCCCGATCCCCGACCCCCTCCCCAGGGCATGAGAGTGGAAAAGTGTAGATAGAGAGGAAGGGGGATGAATGAGAGGTGGAGAAGAAAAAAAGGAGCGATGAGGGAGGTGGAGTGGAGGAGGGAAGAAGAACGGAAGCAAGTGAAATGAGAGGGAGCAGTAATGTGGGATTGCTACTTGTGGGGAAAAGAAACAGTTGAGCTCTTGCGAAGTACAGTAATTACACAGGGACTGCCCAAGAACTCTCCTGAATCTATGTTTAAAACTCAATTTCTGCAGCTCTCTACGCACTCTCCTGTACACCCACTCTCTGTGTAAAAGAGCCTGCCTCTCTGCACCTCCTCACTGCCTGCTAATGTGTTCAGCTCACCCCCACAATCAGCTTAATCCACCTTAATCATTTAAAATAAATTAAGAATGATTCAAGCTTTTAAGAGCATGTTTAGTCTTTAGCGCTTTTATACATTTTTTTCCTTTTTTATTCATCTGCTCACTTAATTGTAGCAAAAAGCAATTCTGAAGTTGTTTAATTTAGTGGAAGCATGACAGGGGTGGTGCAGAGTCTGTAATTATGCTTGGTCATGCTGAGCGTCTCTGGTCTCTTGGCTACCCCGAGGGCTTGCACGCTCTAATCGGGGGGGTGCACATTCAGTGTTTCACCCCCTGCCCTCCTCTTTCACTGTTGTCGGATTCACGCTGTGCAGTGTTCATTACTGAGTCAGCTATGGTATAAGAGGACACTGAAATCATTACATTCACATTAACCACAGAGTAAAATGCAGTGCTGTGTTTGCTCTCCATCCTACAGGGTTTTTTTTATGATTGAAAGGCAGGGAGAGCCATTCAAATGTTTGTGCTTCCATAATCGCACATGGCGATATTCATTCAGTGATTGTGTTCTAGCAGGCTCCCAGGAGATGCGCCTCATGTCTTTTTATTGAATGACCACAATCACATTGAATTACTCCCACCAGCTCTTACGGCTCCACAGTTAGTGATCACATTCACATAGCCCCAGGTACTGTGCTGGGTGTGTGAATTGACAGGGAGTATAACACCTTTGGGATTTTGACAGCTTGGTGAGTTACAGCATGGCTCCTCATGGGTTGTGACCAGACAACTGTGAGTTCTGTGACTGGGCTCTTCAGTCACTGATCTTTATTGTGTTTGCATCGGCTGAAGCGCTGCAGTCACCGATCTTTATATCATGTGGATCGGCTGAAGCTTTTCAGCCACTGGTCAGTGTGGATTGCCAAGTGGACATCCTGAACAGAATCAGCCAGTTGGATTATTTTAAGGCCAGTGAATCTTTGCAGATGTGTCACATTAAAACGTCATTGCAGCGACCACCCCAAAAAGTCCTGTTGATGCAGCAGAAATGAACAGAATCGTGCCTTACTGTAGCAATCACAAATAAATCCATTAGGAAATAAGAGGGATAAGGAAGATATGGGAATAATCTGTTCTCAAATAGAACATGCCTTCATATTAAAACCCTTTCACTCACTAGCCAAAAAGGAAATAGATGAAATATCATTGCAGATTGTCATTTGGATTTCTTCTTCTTCCATGAGAGTATGTCCCTGTTTAATACTGTATAGACATGTTTTTATTTTACCTTTATTTACCCAGGTAGGTGAACTGAGAACTCTCTTCTCTTATACAGATAGTTTTCGCTTTTGTGCTGTGTTTAAGGTGCTGTGTGTTTTGACTGCTGGATTATCAGGAGAAGTCGCTGCTACATATGTGTGCCACAGGACCAAAGCCATTGCGGATTGGATAATATGTTCCTCTCTTTTTTTTTGTTTTGTTATAAACTATTCTGGCCTTATTATAATTGCAGTCAGCTAGTAACATAGTCATGGAGCTAGCTAGCCAGTACCGGAGATATTTGCACAGCAGGTTAGGTTAGCTACCTTGGGTGAGTGAAGTGTGCTCATCATGAATCTTTACAAGGTGAGGTTACCTTTAAGGTCTTTTGGTGAGCTAACAATCTATATGCAGATTTCTGACTAGCTAGCAAGATATTTCAGACATAGTAAGATATTTAGATAGCCAGTATTTAAGGCTTTAAATAATGAATGCCTTTCCTGAAACGGAACTGGAACCAACAAGGAAGGAGCTAGGTAGGTAGTAAGTTAAAAAGGATGTCATAAGACATAATCGTTCAGACATTACTGTTTTAAAAGTTCAACTATTGTGAGCTTACTGTGATTGCAGTTAGCTAACATAGTCAGGGAGCTAGCTAGTCAGTATGGGAGATATTTACCAAGATTTTAGTTTTGTTTGGTGGGTCTTGAAGCTTCTGTGCTCATAAGCCAAAAACGTTTGTAGCCATCTCCTGATCTGTAGAGGTCAATACACTTTTGTCTGCTGCTTTCAGTGAGTTCTTTGCCTTTCACCATGATGATGGCTTACCACAGTATTTCAAACATGTGTTCCCTCCTTTTTATACCCTAGGGAAACAGGAAACTATTGTAGGCCACTGTATAGTTCCATAACCTTCCAATGAACTTCAAATAAATTGTATATTTATGAAGATTTGTTTTTGTTGGATTACATTTAAAAGAATAGTTAGGGGTGTGAATAATGGTGATCCAGAGGTTTTCTGGAAAAAATATTAATAAAACAAAATATGTTTTTCTGAACAATTGTATTCGTATTGTAGGTTTGGAAATATCTGAATTTTGTGAGCATAAAATACATCTCATTACATATATTGTTTATTTTATATTATCTCTTTGGTTCATGTTTATCAAGGGTATGAATAAAAATGGAGTCTACTGTATGTCAAATATTTGGGTAAAAAATATATATATATATATATATATATATATATATATATTTATTTATTTTTTTAAAGGGGGAGGAATGTTCTTTTTCCAATGTTCTAAGGATTTGGAGAGGATCTGCAAAGAGGAGTGGGCCATAGGATTTCAGTAAGTTTGGCCTTTGGCAACTTAATTAATTATCATGTGTGCAGGAATGTTTGTAAGAAACATGTGTTATGACATTCTCCATAAAACATTGCATTTACTTATGAATGATTTATAAAGATGTTAAATCATGTTAAATTCCCACTCCAGTCAAAATGTATTGAAGGTTGCGTGGAAACCTCAAATTGCATACATATAGAGCTTACAATTGACTAAAGCAAATGTATTTTTGGTTTAACGACTGAAATTATGTAGGGCAGCTGATACAAAAAGTCATGTAACATGAAATGAGAGTATCATGCTGGCTGGCAACGTCTTAATGAGTGGGCAGGGCGATCCCCCTCAAGGTGAGAAGTGTCCGTCTACCTTTTCGAACAAAGTAACCACCCACGTGTTATGTTGCCTCTACTAAAATATGTATTTTTTGGTTACTACAGCAATAAGAGTGGTTTGCATGGTTTACAAATCAACCAATGCTTGAAAGACATTTGCCAGCCATATGTTTATGATGTAGAGTTATAAAGCATACTTCCCATGTAACATATCTATTCTAGCATGTAGCATTAAACATTTACACCAGTCAGGAAAACGCAATACTTTATAATTAAACTGATTGTGCAGTAATTTAAAACGTTATGTCAATACAGACATCGATCAATAGAGACATTGATCCTTCTGTGTAATATTTACTGTTATCTATTCTTTCATGTGAAAGTGTTTAGCCAGTGGTTGGAACAAACACAGTTGCATTTCTGCAAGTAAACACTTTATTTAACTCTTAATTCAGGGAAGAAGATTGAGATGTAGTCTTCCACCTCAAAGTGCCCATGCCACTTATTTCCATTTTTGAAAGAAAAAGTAGAAACAAAACAGGCAGAGCTTCCGCTGCAGTGGGTCTTTAATGACCGCATTATACATGCTTCAAAGTACGTACTTTGTGTGAGGCAATGTCTATCACTTCTCTGCAGGGGCTTCTTATGGATTGTTCTAGAGTAAAAATAAAGATAGATTCACATTGCGAAGTTGATAAAAGTTAATGATACATGTGTACATTGCTGCTAATCTGTGAAAAATTAAGTCAGAACAGTAGTCAATTCACGTTCCAATTAATCACGCTTTGATAAAGGTTAGTCCACTGTACACACACTGCAGTGCTTCCTAAGAACGACCTTGGGCATTGAGTAAAGGTCACATCCAAGCTGCTGCTTTTAATGTTTGCAGGTGTCTCAGGAGTAGGTGATGCTTAATTATCTAGCACATGGCTAGACTTCTCCCTCCACCCAGGAAGGGACTCCAGTCTCTAGAAGGACACAAATGCACACACAGACTCCTACAATTTCACATTCACATTTTACGTACAGCTTCCATATCATTTGTTATACTGTCCACCACAGCTTTCTGTCAACCACATCTCACTCACTCATTCACTCACTGCCTGCCATGTGCTGTACAATTTAACCATGTACTAAACCACTTTGGTAATTAAGCCAAACCTTTACCCTCTTTCATTCTTTATTTCTTTAGAGTCACACTGCACTAGCTGCTACAAACGGGTGTATAGTTAGCTGGATGGATCTGTCTGAATTCATTGTTGCTTAATGGCTCTGAGGAAACTGTACGTCTGCATTTTTCAATGCAATAAAGAAAGATCATTAGGGAGGTGCTGTCAGAATGTATCTGATACCTTTTTTTTTACCCAGACCTGAGTCTGAAATAAATGTTAAACACTACCGGTATTCCAGAAATGTCAACTCAGTATGTATTCCCCTTTTTTATTCCTTTGTTCAGTGTCACACTGAAGTAGAGCAATCGCTGTGCGTAATTGGTTGGATGGATCCAGTATATTAGAACCAAATATCCCTACCACTGTACCCTGCTCACCAGGTGTCCTGCTGTTTTTGAAGACTTCTCAGTCACAGTCCACCATTCAGAGGATTCCCAAGAACAAAATATATCCCACCCTACTGTATACCGTATTGCTTAATTTATCATTTTAATGTGCCATTACGATATCTCTGTCTTAGATCAAGCAGTTGTTCACATTACTTGTACTGCAGTGATGACTTGTCTTAACCTTTCAAGTTGTATCCACTATAAACCCACTACACACGTGTAAGTGCAACATGACACTGTGACATTGCCTATGTTAAGAACTCTCTATAGGCCTCCCGCGTGGTCCAGTGGTTACAACGTTCGACGCTGGCCACGGCAACCGGGATTCCCCATCGTGTCAGAGTCAGCTCTGGCCAGGAGTGCCACCGGGCGCGGCAATTGGCTGTCCGCCCCAGGGAGGGGGGAAGGAAGCCGACAGGATGTTCGCTGCACATAGGAGTGGCTCTGGGGTGTCGGAGTTATAGTCGACGGCTTGGCGAGTGCCGTCTTGACAGAGACGATGCTTTGCCTTCGACACTGCCGGTCACAGGGCTACGGCAGCAAACTCATACGAGGGGGGGATTGACATGGAAATAGCAGGTGTAATTTGAAAACACCGAAACAAAATGAAAAATAATAAAAGTCAATTGTCAGAACTGTCAATTAAAATATTTTTGACTGAACGATTAACTGGGGCCGACCCAACATCATTGTAGTGTAATGGTTAGGGAACTGGGCTTGTAACTCAGAGGTTGCTGGTTCGATTCCCAGGTGGAGCACTGCCGTTGTACCCTTGAGCAAGGTACTTAACCTGAATTGCTTCAGTAAAATATCCAGCTGTATAAATGGATTGTATGTAAAGAAATATAAACTGTAAGTCGCTCCGGATAAGAGCGTCTGCTAAATGCAATGTAAAATGTAAATGTAAAATGTAAACATCAGTGACCCAAGAAGAGTTCCTGCTTCTGCCTGATGTCCCCCGCTGTGCTGAACCCTGATGTACCTAATGTACTCCCCACACAACAATTTCCCAGCTCAGGTTTAGTGTTGGTGGTAAAGAAAATATGTTTTTTTATTTCTGTATTCAAATGCTTTTTTTCCATTTATTAATACAGAACGTCAGCTGGTGCTTCTGTTGCCGTGGAGTCTGGTTGCTTTTGGAAACACTCTGAATTTATGAGTCTGCCACTGCTCTAGTAACAAGGACACTATGGATATGAAATGCTGCTGAAAAATACTACACTGTACCCATCAGAGAGGCAGGCTTCCCACATGCTAGCTGTGACCGAGGCCTCGGTGTGCCTGGTCTTTATAACCCCACTTCTGTCATAAACAGCACATATCCAGTAGAGAGGCTCTATCTTAGTCTACTGCGTTCTTCAACAACACCCTTTCTCAACCAACCATTGGCTTTGGAGTGTGTGCCTGTGTGTATGTGTGTACATGTATTTGCATGCATCTCTAAAGCAGTTCGCTTGTCTGCAATTCGAGTGTATGGTTGGTATTTCAGCACACTGGTAATTCAATGGCGAGAATGCTGTGGAGCAAATCAATATACATTTTTTTTATGGGATGAAATTATTGCAAGGAATACAGCAACGCATGCAAAAACCTTGACGGAGGACCAAATAATTATGATTTACCCCAGAAATTAAAAACATCATCAAACATCAGGGTTCTTTGTGACCACCACACAAATCCAATAGGTTGGTTTCAAGAGCCTCTTGTACTACGCCAACAAAGTGTTTTTTTTTACCTTGATATCAGAGGTTAATGGATGATGGTTCAAACTAACAATTAACTTACCGCCTTTTTAATTGAATTTGGACCACTTGAATTCCTTTCATGTAGAGCTTGAATGTTTCAGCATGGTAGCTTTCACATTATACATTATACTATGGCACACCACTGAACCAGAGAGATTAATTTAGCACAGCCCAGCTTCGTAGTCAGTATGGCGATCGCAAATGAGAAGCCAGACCTTGAAGGCCCTCCCATATCATTCAATCTCCTGTTTGGGAACATTACGGTTTCCCAGTGAACTACAGTAGCAATGGACAAAGACAGGTGGATTGGTCGAAAGAAGTGTGCCAGCATTGTTCAACTGAGATCGGGTATGTCGCTGGCAGTACGTTGAACTTGATTACTCATTTGAGACGGCATCACCCGAATGTGAATATCACTGGTACAAGGAAAAAACCTTGTACAAACCCAGCTACCCATGGCATTTAAGCAGCCTCTCACTGATAATTCAGAATGGCAACGAATCTGCGACCATACTCCGTTGTCGAAAACACAGGTTTTAACAGTAGGGAACCGTCCAGGCCTTCTAAGCCTTCACTGAAGGCCTAAGAAAATATAATAAAATGAAAAATATAAAATCCATTAAATCACAATATAATGTATTTGTTTTTTATTCCTTTAATGTTAAACAATATATCTGTCATCAGTGTCTCATCTCGTGATTTATTTTGTTTCTGAAAAAAAAGTGCATTTTAAGTGAAAAGAAAAAAGGGCCAATCAGCGTTTTTAGCAAATTTCCGAGTGTAAAAATTACCATAACTTCCTTAAAACCTAAGATATGAGAGTGAATAAGGTATCAAATTAAATGTATTTTCATGCTCTATCTGGTGGGATAAGTTTCTTATTTATAACATCTCAAAATTTTGTAACATACCTAGTTAGTGTCATTATCAGTATCAATAGCTGTGACAGAAGACCCTAACAATGGATGAGGACTGTATTGCACATTTTTTAGCACCCAAAAATAAAGATTTGTACGTCAGGCATATACGCATGTTTTATCTAGCCTAAATCACAAATGACTGAATTTAGAACTTTATCTGGTTGGAATAAAAGCTCATGTTTTGTTCAATGCACCGGCGAAACTACGCATTTGTCGGAGAGACTTTGTGAATGTTGCCATGGTGCTGCACGAAAGCTACATGACCGATTGATTTGATTAACACAATTCATTGATTGACCGATTGATTGATGACCGATCTACATAGGCCTACAGCACATTTGGTTTTTGTTCTGGTAGTATGGCCTACATTATGCTGTAAAATAAAAAATGTGCAGTTTAAAATACAACGCCAGAGGATGTTGCATGGTCAGAGGGAGGAAGGCAGGGTGGGGGCGGTCTTTGTCATTTGAATTTGACATGTTTTTTTATAATCAAAAATCACTACCTTAGGTTAGTGATGTGAGTGACAACATAGGATAATATCGGGTGCAAGGGATACTGTTTCTGTTATTTTTATGATGACATTGCAGGATTTTTGTTCTCACTGAAGGCCTATGTCCAATAGTCATGGTTCGCCACTGGGTTTTAAACATGTGTTGAAAGTGATTGAGCCCCGCTAAGAAGTTCCCTCACGTCCGCTTTTCAGTACTTTGTTCAGTAAATTATTGTCAATTAGCCACTGTTTTCAAAATTAATAATAAATGAAAAACAATTTTATGTTTTGCATTTATTTTTTTCCGCACTGTACCAAAAATGTACCGAACCATGACTTCAAAACCAAGGTACGTACCGAACCATGATTTTTGTATACCGTTACACCCCTAATATATATAAATGAAATAATATATAAATTGTCAAAAGTCATGAGGCATATTAAGGAGTGTTTTAAATGTACAATTTGTGTGTGTGTGTGTGTGTGTGTGTGTGTGGTGTGTGTTCTCTGTGGCTGTTGTGTGTGGTTGTGTTCAATCCCCACTGTATACTGAAAATGTATGCATTCACTACTGTAAGTCGCTTTGGATAAAAGCGTCTGCTAAATGGCGTATATTATATTAACAATGGGGGTAGAAGGAGTCCTGCACACCTTGAAATCTGCGGTCACCTCATCCTGTACTCTACCTTCTCTTGTGACACATTTTCTGTTGCAGCACATCCTTCTGCCCCTCTCTGCCTTCTCTCCCACCACCTCTGCTCTACTTCCATCTGCACATAATAAACACTACTGTCCCTGGTACTGTACCCCCTCAGCTGTCCAATCAGATGATGCAGCCTTGGCAGCATGCCCTCGCCCTCTGCGACTATGACGTGAGGCTGCGTATGATGTGGCGTGTTCTGGCCAGTGGTCTGCGCAGTGGTCTATATCACTGTACTAATATCGGTAGGTGCAGTAGGGGATTGTGAGGGCAGGAGGATGTTTTTCGGCCTGCCATGGCTGCAGTGCGCACTCATTACCCTGTTTCTGCAGCACCTGCACAGTAGGGGACAAGGGCAGCAGCTGCCAGTTCCTAGCTGCAGACTGAAGGTTTGCCTGCTCGTGGCCGCAGTGCTTGGCTTCTCTGCGCACAGAGAAGAGGAAGACAGGTGGTTTGTTTCAGTAATGCAGTTTCACAGCCACAGGAATGTAGCTGTACGAGTGGGGAAAAGACTGCAGCACATTGAGCCAAAATGCATTGAGCGGTGCATGCACTGTCATTCATCTCAAGTTTGTTTCTTTGTCGTTTATTGCCTATCCTGGCAAATAGTTAATTATCCTGTGTTTTATTTTCCATCCTGAGTGCTGTTGTAAGAGTTGTAATTAATGGCAGTATGCATAATATGGTGTAGAATATATTTGTTTTATAAAAACTAAAAGATCAATGGCACAATTGCAGAGTCAAACCTGGGAAAAGTGGAGTTTTGGTGTCTTTACCTGGCTGTGTGAAAGATTGTACGCGGTCCACATAGTCTGTGTCAGGAAGTAATATGCTTTTCCTATTCGAATCAATAACATTTGAACCTCTTAGTTGTCAGGACATCAGCAAGCATGGCTCCTCAAATATTTTCGGAACCAGAGCCAATGCTGTTTGCGAACATTCCAACATTGCCCTGCAGGCCATCATAGCCATACATATGCACTCACACATACATACAGCTAACTACCAACATAAAGGAAACACCAGCATAAAGTCTTAATAGGGTGTTTGGCAATCACAAGCCACCAGAACAGCTTAATTGGCAATCACAAGCCACCAAAACAGATTCAGTGTACCATGATATGGATTCCACAAGTTTCTGTAACACTGTGGGAGGGATACAGTACCATTCTTCCATGAGAAATTCCATCATTTGGTATTTTGTTGATGGTGGTGGAAAACGCTGTCACAGGAGCCGCTCCAAAATCTCCCATAAGTGTTTGATTGGGTTGAGATCTGGTGACTGAGATGGCCATGGCATATGGTTTACATCATTTTCATTCTCATCAAACCATTCAGTGACCACTCGTATCCTGTGGGTGTAGGCATTGCCATTCTGTAAAAGCTAAAGCTCTTCTAAAGCTCAGGCCGGCTCAGACACAACCGCCAGGTTTTTTTTTTCTTCACTTCGATTAATGTTAGGCTATTTAATAGATGCCATTTAGCAGACGCTTTTATCCAAAGCGACTTACAGTAGGGAATGCATACATTTTTCAGTATATGTGGTTCCAGTGGGAATTGAACCCATAACCTAAGCGTTGCCAACGCTGGGCTCTACCTACTGAGCCACCCAGAACCACTTATTCGAAGTGAATTATATAGAGTTTGGCATTATTGCTGTTTCTTTCACCATTGTGCCTTTGAGAGTTTTTTTCGTGAGGCATTGCATTTTCAAACACATCCGAGATTGATGCTTGCTTGGGCTGGGACTGAGTCTGGGAGGTGATTTTGGTAAATGAGTTCTGGGGAGACAAAGTTAGTCTTTGAGTATGTGTGGGAAACAAATGTAAGACAAAGCATGCCCAGCGTGGAACGTTGCTATAGGTTTATATCACAAATGCTCATGATCGTGCTGGACGTAGTATTTTTGCAGCGTCAAGTTACATAAAAGCACAGATGTAAACACAAAGACAAATATATCTAGTTTTAATTTGTATACGATTGAAACAATGTAGGCTACAGATATAAGAAATATGAGGTATTAAATGTGATCTTGGTAAATTGCAATTCATTGGAGGACAAACGCCGAATAATAAATATGAAAGATTATATAACCTAGTGTGAAGTCACTGCAAGGTACCTCCTGCACTCGCTGCCCCCGACATGACTCCTAAACAGAGGTAAGAAAATTGTAGCTAATGTTACGGGGAAAGCAGTGTTCTGCTTTTGTGAATTTGAGCTGGAATGTTTACTATGTCAATGCTAATGTAATCACGGCGGTCGCATTCTTTTTTGTCACTCAGATAACTCCTATCTTCACGGTTCGGTTGTGCGGTGGAAAAACAACACAGGGACTCGACCTGTGAACGGGATAGTTATGGGTACGGATGGTTACCGTGTCGTGCTGTACTGTGCTGTCGGTGGTAAAACGCCATTACTCAAGGGTTTCCTTTATTTTGGCAGTTACTTGTACATGTATACCCCTGGAGACAAACAAAACAACAGATTCACTTCTATGTCTAAGACACCTAAGTAATGATGCTAAAATGTGCAACTCCCTGTGCATTTCCCTGCAACTCTGAATGAGCAACGACAATACTTATTTTTTTGCACTGCCGCCCTGTTCAGATGCTTGGAGACAAAGGATGGGTGGTGAAGACTGTGGGATGTAATAGATGCATGGATTGGAATGAATGGGCAGAGGGATTGGAGGAGTAACATGGCGGGATTGGAGTAGTGAATTTTGGGAGAGAGGGAATGTTAAAAGAGATCTCATCTCACATTAGCTTTGTTTGAAAGTCAATGTTCAGATGAATGGTGGAAGAGTCCTGGTGTCAGACTAAGGGACATTTGATAGCTGAGCTTCAATGAATGTACACCATGTGAGATACAAAGCAGCCATGCTCATATAACCAGCCAAGCTCATTGCATCCATATATTTCCACTCATTCAGGTCAAAACTACTTGTAGAATATTTTTAAGCATGTGGATATCGATCACACATTTCTAGCTTATTATTCTTATTGACTGAATTGAATGGTTGTGAACAGGCCTGCTGTTGAACTACTGATCTGTATATGGGGTTAATGAACACAAATTAGGGAGTTGCTGCTTGAGGGGGGGATTAAATGGAGGAGAATGGGACTTGTCTCTTTTTTTGTCTGGGCTGTAGCTCCAGTGAACTGCAGCTCTCCAGTTTCCACAAGGCTAGGACAAAGGTGGATTAGCTCTCAAAGTTTTGCTTTGGTCGCCATTAGTGGACTGACAGGTAGTCTTCTGCTTTTTTTTCTTCCACTCGATTAGGCATTGTTTTTTTTGTTCTATCTTTGTTCGCATCTTGATTTTCCTCTCCCGAGAAAATCCTGTAAAGGGTACAGATCTTATTGTACCCAATAGAGACCATCACTTCGTATCAGGACATGTCTATGAAGAGGTGTAGATTAAACATGTCTCATTGTTTAAATAAAATATATTGTCTGTCCAAGCTAGTTATTTGCTCTTTTTCCCCGTTCCTCTCATGCTGTGTGTCTTATCATTTGTATTGCATCCCTTGTAATGTGCTCTGTGAAGTGGTCTGCTATGACTGGTTTGCTAAGAGCACTTTATTAAGTAAGATATAATTGATTGATTGACTGACTGACATGAGCTTGCCTTATTGCTCAAGAGGCGAGCAGGTGACACTGCAACAATGTCTCTGTTATATTTTTCTTGTTTCGCTACTCATATGTAAGCATAGAGAAAATCTGTGCATGTGTGTGTGTATGCAATTGAGTGTAGTGGGTTCAGCCACAGTAGCAAATACAATAATCAGGCTTTACTATCCGTAGAACATAAGAACGACTGAAGATTAAAAAACCACAACCTTTGGCTGCTAAATCCCATATTACATCCACATCATCTGCCGTATTGAGCCACAGCTATTAATTTTCTGCCTGAAAGTGCAATTTCTGTGGAAATGGCTGTTGAGTTTTCAAGGGTCCGCAGCAGCCGCTATGCTCTTTCAGCCGGTCGACACGTTCCATGCCTCTGTGTTTATTTACGAGCGTGCTTCGGAAACAGCTCCGCTGTCTTCATGTAGGACATTGTTATGAATATGTATATCAGCAGTAGGCACGGAGCAGATAATGAAAAGGCTTTTGATGGCATTTTTTTCCAGTTCATTGGATTCTGTGGGTTTTAGCTAGAGGACTAGATGAGGTGGGTAATGGGACGTACTCATGGGACGTACTGATTCTTAACACGCGCAAGGGAGGTATTTGATCTAAATGCTCCTTTTCTCCTCTCCATTTCTCCAGCATGATAATGGACCTCTGCTTCATTGCATAAGTGCAGGCTGATCCAGTAGGCCTGGGCGCTTGTCTGGATGGGCCTGCTCTGCGAATTTCCGAGGCAGTTACCCCATAACGGGTCATTGTTTGTGTCTGCCCTCCATTCTGAATACGGCCGGCTTTCATTTGTCCTCGTCTGGTCCCCGCTGTGTGTCACCTGTCATCACGCTTTAGGATAAAATGATAACTTTTTAAAGATTTTCTTTGCTTTCTAGAATCCTTTAGAGAGGGACCTTTGGGCAAAATAAACACAGAACTGAGTAAAGTGTTCTGAAGTGATTTGGATGTGAAGTTTAAGGGTAGATGTGTGCGTGTTGTGGTAAAATTTGGTTTATAGTTAGATTTGAGCCCAGTTAAAGCTGGGTTATAGGTTGAGATGTCTCTGATAAAGCCACAGTTCTGTGAGCATGATAAATCATTTGTAGAGGTAGTCGTGTGTACACTGAATCCAGTTTAGAGGTGGTCACGAGCATGAAACCTGTGACACTGATCCTGCAGTCCTCCATCAAAGGACAGATAGATAGACAGACAGAAGCACATGAGAACAGACAGAAGCACGTAACATATAATAGCCCTGCATTCACAGCTTTGACCGCCTATGTAGGGTGATTTATCATTCATCATAGCTGTCTCTGCCTGCCTTTTTCTCATACTTGTGTTTTCCCAAAGGATGAGAGATGCAATTACCAGACAGGCAGATTTGATATTGCCAGTGTTTCGGTGAGGTAACTCTCTCCCAGGTTCCACATGATGGGTCCCATTACACCCTGGGCATGCTGGGAAGGTTTAAGGCTGATAAAAATGCTGATTGGAGATGGGTTGGAAGTTATTCCCTGATTACTCCTGAAATGAAGTCCTCTGTATGAGCTCTCTCCACCTTCAAGTATAAATCAGAAATAAAGCTCACATAACTGTGGATAGGGTCAGTCAGGCCCCTCTTCACATCTGCCACAGGAACCAAATGACCCCCCCACCCACACACACACACACACACACACACATACAACCACTAATTTCAACACATGCAAGTATTTGTACATGCTCAAGAAAAAAAGTTGACTTCTCCATTTTCCTTACACTGGTGGGCAGAAAAATCTATGAGTCACATCTGCAATCTTCTTTTAAAAAATCCAAATTGAATGAACTCATCTAAGTCTTTCTGGAACGTTTCCACCTCCGTACAGCTGCGTACTGTAGCTGGGTGAGTTTCGTGAGTTAACTGTTGCGTGCTGCATTTGAGCTTAAATGTCTGGGGGCCCGTCAAATTTTATTCTACCCTGGTCCGTCGCTCTCGTCCGTACCTGGTTACCGAATGACAACCTAATGACAAGTCAAACAAGGTTTTTGGCATTGGAGCATCAGCCTAAATGTAAGCTCTCGTGAAGCACAGCTAATGAGTGTGGGGGAGGGGTACAAGCCAAGGGATCTCCACTTTACTGTACTCTGCCTACTCGGAAAGGAATCAATAAGCCAATGGAAAAAATGAAAAAAAACACTTTGTGCTTCAGATTGAATATGAAAAGGGAGCTGCTTGCAAAAGGTCAGATCTTTTGTCCTGTGTTAAGGAGAGATGGTGTACGCATTAACAGGCTTACGTTTTGTGCCCTTTTATCACACTTAGCGAAACCACAGAGGACTGCTCTCTCTCCCCTCCACCTCCTCTCCCTCTCTCTCACTTTCTATCTCTCTGTTTTTGAAAGGAGTATAAAGAGAAATCACTTCAGTGCGAAGGACAGTCAAAATGGTGGAGAGGCGTAGGCTGCTGGACAAGAGGCAAAAGAGGAACGAGGGGCACAGAGAGAAGGCGGGCAGTCTGTTTTCATAATCTGACATTTCTGTCCATTTGTTGTTAAATGCCGCAAAAGCATAACATGCACAAACAGATCAAAATGTGGCGTATTAACAAAAATCAATGGCTTAGCTGCTATGTAATAAATAATATGCATAAATAATAATAATAATGCATTCCAACCGGTCTGCCCTTCTTCTGGCAGTGCTGAATGTCTGAGGCCTGGATTTACCTAATCAACATTTGTCCCAAACAGTAAACAAGTTAATTTTGTCAATGGCTGAATAGTGTTTGTGAAGAGAGAAAGAGAGAAATACTTGCTTTATTATTAAGTCAAAGTTAAGGAGAAATGTTGATTGAGTCCACACCTGAGAGCCTTTGAAGGCTGTCATGATGTTTGACGGTCAGATTGACCATTGTATTGAGAGAGAAAACACAGAACAGATAACCAGTGTAATTACCCTATATGATAGCTGACGGGTGTGTAAAAGTCAAGGTTTGGGTGACTGGATAGTGTCTAGAGCAGTAGTTCTCAAACTGTGGCCCATGGACTGTGAGTGGTCTGCCAGAACCCCCCTTGTTGGTGCATGGAGCATTTTATGTCAATTGTCGTAGTATGTAATATGTTGCTAGCTGGTTTGCTGCTCTGTTGATATATTATGGTTTTGCTTAGAAAACCAAGCATTACAAATTTTTACATCTCAAATCTTTGTTCAACTGTAAATGTTTAGTTTGTCCACTGATATGTTTATAATTGTTTCAGTGGTCTATGGAAAAAGACCCTACGGGTCTAGAGCATCTAGACATAATCTCATAAAGCATGAATTGCCCTGCCTAGGTAATGTGGTTGACTTCCCAAGGTTACAGTTGAAACACACTGTTAATATACTTGATAGGTTACTGTTGTAACCATATCTAAAATTAATATCTGCTGGCTGGGGATAGCACTTTTTCTCAGCTTTTATCATTTCAATCAGTTTAAATTACAGGAGGGGAAACAGAGGGTCTCCTAAGACAGCCTGACAGACTCTGTGTTTTGTTCCAGGAGGGAGATGACAGCTGAAGCCCTCTTTTTTCCTTTTTTTAAACACAGCTGCTCTGTGTTTCTTGTCTATATGTGAGATTGAGAACTGCCTGTTAGAGAGTGTGGAAAAGATGGATACTAGGGTTTGTGACTGAAGTGTGTTTAGCTCAGATTCCAGGAGACTATCCTGTGCAACAAAAATCTGGGATGCAAAAATGAATGTGGGTCACACAGAGCTCTCTGGCTCTTATTGTTCAGTTTAATAATAATTTAACAGCTGAGTCAGACTACAACTTGCTGCAATCTACATCTAGATTTATAGACTACAAGTGCTATTCAATGAAAACATTTCCAGATGAACCCAGTCCTGTGTTACAATAAAGTGGTGTTTTTACTTTTAGATGGCTTGGTAGTTTTGATGTAATCCAGTCTATAATTGGCAAGTGTTTTGGCAAGCCCTGCATCCAGGAGGTGTCCCCCAATATTCAAATTTCCCATTCCCACTGTAGAGCTGGAACCAGGCTGGCTCATTATAGCCCTTTCCCTCTGTAGAGCTGGAACCAGGATGGCTCATTATACCCCTTTCCCACTGTAGAGCTGGATTCAGGCTGGCTCATTATAGCCCTTTCCCACTGTAGAGCTGGAACCAGGCTGGCTCATTATACCCCTTTCCCACTGTAGAGCTTGAACCAGTCTGGCTCATTATAGCCCTTTCGCACTGTAGAGACAGAACCAGGCTGGCTCATTACAGTCCTGTAGTCTATACTTTGACTACGCATGCAGTCAAAGCTGTTCTCGTGGCTGTCAGTAGTCTGGAGTTGAGCTGATCGCTGGGGGATCAAGACTAGAGAGGTCTAATGGCTAATAAGCCCAATTAGCCCATTATCAATACCAATTAGCAGATGTGGTTATTTTGCAGTTTGACTAGTTTTTCATTTTCCTTTTTATCCGCTAATAATTATTGTTTTAAATCAAGCAACATTCAGGGTCCGGTCTAAGAATCTGTTTCTCTTTACATGGCCCACATTTACTGAAGTGAAAAAATGCCTCTCTGTCCCATTAACATGGCTGTATTAAGATATCTACATAAGGAATAAACTACCACAAGCCATGCCTTCTCAGGATATATATGCACATGGGGATGCAGCACAAGGCTTTCCAACTGCAGAAGTGCGTATATATCCTGAGAACACACGGCTTGGAGTGGTTTATTTAGATTATTCCATGGCTACTTACTAAAAAATAAATAAATATACAAATTACTAATATTTATTTCAGTCATATCCTTACAGACAAGAGCAGGCAAAATGATAGCAAAAAACTATTAAGATTAGCTAAAAGTACTATCAATCAAGAGAAAGGGTTAGCAAGCTAGCTAACATTAATGACCTAATTTAGCAAGCTAACAAACTAGCTACAGTATTGTAATTAGCTAATATTAGCTAGCTAGATTAATAACCTAACTTTAGCTAATTCATGCTAGTTATCCAAGTTGGTGGCACATGAATGTGTGTAACTTAGCATAGCAGATCAGCAGATGATTAACCAAAACTGCTATGTCCATTTATTATAGAATTTGGAATCCTGTTCAGACAAGGATATATACTCTAGGACTCCAAGACTAGGGTCACTCAGCCCTGCTCAAAGACACACCTGCAACATACACAAATTTTGACCTATATAAAAATAATTGTTCCTTCATTTCCTTAATATTTTAACATCCATATTTTATTATTTTTGTAATTTTATTGGGTTTTTATGTAACATAACAACAAATGCAAACAGATCCTGGTCCATACACACTAACAATAAAAAACTGAAAAATCAACAAAAAAAACACACACAAAATAAAAATATCATAAAAATATTTGTATGTGTTTCCAGCAGCAGGAATATCTGAGATGTTTCTGGCATTGCGTCGTCATAGCTACTCGGTAGTAAGGACACATGTCTTAAATGGAGGAGTCACAGAGCACCTGAACTGGTTGTCATGGGACTGACAAATTATTCATAATCTTGCTGTGATTTAGTTCATTGTTTAAGTTGCTGTACAGATGAAATCTGATGATATTCTTCATCAAGAAAAAAACTTCAAGGGCAGAAAGCTTTGTCTTTAATTGAGTTGATGGCTGTAGGTATGCAGACAGCTCTCCTTAGAGCATATATGTTTGTGCCAACGTCTTCCATTTTTGTATAAAATATAATTAGCCACTTATAACATGACAAACCACTTATATACTTACTGGGGATGGTAATGATTAATCAATGATCAATTAATCGCCGTTAAGATTTTGATCGATCAAGCATATCAAATTAATGATTATGTATCACAGCACAGCGGAGTTATCCAATAGCACAAACTCTAGTGAGTGTAATAATATTGCTTTGAAACAACAGTTAAAACCTTGTTGATTTTATTAAATATATCTAGCAATATTTCACAAAAGAAACAATTTACAACGACAAAACATTTTTGTTATATTTTGTATAGGCTAGCGTTACCTCAGTGTGGTCTCTTGAATTTGCTAAGCACGCGTAACGTTACTTCTGCATTTCTCTGAGTTTTTGGTGAAATCATGTTTTTTTTGGCATGACAGTATTTATACATCCCCGGTACATCGGTTCCGTCAAATCGGGTGTTCTCAGTGGCTGGTCTTACTGTAAACAGGCTGTGCACATGGCTCACCCCTGAACATGTGGATATGCTTATATTCTTAAATAAAAACCAGTACAGTAGTGAATACGTAAAATAAAAACCAGTAAGCGGACGAGTCTGGACTTGAAGTTCATTTTTTTCATTGTTAGGCCTTCTGAATATTGTTTAATTTCCTTCATAATTCTTATTGTTTTATGCTGTTAAAATGGGCCCATGTCTCAAAAGTTTGAATAAAGCTTTGATTGAGAAAAACACGCATTTTGTATTCTCTGTCATAAATTTTGCAGTTTTTTAAAGATTAATTGATTAATTGTTTGTTAACGTCGGCGACGATCGATCAAATACATTTCTTAAAATTTGCATCCCTAATACTCACCCATTAGCCCACCCTACAGTACCAACTTGCTGTGCAACAATTGCTTGTACAGGACCTACGTATATCTCCTTTATCTATGCATTTTTGCTTTTTTCTCTCCATTCTACTTTCTCTATCCTGTCTTCCCCTCCCCCCTCTCTTTCACTTTCTTGCTCCCTCTCTTAAACATAGAGCCAGACACGCTACTTTTGGGCCTTCATTCTGGACGTTGGTCATAGCGAACAATTCTATCTGGTCAATAGCGTAAAAATGGGAGAAAGTTAGCAGAATGGTAACAGAATACCACAGGTAAGACGAAGATTTTTTTTTTTTTAAGTGAAGGAAGGAAGCACATTGTGTATTCTCACTGTATTCCCTGTCACACTGTCCAGCTTGTTTAGTTTTCTTGTCCTGTGAGGAGTCCTATGAGGCATCGGAAGCACGTCATTTAAGGGGAGGGGTGGGTGAAAGCAATTCTGTCTGTAATGGTACTGCTGGGAATGGCCTGTCCTCTCTCAGTGGTAATGCTTGCTGTCCGATCATTGCTGCTAGTCTGTGACATTGAGCGATGACATGGATCCATCTTGCAAGAGAAACCGGATCAGCACTTGATTCCATCAGCGCCCCCAACCCCTCCCACCACCCCCCTTTGTGTTGCACCACACGCACAGTATCTGCAGTCTGGCAGGAAGCGCAGTCTTGCGGAATTACGGTCCTCACCCCTAATAACTGCCCTAGTTACTTTACTGCAGTCACCCTCAAATGTTGTTATTTGAAGAGTGAGAGGACTCCTTTTTTTGTTTCATTGACATGATTCTAAGAGCCGACAAAGTCACTGGTCTGGATTCAGTGAACATTCCTCCTTAACTTTGACACAATTAAACACAAAGGCAATCATTAAATGAACTCTCCAAACATTTTGTGAGGAAAATAAGTAACACTTCCATTTATTCATAAGTTAAGGATGGACGTTGATTGCAGTTGATGACAGTGTCACACGCCACATTTTAAGTGTTTTGAAAGGTCCCATTTCCCAAAGTCTCAGTGCAGAAGCCTGCAGTTAGTGAGGAGAAGTGATCAGAATCAGACTCTTAATTATTTCAACAATCAGGCTGTTTAACAGGGATCAGGTCTGGATGTTGACACAACCTCTGTTTGATGTCAGACTTCCGGCTGCGCTTTTATGACTGAAGACATGAAGACAACCGAGGTCCATGGAGGCCACAGCGAGGAAGGGGAGGAGGACACAAGTGATGCACCTCTCCTCTCTTCTCTTCCTCTCTGTGTCATCTTCACAATGAAACAAGGCTTTTGGGGTCTTGATGAGAAGGAAAAAAGTATGATGCCATTGATGTCAGACAAGCTTTTTTTTCTCAAATTGGCAATGCTTCATCACGCTTTAAGATATGCTTCTGTGCGTGTGTTTGTGTTTATTTATTTGTGCATGTGTGTGTGTGTGTACATGTATGTATGAGTGTGTAGTGTGAGTATGAGTGTGGACCGTAGGATGTGTGCGGGCCCAGTAATTTGATTTAATGCTTTTCTACCAAGTTGGATTTGGTCACCAGACTAGGGTAATTAATTGGTAACAGAGCTTGACAGAGCAGACTGGTCAGCAAACAGAAGGACTGAGCTGGCTGACAGTTTCACATGCATTATCTCACTCGGCCGCACAGGGGTGTCACGTGAGCCCCTGATCCTACAGCTTAAAGCAGCCCCTCCCCAGGGAAGGTTATTTAACAAGAGCTCCAGAGGGTATAGTCCCTTGCTGAAAACATGCCACATGCATCAAAATATGTGGGCATCAGGAGAGGAAAACTTACCGCTGACTTGCTCTCATTAAAGAGAGGTTTGTACATATCACTGAGGAGAAACAGCTTGTCAGATGGCTCTCCTGTTACTTGGTTTTAATCTAAGGGTGTTTTTTCTGTATAAATGCAAACAAATCCTGTTACACACACATACACACGCAGGCACGCACGCATACACTGTAGGACTGTCACAGTATATTTGAATATCGAATCCAATTTTGAATCTCTATTCCGACATCAGTTTCGAAGATGAATGGGGAGATTTGAACGGCGTGCCCTTCAGCTAAACAAATGACCAATAATGCAATAGGCATGTTTAACAGTAGCCTACCCTATTCTCTGCTAAGATATGTTTTATGTTTATGACGGTGTTGTTTGTCTTCATATTTTGCAGTTTGTGTAATTCTACCATCGGAAACATTATCTGCTTTGTCAAAGCATGCGGGTATGTGGGTATCACCTTCACCTATGAAAAAATGAGGCTTCAGTTAAAATGTAGTTAAACAGAACTCGTATTTGGACAGGAGCCAATAAAAGTTTGGTCACTCTAACTAGCATTTGTCACACTTTGCAAGAAAAGCAAGGTGACTTTTCCAGGAAATACTGAAGAGGTTTAATGAAAGGACCCCCCTCCAAACAGTTTCTCCACAAGTGGTACTCAAAACTATTTCCCAATTTTGGCAGGTCTGTAACACACATATTCAAATACTATTTGAATTAATCTACATGTTTTCTCTGAATAGCGAACAGGATTTTTTTGTTAAAGTGACAGCCCTAATGCACTGGACTACAATTGCAGTAAATCCTGGAAAACACAGACACATGGTCAGCTGGACCTTTTTCATCCTTAGCTGCTTTTGATTACTCTGCACATCTTGTCCAGAGATTCACAAACACGTCTTTCTCCAGGAAAACCTTGAGACCCTGAAATATTCCGTCTCGATGAAAATAGTTTATTCTTTCTTTCAGTGTTGGACAGATGTGGTGTACATCATGTTGAAGTGAAGTGGATTTTTTGACACGTTTTTCATTTTTCATTCTTCTAAGAGGAGAGCGGAGGGGTTAGACGCTAACAGAGCATAATGGCCTGTTCACAGAATCCATAATGAGTTTTTATCTTCCACTGTAGCTGTCATAGCCTCTTGTTTACGCTTTATGATTAATGGTGTTCACGACTGATACAGTGTGTACACAGTAACACTTACGACACTTCTGTAAACTGTAAACAATGCACAATAGCAAATTTAGGAAAGTTATTGGAGAGCGGTACAGGTTGGATGGCGGGGTGATTATGAGGTGAGCAGTCTCTACCTGTGTCAGTACTGTATGCTGGGGGTGGGGTTTTGTCTGTAACCATAACCAGATTTTCACCGGAGGGTCTTTTGCCAAAAATCCATTAGAGACAAACAAAGAAACAGCAGAGACAATTGCATCCTACCAAGTGCCAAGGCAGCAGTCTATTAATTTGCATGACAGAGGCAAGCTTTAGTTATTCAGCACATTTCTATTTGATCAATACCACAGAGCAGCGTTCCTCTACTGGGGTAGTCTGAAGGCCTGTCCTTCATTATTTCTGAGAGGGAAAGAAAGAAGGGAATCAAACCTGCAATGCTCAGGCGTCATTGGGCTGTCAACCTCCACCTGCCCCTGCTCCACCCTTTGAGCCTCTCTGGTGGGGCCAGGGGTATGGGGTATGGTGATTGAATGGATGCTCTTCCTGTATTGAGTGATGGTGTACTATGATGGTTAAGCAGCAGGGTTGCAGGTTCAAATCCCAGGTGGAGCAACATACTTAACCCAGTTGCTTCAGTAAAAAACTAAAATCCAGCTAGATAAATGTGTTTTAAAAAGTTGTAAGCCGTGTAAGTTGCTCTGGAT
Organism: Aldrovandia affinis; assembly: GCA_029706075.1. Lineage (NCBI taxonomy): Eukaryota > Metazoa > Chordata > Actinopteri > Notacanthiformes > Halosauridae > Aldrovandia > Aldrovandia affinis. The sequence continues at coordinate 5,591,929 of JAINUG010000033.1, read as the reverse complement.
AAGGGTGTCTGCCAAGTGAAAAATAAATAAACATTAAATAAGTCTTGGCTACACTCGATCATCTCCTTACCTTATCCTGCATGCTGTCTTAAGCCATGCAGCCCAAGAGGAGAGGCTACATGGTGTTCAGTCCAGATCTTTACCATATCCCATTTACTCTCTTTCAGACATTTCCTGTCAATCAGAATTGAAATTCTGTTTGATATAGTGAAGGAACTGTCCCCAAGTGTCTTACAGGGTAACAGTAAGTAATACAGGGGATATTACATTAGGTTGTATTAGACCAATGAGAGGCGCTCAAACAATGCTGTCCCAATGGAACACCTTATAGTAAGGCACCAGAACATAGGACAGTGCACGGTTTTCTCTTGACATGATGCAGAAAAACAAAACAAATAAAGAAACAAACAAAAAAAACCTAATATGTATATTGGTGAGGATCAAATATCCCCTCCCCATCCTATAATGGCAACAAAACATAAATGTGTCATGAGTTAACAGCTGACATTTATGTCAAAAGAATACCAAAACCTTGATTTTCTTTTCAAGGCAGTGACACTGCGAGCTCAGCAAAACTAATTACCTGAATTTTGTTTGCAATGAAAGAAAGTTTAACTTGTATTCATTTGTAACTCAAGGATATGGGGTTTGCCTGCAAATATATAGCATATACACACCTGACCAAGGCCAGTCTGAGTCCAAACCCATTGCAGTGTGTATGCATGTTGAAGCAATATCCGTATTTGCTCTAATATACACATCAATCAGCATTTGTCCTTAACTTTGACTTAATCAACAATTAAATTCCATTGTTCATATATATATATATATATATATATTTCCCAATCATAGTTAGGCAAGTTCCCAATCATAGTTTGGTTCACCAAAATTAACTCACCAAATAGTTTTTGTGAAAAAAAAGTAAACACTTGCATTTATATGCAAGTCAAAGTTAAGGTTGAATGTTGATTGAATCTAGGCCATTGCCTCATGAGCACTTTTTTGCACGTTATGAATGTCACTGGTTCTGGAACAGAGCAGGACACAGGCCCTCTCTGTTGATCAGGGGTTGAGCTGCTCTGCATAGCTGTGAGTAAATTAAGTTCAGATGTGGATGGGGCATGGGGGGACAGGAGAAATGGGAATAGAAAGGAGCTGTAACAAGAGAGAGCCCATAGGCCCAGATGATGAACACGCTTCATGGTAGCGGCCTGCTAGCTTTTTACAGCATTATATTCCAGCCCACACTCAGCTGCCATGTAGGAACGGCACACTGCAAAGTGTGAATTCCTGTCAGAGCTGCCCAGAACCTTACAAGAAATATCACTTCTCTTTCGTTTGAATCTAGTAACATCATTACGGTCATTACATGGGCCGACTGTCAATAGTAAAATTCTGAATTTAGTTACAGTTAATGGGTGGGCCTACAGAGCCAGAGTTACAGTATGTGTGAGGGGGGTGACTGGAAATGATCATGAGGGAGAGCTGTACAGTTCAGGATCTCCTGAAATAACAAGGCCCAAGCATTGGGTTAAAAATATGAGTAGCTGCAATTTGCATTCAGAAAGTAATCTATGGAATGGAGTTCAGATCAGAAGCTCCGTGTGGAAGGATGATTTTTCTTTGTTGTCTACAATACTAGAAATGTAAATGATCATAGAATGTAAAAAGACTGAAAGTGTTCAGACATCAAATCTTTAAATTTCCAGAGAAATGTTGGGTGGTGTATGGGGGATCTCACCAGTCACGTGTTCAAGCCAGGTTTTCAGTCAGAGCAAGGATGTCTGTTTTGGTGTCGGTGATTCATTGTTGTATCAGGATTTCTTTATTAGCTATAAGGTGGAATGTTTAGTAGACAATACCTGATGTGCTATTTTATTTCATACCGTGTTTGCAATTACTTCAGCACCTCCTGCAGAAGCCCTTGTTTTTTTAATAATGTTCTTATCTTATCAGCCTCTGGTTAAGAGCTGGGACAGTCGTAATATGGTGAACAGAATAGTCTAAACTAGACTAATATCTAGTCAGGGCTGCTGGCTGCCGTGTTGGATTACAGAGTGGTGCAGTACAGTTAAGGAGCTGGGTTTGTAACCAGAAGGTTGCTGGTTTGAATCCCATTGAGACACATGTTTTTGGACTTATGTTAGACATTTGTAAAAGGTACAAGGATTTTATAGCTTACCATGCAATATGCATGCAATAGCTTACCAGAAACCATAAGATGTTAAAGACCAAACTTGACACAGTGCTGAATGCACTCTTGTAGGGAAAAGGAGCCAAGCAGGGCTAAATTAACTCACAATTAACTGCAAGTGTTTGTTTTTCATTCAATAGAAAGTTCAGTTTTTTAGTCATTTAGGGTGAATTCACAAAACTTCAAGCAAACACCAAAACAAAACAAACTGACATTTTAATTTAATGTAATTGCGATTCAAAATTAAGAACAAATGTGTAAATCCAGCCCCTTGTTTCAGAATATGTGCTATATTACTGGATAGAACAAGGAAACGCATGTAGTTAAGGGTGGCATCTGTCGCTGTTCTGTATTGGCCGGGCTTATTAGAACATTTTCTATAAATTGTACTTGGTGAGATGCACAGCAGCAAACCAACCAATGGTTCAGAGAGGCTAGCCTTCTGAGGGTTTCATTTCCTCTGTTAAAGTAATAATCTCTGGTCCTTCACACACTCTTATGACCAACTTCCTTTGCATCAGTGCTTACAGAAACAGAAACAGTATTTCTTTGAGTTTTTTTCCAGGAGGAGGGGGGGTGGGTTCCAGCTTGTTTCCATCAGATACCATTTGTGCGGGCATACATCATCTTTGGCAGAGGTCCATATGACTACATTGACTTCACTTCAGGCTCTCAGGTCACTGCTCGTATTTATGATTTAAATCCCAGCATGCCGTATGCCCCACTTATTTCTCTGCCAACTCAGTCCTGCAGAATTTCAACCTCCTGTTGAGTTTGTACCATGGGTACTTTGGATGAATAAATATATGAATAATAAATAAATGCCTTTACGGTATATTCTCAGTCTATGGGCATTTATTACTTGTTCTTTCAAAAGCATTTAAATAATTCCAGTTGGGCTTCAAGCACCGTTTGTCAGAGGGAAATGTTAGTGGCATGCAGGAAAAGCTATTTTATGGAGGGCCAGAGGGGAAAAAAACACGAAGCAGAGCACGGTTTATTGCATACCTGTGGAAAAATGCATTGTGGGAATGATGGGGGGAAACAGCCCACACACAGAGAAGAGATAGAGAGAGAGAGAGAGAGAGAGAGAGAGAGAGAGAGAGAGAAGAGAGAATTACAGTGCTGCTCTTTCGTGTGGAGAGTGTAACTTGCTAGGTGGCTGTCAGACGTGCCCAGAACCCAGGCCTGCGTGACGCTGAAGCCTACAGAAGATGAGTAATTGCGCTCTATTACCGCCGTCTGAGGAGGGCCGAGCTTGTTTCAGCTCTGAGCCGACTGCACGGAACGCAACAGTTTGCCTGGAATTTCATGGTTCGCAGGAGTGCTACAATTTGTTACATGGCTGATGCTTTCGGAATACAAAAATAAAAAAATAAAAAAATCAACACAGACCGTATGTGTTGCTTTGTGAAAAAGTCTATTAAGCCATTCATTCTCTCAATCCTTTTTGTTCTTCTTGGATTTCTCATCTCTGAGATGATAAGGGCATTGGGGCTTTTCCGTGCACCTGTTTATTGACTGCCACACACTGAACGGGAGATCTGAAATGTTCTTCTGTTACGTCCCCTGGATCATATTCGCTCACCATTTAAATACTGGTGTTGTTTTTTCTCCTTACAAACAGTATACAGTGCGTTAATCAGTCATCAAATGGAATAAAAAAAAGTATCATGAAAATGAATGAGTATATATTAGAATTTTTCAAAATATTTATTTAGTCCTTTACAGAGTTAAGGACAAATATGAAATGCCAAGTCCAATGATCAGTGTGGCTAAAGGTTCAAAGATCTCAGATCTAAACGAAGGACAGCGTTAACCTGTTCGTAATTGCATTCGTTAAAAAAAATATATACGGCTGCAATATCGACCAAAGTTGACCAATATTGACATTTGAGCATTGTACTGGTCATTTTATTTTTATTTCTCCTTTATTTAACCAGGTGAGTCCCATTGAGACGTCTATCTCTTTTACAAGGGAGCCCTGGCCCAGAGAACAGCAAAATGCTGCTTTCTGTGGTACTGTATGCACACCTGATGTTCCACGGTGACAAGCACAATGTGAAAAGGTATAAATTCCAGGGGATAATAAAGCGTGAGAGCTTAACTTCCGTTGTGAGACCGGCGACTGAAAGTGTCGTCGTGAGGTGTTGATCAGCTTTGTCTGAGCCGCCAACGTTTTTATCTCTGCCGCTAATTTTACAGGAGAGGTAAATCTGACAATCTAATTACTCCAAGCACAGAAGTGGTGTCATCCGTACAGTGGTGCTTTCGAGAGGCCTCGGAGCCCTACAAGACTTAATTATGCGGCACCTCGCGATTACATGACTCCTCTCCTCAGATCTTCCCCTTATTAAGGCTCTTGTGACCGTCCCCATTTGATGCTCGTCACGGTGTTCATGTGACACAGGTGAGAGTTATGTAAACGTCTTCTCAGTCTCAAAAGCCATAAGTGAAATGGCAAAAAAATCTTTAATAATCCCACCACAGACCATGACTTCCAGCATGTCATTTTACTGGTTCCATCTGCTGATTAATGCTAATGTGAAATGGAGTGAAAAGAATTGATTGATATCTTATCATTAATTTCTCTCTCTCCGTCTCTCATACACACACATAAGCCTCATTTGATGGCTCTTCTCCCCTCTTTTATTCAGGAAGTGTCTGTTCATGTAACAGGGCAGAGACATTTAGGATGTGTTAGGCTGTTCTTTGGAATAGAGAATATCTGACCTGAGGTAGAAACATAGATTCTGGGTATTACATGTAGACAGCAAAACCCACATGTGAGTGGTTTGAAAACAAAAAAATCTATGTCCTGGGAGCTCAAACAATTTTGGCCCAAAAATGTCAAGATTTGCCTGGGAGAGACTTACCAATGGTCCCCATTCAACCTGATGGAACTGAGTTAAGAAAAAACAAAATGTGAAAAATTCCAAAGGGGGTGAATACCTTTTATACCCACTGTATGATTCTGAGGTTCAAACATTATTTTATCATTGATAATATATTATCATTATCATCATTATCATATCATTATCATATATTATCATTATACTTAAATGTTTTGAAGTATAATATCAACTGTCCTCCTATTTACTCCAGATAATGTATGCAAAAGTATAATTCCATTCTGAACTTCAAATGATTTTACTACATCAATATTATAATTATAATTATAATTATAATTATTATTATTATTATTATTATTAATGTAAGCAATACAAAATTACAGCAAAGTATGTTACAGCATGATTACATGGTTTCTGTCACAGTTCTCTGTGTTCTGTAAAGTAATTCTACTCTAGATTATTATGTACATTTATATTTGCATTTTTGACGTTTAGCAGACACTGTTATCCAGAGTGACTTACAAGATGTGCATATATACCATGAGACCATGAGGAGCGGCTGCCTGGGGCCCGGAGGGATGGAACAGTCAGTTTGCCAGAGGAGGCAGAGCGGAGGGGTCTGGCTGGGGTGTAGGGTGTGATGTGTGTATGTGTGTGATGTATGTGTGATGTCTTTCTGTCTTTGGTGCTTTAAACCTAGGATATAAATAGGATCGCAATAAATACACTGTCCTGAAGATTTGCCCTCTCCCTCGCTCTGTCTTTATCTCTCTCTCTTTCTCAATCTCTCCATCCTTCCCCCTCCATCTCCCTCTTTCTTTTCCTTTTAATGTTTTTTTCCCCCTCGAGTGCTCTCCACAAACACAAACTTGATAAGAATAAGGGTTGAGCCGAGGGCCACCTATGGAATCTGCCCTTAATGTTTCTCCCAAATGGTAGCAGTTATCTCCACTTCTCAGCTCTGGAGTTCCTTTCAGCCTCTTCCTAATGCACCGTACCACTGGTGGCTGGTGAGCTGGAAACAGCGGAGGCATCAACCTTAACTTTTAAACCTGACCATTACTCTCATCATCTCTCATCATTACTAATTTCCATGAACTTTCCTATATTAATAACCAAGCAAGTCATTCACCGAATAATCAATACCAATAGATATAATGATTACCAATTGTATTTTGTGATAACGTTATTGTTCTTTACATCATAGACTTGTGTAGCATTTTCTTGTATCGTAGGTCATCGGAACTTAAGGATAATTACTCTTCATTTTCTGTCTGAATTCAGGGAATGTTGATGATGTAAAATGTGTGAAGCTGTACTGTGAAGATTCTGTTGTCTAAATGGTCTTGAAACAGTGTCTGAAGGTTGTTTGCTAGCCTTCATTGCACATTTCACTAAAAGCTGCTGTGTACATTTAAGGAGAGGATTTCCTCTTTAAAGTTTCCTCTTTCATGTTTTGCATTATGTAACATGATGTGAAGAAAGAGAAAGCCAGATCATGAGATTATTTGATTAACAAGGATGGCAATTATTTGAATAATTAACTGGCAAGTAATCCCAAAGCTGTTTAATAATTTTGTCTCACATTGTAGCGTCCTCTTCCTACACGTCATGTTAAAGAATGTAAATGACAATATAGGGTTTAATTGAGCATAAATAAACATTTCAAAGAATAGGCTACTTAGGCTACACTTAAATTACTCCATTAGCTGCATAGGGCACTAGCTTGAATGAAAGAAGAAATAAAGCCTAGCAAACAAATTTAGGTTTTGTGCCTTTTCAGTCTTTTTTCATTAAACTGCCTGATCTGCACAGACCAAATTAACAGATATTTAAGTTTTAAATGGTGGTTAAAACAGTGGTTAACAGTGGAAAATACTTTAATTTAAATGCTTTAAAACAGTGGTTCTGTGTGGCTCAATAGGTAGAGCACAGCGCTGACAACGCTTAGGTTGTGGGTTCGATTCCCATTGGGACCACATATACTGAAAAATGTATGAATTCACTACTGTGAGTCGCTTTGGATAAAAGTGTCTGCTAAATGGCGTATATCATATTAAATATACTTTAATTTGGGCACAGAGAATGAAGTTCATTTATGCACAAGTTTGTGTAATCAGAAGGTGCTATGAAATTTTATGATGTAAAGAAAAACATTGCTAACACAAAATAAAATTGAGACACTATAGCAATTATAACCAATTATTCAGCTCATTTACTGTTTGACTGATAATGAAGGAAAGTAAGTAGAAACCAGTTGGAATAATTACTGGTTTAAAGGTAAGGTTTTGTGCCTCCTCTGTTTCCAGCTCACCAGCTGCCACTGCACTGTACCCACTTCTTTCCATCTATGGGGGGGGGGCAGACAAGCTGTCAGGATGTGGTGGAAATGGATCTGAAGGGGAATACGATGTGATGGCGAGATGGATCCAGGTCATAAGGGAAACACGGTGATGGAGTGGATGTGAAATGGTGGAGGATGTATGTGAGGGATCTGATGGGATATGGACCAAGATGTGCTGCAGGACCGAGCATCTCTCAGATGGAATAAGACGGGGGTGATGGAATGGAGCTGAGAGGGAACGAACGGGATAGGGCTGTGGAGCAGGTGTGAAGGGGGAGCCCCGATTCGAGGGTGCAAATAAATGAGAAACACAATAAAGTGTGGCGGTGGAATGGATCCGGAATGGATTAAGATGTGGCATCCAGACCTAATAGGTAGATCTGAAAATGGAAATGGATTTTAGGTGGAGCAACTGAGTGCACAGCTTGCGGAAGGGGATGCTGACTTGGAAACATGGACAGTGTGACGGTGGATACATTGCAGTTAGATGTTTCCAAACGCAACTCCTTTCGGTTCACCTAAAAAATATTTAAGAAATTGTGGCTAGCTCTGTTGCAACAACGTAATTCCATAAGAGAAGGGTGTCAGCTTTCTGATTTGTGTGCTTCAGTATGTATGAAGTGTAATGGTAAACAGTCATTAAAACTCAATGGTTTGTTCTGTCATCAAAATTGATTTCTTATGGTTGTTGAATAAATACTTTAATGTGATGAGAATCATGATATTCATATATATAGGGGGCAGCAGTGTAGTGTAATGGTTAGGGAGCTGGAACTCAGAGGTTGCTAGTTTGATTCCCAGGTGGAGCACTGTCCTTGTACCCTTGAGCAAGGTATTTAACCTGAATTGCTTCAGTAAAATATCCAGCTGTATAAATGGATTGTAGGTAAAGAAATGTAAAACTGTGTAAGTCGCTCTGGATAAGAGTGTCTGCTAAATGCCTAAAATGTAAATGTAAATGTAATGATATCCATTAATGAATGTGTAACACATTTCTAAGAAATATGTTAAAATTACCAATGTTGGTACACTACAGAGCTACACAGCTCAACTTAAGAAATGATCATTGGATCTTGATTCTGGTTTGGAAGATTGCCAAAGTCAGATGCTGAAGACTAAACAGGCACTTTTATTAATGGACTGAAATTAAACATGCATATTTTGCAATGTAAATGTAATCATACAAAGTGGTCACATTGCAAATATCACAATGATGGAGAAAATAAAATGAAAGCTTAAATTGTGTCTTATGATCAGTGACCTCTTTTCAAAGTTTCACAATTTCCATTGCATTAATATAATTATCTTTACTCCACAACCATATGTGTGTTAGCGACACATGGTGTCTAAGTGAGTGATATCAGCCCAGATATGAACCTTACTGGGTATTTTAGTCCTCCTCTGCTCTGAGTGGGTGTGCTGTACAGTATGCCACATCAGACTTCCTCTGACCATGGTCGATTGTGGTTCATTACTTTGTTGAATCATGGCGAAAGCCTCCAATGGCGCAGAACTTCAGGTTGACAGGTGTACCACCCAGACTGGATTTCCCTCTAGAGCCCCTTTCCAACTCCGCATGGAGAATGTTCACTCGCTGTAACCGCACAGCACATTGTCCTTGATTTATCACAAATAAATATAAGCCACTGTTACATTTTTTTCTCCAGAAACAGCATGGTGGGATGCTACAATTAACTGCTTGGCATGAAAATATGGAAAAAGGTAAAGTTGACACTTGCTTAAATTAGTTCCTGTGGGTAAGGGCACAGGTTCTGGTGCTTAGATTGGGCAGAGGCTGTAGTGTGAATTTGGCCTCAGAGAGAAAGTCAGTAGCACTTTATCTCTTTGGCACGGCGGTAGAGGGTCTGTGTGAGTGTCACACCCTGTTCTCTCCGAGGGTATTAAAAACCAATCTAGAGGGATACAAGGGAGCGTAATTGTGTTGGCCGATTTATTTATTTCTTGGAAAACTGCTTACGGGGGGCCACCCGCTGTCAGGCTGATCCGCAAAGCCGACTGATTCGTTGCGAGAATGTTTCTGAAGCGGCAGTGAATTTTAATCTGCTCTCGTTTGTGGGCTTCGTCGGGAACGCGTACCAAATGCCAGACTGATGCTGGGAGAGGTGGTGGTCAATGAGCATAGAGAGGGCTCCTCCTCCTTTTTGGCCATGGTCAGAGCTTCCTGTCTCCCACAGCAACGCGTAACCTTCAGCACCATGGACAGCGGGGGCCTTACTCACAGGCATGCACAGCTGAGACTGACTGGCAATCGTCTCCATCAGGGTTGTTTATAAAAGCGCAGTTGCCGTGCCTTTGGAGAGAGATCTTGATGAACACAACCTCTGAGTGGGTTGCCTCTCCACCACCCTCTGTGACACCCAGCCTTTGTTGCCATCTCTAAGGGACCGTGCTCAACTGCTGACCCCTTCAGTGTCTTCCCTAGTGTTATTGCTGTCTGAGGCATCGTTTTACCCTTCCTACGGGCGCTGTGATTAAAAGCACTCTGGGAACTCCGGCGGAAAAGCCAGTCATGTTCTCGGCTCTATTTCTTTGCCGCTTGTAGGGCATTGAGACGGTATGAAAAGGAATGTTTACAGTATTGCTGTTCATCCTTCAACCTAATGTAGCAAAGGCTGTTGTGTGAAAGTGAGTCGGGGAATTTAGCTCATAACAGAAACCAAGCTGGTTGGAATCCCAGGTGAGAGCCACTTTTGTGCTCCTGAGCAATGCACTTAAAATGTTTTGCTTCGGGAACTATCCAGCTGCATTTATGGATAATAACTAAAAAGAAGAAGGGCATCTACTAAGCCAATATGTACTGTCAAATTCTGATAACTGCATGTGCTTGAGACTACTGTGACATTATGTACTTAACCAGAGTATACACATAAGAGGAGGTAAAGTCAGTGGGATTAAAATGGGACTAGTTGCCTGCCCACAGTATGCAGTAAAATGGCGTATGCAGTTTCCTGATATGCGATCACAGGGAGCTGACTGCAGCATTGCACTTTATGTGCTGTTCCACTTTTTTGGGTCCCCAGCCTCCAGCTCACTCTGAAGTTAGCCAGGGTCAACATCACTGAAAGGAGAGCAAGCAGTAAACCCGTTTAAAATGAAGACTCTGTAAAAACGAAGTAAAGTTTGTGAAGTGGATATTGTGTGTCTCTCCGGGCTCCCCTGATCCTCCCCTGCTTTTAGCCCTCACACATTCCAGGCCCTGCGCAGTATGCAACGCTTCATCTCCTTCGGTTTTATAATGGATTTCTAGGTGGTGGAAATGCCACAGGGTGCCTTAACAATAGCCGGTGTGAAGCGAAAGTGCCCAGAGTTAAAGGAAGCGGCGACTGGCAGCCTCCATCTCTGATGATTGCTTGTCTTTGCTTACTGAACTGGTGGAGAACGTCGTGGCGACAAGACAGGCCTATGAGGGTGATTGGTCTTACCGAATTGGGAGAAAAGAAAAACATCGGGATATAAAAATTGGTTAATAGAGGTTTTTAATTTTGTGTTTAACTTTGTATCAAGCAGAACAGAGTTAATGCACATTCGTGCATTTTTAAAACCAGCATCAGCATTGGCTGCCTGAAGAAGGCTGCAGGCCAAAACATTTTGTGTCTAAGTGCAGGACCAGTACAGTAGAGGCTGTGTATTTATTGATGTTCTTTTCCATTGGAATTAAGGAGCGTACAAATGCTTGAATAAGCCAGCAAGGCACTTTAAAACTAGTAAAACTGTTCTGTCCTGTCACTGATCTTATGAGCACCAGCTAAGTGGAAGAGAATTCCTCCTACATCAACAGTAAGATAAAACACGCTGCCAATATTCAGGCTGATCTCTGCTTACTTTGTGCCAACATGGCCCTCTGACCAATCGAAGAAGACTCTTCCATGTCAGTGTTCAGAACATCCGCTTTACAGATCATATCATGGTAGGCCAATCTAGGAAGGGTTGTTTCCATTTCAGTCATGATTCCTTAGTTCTAATACTATTGGTGCCAGTCCACAAGCTCTCGCAGTGGCGGCAATGACATCATGAATCAGGCAATGAATAAGAACCAACACCCCAATACCAAACCCTCCTTTGCTTTTACCTACATGCTGCCTTGATTTGTCCCTAAAAGGGGCAGGAGTGTGGCCTGGTGGTTAGGCCAGCCAGCCTTGTAGCCAGCAGGTTGCATGTTCCTTCTGTGTCACACTGCTGTTGTGTCCTCGGGCTCCATGAAATATCCAGCTGTATAAATGGATAATGTGTAAGCTGGCCTGGATTAGTGTTAATAATACAATGTTTGACTGGACCTTGCACATATTATGTCCTGTGAATAGACAGAGACAGATCGGCCATCAAGCTGTGAGACAAACAGAAGGACTAATGTTAACACTGTGAACATTGGGACTCACCTGCATACATACTGCTACATTGGGACTCACGGTCTACATATTGCTCTGTATATATAGCTTGCCGCTGCACTTTTCATTGGTTAGCTGTTGCCCTTATCTGATACATTTACTGCATATATACTTACTTTATTTGCACAGCTGTATTTTTGCTGGAGCTAAGTGCCTTACTCATGGGTACAATAACTGTACCAGAAACCAACCTGGGATTTGAACCTGGAACTTTCGGTTTGCTAGACATTATTACATACTGCTGTAAAATAGAAAAGGAAGGCTCATCAACATGCTATATCTCTCTCTCTCTCTCTCTCTCTCTCTCTCTCTCTCTCTCTCTCTCTCTCTCTCTCTCTCTCTCTCTCTCTCTCTCTCTCTCTCTCTCTCTCTCTCTCTCTCTCTCTCTCTCTCTCTCTCTCACACACACACACACACACACATACAGACACAGGCTTATACATACACAAACACATAAATACACACATGCATGCCCACACTTGATTTTAAGAGGGAAATTGATGTTCTGAAATTTGCAACAGTGGCTACAGTAATCCCTGTTGCTAAGTCAAAACACCCTAAGACCCTGAATGATTTTAGGCCAGTCGTCCTTACTTCCTTGTTAATGAAGTGTTTTGAAAGATTGGTGAGGGAGGAGCTACTGACAAAAACTCAGGACCTTTCGGACCCTTTACAATTTGCATATAGGGCAAATAGAGGAGTAGAGGATGCAATTGTAATTACTTAACTTACTTAGTTACTTAAACACCTGGAGGGTCCAAAAACATACGCAAAGCTGCTTTTTATTGACTTCTCCTCCACTTTTAATACAATCCAACCTCATGTCTTAACAAAGAAACTTATGGTTGATTTTGGTTTGGATCTTAACATTGTGGGATGGATCTTTTTAACTCAGAGAACACAGAGGGTGAAGGTCAATGACCATGTGTCTGAAATGCTTGTGTCCTCCACAGGTTCGCCACAAGGCTGTGTCCTCTCTTCCCAATTGTACATCTTGTACACAGATGATTGCCTCAGTCAGTATGAAAATAGGCATATACTGAAATTTGCAGATGACTCTGTCATTGCTAGCCTACTGGGAGAGCAGGACACATGTCATGGCCCTGTGGTAGATGATTTTGTGAAGTGGTGTGATGCTTCCTTTTTTCAACTAAATGTTTCTAAAACTAAAGACATGACAATTAATTTTAGCCGCAAACCCCATTCTACTCTGTCAACCATTATTAAGGGCCATGTGATTGAGTGTGTTGATAATTATAAATACTTGGGTAATGTTATTGACAGTAAACTGTCCTTTGCTCAGAATGTTGATACACTTTGTAAAAAGAGTCAACAAGGAATGTGCTGTTTGAGAAAACTCAATGGTCCCTGATGACAATGTTTTACAGATCCTTGAATGAATCTGTACTTTATTTTTTAATGATATGTTGGTACTCAAATTTAAATGTTAGACATAGGAATGCACTGAATCATATTGTTGAACAGTGCAGCAAAGTGACAGGAGTAAAGCAGACTTGTTTGTCTGAGCTGTTAAACAGACAAGCTCTGCATAAAGCTCAATCCATCCTTTTGGACTTTGACCATCCCTTGTACTTGGGATTTCAAACCTTTCCCTCTGGTTCCCGGTTCAGCCTACCAAAAATCAAGACAAACAGATACAATCACTCATTCATTCCCTCAGCCATCAATCTACTCAAAAGACTGTCAAGATATTTTTTAATTTTACTAATTTACACTAATTGCGCCTTTGCACATATTTAATTTATTTATTATTAATTTATTTATTATGTGTTTATATATGAATGTATGTGTGTATGTATGTATGCATGCATGCATGTCTTTTTTGTGTATACCATGTTGTGTTGTACTTTGTGATTTTAGTTGCTGCAAACAAATTGCCCTTGCGGAAACTGAATAGACTACTACTATTACTACACAAATAAATATACACACACACTTACACATGCACACAAACACATACACACAGGTACACTACACACACACACTTACATGTGTGCACACAAACACATACACACAGGCACACTACACACACACACACACATTTACATATTTGCACACATAGACACACACAAACACACACTCACCCTAAATTCTTTGCTTCTTTGCTTTTGACAGCCAACCAGCCACCAGCCAACCAGCTGATCAATCAACTCCTCAGCATCCAATCCCGGAGGCCTTTTACACATACATTATTAAATATGAATCATGTGAATCAGAGAGAACAGACAAGACAGGAGGGGAGTCTCTGCCCCAAGAATAATAAACCATTATTAATGTATGAAAAGGAAAGTAAAATATGAAAAGAATAAGAAATGATTTCTCTCTCTTTGTATTTTGTCAATCTTTTTTTATTTCTGCATTTCTGCAAATAAAATATATATTTCTGAATCCAGGGGCCTTAACAGTCAAATGCACTCTGAATACTAAACACAAGCAGTATTATGTGTTAAAACCCCTCACTTATCCACTTATGTAAAATATATTTGATTTGATTTAATTTAATAATTATTATATAGGATTTAAGTATACATTAAATCACTAAATCTTTCCATAGGTAGAGGAATCTGGTGGATCAACGTTAGTCAAAATATACAACTCAATCAGATTAAAATTAAGAGTTTGTTTATTAAGTTACAACACTAAGACAAATACAAAATATTCAATGTCCAATGTACAGACGCCGGTTCAACTAGCTTACCAAACATTAAATTCTAAACATAAACATAATGGTAACAATCACTAAGGGATATGAAATTGAATAAAATTATACCAAAGCAAGCTTGTCTCTCCCAACACATGCAGTCAGGAACAAAGCAAAGATGAGTGGCAAAGTGTGAGATCCATAGACTGTGAGAGCTCCACCCCAGAGAGCAGTTTGAAAACTAGTCTGAAGTCCTAGTTTGTTCCTCTCACTGGGATTAGAATGAGAAATGTAGAATGAAAATGAATGATAGAAAAAAAGAAAAGAAAAAGAAAACGAATGACAGAAAAATGACCTTCAAAAGCTTTAGACTGAGTGCCAAGGTAAAGCCACAGGCCACACTTTAAGTGTTGAAATGAGGGGGGGAATCCTTAATTAATTAAGGATTAGGGGAGGAACTTGGTCTGCACCCCTTTTTATATTTTTATTTTGGGTCATTTAACAACACAAGACATATTTTTAAGGTTGAAATTATCCTCACATGGTGAGTATTGTGGCAACACCATTGCTATATTGGGATTTTGGGAAGACACTTTGGTTTATACAGAGATGTTAGTCCTCCGCTTCTCTCTCGTGCAAGCTGTGAAATATAAATTGCAACGTAGTGCTCATAGTTTAATTTTAACTTTGAGGTGTAGAAGCATATGTAATATGTGCTAGAGTATGGTTTAAGCTATCTGGTCACACATCAGACACACAAACACACACACACACGCACAAACACACACACATGAATTGCCATAACCCTCCCCCAGTACTTGCCCTCCAGTTATTCTGAAGTCTGTTCCTCAGCGTTTACCTAATAGCCTTATCTGGGTTTGGCTTTGAAGTCACCTAGACTGCTGAGCCGGAACAGGCCAGAACCATAAAATGCACACAGCTACCACTGACATTCCCCCTCTTTGAAGGATTAATTACCACCAGAGTCCATGATTCATCCTTCACACCATCATGGAATATGCATTTCCACTCAGGAGAACTTCCAAGGGACATCGGTCTACAGAATGGCCAGACCATGAATAATTCAGACACATTTCAGGGCAGACATGTCCATGGGTTCAGCAAACATTCAATGAGGGGGCCTGGGAAAAGGCATTTTACAGGACATGATTTGATGAGCTGTGATGGTTAGGGGGCGAGTTGCCAGTTTTAACGGCGAGTTGCCAGGTTTAAACTCTTGAGAGCACTAGTTTGGTTACTGGCAGTCTCTTTAGCAGCAGAGGGGAAGCATGAGGTCAGCGTACCAGGAGGACAGCAGGAGGCATGATGTTGTCTTATTTTTTTTCCACATTTTTTCATTTCTTTTCCAAATCTTTTTTCACATTTGTCAGTGACATTTCCTCATCTGACATTACTTTTTTGATTTTGCCATAAATTACCCTCCATAGACTAGCTGTTAAAAGAGAACAGTATAATTAATTACATTCAGCAAGGGATGCAGCGTGTTCTCAAACCTCATTTCCTACATATTTTTGCCTTGTTCTGTTTTTTCCTCCTCTGGCCCCTGAGCAGACAGGGAGAAACGGAATGAGAAGAGGAGTTTTGTAATTAGACTTTCTCTGACCTCTATGATAATTATCTGAAAAAGGCTGAGAGAGACTATATAATCCAAAAAATGGGCCATTTCTGTCTCTGTGATAGGGTTCAACGTGTTCTTGCTAATTGTATCTAATTGTTATGGCTCCCAAAGAATCTTAGGCCAAATTATACAGAACGGTGATGTTATGTACTGCAGTGTGTCAGCCCTGACAAGTACCAGGAAGCCTGGGGGGACATTGTTTGGGAAGAAGAGAGGACAAAGGTCAGGGATAAAGGATATAAAGTCAAAGGTCATAACTGAAAGTTCAGGGGTCAGGAGAGAAAAGAGAGGAGGTAAGAGGTTGAAATTCTACAGACTAAGAAGATGGAGAGATATTCTTAAAATGGAAAGTTTCGTCTCTCTGTTGTTGAAGCTGAAAAGGTTCAGTTTGATGCATCTTATGAATATTCATGAAGGGGCATGACCAAGGACAATATTGCTTCCAATGGAGGTTGTGTCCCTCTTGAATATTCATAAACTGTATTATAACACTGGAAACTCGTGTTTCTAACCAGAACCTCCCAAAGCTGGTGCTGGGAGAGCTCAGGAAAGAGGAGAAGGTCAGAACAGAGATGCTAGGGGGTCAAGATAAAAGAGATCAGAGGTCAGGATAGGGAGAGAGACTGCAAATGTTATCACTTGCACACAAGAAAACTTTTACTGTATGCAGGACTACCTGACTGTAGTTTTTTCAAGGTGCATACATTCAATAAATTGCAGCATGCTTGATTATTGAGCAATTTATTGGATATTATTTAGATCTTGAGCATTTATATTGCTATTTCATATTTTGACCAGGGTATATTGGTGAATGCCCCCAGGATTGTTTACCTGTTTTTTCATATTGATTATAACTTGATTGCAAGCTAAGAATTCACACACTAGTTGTAGTTAAGCTAGATAGCTATCTAGCCTTTTCATATTAGCTGGATATTGTTGCTACCATGTAATTAACCCAGATAGCTTGATAAATCAGCGATAGCCAGCTGAGAACTGAATGGAATACTAAGCGTCTTAGTTGGCATCATAGCCTTCATTTATCAAATTTAGATCAAGTAGACTGCCTACTTATCTGGTTGAAAATCTAGTTACTATTGCCTCATTTTTGACATATAGCCTACAAAAAGCAGTCGATACAAGTATACATTTTACAACAACCTTTGTAATGTTTCATTTTTAAAAATGGCATTTAAAAAATGAAGGCATCCCATCAATGACAATTTTGTTCTTTATATTTTTATATTGCCTTTAGCCTGTCAATAAAATAATTTCTCTTTTGCTTTTGATAATTTTTATACGTTTGTGCGGTTTAAAAATATCCGCCCCACTCATTTCAACATATCAGTTTCTTTGCTCCAGGAAGGGCATGATACAGTATGTCCTACAGAAGTGTCAGCAGACATATTTTTACAATTGAAAGCAGTAGCCTACTTACAAATAAATCAGTATGATTATGTGTGGGTGTGTGCAGCGCCAACTGCTGACTAGTCTACTACACTGCAATAGGCACCTCATTTGTGGTAATTTAATGATTACTTGAGATCTTAATGTGTTGATTGCTTAACAAGCAACGACCTCTTGGTGTTAGAGAACGGAACCAAATGCATGCCCTTAGTTATGTGGTTTATTATCTGACTAATTTAGCTAAGCGGAAGCATAACCCTAATCACAATTGCAGCCAAAATTATCAGGCACTAAAGTACAATATAGTAGCTTGCTCGTGCTACTTTCCTTTTATGATAAATTTGTATGGCATACCAATTTATAATAGTGTTCACATAGATGGTAATATATATGACAATATGATAATATATATATATATATATATATATACCTCCAGCACACGGTCACCTGAGTTAATTAGTCCTAATAATTAATCTGAGACCTGTGTTGCCTATCCCTGGGTACACATTATGGAAGGGTGCTCACGCGCGTTTTAAATGACGAATGAGAAGAAAGATATTACAATGACTCAGTTGCCTTTTTTTCCAGTCCATGAAATTTGATTGGTTCATGCTCATCAAAGGCAATTCAAACCATTCCCAGGTGTCAGATAAAACATGGCCTTTTTAAAAATATATTTTACACATAAAACACAAGCACTTTGCATTTCAGTTATGCCTTGAATGGTGGCTCAGCTTTGTAGCCATTGCTGATTTTTATTTGTATTAAATTCAATTAAGATTGCCATGTTGTGGCATCGCTCAAATTGCCAACCCCTCGAGTGACTGTAATAATATTGTTTTAACTTTTCATTTGACATTCTTCTCTGACATTTCTCAAAGCAAATCATGAAAATAAAACAGAGGAGAAGCCAAGAATATGGCAAAGCCCAGATCTTGTGAATAAATGTCTCGTGAGGGTTGTAATTGGAGTGGAGGCTAAATTAGCAGGAGAAAAATATGTAGGCAATGAAGATAACGACCACTCCCACTGACATGAGGGAAACCTGAAGTTAGCTACAGTAGTTTTAATTTCACCGTGGAAATATGTATTTGATGTGCTTTGAATGTTCTGAACGAGTGCATTGGACAAAGGCTTGCACAAGCACACCCACCTGCCACTAGTTATATGACCTGTAACGAGTGATATGCACAATGTTTTAGATGTAGTATGCATGTGGTCATATATTGCATTTTAAATGCCTTCTAGTGTGATAGCTCTTTATGAAGAGAACTGATACATCAATTGTTTAATTTGTGTTTGATTTAGAAACACGTAAATGAATAATAATGATAATACTGCCTCGTCACAAAAAATTGATAAACCTTGTTTTTTATGTGCTTAAAAAGTAAATGCTGAATATACACAGCTGTATGAATGGATGCACTGTAAATGTGCATGAAGTGTCCAGTTCATAAAAAAGTGTCAAGGGAAACAAGGCCCTAATTAAACATTGTTTAGTGTTGCACAGAATTTCCACTACACTGGAACAAAAGTGCACATCAATAAGTGTATGTACATAAATGAGTATATATGTGTTTGTGCATGCATGCGTGTGTGCATTTGCATGTGTGTGTACATATATTTGTGTGCATGTGCATGTGCCTGTGTTGTGTGTATGTGCAGATATGCTAGGGCTGGGTATTGGCAAGTACCTTGTGATACAATTTATATGATACAATTTGATATAATTTATATCACGATACACATGTCAAGATTCAATACATCAAACTATTCCTTGATTGAATCACGATAACAGATAACAGAATTGCAATTCAATACCTCAAATAATATAATAATATTACTGTAACATAGTTCAAAGGACAACACCATATAATAAAAAAGCATGAGTCAATTTGAAGTTCAGGTTCAACAGTTTAAACAAATGTACACAGACTGAACAACAGTGGAATTATGTAATATTGAAAGAGCATCATATATAAGATGTCAACCACTGTAATGTTATTGCAGTTCACATATTATTACAGGCATATGAATGATACTTGGGGTTAGAGTATCGATCCGACATTGTGAAAAATAGAATCACAATTTTCAACTGAATCGATATATATTGGGACAGCCCTAATGTATGTGTATGTGTGCGTGTGTGCATGTTTGTTTATTAGGTGGGAGGAGGGGTGGAGAAAGAGAGAACTCTGGCAGATGTAAATGGAATCTGGATGAAATGGAGTGAAAAGAGCAACAGCTGGCGGAGTGGAGGAGAGATGAGATGAGAGAGGGAAAGAGGGAGGGAGTGGATCCAGCTGTGGCTCTTTAGCATCATTGTCTGAAGTCTGCGCGGTGAGAACTTTTCCAAAGATGGGGGGGGTCACACGGCACTCTAGTGGGAATCGTGGTGTTGTGATTGTTGCGATACCGCTACTGGCATGATCTTTGCTTTTGTGTCGAGATTTGACAAGTGTCTCATTTCTACGTGGAGTGTCATATGTATGGACGGAAATTGAAGGACAGCTTCCCTTAAGTGTTTTTGCCCATACTTATAATCGGTATGGGGCATGACAACTTGGTAACATGGTAAGAAAAATATTAGAAACATTAATCCAGTAAATAAATCTAGTGTGTTTATAGGAGATATATATCTAGTGTCTTTATATTTTTCTCAATTCAATTCAGTTCAGTTCAGTTTTATTCAGCTTAGTTCAATTCAATTCAGTTTCAGATGAATTCAGTTCCAGATGAATTCAGTTCAGTTCAAATAGATTCAATTTCAGATTAATTCAGTTCAGTTCAATTGTGTTTTTTCCATCAAGCCATTTGTGTTCCCAAACATGCACACAAACAATATGTACATATATATTTTTTAATATAATGTGAAAATAGTAAATGTACAATGTACAATAATAATTGTTTGTATATATCATATATACATATATATATATATATATATATATATATGTTGTGGCAGCCCAAGGGGCTGCACAAGAAAATGGCTGCCTGGCCTACAACACATGGGAGCCAGGAAACACTAAATTTCCCAGCAGGCCACAGTCACACCTAAGTCAAGTCAAGCAATGGGACTAACGACCAACTGAAGGCCATTTCAAGGCCTATTTAAAGGTCTGATTCCCATCACACTGGGAGAGGAGTAGGAACATGTTTGGGAAGGAGTTGCTGAGTGTATTTGTAAGTAGAGAACCTGTGAAGTCTTGACCAGCCAGGATTTGGAAAGAGAGTGTTGGAGTGTGTTTTTGTGTATGGAATTGGATTGCTTTGGATATCGACTACGGACTGGATTATGGAACTGAACTGGATTTTGGACATTGACAATGAGATAAGGATTGCAGACTTTGTGTGCTTGTATTCCCCTGAAGACCCCACCCTTTGTTTTGTGTTTGTCAAGAGTTTGTTAATAAATCATTGTTTTGTTTTTGAATACTGCCTCCTCCGTGTTCTTAAACTTGCCTACGCCCTCTGCAAGATCTGTGTGTGTCGCCCAACCCCTGGGGACACCACAATATATATATATATATATATATATATATATATATATATATATGTATATATATATATATGTAGTGCCCCTTTAATTAAAGCCTACACCCCATCTCAAAAATGTCACCTTTTGTTGCCTTAAAGCCTGAAATTAAAACATATTAAATCAAACTTTTTCCACCTATTTTTCCACATTTTACCCTACAATTTTTTCTAAATTTCTGAACACGCTTATCTTACCAAGTGTAAATTAGCTCAGGGGTAACCAATCACCTTCCAGACCACACACCAAGCCAATTGGCCTCCATCTGTGTTCAATCAGGCCTACAGTCAAGGTTCTCATGGTCTTTGGTCTCATCCTTGAAAGTAATGGAAAATGTGTTGAAAGTGATCAAATATCCCACTGTCCTTGCAAATTCAGAGAAAATTGCCCAAATAATAAAACTATTTATTACTGTTAATAAATTCATAATAATGAATGTATAAATTATTACATTCATAATAAATGTATTAATACATATAATAAATACATGTATTAATACATATTGTACATACATTTATCCTTCAAAATATGATTAAAAAGTCTTGGTAAATATATACTTACTTGAGTATACATTTGAAATGGTGAGATATATGCAAATCTGGACTAAAAAATCTGATCAGGAAAATAATTGAGAATTACTTTATGGAGAAGTGAACTAAACATTATAATCACAGTTTGAATCAACTCTGTGGGGCCCATCTAAATCGAACAGCAACAATAGGAAATACCATCACATGCAATATATCACAATCATTTCCACACAAAATATATTGGTAAGCCACTTTTGACATTTATACATGGCAATACATATTCATGGCAATATGAGCTGACTGCCACTGATATGTATTGTGTTGGGCAGGTGAGAATTTAATAAAAATGTTTATTTCTGAATCCAGAAGTCTTAACAGTCAAATGCCCTTGTTTAAGGCTCAGCACTCTGAGTACTGAATGTGTGTTAAAAACCCATCATGCTATTTGTAAAATATATTTGATTTCATTTAATAACTACAAAGGATGCCAATTATCAATTAAATCACTGAATTCCTTAATAAGCAAGATCAACCTGATGGTTCAACCTTCAACAAAATGTACAACTCACAATTCAATTACAATTAAGAGCTAGTTTATTATAAGTTACAACAACACAGACAAATAATTCAATGTCAAATCTCCAGATGTAGGCTCACCACCTTAACAAACATTAAATCCTAGACATAAAAATGACATAACACATTCACAAAGTAGATGAAATGAAAGGAAAATATACCAAACAAAGCTTGTCTCTCCCAAGATGCACCCAACACATGCAACATAAAGCAAAATGAGTCAGGACAAGATCTCAAGAATGCAAGAACTACACTCCAGAGAATAGTTAGAAAACTAGGAAAGAATGACAAAAATGAGTAAAATAGCCATATATAGGCCACACTTCAAGTAATCATAGAAGGAGAGGCCCCCCTCTTCCTAGTCTGTGTATGATTACTTTACAGTGATGGAGGACAAGAGAAAGTCTGGTCTGCACTCCTTTTTATATTTGTATTTTGGGATATTTTGCGGAATGTGTGCTATAGTGGAATTTCAGTCATCTCTGACTCACACCAAACACACACACACACATACGCACACACATGGATTGCCTTAAAGGGCCATTAAAAACAGCATCTTAATTTTAGTCTAACAGTCATTTCCACATATTAGACTGTAGTCATGCGGGAAAATCCCACAGATACTGCGGGATACTACATTTTTGTTCAGTGGCAGTATCTTTTTAAACACACTGCTTAACTAAACTGCTGTTACAGTGTGTAGTTATGCTAAATGATCAAGACACTGCCTTACGGGCATGTAAACCTGTTTTTTTTATGTAAAATGACACGAGACTGTCTCTCTTCACAGTAATGAACATTTCTGGAGCACACATGCTGGCAGAAAACATGCAGGCAGCCTCTCTTCTGAGAAAAACAGGCCCAGCAGTGAGCCAGTGTCAGTGTGTGTGCAGTGCTAGCGGTTTACTGCAAATCAAACCATTTTTAATACTTCTAATAATTGTAAAATAATGGCATCACATACAGGTAACTGCCAAAATTAAGGAAACACCAACATAA
The DNA here is from genome assembly GCA_029706075.1 of Aldrovandia affinis. Taxonomy (NCBI): domain Eukaryota; kingdom Metazoa; phylum Chordata; class Actinopteri; order Notacanthiformes; family Halosauridae; genus Aldrovandia; species Aldrovandia affinis. Next base: position 5,568,788 of record JAINUG010000033.1, on the reverse strand, counting down.
AGTGTTTTTGGGCCACCACAAACCACTAGAATACCTTCAATGTACCTTGGCATAGATTTTACAAGTGTCTGGATACTGGAGGAATGCAACACCATTCTTCCACGAGAAATTCTATACTTTGGTGTTTTGTTGATGGTGTTCATGCTTATCATGCATTGTCATCCTGGTAGAGACCACTCCCATCAAGATAGCAATGCTTCACCATAGGATGAAGGTGATTACTCAGAATGGCTTATATTTATTGCCATTTACTTTACCCTCATAGGGATTAAGTGGACTTAAACCATAGCAGGATAATGCACCCCACACCATAACAGAGCCACCAGAACCCTTGATTTTCTTAAGGATTTCCTTTAACTGTACACATATACTATATATACAAGGGAAGAAAAAATAATGAAAACAACAAACAATATATGTATATTTATTAACTAATAAGGAGTTGGGCTGCCCTTTGCCTTCAGAACAGCTTAAATCCTTCTTGGAATGCTGTAATAGACGTTTGAACTGTTTGTAGGGGTATATTGGACCATTCTTCATGAAGAAGAGCATCCAGTTCTTTGAGAGATAAAGGCAATGGAAATCTTGGGTTTGTGGTTTTTTAGCAACTGTCCTGTTAAGTGTCCATCTATCCCTATCGGTGAGCTTCAACTTGCGACCACTGTTCCTCTTTCCTGATGCAGTTTTTCCTTGTTTGCCAAATGCCATCATGATTTTTGACACTGTTGCCCTTGACACATTAAATAATTGTGACCTATTTGACCTCTTTCAAGATCTGTTAGATCTCTCATGTTGCTTTAGAGACTCACATATTAAAGTGTTGACATTCAAAAATCTTTTATAGCAGAAACATATTGGTAATTAGTATTAACATTAATATGAAACACATGTGTAGACTCCTTTTTCATATGGTGTTTCCACTATTTTGTTTACCCCCATATATATACTGTATATATATATATATTATACAGGGGGTAGATTGAGTTTGCTCTGTACCTATGTTGTTCTCGTTCTGGCTGTGATATGTATTTAGAACCATATAGATGGAGGTATGTAGGTGGACCGTATAGATGAACTGTACAGATGGACCATACAGATTGACTGCAGAGATCATACAGATTGACTGTACAGTAGCACCATATAGATGAACTGTGTAGATGGACTGTACAGGTGGACTGCATAGCTGAAGCATATAATATAGCCAAACATATAGATGGACCGTATAAATGAACCATGTAATACAGTTACCATAAGCTAGTACTTGATTCCATGTTGTTCTTTGGCTAGCATGTTTTGAAAATGTAACCTATGGGTAGTAAGTGTGCGTAAGCGAGAGAGACAGAAAGAGAGCACCAGCACACTGTTTTACATGCCATTTTGGCGCAGCCACATAATGGTGTGGTGTTGTTGAGAGCACCAGCTATTCAGCCCCCCAATGAAGGCATTTTTATATGGAATATAATGTGTTTGGAGAGTTCATTATTGGTGTGCATTGGGGGTGTTGTGATGAAGTGTCCTGTGACACACAGCCCCCACTGAGTCTCCTCCTAAACTTCCCTCCACCTCCTCTTCATTAGAGATGCTCCAACAAAAGGCTCTCACACACTGCCATGTGCTGGACAGCCCTGTAAAGAGCCATAAATTAGTCAATGGAGAGGAGTGGTTGTACATCCTGGCTCTGCCATTTCAGAGCAAAGCTGTCCTCTGCAGATAAAAAAAAAAGAAAAAACAAGACAATATTTTCAGCTATGCACTGTGTTCTTCTCTACACCATATACATTTGAAATACTTTACTTATGAGGTATTTCTCATATATTTCTTGTGTGTGTGTGTGTGTGATTTTGTAGGTTTCAGTCATGCTGCAAATTATGAATTTGTCATCTTTTCAGAAACCATGGCGACCCAGGGCCATAGGTATTGCATGATCTGTTGTGATGTTATATGATACTTGTTCTCTGATATCTTTGCCAGCGGCTGTGAGGAACAAAGACATTGCTGTAGCACTTGGGTGCTTATGCACAATCCATACCCACTACATATCACACCCCCTCCTATAAAGGGGCTCTCTCCAGGATATAGGCCCTGCTTATGAAAGGGGCAGGGGGGGTGGCCATGTTACTGCAACACCTAACCTCAAAATAACAACCTACTTGGAAAGACTGATTAAGTAGGCCCTACAGTCAACCCAATTAAAAAGGGTTTGCAGCAGACAGCTCTGTATCTCCCTCACTGAGTAACAGGTTTAGGTCAACCCTGCGAAGGTGCAAATCCTTTAAGAAAACAGATATGGGTACAAGACTGCAGAGTCAGATATTGCAGTTCGAGTGTTTAGAATTATACAGTTCTGTATGGATATACCTAGTTTTGAACTATACGCTAGTTTAGAATTTGGAATTTTCAAGTCCCATATTATAGCATTGTTTTGTAATATATGCCATTTAGCAGACGCTTTTATCCAAAGCGACTTACAGTAGTGAATGCATACTTTTTGTTTTTCAGTATATGTGGCCCCAGTGGGGATTGAACCCACAACCTAAGCATTGCCAACGCCATGCTCTACCAACTGAGCCACAGAGAATCACGTACTATAAACACATCTATGTTCGTTTTATGGTGTTTGATAAACTATCTTAAGATGTTTAATTTCTTGTACAGCAACATGACTTTCCAAAGAGTATTTATAGGTTAAACATTTTTTTTTAAACCAAAACCTCTGATATAATATGTAAGAAAATTAGGTTTCTGCTCTGCTATATCTCTGCTATATGGAAATTACATATAATGCCTTAAAAATTAATCTTGCCACATAGGAGATCATGAAAGACAGATTGAGATACCAATACCAGATTTTACTTTCTCCATAGAAGAGCCGAAAACACTGTGGGTCAACACCCTTAACGCCGATTTCACTACTTTTGTTTCAGTTAATTGAAGCTACCTTTTGAGATTAACATAAACATAAGACTTGAAAATAAGAAAAAGTTACACCCCATAATTTCATATGCATTTGCTGAATATGTGCCTCCATCAAGAATAAATGGCAATCCCTGCTATCTTGCTTACTTCCTATGCTCTTGTAATTTGATGTGATTTACAAACCCCAGCTAGACATGTAGATAAAACTGTAGACTGTGTGCAATCCTACAGCATGCAGTGTGGAATCCGACAAAGTCAGTGTTTGTCTGTGCCAAAAATAGATATACTTAATTAGAATTTCCAGACACTTTAAATACTAGTAATAAATGCTAATAATAAAAATACAAATTATAAACTAATGGGCAAACTTAGTGGGAATTAAGAAATACAGAATATTGAAATAATAACAACAACAATAATAATCATAATCATAATAATAATCATAGTAATAATAATGACTAATAAATAATAATAGTTCCAAACCTTAGGAAAAGCATTCCTGATGACAGTTCAGTAGTGACATTTCAGTGGGATGAAGTTGGTGTTCTCTGGCATTTATCCAATGTCCTTTGTGGTTCAAGGTCCCAATTCTCCTCATTTACTTGCCAATTGTTTAAACAACGGGTAACTTGTGGGTTTTCAGAAAGGCTAACTTGGCACTGTTTGTATGCTGTTCCAGAATTCCATAAAAGCCTGAGAAAACGCACCACACAGCCACTTGGAGCCACAGTGGCATTTGTCGCAAATATGAATAGTTTTTCTAGCAGATGGTGAGAATGTCACAACATGACAGTGAGTTGGTAATGTTTCCCCTTTTCCCCTAAAGGCACGTGCAGGGCTGTCACCAGCATACAACTGGCATCATATAACCAGCTTTAATAACATTTTCCTGTTTCTCTGCGAATGTTTCCTGCTTCAACCTACAAGGGCATTGCCTTGCAGTCTCTGAGGCTCCATCACACTTCCTCTTCCTGGTTCACCTGGGAGTGGGCCAGCCCAAACTGTATCTTTAACCCCTCACTTTCTCCTTGCCTCTAGAATCAATCAATCTCTCTTTAACCCATCCCCTTTCCCCCTATAATCTATCCATCTCTTTTTAAACCCTCCCCTTTCCCCTAGAGACCCTCAATCTTCCTTTAAAATCCTCCATTTTCCTCTAGAATCCATCAATCCCTCACAGTTTCATCCCTGGTTTTGCTCACCTCTCCCTCTTTCCTTGAGCACATCCCTCTTGGATTCCCCTTTTGCCCTCAGCTTCTGTGATTGAACTCTCAGTATCACCTTCCCGGTCTCTGCATTGCATCTCAGCCGTGCAAAATCCCTTTGTGCTGTGGCAGATTAAGCAGCTCAGAGGTCTGTACGATGTGGATTTTGGGATTAGTTCAATAAACAGCGAGGTGCGTTGCCTTTTGTTGCGCACTGGAGATTGGGTTTGCACTTGTAGTCCAGGCCCCCATGCTCATTTACATCCAGAGGGCTATATAGCGCCTTTCAGGGATCTCAAGGAGCTTTACAGTGATGTTGGGGAGCAGTGTTTTGTCTGAGCACTCAGTACCCATAATATGAAATGGAGAGGCATGGGATTAAAGGCGAGTAAAGAGAGCCAGCTCATCCCTTTTCATTTGCCTAGCAGATGGACATATCCAGACCATTACATTTTTACATTTTACATTTTAAGCATTTAGCAGACGCTCTTATCCAGAGCGACTTACAAGATGTGCATTAATACATGGGAGAAACAATCATAGTTAGCGCACGAGATCAGTGCAGGAATACAGCAATAGACATCATTGCAGGCATCAGCATACCACACCTGTAACACCTGTAACACCAGGAAGGAAAAGGTTAGTGTGTTTTTTTTAAAAATGTTTACAGTATATATAAGTATAGTGTTGAACAAGTAGACAGTTGAAGACAATTTAGCTAGATGGACAGAGTTCAGCGGTAGTGGAGTCTGAAGAGGTGGGTTTTGAGTCTCTTGCGGAAGATCGCAAGTGATTCCGCGGTCGTGACCGATTGCGGAAGGTTGTTCCACCAGCGAGGGATCAGGACAGAGAAGAGGCGAGACCGCGAGGAGCGGCTCCCAGGTGCCCGGAGGGAAGGGACAATCAGTTTACCAGAGGAGGCGGAGCGGAGGGGTCTGGGAGGTGTGTAGGGAGTGATGAGTGACTGGAGGTACGGGGGAGCAGTACCTCTGGCCGCTTGAAAAGCAAGCACCAGTGACTTGAATCTGATGCGTGCTGCGATGGGGAGCCAGTGCAGAGAGGAGAGTAGAGGGGTGACGTGGGTGAACTTCGGCTGGTTGAACACCAGACGAGCGGCAGCATTCTGGACTAGTTGCAGTGGCTTGATGGCGCAGGCCAGAAGGCCTGCCAGCAAGGAATTGCAGTAGTCCAGACGTGAGATCACCAGGGCCTGGACCAGGAGTTGAGTGGCCTCTTGGGTGAGGAACGGTCGGATCCTCCGGATGTTGTGGAGGGAGAAACGGCAGGTCCGAGTGATCGCTGCCATTTGGCTCGAGAAGCACAGCTGGTTGTCCAGGGTTACCCCAAGACTCCTGGCAGACTGGGACGGAGACACTATGGAGCCTTCCACGGTGATTGACGCATCAATCATCGGGGAGCCCTTCACTGGGAGGAAGAGCAGCTCTGTCTTCCCCAGGTTCAGCTTCAGGTGGTGGGTGGACATCCATGCGGAGATGTCAGCCAGGCATGCAGAGATCCGTGCCGGGACCTGGGTATCGGATGGAGAGAAGGAGAGAAACAGTTGAGTGTCATCAGCATAACAGTGATAGGAAAAACCATGAGCAGAAATAACAGAGCCAAGTGACTTGGTGTACAGAGAAAATAGGACAGGGCCTAGCACCGAGCCCTGCGGGACTCCGGTAGAGAGGGTGTGGGGAGAGGAGAGGGACCCTCTCCAGGCCACCTGGTAGGACCGGTCAGCCAGGTAGGACTCAAACCATGTCAACGCAGATCCAGAGATTCGCATCTCGACGAGAGATGAGAGCAGGATCCGGTGGTCCAGCTTACATTATTACCCGTTACCCACATGTGCAGCTTGTATCTACCAAAGTAGTTCAGTTAAAAGGTTAAAAGTTCCTCCTTGTCCTGCCTCAGGAAATTTAAGCTGCAACCCTCTGTGTTATGATCCCAGACCTTGACCTTGATCAGTGTACCAGACTGCCTCCGTCATTCTTAAGTTGCATCTTTAGTAGTTTTGCTGAGCCCCTGCTTCTGGTCTCGTTTGACTGACATCCTCCTATCCTAGCCTGTTTTCGCAAACACAGACTATGTGGCTCATTCTTACAGAGCAAGAACCGATTCACATGTCTGAAAAAAGGTCTTGCAAGAAGAAAAGATTCTGGCTTTGCAGGAACATCACCAAACCACCTCTGCAGCACTACGGATGGAACGGAAGGACAAATGAAGAGATCACAGTCCTGAGAGAGAAACTGCATTTCTTGAGTGAGAGGCTGTACCAAAAAGAAACCCAGCACCAGGCCACACTTAACTCTTTTTGTGCAGTCCTAAAAATCCAAACAGAAATTCTGATAGATCTACAAAATTATCTGGAAAGGGTTAAATGAGGAACTTGAATGTGTAAAACATGTTCTAGCACCCAGGTGGAAATCTTGCAGCCAGTGGAGCTGGCAAGAGATGATGACCAGACGTTGGAGTCGGACTGGAGTCGATAGTCTTCAGTCCCACTCAGCCTGCCAGACCTTAGAGGGGGACTGGAGGAGCAGCATGCTGAGCATGAGCTGTGGTGGGGCCATAGTGTTGAGGAAGGTCTCCTAATTATGAGTCCATCTCTTCCATTGAAATTGAAAAGGCAGAGGAAAATTGAGTTTAGAAATACTGACCTGAAGAGAAACCAAAAACAGAACAGGCATAAAGTGAAATGGAATGACCATAGAAAACATTTATGAAGAGGAAACCAAAGGTAGCAAATAAATTAAAAGGTGAAGCAATTCACGAACCTCTCTCAGATGCCTTTACAGGAGATGTATGGAAATTGTGGAATCTGAACATTTGATCCAGTCTTGGACCAGGAGTGGACCTGGAGATTGTGGCTTTCGTAGTGGCCTTTGGACATGTGCCACTCAGCCCTCGGTAGGTCAGAGCTGAGGAGGAGGGTATGTGGCAGGGGTAGCACAGAGAAATGGAGGGTATGTGGCAGGGGTAGCACGGAGAAATGGCTGCTTGCCCCATTAACTGAGCTCACAGCAGCCTGCAGTCCCACACCTGACTACCAGCTGAAGCAAGTAAAGCAATTGGGACTACTAATTGGATGAGAACTTGGCTTGGATTTTGACATTGGATTATGGACAAAAATGACAAGAGAAGGATTATGGACTGGATGTGTTTGGTTTCCCCAATTACTCCATCATTTTTTGTGTTTTGTCAAGAATTAGTTTAATAAAATTATCGCTTTTGTTTTGCTTACTGCCTCCTCCGGATTCTTCAATTGCCTACGCCCTCTGAAAAGGCTCTTGAGTGTCGCCCCACCCCCAGTGGCACTACAATATATTCCTGGAGGACAGCCCTTCAGCCCTACTGCATTGTGGGCAGCAAATCACATAGGTTGCAAAGCACTTTGGGTGTGAGAGAAGCACCCTATAAAGGAATAGCAACAACAACAACAACAATAACAAACCAACAACAGTTATTATTATTATTATTATTATTATTATTATGATGCTGATTGTGCACAACTGCACAGTAATCCAGATTTGGCTGGGCTTGGTTCTGGACCAGGTTTCCTGGTGATGTGTCAGCTGAACCCCAGGTTGTGGCCCAACTGCCCGACACTCATGATGATTAATTACTCTCAGCGGGACGTGCAACCATTCCTTGCAGTTCCAGTGTCATCCAATGCAGCTTCCTTCTGTCTCATTTCCCCTGTGCCATTCTTCCCTTTCACAAAACAAATTAGAAGGGATGTTCTCAGTCTTTCACATTGTTGGTAAATTGATCAAATTAAACATTTGTAAATTGATCAAAATGAAATGAATTTTACACAAACAGTGCCACCCCTGATACTTCTACTGCTGCCACCACTGTTACACAAGTGACTGTGAAACAGGTGGTTGCTATAGCGACCTGTTCCACCCCTCCTGAAGAGTCGGATCCTCTCCTGCTTAATATTTCCATTGACTGTGTTTTATTTGCTTACTGCCTTGTATTCATTAGTTTACTGGATATTTCCTTGGTTTTGGTTTAGATTATGTATGTGCTTGGTTGTGTTTCTGTATTGTTTTTCAGCCATTTTGTTGATAATTTTCAGGCTAATTGTTACACAGGGGATACAATTAGGGACTCCTTTCAATGACATGTTTATTATGAAAAGTGGACACCTGGTGGTGCTTATTTATGCAAATATTTATCTTCCCTGAACTTCACCGGACTACCAGCAGCTTGTGTTTATAGGTCAAACATTTTTTTGAAGTAGTGACATGCAACCTCTCTGGGGCTGACTGTGCCAAGAGGTCCTTTTTTTGGGGGGGGGGGGGCTGAAATGTGGGCAGTGTGTGGGGGCATTAACTTATTTAGGGTTTAGTTTTTTTACTTCAGTGTGATTTTGTCCTGAGGTCAAGCACAATTGAAAGGTACATGATTTTTTATTTTTTATTAGGTCTTTTAAGGTCTTCATGCATGTTTCTGTTTTGTAAGCCTGAGTTCCCCTCACAACAGCTGTCATGTAATCTATCTCTGTAATGTATTTCCATAACGTGGGATGTAATTGGGTGCATGAGGCGACAGTAATGGTCTGTGAATAAACTGTGTTAATGATTCAGGCTCTCCCTCCAGAGCCAGAGGCATGATGGGACTTCTGCTGTTCTTTGTGATGTTCTGTCTGTGCACACTGGCTTTCACAGCTTTATCTATATATTAATGGTGTCAGATCTGGCAGTTGGATAGCCTTCTGTCATTACATCTCAACAAAAAGTTTCCATTAAAAAAACAAAATGACTCACATATACAGTACCTTGCATCTGTAAATACACACTTTATAAAATCGGGTCTGCCTACCAATTTATGGAAATTACAACAACACTTTAGCTGTACATTTCATGCTCATGTAACTTGTGCACCCTGTGTTTCATCATATTGCCATCTCGAGAGAATGTGGTCTTTCAACTGTTATGTGAGATAAATTGTGGCTACTGTCAACAGGAGGTATGTATGATAAAAGTCTGATGGAGTGCTGGTGGTAATGTACAGAACCCTTTCAACCAATCTTCACCACTTCCCCACACTTAAAGAAACTGCCCCCACATATAAGTTAAGTAGACATAATAGGTCTTGTGCAGTGTAGACAGGAAAGTGATTTACTTCAACCATGGAAACGGATATATGAAAGCAGGGAAATGTAATCTGTGCCGGTGGTGTGCCGTACCTTTGTGGTTATTTCTGTCTCTGGAGGGCTTCCATTCTGTTACTGCTGCGGTGGCCCTCTGTGGTCCAAACAGAAAACAAGACTTGGGCGCTCATACAAGGCTACTCTCGTTGCCAAGCAATACCAGTATGTCAATGTCTGATGAAATTTTAGTGGCAGGTAATTGGAACCTGTTGCATTAGACCACATTCTCTCGTCTTTAATAAAGTTCATGCTGTTGTGCTGTCACCTTCAACAACTCTTCCAGGCTGAAGATGTGTTTGTTAAGACATCATTGTGTCCTCTTCTTTCCGTGATGTGTCATCTCTGGACGTATGACTCAATACACTGTGAAAACGCTCCCTCGAGTGCATTGACGAAAGGATAAACTTTCCTGACAGGATCTCCTACTTGTGTTGCCAAACTTACATTCTCTCATTCCAGCCCTTGTAATTATCCAATGACCATCAGGGTGACCACCAGGCTACCAAACACAAGAAAATGTGGCAGGGCAGTATGTGTGTTTTCAATAATTAATTTACATTTTTAATTAAGAATGAAATTCCTGGGTGGCGGATAGCGTAGCAGTCTAACGCACCGTATCTTGGCTGGTCCAATACGAGTGTGTGCTGCATATCAGGGACACATTCCAAACCCATCTCTGCCAAACCGGCCCTGGCCGTTAGCCCCAATCGGGGGCTGCATTTGGCTGTCCGCCCCAGGCGGATGGGGGAGGGTGAGCTGGCATGAGTTTGTCAAGGAGCGGAAGGTGGTTGGGTTCCGTCTCGGAGGAGGTGGCCCTGCCGGCCCAGGAAATTGGCTCGTTACCCGGAGAATGGGCGGCGGACTCGTGGAGGAGGGTGAATTTAAATAAATAGGGTATAATTGGCAACCAAATCAGGAGAAAAACTAAATAATTAAATTCCTTAAGCCCCTTTCCCACATGCACCTTAACCCGTAAATGTTCCAGTAATTTTCCGTGTTGGTGTCATGCGGGAACAGGAGCCAGATTTGCTTTTCCGTGTAAGACGCTCCAGCAATTTTTCATACTCAGGACCTAGGGATAAAGCACACAAACGGTTACAATGTTCTTATGTATGATGGTTTTACGTTGCCAGATAATGTTACGTTCATAATATAATATAATGTATATAACAATATAATTTAATAAGTTATGTTAATGCACTAGCTACCTAGCTAGTTAAACCAAACATTTAAACTATTATTTTAACAATTAAAATTATGAGTTAGCGAACTACAATTTCATCTGATAGCAATTAACTGTGATATAAAAATCTGATTACATTATGCAAATAGATAGCTATGTGGCTGTAAGAGTATTTGTATTATCTAATTTTCATTGCCAAATAATTGTCAAATAGTTTTCTGGAAAATGCATTAGCTAGCTAGCCTGTTTGTAAATAATAGCAAAAATAAAGGGTTGAGTATTTATTATCTAATCTCATTGCCAAATAGTTGTGTTTTAGCTAAGAAGTGTGAAACCTTGTGTCAGTTGAACCTTTGTCAGTTGAAAGGTCATAAAATGTGTTAAATATATGGCCAGCATCTTTCTTTTAGCTACTGAACATGTCTGGAAATTGGACTCCGAGACAAGGAAACTTTTGTCTATCCGAGCAGACCACAAAATTAACCGACAGCTCTGTGGCATCATCAAAGATGCACAAAATCTTTAGTCTATGACAAAATAACACATTCTATGCGAACGAGGTGAGACAGAAGGCCCAGATCATTAGCAAACTGAAAAATCTGCGTTAAAAACATATTTAAATAAATACATCCTGCATTGACTAATCTATCCAGAAGGATCATGTCATCTGGGAACAGACTCTACACTGACATTTTCCATATAGGAGACCTAAACCTAAAGACCTAAAGCACTACCATACCCGAATAATTGAACCCGGCAATGTTGTGGAATCCATGTGGGAAAGGGCCTTTTTTAAAAGGCAAGCACAAAGCTCCAAAGGAGTTAGATTGCACACACTCTTTAGTCTCTGTGAGTTCCTTACTCACTTACCTATCAAGCTCACTCACATACTCACTCATAAACTCAGTTGCAACATATATTTAGTCAGATTTCAGGATAAAATATTTTGCAGGGCGTGTGAAATTTTGATTGCTGCGAATTATGACAGTCATCTCAAGACTATCCCTCTGGGTGATGAGGGGAAGCGCTGGTGAAGGCAGCGAGGTTGTTCCCACTCACTGATCGCAGCTTCTTCCTCTGTGTGGTTTACTGCCGGGCCATGTTTTCAGGGGGCCCTGGCCCATTGTCTGATGGCGAGGATGGCATGTCCTGATTTTCTTTTCTTCTTTTTAGAAGAGTGCGTCGTATTTAGTCCGTTTTGCAAGAGTGAATTAAACAATAAAGTCCTCTCAGAACTCGGCCAACTGTGTTCTTCTTTTTATTCTTTAAAAAATATATGCTACCCATATTCATTTTACATTTGTATTGTGGTGATTTTGTGGTCAGCTCAGCCCTGCTTCTCTCTTGAGACTTTGTGTACCACATTTAATAAATATATCAACAACAAGCCATGAAACCATGCAAAAAGGTTATTTTCAAAGAAAAAAAAGATATATATACAGTGGGGTCCAAAAGTCTGAGTCCACTTCCAAGATCTGTTTGTTTTCATAATTTATCAAAAACTAACACAACACAACTCAGGAGAACAATTTGACCTCTAACTACTTCACTAAGCTTTGCTAACATAACTACAAACATCTGCAAAAACTAACACAACATTTTTACTCAGGAGAACAATTTGACCTCTAACTACTTCACTAAGCTTTGCTGACATAACTACAAACAGCTGCAAAAACTTTAGCAAAAGAAGTGTCTTCTTTCAAGATTAAGGCACCTGCAGTAGCACCGAGAACATATAGAGCAGCGGTCCCCAACCTTTTTTGCACCACGGACCAGTTTCATGCAAGACAATTTTTTTTTTGGACCAGGGGGAATCACGCGCATAACAAAACACAATAAAGTGCATATTATATATTTAATTATTACATTTATAAATGTGACTCAACTCAACTCAACTTATTTTAAATGCAGCTTTCTTTTTTTGGCAGTCTTGGAGTCTTCTGCTGTCTCATCATTGGGTATTTCCCCCTTTTCAAAAAAGCTCTCCAGCATTGTTTGTTTTTTACTCATTTTTGCTAGGGTTAGCTTGTGGGCTTAATTTATTGGTGCATGGAAAAAAACTGCGACTGAGACAAGTGTGGAAAAGAGGCACAGACGGAAGTGGTCATTTTTCAAAATAAAACACCCTGCAGACTGCGATAGTCAATAAAATGGAAATAAAATAAAAATTAAAACGTTTTTATTCTTTCTGTGCGGCCCGGTACCAAATGATCCACAGACCGGTACTGGTCCGCGGCCCAGTAATTGGGGACCCCTGATATAGAGGACAATATTAATTATGTCAATATCCGGTATTAATTGTGTATTAGGAGTGTACATGTATTAAAACTTAAAAGAAAAATAAGGTGTCACAACTTTTTGAGGAAATGAAAGGCAATGGTGTGCAAGCATTTTTTTTGTATCAGTGTTTTATGACATTCTTGAATAACAAATACCACATGAGTAAAAATTTTGTGTTAGTTTTCCATGAACAATGAAAACAAACAGATCTTGGTAGTGCACTCTGACTTTTGGACCCCTCTGTATATATATATATATATATACATACATATACTGTATATTGTCCCATTTTGAAATTCCCAATATTTCCTTAATCTCGACTCATTACTACAACATCCCATGTGAATTCAGGAGAGTGCCGACAAGCACTCATGCGGACACTCCTCTGAAGCACATACTACAAGCTGTTGCTTCTTTCCAAGGAGTGCACTTCCTGTGCAGTTTAATTTCTAATTTTAAAAAAATTGGCAGTTACCAGTTGGCAACAGCAGTCTGCAGGCACCCAATTGAGTCAATCGAGGTGTGTCATATGAGGTTTGAGAAAGGTACAGGCTACCCTGCCCACTGAGACCTTTCCTCCTTTCTTAGGCAACACCACGGCTAACTGTGGCCTACCCTGCAGCAATGACAACGTCAGGATTTAAGACCATAACAATACATAATGATGAGAACGGACCGTTCAGCCCATCTAGGCTTGTCATGTCCTAATCTAAAGAATATCAAGTACTGCATCTAGCCAGGACTTGAATAGCCCAAGTGTTTCTTCCTCTGTTATCTGATCTGGCAAGCTGTTCCAGGCATTGACAGCTCTCTGTGTAAAAACAAAACTTCCTAATATCTGTGCCGAATTTGCCTTTATCTAATTTCCAGCTGTGGCCTCTTGTTCTGCTAATCGAACTTATCTTAAAATATTTAATACCGGTCCGTATGGGGTGTCACTACACTGAAACCAGGGCTAGCAGGACGTGCCACACCACAGCCCCCTGCGCAATGAACACTGATACAATTTATGATGCTCTTCCCCCACTCTCCAGGCTTTTTCACTTTACGGAGCAGCTGCAGCTGCAGAGAACATCTTTAACCTTGAAGTGCACACCTGCATGGGCGGGTGAGGATTGATCTCCTGTCCAGCAGCCGCCCCCTCCCCTCCGCTCCCCTGGCCCATGGCAGGCTGGCGGATCAATTCCACTTCACCTGCATAATGTGTTTGCTCTTGCGCGCGCCTCATCTGAGGTGACTTACAGCAGTGAAGGTAAAATAGGTCCTGAAATAAAGGCGAGGTGCTTTGCTTAAGGGTGCAGCGGCAGCTCTCCGCACCCTCAGGTCCAGTGCCCCCGCCATCTCTCTGCATGGCCTCCTCGCCGCAGCCCCAGGGAACTCACATTGGTGGGTAATGGATGAGATCGCTGGCGGAATGGCCTGGTTCCTATCGACCCACTTCTCCCCTGTCCCTCATCACACATACAATCGACCTGCTTCTCCACAGTCCCCTCCCTCGACACACAGAGACATTACACAGGCTATTTTACTCTCTCTCATCCACAGCAACATGCACATGCACATACACACACACATATACACGCACACGTACATACACACAAGTACACACACACACACACACACACACACACGCATACGTACATACACACACACACACATGCACACAAGTACATACACACACACACGCATACACACACAAGTACATACACACACACACACACACGCATACATACATACACACACACACACACACACATGCACACAAGTACATACACATACACACACACGTACATACACACAAGTGCATACACACACACACATATGCATACACACACACACACATGCACACAAGTACATACACATACACACACACAAGTACATACACACACATACACACACACACACACATATGCATACACATACACACACACACATGTTACATACACACACGTACACATTTGCAAAAAAAATTCGTTTTGGTTCAGTCCCACTCTCACCTGCTCCAAACTAACTCAGTTCCCTGAATTTCCAGTTTGTTACATTCTCCAGTATACACACATCCCAGACACTTAATACTAACTGTTAATCAGTGGCACAATAAGGACCCTTTTAAATGTGACCCGCTGACATTTCAAATTAATCCTTATTAAAGGTTTTCACTCCTATTACCACCATCATGTCTCCATTTTATCACTGTAATTAGGAGGGCAGACTGCAGGGTGTTGGGCCTTATGGCCTAATGATTTTCCTTTGCCTCCTATAAACACTTCCATTTTTTTACCACCCACAGTGCTTCATGACCTGTACAGCCAGCGGTCATAGGTGTAGACAGGGCATGCACAGGTTTGTGCCTTGGGGTGGGAGTGGGGTCCATGTTATACCCCATAATCTGGGACTCCAGGGGCTCCACTACCCATAATGCCCCACATAGTCCCTTTGGGCTGGGAGTTCAGATGCAGCGGTGGTTTACCTACCAAAGATTCTCTATTAATGAAGGACTGCCAACCAGGTGTCATGTCTTGCTGAGGTTCTTGTTCTCTTGATTGAATCCTGACCTTACCAGGGTCGGACGTGGACGGGAGTCCTGTGGGGCAGCGATAATGGGCTGTGTCACCCTTTCGCTCAGAGAAGGAGGGCTTGCACAATTGTGATTCCTCTTGTTGATTAGACGCCTGCGATATGCCCGTGCCAGTCCTTCAGTCCTGCAGGAACTGTGTAGCTCAGCTGGTCCATCCCAGAGTGAAAATTCATTTGGAAAAAAATTACAAACTTTTCTATACCTACACTATATGGCCAAAAGTCAGTGGACACCCCTACTAATTATTGAGTTCAGGTGTTTCAACCACACCCATTGCCAATAGGTGCATAAAATCCAGCATATAGCCATACAATCTCCACAGACAAACATTTATAATTCAGAATGGTTCGTAAAGAGCTCAGTGACTTTAAACGCGGCACTGTCATAGGATGCCACCTTTGCCACAAGTCAGTTCGTGAAAGTTCTGCCCTGCTAGATGTGTCCCGGTCAACTGTAAGTGCTATTATTGTGAAGTGCAAGCGCCTAGGAGCAACAACAGCTCGGCCACGAAGTGGTAGACCACGCAAACTCAAAGAGCGGGGCCGACGAGTGCTGAAGCGCATAGCGTGTAACAATCGCCTATCATCTGCTGCATCACTCACTACAGAGTACCAAACTGCCTCTGGAAGCACTATCAGCACAAGAACTGTGCATCGGGAGCTTCATGGAATGGGTTTCCATGGCCAACCAGCTGCATACAAGCCTCACATCACCATGCGCAATGCCAAGCGTCAGCTGGAGTGGTGTAAAGCACGCCGCAACTGGACTCTGGAGCAGTGGAGTGACGCTTCACTATCTGGCAGTCTGATGGATGAATCTGGGTTTGGCGGATGCCAGGAGAATGCATAGTGCCTACTGTAAAGTTTTAAGGAGGAGGGATAATGGTCTGGGGCTGTTTCTCAGGGTTTGGGATAGGCCCCTTAGTTCCAGTGAAGGGTATTCTTAATGCTACAGGATACGAAGACATCTTCGCCAATTGGGCGCTTCCAACTTTGTGGCAACAGTCTGGGGAAGGCCCTTTGCTGTTCCAGCATGACTGTGCCCCTGTGCATAAAGCGAGGTCCATAAAGACATGGTTAGACGAGTTTGGTGTGGAGGAACTCAATTGGCCTGCACAGAGCCCTGACCTCAACCCCATTGAACACCTTTGGGAGGAATTAGAACGCAGATTGCGAGCCAGGCCTTCTCATCCACAGATGCTCTTTTGGCTGAATGGGCACAAATTCCCACAGACACACTACAAAATCTTGTGGAAAGAAGAGTGGCAGCTGTCATAGCCGCAAAGGGGGGTCCAACTCCATATTAATGCCCATGGTTTTAGAATGGGATGTCCAACAAGCTCATATAGGTGTGATGGTCAGGTGTCCACTGACTTTTGGCCATATAGTGTATTTTGTAGGTGTGATGCACACCTGTTTATTATGGCATCTGTTGTATTGTTGCTGTGCTGATCCCTTGCTCTAGCTGTGATTATTCGTGCCATTTTAAATGTACTTATTGTAAATCGCTCTGGATAAGAGCGTCTGATAAAATCTAAAATATGAAAAGAAGTGATGAGACCGGCCTACAATTATGACTGGGCTTTTCAGATTGGGGGAGAAAATTAAAATAGACAATTAAAAGAGGGAACATTAGGAACGGAAACAGGAACCCACTGCACACCTGGTTTTCAACCAATCCAAATTCACACTTCACTGGGTCCCTATAGCAGCCCGAATCCAATTCAAATCATTAGTGCTGGCATACCAGGTCGCAAGGGGTCCCGCTCCTCCAACCTCCAGACACTCATCACACCTTACACAGGTCACACGTCTCACTGACTCCTAGGTGGTGGAATGACCTTCCATACTTGGTCAGGACCGCAGCATCACTGGCCATCTTCCGCAAGAGACACACTTATTTACAGTGCCCCTTTAAAGTCTACACTACACTCAAAACTTTAACCTGTTGTTGCCTTACAGCCTGAAATTAAAGCATATTAAATCATACTTTTTCCACCTTTATTTACACTACAACTTCCAAGTGAAAAACAAATTCTCAAAATTTCTGAACATTAACTAAAAATAAAAAAATAGAATAACTTTGATTGATAAGTCTACACGCCGCTTATCATACCAATTGTAAACTACTTCAGGGGTAACCAATCACTTTCCAGACCACACACCAAGCTAATTGGCTTCCACCTGTGTTCAATTGTAGTGATTCTGATTACTTCAGAATAAAAACAGCTGTGCCACTGCTGGGTAGTGCATTTCAGAGTAAAGAATATCAAGTTTTGGAAAGGCACATATCAGGAAATGGATATTTCAAAGGCCTTAAATATGGAGCACCCTTGGAGCGCAGTCAAGATCATAATTAAGAAGTGGAAGGTGCAAGGCACCACCAGGACCTTGCCTAGATCAGGCCGGCAATCAGTGCCTTGCACAATATTCACATTTTGTTGCTTACATTTATAACAATTTTATTTAAGAACTAATATTTGTTATAAATACAACCTACTGCACCCATTTGTAAAAGAAAATAGTGAAGTAGTTAGTAGTTTTAAAAGTATATAGATACTTAAAATGAAATAAAATGAGAAAAATGTTGATTGCAAAAGTATACAAACCCTGTGAACTTGCAGCTGCAAGGTTAATGCAGGTGCAAAGCATTACCTTAACGAACCACACAATGAGTTGATTGGACTGTCTGTGTGCCATAACAGTGACTGTCGTGATTTCAGGATTAAAAACACCTGTCTTTGTGGTCATTGGGTACTGGGTAGTGGATTTGAAGGAAAGACACACAAATAAAGATATTTCTCAGGAAGCCAGGGATATGGTTATCAACAGGCATAGATTAGGAGAAGGATACACACAAAATATATAAGGGTATGGATGTCCCAGTGATTACTGTTGGCTCATTAATCAAGAAGTGAAAGTTGCATCATACAACACAAATCCTGCCTAGAAAAGGCTGTCTCTCCAAACTCAGTGACCAAACAAGGAGGAGATTTATGAGGGAAGCCACTGTGAGGCCAGTTCAGTGGCTACAGAGTTCAGTGGCTGAGAATGGAGTAATAGTGCACCAGTCAACAATATCAAGAACACTGCATAATACTGGCCTGTATGGCATAAACAAATTAATTACTAAAAACAAATCTCAAAGCCCACCTGGAGTTAGACAGTGGGTGAGTGATCCAGCTAAGATGTGGAAAAATATTTTGTGGTCAGGGAAGACAAAAATATAACTTTTTGACCAAAATGCAAAAATGTATGGCGCAAACCTAACACTGCCTAAGCCCCTCATAACATATTCCCTATAGTAAAGCATGGTGGTGGCAGTATCAGGCTATGGGGATGCTTCTCTTCATCCGGGAGTGGGACACTTTCCAGAATATGAAGAATAATGGATGGTGCAAAGTACAGGCAGATACTGCAAGAAAACCTATTTCAGTTTCCCCAAAAACTGAAGCTGGGGCAAAAATTCACCTTTCAGCAGGGCAGCAATCCAAAGCAGAGGGACAAAGCTACTTTTGAGTGGCTCAAGAATAAAAAGGTCTGTGTCCTTGAGTGGCCCAGTCAAAGTCCTGACCTGAACCTCATCGAGAATCTGTGGCACAACTTGAAAATTGCTGTCCTTTAGCGATGTCCAAGCAACCAGAGAGAGCTGGAGCAATTCTGCCAGGAAGAATGGGTGTCAATCACATCCAACCCATGTGCAAAGTAGAAACTTTGTACAAAAAGACATAAAGCTGTTATTGCAGCGAAAGGTGCTTCCACCGTGATATCAATGTGAGGGGTCTGAATACTTATGCAAGCAGCATATTTAAATATCGCCTGTCAGGGATGACAGAGGTTCAAAACCCGTCTCTACCAGACCGGCCCTGGTCATCAGCCCCGATCGGGGCAGCATTTGGCTCTCCACCCCAGGGGCAGGGGGAAGGGTGAGCCGGCTCGGGTCCGCCATGAAGCACGTAAAGGAATCGTCTCTAAGGAAGAATTTGCTGCCCTCTGAGAATTAGCTTGCCTCCGAGAGATGAGCGGCGGACTCCCGTGGGGAGGGTAAATCAAAAGAAATAGAGGAAAAAAATTAAAAAGGCAAGGCACTGTATTTATATAATATAATAAAAAGTACTAACCTTTCTCTCCCTGTTCTATATGTGTGGTGTGCAGCTGTCTGTTGTATTGTAACTGTCCTGAACTCTTGCTCTAGCTGTGCTTGTTCTTGCCATTTGCATTCCTAGACCCTGTATTCAATCAAAATTTATTTTTAACTTTGACTCAAAAATAAATACAAGTTTTACGTTATTTCTTCATAAACAGTGTGGCAAATTCAATTTGGTTATCACTGAACTCTCCAACTGAATTTATCCCTAAGTCATAGTGAAGGCAAATGTTGATTGAATCCTGCCCACAGAGTTACAGAGGAGGGAGGGAAAGCAGAGCTGATTACCAGTTCGCTGAACAGACAGCAGGTTGTCATCTCGCTAACGTTGGCCTGTTGTTTATGTGATCTGGCCAATACCTCGCAGTGGATGCTGATGAGCAGACGTCTGTGGGTGTGGAATGGGGCCCGCTGGGTGAACAGCCCTGTGCCGTGGCGGAGTGGGCGGGTGGGTGTGAGTGTGAGAGTGAGAGCCTGACTGAGTCTGGGGATTATCCTCCTGTCGTCGCTGTGAGAGCAGAACTCACTCTCGGGTGGCGGTCACCAGACCGAGACCAGAGCAGTTTGATTCCACCGCTTTTTTCTTGCAGGTTCATCTTTACCTCCTGAATGCGTCAGGTGGCTAGGCCTGGGTTTGCACTAAGGCGTTGGAGGTGTCAGTGCTAACGAAGGGTGTTTTTTTGCTTTTTTAAAGCATGGTAGCAGTGAGCTTTTGTAACTCCTAAACCACCACACTAGATGAATGAAAGCAGGGATTCTCACACTACTCTCAGGAGATGGGCTGTGGATGAAATGTGCTGAAACTTGCCATCACATTTTTTTAATTTCCCCCTGGAATGAGGGCATATGACGTGTCTGCCAGCTGATGTTTGCAAAGCTTGATTACATGATTTTTTGCTTAATGCTCTCACTTTCACGATTTGTGAATACAAAGATTTATGTCACAATAGTTCCTGCACAGAAACTTCTCACAGCACCAGACAGATAATGTCCAGCCATTATTTATTTGAGTTTATTTAAATCCTGTATTTTTGCAAAAGAAAGAGAACATTAATTACATAAAGTACAAATAAAATTACAGCAGCAATAATTAAAAAAAGAACAAGCAAGTAGTTAAGAAACCTGGAAGATACTTATCAAGACACTTCAACTACTATATCATAAACTGATTTTGTAAAATATTTTTCTGGTGTCTCACTCCCTCTTATAATTATGTTCTTTAAGTAGTTCCACTGTAGATGTTGTGGAACCTCTACTTGATTTTTCAGCAATGCATTCTGTAAAATTTGAATGTAAAAGGAACGTCAATTTTCATGGTATAAGCAACCCTCCATTGATTTTCAAAATGGCCTCTCTGCTTCTCTGGCTCCCCCTACAGGTCAGGACTGCACAGAGGCTCTCAGTTTTGGCAATTCTGATCAGTGCGGCCTCACAGCGCTGCTGTGATGGACGTAAAGGACCATCGCCACCGCTCTCTGACCCGGGGCAACTGTGGGAAGGAGCTGCACTACACCTCCTCCTCCCTGGACTGCGAGGACTGCCGTGTGCCCACCCAGCAGTCCTACAGCTCCAGCGAGACGATCAAGGCCTACGACCACCACGAGTCCCGCCTGCATTACACCGGCTGCATGACTGAGCTGGTCCACCGGGAGGTCAGCGAGTACTCCCGCCAAGGTACGTTTCGGTCATCCTCTGTGTTCCGGTCCTCCTTTACCTGTCGCAACTCCTTCTTTACTTGCCACATACCCTCTCACCTGTTTCAGCCTTCCCGTTCCTGACCTGCCACCTTCCATCTCACCTGATTCAGGCTTTTCCTTTTTTTCTAAATTTGGCATACTGTGTGCATATGAGGGTTTAGATGCAACATTTCCTCTCTCTGACTAGATACCTGTTTGAGATAATACTACATTCACCTTTGTGTTATCCTTTATGTTATTCTACTCTTAAATTCTGACTCTGCAATATCTAAATATCTAATATCTAAACTGTCAGAAGTGTGATAAACTGCATCTGATTCTGCTTAAATGAAAATGAACCATTCTCACCTGCGATACCCAGTATGCATTGCTGTTAACTGGCTCAGGTGTTATATGCAGTGCATGTTAGAAGTGCTGTACATGGAGTTCTGGGTTTTCTATTTTCAAACCCGCTCAGCTACACACAGTGATGTGGTCGTCTCTGACACAGGCCCGTTGTTGAGACGTTCTAACCTGAGCTGCGTAAGACAGGGGTGTTGCTTGTCGGTAGTGTCAGGTGTGGGCTGTTACACTGTGCGATTCCTGTTTGCCTGCACGTCTGAGCGGGCCCCCTGCTCAGGCTCCACTGGTCCGTCTCCTCGACTCAATCTCCCTGTCAGCATGCAGGTCAGGTTCCTGTAGGGCTTTCTCTGTGACAACTCTCCCACTGTCAACTCACTCTGCCATCACTCTCCTGTATTTGTGAACCCCTTTGACCCATCCTTATCAAAATGTCCCATAGGAAACTAGAGAAAGTAATTTCAGCCTTTTTAAGAGAAAGGTTGTTGTAGTCCAGACTGCATGGGTGCTTAGTATGATATATTTTATTATTTAAGCCACCAACATAGCAGTTACGACTCTTTGTTAATATTATTATAGCTTATTTATTTAATTGTATTTATTATTTAAAATATAGATAGAGAACAAAAAAATGGAAACACCAATGTAGTCATGTTAATGGGAGGGTTGGGTTACTACGTGTGGCCAGTACGGCTGCTTGCGTGGCATAGATGCTGTGGCATATAGTCCACCAGTGTCTGTAATTCTTCAGGAGGAATACAGCACCACTGTACCATAAGTAAATATACTCATGCTTAGCTGATAGAAGTACAAATCACATTCACAGGCGTCATTCCACAATATCCCATAAATGCATGATTGGGCATGATATGACATATGAGCAACATCGGCATCATGCTGCTAAAACGTTTGGGTAACTGACCACTCATGCTCTGTGGACATTGTTGTATTGAAAGTAGCCACTCTCTGTAGGAATGAAATGCTTTAACATGGTGTGAAGGTGATAATTTGTACCATTAAGTCATGATTAACATCAGCCTTGGCTTCTACAGGTATTGGAACACCATTTTTTATTCACTACTTGTATATGTTTTGAACATCTATACATATGGTGTATGCGTGTGTGTGTGTGTGTGTGTGTGTGTGTGTGTGTGTGTGTGTGTGTGTGTGTGTGTGTGTGTAATTGAATTGAGTGAAAGAGAGGGAGACATTTTGAAAAAGCTAATTCAGGCAATACTGTATTCTAGGCAGTGTTACCCTAGACCACATGCTGTGTTACCATTACCTCAGGAAGAAAATAAACCTTCTATCAGCGCTGAAATGAATGCGACCAAAATGAGTACATATTCTCATTATAATTTGGTAATTATAATTATCATTTGGTTTTGCTTTTTGAAAGTCACATCCAGCCTATTGCACTGTATTTATTTATTTGTTTGTTTATTTGTCAGGGACATAGCAAAAAGAATTGTTACAATGTTAAAAAACAAGCATCAGATGCATTGCATCAATTGTTTATAGCCAAATTGTTTATAGCACAAATATTAGAAGAAGTACATCCATTTTATACAGCAAAATAGCAGTTAATAAAACAAAAGAAAACAAGCAACTGTAAATTATATAACATCTTCCATATAGAAAAAAGTTTATACATTTTGTAAAAAGGTTGTAAAAGACCAATTTTGTCTGAACTCATAGAATAATGGCTTATTTATATGTAACCATTATTATTATAGCACTGATGTTAGTATGTTATCATTAATGTATAATTTAAGTTAACTGCCGAAGTCCCAACTTATAGAAATCACATTTCTGGAATGTTGGAAATAGAATGTACCCCTTTTAAAAAATAATTAATTAATTAATGTATAGCCACCAGACTTCACAAATACCTTCGGTTTATGCTTGTATACCCAGCTTGTGCATTTTTAACGTTTTTGATAGGCTAAATATTTTCTGAAATATTTAATCAGTTAGCTAACTAGCATAGCATAGCAACAATGACTAAGCTGCTCCTGGCTGATGTAATAATGCATAACTCCACTCCTAACCAGCTTACTAACCTAACCAGATAATGTTAGCTTACAAATAAATCATCCTTAACCAACCATGATAATTTGTTGTATTTGTAAGCCTTAAATAAGCCTTAAATTAAGACTTCACTCCTGGGCTCGCTGAGGGAGTTCCAGCCGGAGATGGGGGAACTTGGCTACAGAGCAGCGGCGGCGACTAGCGAGCTTGTAGCGGGAGGCCGCTCAGCTGCTAACCGAGTAACCACGGGTAGTGAGCCCTTGGGCGAGCGGTCGCCTCGCTATTGCCTGCCCGACAGTTGGCACTCTCCAGCTGGTCAGGAACCAGGCCAGCGGTAGTGGTGGTAAAGCACTGACGGCCACCGCAGAGAGTGGGTGCGAGGCAGGAGGCCTTCTCGCAGCTAACAGCACGGTTATGTCGGGGCATAAGGTAAGCCGCTTTGATGGGAGAGGCGACTGGGAAGCATATGTGTCCCAATTACGCTTCATAGGTGAGGCAGCGGAGTGGAGCGAAGTGGAGAAAGGCATGCACCTGGCAGCAGCCCTGGAGGGAGAAGCACTAAAGGCACTCTTGGACCTGGGTCCTGAATGCATGCCTACTTACAACCTCCTCTGCACAGCGTTGCATCGGAGGTTCGGCGAGGTGACGTCACTTCTCACCCTCAAGGAGCAGCTGCACCATCGGGAGCGGTGAGAGGGAGAGAGGATTGGACCGATTAGCCACCAATGTCCAGCGCCTGGTCCAGCAGTCCTAACCCCAACACCCTGTGGAGGTCTGTGACAGCCTAGCCCTCAACTCCTTCCTGAGGGGAATACGGCCTACACACCTCCTGCAACAGATCTGCATCGCCTGCCCCACAACCCTGAACGGTGTGCTGGATAAAGCAGAAGAACTGGAGGTAATCCTGGGCAATGAACCATCAGTACGCCGGGCAGTTCGGGTGACAAGCGGGGCAGCACCAGCCGGGGTAGCAGCACCTCGTTCCAACATCTCCTGCTCCTACTATGGGAAGCTAGGCCACTTTGCCAGAGACTGTCGCAAACAAATGCAGCGAGAGGCATCCCGGTAGAAGTCGGGAAATGAGAACAGGCTGGCCTGAGTGGGGCACCCGCAGCCTGCACCCCACCACGCCCTATAATGATGAGAGTAGGCCACCTGGGAAGCAGAGGTTGCAGGTTATTCATCCAGTGTTACATTGAGGGGGAGCTGGCCCATGCACTTGTCGACAGAGGCTCCACAATCAGCCTGGTGCCACACAACCTACTCCCTAAAATCACAAACTGGTCCCGCACCACCACCAGGCTGGAAACGGTCTGTCGGGCGGGGGGTCCCATGGCTGGTACTGGCAGATAGGCCTTGCCCTTCCCCCCCCACTCTGCCCAACTGGGACCCTCTTAGCCCAGGGCCAGGGCCATTTTGGTGTCCCCCGTGAGTTATCAAAGTGTTGCCTTTATTTTGGCAGTTGTCTGTACCTCAGTGGACACACTCTTTCAATAGTTCAGTTAAATGGTAAAAAACACATTGTTAGATGATTAATGGAGGAAATAAATAGGTGATGTGCTCAGTCCTGCATGCATAATGTACTTATTATACTGCAAGTGCAAAGGAATGCCCCTGATACTGCATGGGGGGACTAATTAGGCAGATATCCAATTCCCATCTAAATCCCGACATTTTATAGAGCATCTAGATATAAGTCCCACAGACTCTTTACAGCTCTTCAAACCCAAGGGCTCAAACCCAAAAAAGTGTCCCTTCCATCACACACACTCAATCCACGCAATCCAGCCTCAGGTCAGCACTGCCAAAATAAGAATTCTATCTGGAACATTGGAACAAAGAAATCAAATCCCACTATGAACTGAATTGTTATCGGGCCCTAAACAGAGAACACACACAGGCAGAGTATCTCTTCACTGTCAAAGATACAAATCAAAGATGCATCCTGACCAAGTACAGGCTCAGTGACCACACTTTGGCCATGAAGAAATGGCTGAAATAAAAAAGTCACAGCTGCCAAAGGTGAACTGTATATATGGTCACTTAATTTTCAGGACAAAACTTCATGCCCTGATATGGAAAGGATTATCAGTCCCAGCAGTGTGAGCCTGTCATAGCCTGACACAGTAATTAACCAGACAGTATTGACTTTGAGTATAACTAATACAATAAATATTGCACAGAGGGTTATAATAATAATTCCATAAAATCTTTACAAAATTGTCTGTAGCTACATAATTACAATAATCATTATATTAATATCCATACAGAATTTTTTTTTTTCAAATAATGCACCATTTCTTCCAGAAAATTGTTGAAATTAAAACATCTTTTGGAATCCACATATGCTTTTCTTTGGTTTGCAGTGGAACAATACAAAAAAGAAAATACAGAATTTTTTACCTTATTCCACACAGAAATTATAAAATGGCCTGGACAATATTATTGGCACCTTGTTGTAAATTGTAAGTTGTAAGACATAATTGGATTTCAAGCAGGTGATTCTCATTTAATTTGTAATTGAACTCACCTGTGGTGAGTCACAGATGCCTGCATCTAATATAATGATCTAATGATCACTCATTCAACCAGTTTGACTGGAGAAAAGTACTCATTCTTCTGTTTTGTGTCATTGTGTGTACCACACTGAGCATGGAGAAAAGAAAGAAAAGCAGATAATTGTCTGAGGAGCTCAGACAGAAGATAGTAGCCAAGCATTGACAATCTCAAGGTTACAAGTCTGTCTCCAGAGATCTTCATGTTCCTGTGTCATATATGTTATCAATAAGTTTAACGCCTATGACACTGTAGCCAACCTCCCTGGACGTAGCCGCAAGAGAAAAGTTGATCAAAGGAAGGATTGTTCGAAGGATTGGAAGGATTGTTGCAGCAAATGATTGTTCAAATGGTGGAGAACGAACCTTTGACAACTGCAAAACAGATTCAAGCTGACCTTCAGACACAAGGTACAACAGTTTCAACTCGTACCATCCGTCGCCAACTCAATTAAAGGGGGTTGTATGGTAGGAGACCCAGGAGTGCCCCACTGCTGAGAGAGAGACACAGGAAAGCCCAGCTGGAATTTACCAAAACACACCTGAACAATCCAAAATCCTTCTGAGAGAATGTCCTGTGGACAGATAAGACCAAATTATAACTTTTTGGAAAATTGCATCAACTCTATGTTTACAGAAAACAAAATGAAGCCTCCAAAGAAAAGAACACTGTCCCAACAGTCAAACATGGATGAGGTTCACTGATGTTTTGGGGTTGCTTTGCTACCTCTGGCACTGGGTGCCTTGAATCTGTGCATGGCATCATGAAATCTGGAGAATACCAAACCATTTTGGAGCGCAATGTTCAACCCAGTGTCAGAAAGCTGTGTCTCCGTCGAAGGTCATGGGTCTTCCAGCAGGACAATGACCCGAAACACAATTTAAAAAGCACCCAGGAATGGTTCAAACCAAAATGCTGGACTGTTCTGATGTGGCCAGCAACGAGTCCAGATCTAAATTCCATTGAACACCTGTGGAGAGATCTGAAAACAGCAGTTGGGAGAAGGCACCCTTCAAATCTGAGAGAACTGGAGCATTTTACAAAAGAAGAGCAGGCCAAACTGCCAGTAGAGTGGTGTAGGAATCTCATTAATGGCTATAGAAAGCACTTGATTGCAGTTATTTTCTCCAAAGGCTGTGCTACAAAATATTAAATCTAGGGTATCAATCATTTTGTCAATGCCATTTCTGTTTATTTTATGATGTAAAAGGACATGTTAAGTTCTGAATCAAAAACAAAGTTTCTATACTATTAACAGTGAAATAAAGAATTGTAGAGACCAAATGCTTTTTTCAATTTCAACGTATTTTAGAGAGAATTGTGTTTTTTGAAAAACGTGCAAGGGTGGTAATATTTTTGGCCACTACTGTATATGAATGTTTAACTTATATATATATTGGATATATTCCTTTATTGAAATGTGCTGTGTGTTTTATAGCCTACAGTGGTGTTTTCTTTTGTATGCTTTGAAAGCATTCACATAATGTATTTCATGCTAATGAAGCACATTGCCATGCCATGTCAGAAAGAGTAGAAGAGAGGGAAAGAGAAAGACTGGCAGTGAGAGAGAGAGAGAGAGAGAGACCACATTGTGGATTTGTGAAGGGAAGAAGAGACAGTTGTTGAGGGTATCTCAGGAGACAGGTCATTGGCCCCCTACTAGATGATTGGATTAGACCCTAAACCCCTTGTAATTAATGTGTGTTGGATCCTGACATCCCAGTGATTAAGAGTCAAGTCTCTAATGATGAAGACTTTGGAGCAGAACTCTGCAAGGTATATAAGACTTGTATTGTGATTAGCACCACAAGATGTGGTGGTATATTTACTGTAGTATAAACATACTAAGCCTGTTTACTGTATATTTACTAAGGATATTTACACAAAACTGTTTCTGCTCATACATGGTTACATCATATGTGCTGCACAGCCCTTGATGCACATACACAATCATTAAATATCATTACAAGCGACAAGTAGTCAAAGTCAAAGTGTTTTATTTATCAAATGCACAGTATCAAGGTATTTAAAGTAGTTATTGGAACTAACGTTAGTAATATACTGTTTTAAATATAGCTAATATAACTCAATTTCTGCTGGTACAGAGAGCTAACCAACAAACATCCCTTGCTATAGTCAACTGCAGTCAACCTTCTAAGACTTGAACTAGCTTTCCTACTGTTAATGTTACTATGCCTCACTAGATTACCTAGATTAGTTAACAAAATACTGTGACATAGCTGGCTATTCAACATAAGCCATAAGGAAGGCGTTGTTGCTAGCGGTTGTTGTCTTGTTCAGTTGAACTGATATATTGTGAAAAACTAACATAGCACACAACTGCTAATTGGTGTCATGAACTATTGCATCTATCCCGCAGGCCACAGTGTCATTACTCTGTAATGCTTTATTTTCATGTCCCATATGTCAAATGATTCCTTTAGAAAGAGATTACAATGATTCAATGGTTGACTGGCAGGTAGAATCTGATTGTTGAAAGTGTGGACACCTGGTCACTGAAACTAAAACATTTGTAGAAAATTAAGGAGTTCAATGATAGAGTAAAAGGCAATGAGTGAAACCTGCATTGTGTTTAAATAAGTTAAAACACAGGGAAAAAATGTGGAAGAACTTAAGCCCATGTTTTCAACAAGCTTAATTGATCAAGAGATCAACTGTAACAAAAACCAACATACGCAGTGGGTCCCCAGGACTGAGTTTGACAACTGGTGCTCTATGATGAACATTCCATCTAATCAGCCACCGGATCATGCTGGTCAGTGATTTTTACTTCATCATGGTGTTCAGAGTTTGATTTAGTTTCAAATTATTGTTATTTTTAGCAATAGCTGCATGCAGCAGCTTTTTCTGAGCAAGTTTTTGGAAAACTTTTCTCTCAACTTTTCTTTCTATTCCCCAATTTGGAAAGCTCAATCATGATTGTTAACCCGTGTGAATACTGCAATATCCTCCATTAATTTGGGGACAAGCACACTAGCACATGCATCTGAACATGCACACTACGGAATTGATGCAGTCTTTTTACTCTGCGATCTGATCAGCTGAACTGTGCAGATATTGTGACTGCTGGGAAAGTCACTGTCAAGTTCAGGGTGTGGCAGTTATGAATCTAGTTTACTATTAATTCCTGTTATAAGAGGGTACCCTTCTGAATATTTTGTGGTGAGTACAAATTTAAATGATCAATTATTTATGAAATAATTGTTTGGGGAGGCGAGCATAAGCTGGGGATTTAGGAAAACTAGGTTTCCAACATGACTGGACTGCGTAGCTGGCAAAGGAAGGCCACAGGTGCCCGATCGACTAAATGAGTCACCATCATCCCATGAGATGGGAATACCCTGCCGTCTGAAACTGTCCCTCCCTGGTCACAAACGCAATTACAGCCTGCATCCGCTTACGGGACTTAGCACTGGCACAGGTCAGATTCAATTGCGGGAACGTCACTGCACCGATGACATTGTTGCTGTTAATTATTTTCAACCTTATCACTTCAATACACAAATACAAATGTGTGGAATTGATAATAACATCTGTTAAAGGTGCATGATCGCTTTGTGCACAGCAGTAGACACAATTGTATAACGATGCAATAAAGGGGGAAAACATTTGTTCAAATATATGAATAGAATAAGTGGTTTAACTGTGTCAAGCCTGCCATCTATACCAGGTTTGAAGACTTTTGTGGAGACAGGAAAAAAGTCTGACTCATCACAGGGACTTGTATATCAAGTGGCCACTCAGAGAGGAGGGAACATCAAGTACCAACGTCAACCTGAGAGCACTGTGAAACTGAGACTTCCCTGCTGTGAATGCGCTTCCACACTATTCAACTGCAAGGAGCAACCCCATTCATTTACTCTGAGATATGCTCTTGAAGAAACAGAAAAGAAGCCAATGCCAGAGTGCCGGCCAAGTTGACTCACTCGGAGAGGACGTTCATAATCAGCTGCTCTTAGTTCAAGCAGAATCAGCATGCGGACAGGTCATCTTTAAGAGGGCGTGATGGGAACAAGCCCCTGTCCAAGTGATAAAACGCTATTGACCCAGCCATCTGAAATGAAGTTCAGCTCTGTGGTAATGGTCTGCACATGAGTCCAGACACATTTACATGTCCGCTGCAGGAGCGTGGTGTGGGGGGTCCACATGCCTCTTCGATTCCACACATCTCCTCTACTTTCTGCTCCTTCCAGTACACCTCCCCTGCAGTCTTGCTCCTGTTAAAATGATCGAATCTCTCCTGCTGGGACACAACAGGGTTTCACGGCACTTTAACCAAACAAATCCGTTTTTTTCTCCTTCAGATAAAATGTCTGCACAGGGGTAGTCCAATTCCACACACTCCCTGTACTGGTATTTTGATGTGATAGCAGCTAGTAGCCATTGCACACTTTTATTTCACTTTTCTATTTATTTTGTGTGTGTGTGTGTGTGTGTGTGTTTGCAGTATAAGCATAAGAAAAGATCAAAAAGAATAACAAAGAGCCTTCTGGGCATTAAAAATAAATGAGGTTCAGATTAAATGTGAACGCTTATGAACCAACATCTCAGTTAAGGGCCCATTGCTATGCTGTGTTGCCGCATTACTAAGTAGCTGCGTTCCTGCGCTCCTCAGCCTGTAGCCACTGAGGAGAAATCTCACATCAGTGCAGTGATTGCTGGGGGATCAGAGTGCTCTACGACTTCATCTTTACTTATCTATATAGCACAGTTCCTGTACTTAGCATAAATAAACAAGGAGGGGGGGTAAAGGGAAAGAGAGACATAAAGAGTAATATAGAGGGATAGATGTATAGAGAGGTTGAGAGAGAAGGAGAGATGAGGAAAGAAATGGAGAGAAAATAGAGAACAAGAGAAAGAGAGCAATGGTGTTTTGTTGAAAAACACCATTATTGGTGGAAGACGCTGTCTCAAGTGCCGCTCCAGGATCTCCCTTAAGTGTTCAATTGGGTTGAGATCTGGCGACTGAGACGGCCACGGCATATGGTTTACATCATTTTCATGCTCATCAAACTATTCAGTAACCACGCGTGCCCTATGGGGGCATTGTCATCCTGGAAGAGACCACTCCCATCAGGATAGAAATGCTTCACTGTAGGATGAAGGTGATCACTCATAATGGCTTTGTATTTATTAGTGTTTACCTTGTCCACTAAGGGGTTGAGTGGACCTAAACCTATTGCAGTATGTGTAGTGCAGTGTTTAATTTGACTGGTCTGAATGTCAGTGGAATATGTATTGTCTTCTGTATTATAAGTTGTTTTTTTCATGCCTCATCTCCACGATCCTGAAGCACAGTTGGTGTGTCAGGTGGCGGCACAAATTACTGCTGAAGGAACTGATTCACGGATTTGTCAACCCCCATGCAGGTGTCTCTCTCCCCTCTTGCTCTTGCTCAGTTACCTTCCCCTCCTGCTATTTCCAGAAAAAATAGCAGGAGAGGAACGTGACTCGGTCTAAAACTAAGAAAAGAGGAGGAACACCATTGTCAGCCACCTTTTGTTTCATTGGATGAGGCTAATGCACGTTCCCTTACAAATGTTATTTTATTTAGATTGTAGGGGTTTTACCATGTGAGCTCTGTATACATATGTGCACACCCGAGCTAAATATAGCCAGGTCAAAAGTCTTGGCAGACTTGCAGGTTGTGGCACAGATTTCCTGTGTGCCATGCATGGGGGCATCAGTGAAGACCATATGGTGGGCGGGAATGACTGAATCCTGGGGATTTGGTATTAGCCGTCTCAGTCACCTAAACAGCACCAACATCCCACTTAAGAGCAGTTTATCTCCCTGGAACATCTGGTGTTATGTGCTGCAGTCCTAACTCCGACCATTACCAAACACAGAGAGAGATGTTTTACGTGGATGAAAAGGCACTATTTGCTGACTCCGATTGGTGATTGGTACCCTTCTTCCCCAACAGGAAAACGTCAGATGGGAACAGAGTCTTTAACCTAGAACCTGACCTGACATGACACCCGTGTTCTGTAGTTCTCTGTGAGTGTGTGTGTGTGTGTGTGTGTGTGTGTGTGTGTGTGTGTGTGTGTGTGTCTTTTTTCTTCCTTTCTTTCTTGTAGCAAGGTGCCTCCATGCAGTAGATATGCGAGAGTGAAAATAGCCCTGGGGTTCAATTATTGATAAAGAGGAGATATTTAACAGTTTAAAGTCATTTGCATTCTTTCTCAACAGCAGGTTATTAAAGCAGACAGCTGGGAGACTTTGTGAAAAGCGTTTCCACGGCGATGCGCGGTGCTGTCAGCACTCCGCTTTCGGCGCTCCTAGTGAACAAATCATGTTTTAATGTTTCTCTGTGTGCATATTACTCTGCTTTTTACACTGATGATAGATTCACATTATCTGGAGAACTGTTTACTCTTTGCTGTAATCAAACCTGTTCTGTGTGCCTGTGTGTGTGTGATATCATGTTGATGGGGGGGCACATTGGCTTGTGTACTCTGGTTGGGGCTGGAATATGGATAAGCTCCTGAATTTTTAATGAGGAATTGGATCGTGCTCATGTCTTTGTGTAGAGAGAGGGGAGTTGGGGTCAAGGTGCTGGGAGATTTTAGAGATACCATACAGTTAACCGGCTCTCTGGAAAGTCAGACTCTTGACCTGCCCTTCTGATCTTCTTGAGGAGAGTTCAAATTGATTTATATGGCATGTGCTCTTAACCCAGAGCAACATACCAGGCTTGTAGCTCAACTGACAAGTAA
The DNA here is from genome assembly GCA_029706075.1 of Aldrovandia affinis. Lineage (NCBI taxonomy): Eukaryota > Metazoa > Chordata > Actinopteri > Notacanthiformes > Halosauridae > Aldrovandia > Aldrovandia affinis. Next base: position 5,535,956 of record JAINUG010000033.1, on the reverse strand, counting down.
AAATGTGATTCATTCACCTGAGTTTGTTTGTGTGTGCGTGTATGTGTTTGTTTGCTATATGTGTGCATTTGTGCATGTATAATATATTCTTGTGTGAATATATGCATGCCTGTGTGTATGTAAATATGAAAGTGTGAATATTCCTGTGTATGTGTGTGCGTACCATAAAACCCAGAAGACAAGACGCAGGTTTTATATCAACATTTGTGTACTTGTATCAGTGCTTGCACGTGTGCACATGTGTGTGAATAATTACTCCCAGTACATATCCCTAGGCTCTCCAGGGCTATGGCTGGTCATCCATCTCAGTCCAGCTGGTACAGAGTGAGTCTCCAGCTGAGGCTGTGATCAGGCTTCCTCCTGCCCCATGTGTGTGTGTAGATCAGGCGGGAGCTTTCAATCGCTGCATCACAGCTGCCTATTTCCACCCCCATTCAGAGGTGTTCAGCGCCCTGCGGCTAGGCGACTCGCCTGCGCTGCGGTGATTGACCGCGCCCTGCGGCGCTCGCCTGGTATCAGCCCTAATGGCAGGGGCTGTTTGTTTCGGGAGTGTTTCCGTGGCTCTGAAGGCCACGACCTCAGAGCGTCTCCACATGCAACTCCCAATGCCCCCTGCCTCTCTGGAAACGGATCACGTTGCAGGCTCCACATTCCGCTGTTCAATTAGGAGAGCGCCCCCTGGGGGAGCAAGGGTGAATACATGGCAATCAATTCAAGGAGGCACGACTATAAATGTGGGAGGACTAAGCTTGTTGTGTTAGTCGAAAATTCCAGTCCAAAGATTTTTTTAAATGGGAAGCCAACCCTGAACAGTGTGCAGCATTAAGAGTGTAGCACAAACTTAATTAGGGAGTGCCTTTATCCAGCAATGCATGGAAATGTAGACCACATGTGGAAAAATACAATATCAATAAATACATTTTAAGAAAGAAAGAAAGAAAAAGCTATTTAAAAAAGAACAGTATTCCTGGGAGAGACCTCTCATGTAGAATGTAGTGTACAGTAAGATTCTGTTACAGGCGGGTGGCTGAGATTGAGTTAGTTTAGGAAATGACTCCATTCAGGGCAGAACTCAGAGGGTTTGGGGTGACAGAAGGAAAAGCATTACAGAGACAACGTAGCTCTCTGCGGAGAGTCCAAAGCCAGCCGTCCAAGTTTCATTAGTGAAACCACAATCTCTCTATCCTCCTCACAGTTGGATTGCAGCTGATAACCCAGAGAACTGACCTTTATATATTTCTTCTCTTCTCCACACATTTCATTCTCTCTTTTTTCTCACCAACCCCATTCAACTCTACCTTCTACTCTCCAATAATGTCTGATGTTTTTCAGAAGGTGTTGCGCATGCACACGCGATTGTACACTCATGCATGCACACTCCAAATGAAGAGCTTATTCTTATGATTCTTATTGTGTTTTGTACAATAAGTCTGCTAGTTATGCAGCTTATAGCTTTCCTTCTCACACGCATTCAACATAACATTCAGACTTTATTTCAACTTTATTTAAAATCAAATATTAACATGATACATTCATGAAACTGTTCAAAAAAAATTCTGGATGATGCATAATATCAAATAATTAAAAAAAAAAAAAATCTATGCAATCCAGTAGAAACTGAACACTGGTTCCACCAGTTCACCCAACAGAAAAAACCAAGGATGCAGTACATAGAATATGTATAACTTTTCTCACAGAGTGAAATAAAATAACACAGTGATATAGGATATGCAAACATGTTTCTAATCGGTCTGGTTAAAAAGGATAAGAAAAAAATCAAAAAATGTAATTAAAATTATGGAAATACTAAGGGAAATTATGTTCACAAAATTCTTCACATTTTTACATGGTAAATGATTAAAAATGCAGCACTTGCCTCTCTCCTATGAGTTCTCCATGCACCTTTATTGCATCACGTGTTTCATGTGTAGTGTTGTGTCACACAGTGCCATATGATCAGACTGACTTAAGGTCCCCACAGTCACTTCAAAATAATTGTTTCGGGGGCCCCCCTAGTGGCGCAAAGGTAAAGGCATTTACCTTGAGTGCAGGTTGCCCACTGCAGCCGGGGTTCGATCGGGGATGGCGATTGGCTGTCTGCCCCAAGGGAGGGGGGAGAGAAGCCAACATAAGCTTGCTGCATATAAGAATGGCTCTGTGAGGCCTCGGGTAGCGTACCGGTCTAAGCATTCACTTGGGAATGGAAGTTGCCTACTGCAGCCGCGGTTCGAAGCCTGACTGCACCAGACTGGCCCTGGCCGGGAGCCCAAATTGGGGATGGTGATTAGTTGATCCGCCCCGGGGAGCGTGAGCCGGCACTAGGGCGTCTCTAGAAAGTAGATGGGCGAGTTCCGTCTCGGAGGAGGCAGATCATTGCTGGCCTCAGGGGAATTAGCTTGCCCCATAGTGACTGGCGGCAAGTTCATGGGGGAGGGCGATTCAAAAGAAATAGAGGGTATGATTGGCTACCAAATTTGGATAAAATCGGGGGGGAATTGTTTAGAATTGTTAGTGTGGACACTGGAATTACCAGGGATGACCTAAAACTCCTTTTACATCAAAACTGCCTGGGATTCGTTGGCCTTTTAAATTGTGCTTTACCCTCTGGGTCCTCTCTCAGAAAATAAAAATTAATCTGGAGACTGACACCAACAACTGATGTTGCAAGAACAGTCTTTAAACATCTCCCACGCTGTGTAAATGTTTGCACACACAGTAATAAGGTCTCATTTTCATAATCATAAACCCTCGTGATTGCTAATGTTTTCCTATCATTGCATCCTTTGGACCCTTTTTTTTTACAGTTTGGTTGTTATTCTCTGTTGTGTCTGACAGATTGCTTATTATGCTAACATGAGCCTTTTCCTACCGTGGCCTTCAGAAGAATTCTTTGAAAGGGTGGAACAAAACAGATTGATTGATTAACTTAATTAACCGCATAAGATAAAAAACACAAGTCCACCTTATCAATAAAAGAAAAATAGCCAATGAGGATTGCAAGAGACTAAACGTTCTGTGAGCCTTTTCCAGTAACACGTGCGTGAAGGTTAAACCAATGTGACATTTTGCGTGCAGTGCCTTAAAAATATTTAGTGATAACAACGGTGTCTTACATTGTATCCACATTTCAATGTGGTTAAGGAGTTAGCAAAGGCAGCACTTTTAGCGTATGCGGACAGTTAAGGGTGTTTTTATCTAATGGACCAGAAGTTGTATTAGTTGTGTAAGCACAGCAAACTGTTTTGAGCTCTGCAATCAGCAAAGTGCATGGGACCGGCGTTAGCAATGGGTTGTTTTACATGCCAGTGCGCGCATCATACAAACACTGGCCACTCCCCAGCTCTGTTCCCCTTGCACTATCAGCAGCTATGAAGCATCTGTGAGGCAGTGTGAGAGCAGACTTAGCAAAGAGGGTCAGGTGCCAACAAGGCCAGGAATTGGACTCCTGTCTTACAGAGACAAAGCTGGCAATAAGAAGGATTGTGGTGCAGTGTGATTGGGGCTTGAGTGATACACTAGTCTGCTAGCTGATGGAATTAATGAATTACTAACATGTAAGAATAACATCAGCAAGAGCGGGGAAAGAACATGTCTAGGAGTGCGATGTCAGTGTTGGAGAAGGGAAGGGCTGCAGCAGGGGAGGTGATCATTACCAGCCACAAATGGGATGGAGGAAGGAGAGAGAGGGAGAACAATGTTTGCTTTTTGTGTGTCATGAATGGAGACAAAATAATGGCCTAAATATTAAATAATTATGTTGACTTTACTTGAGCATGTATCTTACCAGGTAAGTGACACGAGACGAGTTTCAGTTTCAAAACAGCAACCTGTTTATGAAATAAAAGAGACTAAGCAGGGAAGGGAGATGGTGCCACGCAACAAATGCATATTGTTTTATTGCTTTCAAAAATGTCTGATCTTGGCTATAGAAACATGAAGATATAGCATTTCCTCAAGTCCACAAACTAAAAAAAAATCTACATTTCTGAACATTAATTAAAAATGAAAAACTACAATAACTTGATAAGTCTTCATCCTACTGAGTTAGTACTTGGTAGAATTGCTTGAATTACAGCCACGAGTCTCTTTGGAGGTGTCTACCAGCTATGCACACCCAGATTGGGCAATGTTTGCCCATTCTTTTTTACAGAACTGTTGAAGCTCAGTCAGATTGCGTGGGGTCCACTGATGGACTGCGCTCTTCAGGTTACTCCACAGGTTTTCAATAGGATTTAGGTCAGGGCTCTGACTAGGCCACTCAAGGACATTCACCTTTTTGTTTTTTAGCCACTCCACTGTTGCTTTAGCTGTGTGCTTTGGGTCACTGTCATGGTGATAGGTGAAACTCCTTCCTAATTTCAAGTTTCTTGCAGAGGGCAGCAGGTTTTCCTCAACAATTGTTCTGTACTTTGCTCCATCCATTTTCCTTCTATCCTGACAATAACAGAATGCTGCCACTACCATGCTTTACAGTAGGTGTTCTTTGGGTGATGTGCTGTAGCACTCACTCCAGGTTTTCACCAAACTTAACATTTTGCATTTAGGCCAAAAATGTATATCTTGGTTTCATCTGACAACAACACTTTTTGCCACATGGCTTCAGAATCTTCATAGTGTTTTTGCATACCTCAAACATGACTGAATGTGGACTTGTTTGAGTAGTGGCTTCCATCTTGTCACCCTATCATGCAGACCAGAATTGTGGAGAGTTTTTTGTATTGTTGATGCATGCACAAATTTACCACACTTTGCCGTAAAGTTCTGTAGCTCCTTCATAATTCATAGGTCAAGGTCCTGGTGGTGCACCTTCCACTTCTTAATTATGGTCTAGACCATGCTCCAGGGGATATTTAAGGCCTTTGAAATCTTTCTATACCCATTTCCTATTCCTCTTTCCACAACTTTATCCTGGAGTTTTTTTGAAAGCTTCTTGTTGCTCATGGTGGATTCTTTACTCTGAAATGCACTGCCTAGCAATGGAATCCTCTAGGAACAGCTGATTCTATTCTGAAGTAGTCAGAATCACTACAGTTGAACACAGGTAGAGGCCAATTAGCTTGGCGTTTGATTTGGGAGGTGATTAGTTATCTCTGAGCTAGTTTACAATTAGTATGATAAGCAGAGTGTTGACTTATCAATCCAAGTTATTCTAGTTTTTTCTTTTTAATTAAGTTTGAAAGTTGGAAGTTCCATCCATCCATCCATCCATCCATTGTCTAAGCCGCTTATTCCTGGTCAGGGTCGCGGGGGGGGGCTGGAGCCTATCCCAGCATGCGTTCCGGGCGAGAGGCAGGAATACACCCTGGACAGGTCGCCAATCCATCGCAGGGCACACACACCATTCACTCACACACTCATACCTACGGGCAATTTAGACTCTCCAATTAGCCTAACGTGCATGTCTTTGGACTGTGGGAAGAAACCGGAGTACCCGGAGGAAACCCACGCGGACACGGGGAGAACATGCAAACTCCGCACAGAAAGGCCCCCGGCCTGGATTCGAACCCGAGACCTTCTTACTGTGAGGCGACAGTGCTATCCACTGCACCACCGTGCCGCCAAAGTTGGAAGTTGTAGGGTAAAATGTGGAAATAAGTGGAAAGTCTGATTTAATGTTTTAATTTCAGGCAGTAAGGCAACAAAAGGAGAAACTCTTGAGATGGGGATGTGGACTTTAAAAGGGGCACTGTATGTGTATCAGACAAAGGAATAGCCTATGTATATATATATATATATATATATATAATGCAAGTAATTCAATTATCATAAATAGGTAACAAGTACATTTGAAATGAATCAAATACAAACATAAATATATAGCATGAGACAAGAAGGTAATAGTATAAAGTCATGTTTCTTATGTACTCACTCCAAGGTCTTGAAGGATAAAAGACATCGTGTTTAGATTGAATCCAAACCTGTGGGCTTAGATTAGTCACTCCTCTGGGGACTGGTTGTCTGGCATTTTCAGGGATCAGAACGTGACACAGAGACAACTTTCTCTCCTCAGCTGTGACCAGTGTTGATAATTTCTGATTAAGGGCAGTATAACTTTTACAAGAAAGGAGATAGATTTTATGTTTGATGCAATACAGTTTAACTCTAAAAGGACTGTAACAAAGCTGAACATTGCTTTGCACATCAGAATTAAACAACATCTGAGATATGGAGTTTAAAAAACATATATACTTATTTAAAACAAAAAATAGGCTTCTTACAATACTAGGACTCAAACATGCAGCCAACCAATGATTTTACTCTGCTTCACAAAATGTGAAGTGTCTAGTCTTCTCCACACACCTGATTTTAACCCCTGGTTAATTAAATTACAATCAGGTGTGTGATTGGCTTCACTCCTCTCAGCCTGTTACACAGATCCAACAATGTCATAAACAAAGACAATTAATAGTTTCAAGGCAGACATGACAATATGCTAGCTGATACAGAATTGTAAAGTGAAAACATTTGAGCACCCAAAACACATTTAAAGACTTTACAAAGCTTTATGTCTGCATGGTAATGGTCTAGAAACTAGTGCTCTTTGGAAACTTGAAAATCTCCTCTTGTACGCAATATCCATATAATATGTAAGGAATAAACCATGACAAGCTGTGCATTCTCAGAATATATACGCACACGTGGGGTGATGCTGCAGCACGAGGCTGTTAAGCCGAGTATCGAGTATTCACCCGAGCTGTGGTATAAGACCAAAAGCTAGACAGAAATTACAGTGACGTGCATTATAGAGACCACAAGTAATAAACACAAAGTTCTACTGCAAAGGGGCGGTCTATGAAAAGTACTGTATCACATAAATATTTCATTGGAATGCGGCTTTTCAGGGCTTGATTGAATGGTAGGAACATGGGTCTTAATCCTTATGCATTGTTTTCACTTAGACTTTTGTTTTATTTACATGTTATTGATGCAATCGGAAATGTTTGATTTTGCACAGGTAAACTAGGAAGTGTTGTGGTAACCTTGATTTCACTGGCTGTTCCTCACAGTAAAGAGCTATGTTTCAGAATGTATTTTTCTTCTGGCTGAAGCTGATATTTTAAGCTGGATTTCAGGTAAAGTTGTTATTATATCATATGATTTTAGAGTCAATTTATAACAGGAGGGGGGTCTTTCAGATTTTGAGTAGGGTTAAGGGAGGCTAGTTTATGTGGACTTCAGAACTCCATCCTTCTAACAACATGTATAGTGCATGCGTGACAAATTACTGAAATATTTGACTTTGGGCCCGCTGTGGGGCCCATGGTTCTTGAAGTTGAGTTCCCTTCCCCTCCCCTCCCCCAAATGACTCAAACATATTCATCACTTTCACCAGTACCCCCTGTCCCTACACCCAGAAGGGGCGCTGGGAGTCAGTGCCCCTCCAAACGACCCTCTTGACGGCCCCTACATGAGGCTTGCCATCATCATCCCTGACCCAGGGGGGCCCCACACATGGAGCATTGCTGATTTCCCTCTGGAAATAGAACTATAGGCCTTGTTTGACTGCAAGAAGATTTCCATTGGGGTAATTTGTGATTTTTTTCTTGGGAGCAGGGGTTCTTTAATTCCTGCCACACAAGTTTCCCACCCTGCTATTCCAGAGTTCTTTTCACAGTGCACCAGTCCAGTCAGGTCTTACACCACAGCACTCACAACCTTTAAGTGGCTCTGTTCTTATTTGTAATTAGATTAGTAAAAATGCAGAATATAGGTATAGGGGTCCCTGTGATATTTCCGTCCTCCAAACCCTAATGGACTTTAAGTTGGACTTCTGCACTTGACTCTCGCCCCTTGTTTACCACAACTTCCTGACTTTCACAGTTGCTCAGAGCAAATGGTTACCCGAATTAGCTAACACCTGCACTTTTAAAGAAAAGGAGGAAGAAAGAGGAAGATGAGAAATAGCAAATGGTGAACAACAGAAGCAGTGGGAAGCCGACAGTGTGTCTGTTCCTTTTAATCTCTCTCATTTAAATGTCCCTACCTCTGTTCAACATGTTATTCCTGGTAATCTGGAAACTGTTGAAAAGGGCATTCCTATTTACTCCTTAGAGATGAGTAATTCCTGAGGGGAGGAGTGGGATGGGGACAACAACTCCACTTTTGCTGGCATCAGCAGGAAAGTATAGCCCAGAGCTTTGCCTGTTGCCAAACAGGGAGAGGGCTGCAGTTATGAGTCTGCACTCAGGGGGAATTGTGGGTAACTCCTGCCATAGCTCATTGTAGAGAATATGATGAAAACACAGGAGAACAGGGACACTAACAGCTTTAGTGAAACTAAGTGCAGCAATGGAGGGCTGAATGGGTCTCCACAGGCCTGGAAGATAAACTCGCTGAACATTCTCCGGGACTGTTTTTCATGAATAAGTGAATAAGTGAGTAGGCGAATAGGCAGATGAGGGCAGCTGGTATGCAATCAGGCAAAACGGTGAACGAGACACTCCGGGATGATCCTAATGGGCCAACGCCGGGCCCAGGAATCAAGGAATGAGGACTGTTAGCATGTTAAATGTTAATGACTCTGCTCTTTGACAATGTCACAGCCGCTAAACTAATCAAATGTGATTGTTTTTTGGGCTTGATTGTACTGTATAATGCAGCTGTCCAATGAAAGCCCATTCATCACTGCTTCTTGAGTGTTTTGAATTTGTAGAAATTCTTCCCATTTTTTGCCCTTTGCTGATGATGCCTAAACTTCAGGTTTAAACCACAGGACCATGGAGCAGTGTTATAACTTGAACAGCTGTTGCTAAGAGTAGCTGTTCCAATTCTAATGCTGTGGTCCTGTGGTTTAAAACTTTGGTTTGGGGACCGTGATGCAATAATTCTTATGTTTACCAGGCAGGACACTGCAGTTGCACTTAACCTGAATTGCCTTAAGTACCTTATTATTATTATTATTGTTTTGTTGTTGTTTTTAGTAGGGCTCCAAGCACCATAGGTGCTGGAAATTGTATTGCTTTTGTTAAGCTTTAGAGTTGTTTTTTATTTGAGATTATAGAGTATTTTGTGTTGATCAGTGGCCAAAAATGTCAATTAAATCAATTTTGATTCCATTAAGTAAGAAAATAAAATGTGAACAATGCCAAAGGGGTGAACAGGTGTTATACCTGTATACACTGTATATATATATATATATTGTGGCATCCCAAGGGACTGCAAAGGGAAATGACTGCCTGCCCCTTTAACTTTTGTGAGCCACTAGACTAGAGCCATCAGGACTACAGCTCCCAGCAACCTGCAGTCCCACACCCAATTACCAGCTGAAACAAGTGAAACAAAATAAGTGAAACAAAATAAAAGGCAAACCGTTTCCCACACAAACCACAGAGTAACTGAAGAAAAACGTGTGGTTAGTTTGTGAGGAAGTATTAGACCAGGGGTGGGCAATTCCGGTCCTGTAGGGCCAGTGTGTATGCTGGTTTTTGTTTCTACCAATTACCCTGGATCAATTAACTAATTAGTTGGATACGCCAATGCTGGTTCACTTGTAGATTAGACCACAGTAACATGTTTCATATGGGAACACAAGAACAGTCTTCAGCTGTCATTCATGGGCTTATCAAGAAATTTTGCTAAAATGGCAAATCACATAAATGATTGGGCTAATTCAATAATACTTGGATTGTTTTGAGAACCCCATTCTATTGCGTGTTTGAGGAATTGGCTTTGATTAACGACTTGGATTATCGGCAAAGACAACGAGAAAAGGATTGTGGACTCTGTGTTTGGTTTCCCCGATTACCCCATTGGTTTTTGTAAGAAATCAGTTTAATTAACTTATCATTCATTTGGAATACTGCCTACTCTGGATTCCTTCAATCACCTACACCCTCTGAGAAGGTCATTGAGTGTCACCCCACCCCCAGTGGCACTATAATATATTTAGAGATAATACAGTTCTGGCCAACATTATTGGCACCCTTGCATTTTATGTATATGATGTACAATATCTTCTGAAATAATTGGAAATTAAAACAACTTTCGGTCTTTGCATGTTCATCTGTTTGATTTACAACCGCACACGATCAAACAATAATAATACAAATAAAAATAAATTGAAAAGTGGCCACGACACATTTATTGGCACCCTTTAGAACAATTTAAATTAATTTAGTTGGAGGAAATAGACTCTCGTTTGCAATGTAATTAAACTTGTGACACGTTGCAGGTGCCCACATGGTATAAATTAACCAATGATCAATTTTAAAATGAGAAAACAGTCCGCTCTGCTACCCTGTTCCTCTGTGACATTGGTAAAGAAAAAAAGTAATACGGTCATCTCCAGAGACCTTGGCATTCCTATTTCCACAGTACACAATATTATCAAGAAGTTTGCTGCTCATGGAATTGTTAATAATCTCCTCGGACGTGGTGGTAAGAGGAAAATTGATCTCAGATGTCATTCAAGGTTGGTGCGAGTCAATGAAAAGACATCTTGTGTGACATCCAAAGATCTCAAGACTGACTGGAGAGGTCAGGGGTAATGGTTTCAGCCCGTACCATAAGCCGGACACTGAACCAAGAAGAGCTTTACGGTCGGAGGCCAAGGAAGACCCCACTGCTGAAAGGGAAAAACAAGAATACCCGATTGATTTTTGCTAAGACCCACCTGGATAAACCTAAATTCTTCTGGGAAAATGTTCTGTGGACCGATGAAACCAGAGTTATTTGGCAATGCAGATCAGTGCTTTGTTTACATATGACAAAATTATGCTTTTAAGGAAAAGAACACCCTACCTACAGTCAAATATGGTGGAGGTCCCATAATGCTGTGCTGTTACTTTGTAGTCTCTGTTACTGGACGCCTTAAAGTATTAAGGGCATTATGAAATTAGAGGATTACCAAGGCATTTTGCAGCAAAATGTACTACCCAATGTCAGAAAACTGGGTGCCAGTCAAAGGTCATGAGTCCTCCAGCCGGACAATGACCCAAAACACACAACCAAAAGGACACAGGAATGGTTCAAGAGAACATTTTGGACTTTTCTGGAGTGGCCAGTGATGGGTCCTGATCTTAATCCCATTGAGAACCTATGGTGAGACCTGAAATCTACAGTTGGTCAAAGGAATCCTCCAAACATTGAAGAACTGGAGCGAGTTGCAATTGTGCATTATTCTTACAAGTTACGACCGAATGATTTTAAATGGAGATATGAATATTCATATTAATAATAGTACTGACTCGATGGCTGTGGAATTTATGAATTTCTTAGACAGCCTAGGATTAATGCAACATGTTACTGATGCAACTCATTGACAGGGTAATATACTTGACTTGGTAATATCACAAGGGATAAGCATCAATAACATTTCAGTGTCTGGCATTATTGTTTCTGACCATTACTGTGTGTTATTTGATTAAATACATCTAGTAACTAAAGAGAATTTAACATTCAAAAACGGCATTTAGATGCTACAGCAGAACAAAAAGTTTCTGAACTTGCAAACTCGTTTGATATATGTAATGTACACTGTTCTATAAACGAAATGGTTTGCCTTTAATAGCAACTTAAGTAATACATTAAACAGTGTTGCCAGTTAAGATTAAAAAGAAGTCACATGATAAAGTGTCACCATGGATAAATAGCACTATCCATGAGCTTAAGAAACAATGTAGAACAGCTGAACAAACATGGAGAAAAACTAAACTAAACTAAAATAAGTACAAATAAAATAATAACCATTAGAGCTGGTATTGTTAGAAGCTCTAGTAACCCATACAATTTGCCCGACAACTATGAGAAACTTTAGGAGCATCTCTGTTGCAGAACTCTGTAAGATTGTAACACAGAGTAAACCTTCAACATGCTGTCTTGACCCTATCCCTACTACCTTTTAAAAACATGTTTTTAATAGTGTCTCCACATCTGTTCTAAAAATAATTAACACATCTCCCCAACTCATTTAAAACTGCTGTTGTGAAACCACTATTGAATAAATACAATTTAGACTATAGCGTACTAAGTAATTACAGGCCTATATTCAACTTACCCTTCGTGAGCAAGATACTTGAAAAAGTAGTCTTTAATCAACTTAACAACTTTCTAAATGAAAACAATATTGTAGAGAAGTTCCCGTCAGGTTTCAGATCCAATCACAGTACAGAGACTTCTCTAATTAAAACAGTCAATGATTTTGGACTTAGTGTTGCTGCAAACAAGGTTTCAGTTCTTATTTTCTTAGATTTGAGTGCTGCATTTGACATAATTGACCACAGCATTCTAATCAATCGTCTAGAAAACTGGGTCGGTCTCTCTGAATGTGCTCTTAAATGGTTCCGAACATATATTGCAGAGAAACAATATTATATTAGTCTTGGAGATCACATGTCAGAGAAATGTGACATATCCTTTTGTGTTGCCCAAGAAGGTGTCTTGGTCCCCTTCTTTTTTCACTATACATGCATCCTAGGTAATATCATCAGAGAGCACAATGTTAATTTTCATAGCTATGCTGATGATACACAATTATACATTTCTGGATTGACCTAAATTAAGATAAGACAGAAATATGCAAAAAAAGGGATGCAGTTTCTATGCTCCCTGACTACCTGTCTGTCTGCAATTAATCAATGGATGAGCAATCATTTTTAAGAACTAAATTAAGATAAGACAGAAATACTATTAGTTGGCTCCAAAGCCAAGAGGGATGCAGTTTCTAATAGGTTAGGAAAAGACTGTGTATTAGAGAACGGTGCCAATAATGTTGTCAAGGCCATTCTTTCTGTTTCTTCAGTAAAAATTGCAATTTAAGTTTAAACTTTATTTTATTATTTATATGAGGAGTAAGCAAGGATACATATACAAAAAGTATTGAACAAGTAGGCAGTGGTGATGACAATTGGCTAGATGTACAGAATTCAGTGGTAGTGGAGTCTGATCGCAAGTGATTCCGCGGTCCTGACCGATTGCGGAAGGTCATTCCACCACCGAGGGAGGGACAGTCAGTTTGCCAGAGGAGGCAGAGCGGAGGGTTCTTGCTGGGGTGTAGGGTGTGATGAGTGTCTGGAGGTAAGGGGGAGCAGTTCCTCTTACCGCTTGAAAAGCAGGCATCAGTGATTTGAATCTGATGTGTGCTGCGATGGGGAGCCAGTGCAGAGAGGAGAGTAGATGGGTGACATGGGTGAACTTAGGCTGATTGAACACCAGACGTGCGTCAGCATTCTTGACTAGTTGCAGTGGCTTGATGGCACAGGTCAGTAGGCCTGCTAGCATGGAATTGCAGTAGTCCAGACGTGAGATCACTAGGGCCTGGACCAGGAGTTGTGTGGCCTCTTGGGTGAGGAACAGTCGGATCCTCCGGTGTTATGGAGGGAGAATCGGCAGGTTCGGGTGGTGGGCACAGCTAGTCGTCCAGGGTCACTCCAAGACTCCTGGCAGACTGGGACGGAGACACTATGGAGCCTTCCACGGTGATTCAATCATCGGGGAGCCCTTCGCTGGGAGGAAGAGCAGCTCAGTCTTCCCCAGGTTCAGCTTCAGGTGGTGGGTGGACATCCAGGCAGAGATGTCAGCCAGGCATGCAGAGATCCGTGCCGGGACCTGGGTCTCAGAAGGAGAAAAATAATTGAGTGTTGTCGGAATAATAGTGATAAGAAAAACCATGAGAGATGACAGAACCAAGGGACTTTGTGTACAGGGAGAATAGGACAGGGCCTAGCACCAAGCCCTGTGGGACTCCAGTGGAGAGGGTGTGGGGAGAGGAGAGGGATCCTCTCCAGGCCATCTGGTAGGCCTGGTCAGCCAGGTATGACTTGAACCATGTCAGTGCAGATCCAGAGATTCCCATCTCGCCAAGAGATAAGAGCAGGATCTGGTGGTCCATGGTATCAAATGCAGCTGACAGGTCGCGGAGGAGGAGGACGGAGCTAAGAGATTGGGACTTAGCCATTTGAAGAGCCTCAGTGACTGCAAGCAGAGCAGTCTCTGTGGAGTGGCTTACCTTGAACCCAGATTGGTTAGGATCAAGCAGGTTGTTCTGTATGAGATGAGCAGACAGTTGGTTATAGACAGCCCACTCTAGTGTTTTGGAAAGGAATGGGAGGAGAGAGACAGGTCGGTAGTTTGAAATGACAGCAGGATTCAGAGAGGGTTTTTTGAGGAGGGGGACGACATGGGCGCTTTTGAGGGAAGAGGGGACAGAGCCAGAGGAAACAGAGGAGTTGATAACATTGGAGACGAAGGGGAGGATGTCCATAGCAATGGACTGGAATGAAATTAATACATTTAAATGAACGCAGGTAAACTTGCCATATGCTATAATGACACAATTTACAGTGACAGGTTTATAACAGACTCCTCTAGTATTACCCCCCCCCCCCCCCCCACACCTTTGCTGCTTGATCCACAGATGACAAGTTTTTTTCTTAGTTTTTTAACCTTGTCAAAAAAAACATGTCAATAGCTGGAAAATAACAGAGAAATGTCTCTCTATACTTCCAGTATTTAGCCTCTCTACACTCCCAGTACCACCTCTCTATACTCCCAGTACCACCTCTCTATACTCCCAGTACTGCCTACTGCCTCTCTATGATCCTAGTACTGCCTCTATACTCCCAGTACCACCTCGCTACACTCCCAGTACTGCCTCTCTACACTCCCAGTGCCACCTCCCTATACTCCCAGTACCACCTCTCCATAATACTAGTACTACCTCTCCATACTCCTAGTACCACCTCTCCATAATCCTAGTACTGCCTCTATACTCCCAGTACCAGCTCTCAATACTCCTAGTACCACCTCTCCATAATCCTAGTACTGCCTCTATACTCCCAGTACCAGCTCTCAATACCCCTAGTACCACCTCTCCATACTCCTAGTACCACCTCTCTAGACTCCCAGTACAGTGTTCAAATTCATGCCGTGTTTTTGCCCACTCAGCCTACGTGGGGGTGGCCCCCATTGGAATCAGGTACTTCCTGTCAGGTTTGCATTACGCAGGTAGGTGAACAGAGTGCTCAGCACCTGTGACAGAGGGATATACAGGCTTTATATCACTGTAGATACCCCTGTGACAGAGGGATATACAGATGGATATACAGAGGGATATACTGGCTTTATATCTCTGTTACAGATACAGGCTGTGTGATAGACCTGTGACATTTGTTTATATCGTGTGATGGATTACAGGCTTAATCTAAACAAGGTTTGTGTATTTGTGTGTGCATTAGTTTAATCTAAACAAGGTTTGGTAGCACCATTTTTATGAATGAATGAATTCATAGTTTTGCAATGAAATAAGTTTGAAACACATACACAGTGTTGTTTTAATGGGAAGGAAAGGAAATAAATTGGTTGTGCGTGAATTTTTTTAAATTGCATCTCCCTCAGTTTAAATTTATTTGGGCTTCTGTTGTTTTATTGATTCACTTTGATTGATTTTTATCTCTGATGATTTCACATATGTGTCTCTATGCTCTATTCAATATATACAGTATATGTTCTATATAATATTTTTATATATTATATATTATAAATATATATTATATATTTATATAATATATTATATTATAATATTATAAATATATTTTTTTTTACTTCAAAGTTTGGATCGGTAGAATCAGAGTGCACTGCAGAGTGAAAAGAAGTATCAGCTAGCTGCACACATGTTAGTCTGCGCTGTACCAAAATGACAGAGGATTTGGGCCTACAAATGTTATTGAGCATTCAAAAAAAAAAATATATATATACATTATATGAGATTAAAATGATTCTGAAAAAAATAAAAATGTGCTATGCCATTGTTGTCACATTCTGTCACAGTGGTACAGCAATATGTTGATATATATTACATGCACACACTTCAAATTAATTAGTGTGCATGAGTTGTAAGAACATGGTTATAGGTGCAAAATAGTGAGTAACACATCAGTGACATCAAGCAACAGCATCAGGACATAAGCATACTGTAAAATCATCACCACTTAGTTACAGCAATAAAGTCCCCATGCATAAACACACCTCCACACCACAAAAATGTCACTTTAGATAACACATCTCTCATGAATCTTCTGTAGGCTAGACTGGCTCCTCTGTATTTGTTCTCCATGTAAAATTGTGTGGTACAGTCTTTAAGGGCTTAAATATACTTTACTTAATCATGTGTACGCAATGCGAGTGGCATTGTTCACATACTCCACTGCATACTTTTTGTCTGTTTGGATATTTAAAAGCTATATCCACTAGGGGGCAGGTCACAACTGTGGGGACGAAACAAAGTTGTCCCTGGCCGGCAAACGTCGACAGCTACTTCAGATTCTGCACAACAAGGTTGTTTTGATGTATATCTTGACAAGATGGCAGAAACAGCGGCAGCGGTGCCAACATGTACATCGGGATGTAACCATGTATTGTCTTTTAAAATGTCAAATAAACAAAACTAAACAACGGAGATATAGATGGTATTAGACCATTAAATATATCCCGGCATAACAATGGAGAGTATGTTTCTCTCATTCTACCGATTTGAGAAATTTACGATGAAAAGCATCATCAGTATTTTGATATGTCTGCCAGGACATTTGATGACTTTCTTTGTCGGTTGGCCACACTCATTACACATCAAAACACGCACAGTGAGCCAGTGGGTGAAGCAGAGCGGCTTGCCATCACCCTCCGCTTTCTTGCCTGCCCCCACGATTTATGTCGGTATTGCACCTCGCGTACGCATAACGTTAATTTCTTGAGGACGTGCATAAAGGGCACTCCCAACGACCGCAGGATACGCATGGCAGCCATCTTGCATACGCGTTTGTGTACGCATATTTAAAGTGAAGTACATTGAAGCCTTAAGGAGACGGAATTGAGGAAATCGCATTGGAACAACAAGCTTCCAGATTCAAATCTGGAAATGGGGACAAATTTGGGATGATGGTCTGAGTGGACACACCCCATTTCTCAAAGTGCCTTGTTTCCCAGGTCTGGTCCCCTAGTACCTCCTGGGTCTGCTGGGCTCTTCGTTAATTGGCTTTGACGGTGCTGTTGACTGGTCTCTGTTGGACATCTCTTGAGTGTTAACGCCTTGTGTACTTTCCAAAGTATATGTAAAGGCATTTATAAACCAGATTTTTGTTAATTAGTTTTTGGTAATGTCATGGGGCCCTTAATAAAAAAAATTGAGAATACAAATTAGTATTGAACCTAATCATGATTTCATTATTTGTCATGAATAAACAGAAGAAACTAATTAAACCGTACATTCAACAAAAAACATGTAGAAGAAAATACATTTATTTTTATCTCCATATTCCACAAACACACTTACAACAATACATTTCTGTCCTAGAGAAATTAAAGCATATATCTCTCAAGAGATTTCAGATGCAGACCAATATTAATTAACAGCAGAATAAAGCCTAATGAATTGAGACCTGAATTTATCTTGAGAAAAACACAGATCCCCATCGCACAAAGAGTTAGTAAGTAAGCAGGGCTTGAATACACCAGGTTAGTGCCTCTGCCAACCCTGGCTACACACGAGTATCATATATGCAATGAGAGAGAACATGTTATGAGAGAACATCTTATGCCTCCACAATTCTTCTCACTACATAATTCAGCATGACAGACATGCTTAAATGCACCCCTTCCCACAATTCATTTAAGAGCAACAATGGCCCTTAAGCCCTATATTGCAAAAACCTTTACCCCAATGCCCCCTTAGGCCCACATCAGCATCACCCCATATCCCCCCATACCCCAATACCCCCTAACTCCACGTCCCCAAATCCAATACCCTCTTATCCCCATATCCTCATTCCCCAAAATCCCATCCCATACCCCAATACATGCATAGACCCTTAGACCATTCCCTCATGTCCCTAAATATTCAAATCCCCATATCCCATTCCCCTTTACCCCCTCATTCCGCTGCTGTCCCTATGCCTCAGTGCAGTACAGGAAACAGGCTCTGTGACCGTGGCATTACCGATTGCAGGGAACTTCACGCTGGCGGAGCTGGGCATCTGTGAGCCGCCATCGCACCAGAGCACGTACTGCCCTGACATGGCCCTGCTGCACCGCAGCTGCTCCCTGAGCGTGGGCTCAGACGGGGACTCTGACCCCGAGGGCACCATGTCCCCCGAACGCGCCATCCAGCTGTGGAGTGGGCAGGGCTCCAAGTCCCGCCGCAGCTCCGGGCTCTCCAGCAGAGAGAACTCGGCCCTCACGCTCACCGACTCCGACAACGACAAGTCAGACGACGAGTCAGGTAGGGGGGGAGAGAGGGAAAGTGGAAGGGATGGAGAGAGGGTGAGAGAGATTGAGAGAAAGAGAGTGAAAGAGAGAGAGAGTGCTGCGTGATCCATTGACAACGAGTGATTTACAGTTCAGTGTGGATGTGTAGATGAGAGAAGAGGCTTGTATTCTGGAACAGCATACACACATACATACAAGCACACATGCATGCACACACAGACCCACACACATATACACTACCGTTCAAAAGTTTGGGGTCACCTTCCATCTGGACTATGACTAATCGGGCACTCCTTCATTCTTCAGCAAGATAACGACCCGAAACACACCTTGAAGTTGTGCAAGAACTATCTGGTGAAGGAGGAATTTGAACAACAACTCAAACTAAAGACCTGGCCTGCCCAGTGTCCAGACCTCAATCCCATAGAACTTGTATGGGACAAACTGGAAAGGAAGAGTCAAAGCAAAGCAACCCACAAGTTTCTCTGGGAATTGCTGCAGGATTTCCTGCTAAAACGTATTAACCGAATGGCCACTGTTTGTGAGGCTATTCTCACGCCAAAGGGTGACTATTTTGAGGAATCCAAGATTCAATTTTCAATATAATTTTCTTGAACATTTCTTTGATGTTCATTTTGTTCATTGTTACATGTGTTTTTTGTCATTTTAAAGTATTTACAGAAATGTATACGGTGTAAAGCATTGTCAATTATGAGATAAAAATAGTTTCCAGCAGGTGACCCCAAACTTTTGAACGGTAGTGTATGTGCACACGCACGCACACACTCACAAACACACACACATGTACGCACACACACATACATGCATACACACACACAAACGCACCCGCATTCACATAAATTTACATCACCTTTTTCATCCTCCTCACTATTGCAATTGTCAACCTTACAAATTGATTTTATTGTGTGGGTGGATGTTGTTGTATATGCATGCATGCCTTTGTAAAATACTCTTTATTGAAAGAAATGGTCAGTTTTCCAAATTGGAAAATCTCTTCCTAGCTATGGAAAAAAGGAGTGGTTTTAAAAGTGTTTAAAATTTTCAACAAATGCAGTGAAAATTCACTGCAAAAACTGAACTGCACAAACAAAAAGGGGTGCTGTAATTAAACCGGTGTGAGATGAAGTGAGTTGGGAGGTAAATGTGCATCTGTCACTAATACACAGGCCCAAACAATACAGATTACATACAGTACCCTCCAAAATGATTCACACCCTAGATTAACAAAGGCTGTATAAAATAAACAATACAGGTAATATAGCTATATTGTATGCTCAAAAAATTGGGAAATTATACTGTATTATTTCATACTAATACAATTGCTCAGAGAAAAAAATATTTTGTTTAACAAGAACAAGACTCAAAATGTAATACCCTAGAAGTGAACTCTAGTGGATGTCTGAGGGGGGACGGGACTCTGCCAATCAGAATGTGGATGCTGAATAGCCTCTCTGCCCATTGTCAGCTCAGGGCAGGGGGGGGCTGGCCGATTCCTGACCTCCTGTTAGAGGGTGATCACTAACTTGAGCAGGAGCAGAGGAGGGGAGTGGGGAAAACCAAAGACAACACAGCAGAGAAGGAGAACATTAACTCTGCTCCTATAACCATCAATATATAATTATCAACCGCAGAACCTTAACATTTTGGCACTATAGATAATGCTGGTCTTTGGGACGTGAAAAGTAAAAAACGTAAGCACTAACTTATCTGTCCTTATTCATTGAGTGTGTCAGCAATGTCATTTTAGGTACTTTCTAAAATAATTTGTTTTCCATTTAATCAGGTTGTGTCTTCAAAACCTGTTTATTTTTTCTGCCCCTCCTTTCTTCCGTCAGCTTATTTCACTTCCTCTTCTCTTCTCTTCGTACTAGGAGACAACAAGTGCTTTGATGAGTCAGTTTCTCAGAAGCCATGTAGGTCAGTGCAGATATGGGTTCATAAAGGTGCTGCCTCGAACCGAAGGTACAGAATAGAAATAAAAAAAGGCTTAGTGCTTGAAAGGACGGGGAGGGGGGCACTGTTCAAAGGAAGTTTTCTCCAGTTCACAGGGGTTACTCTTGCTTTATGAGAGAAGATGAGTGTTTGTGTTCCTCTTCAAGCTGCTCTGTACAGTGAAACAGGAATAAGCCTTCCACTGTCCTTTCAGGTGCTGCTCACAGTGATATCTGGGATTATGTCTGAATACAATACACTGTCGCCAGAAGAAAGGTCAAGCTTGTTGGACGATGAAGGAGGTGGTTCAAGTTGTTTTGCAGCTGTGCCATTCTGCGATCGGCCCTACCAACAAAGCTGTAATGATCACAGAGTCCCAAATTAGTACATCCACCTCCCAAGTCTGCAACTGTCTTGTGAAGACAATCCAAAACCAGTGATTAATTAGCCTCCTTCCATGCAGTAATCATCACCACACACAGGGACAGCCTTCCCCATGTTGACTCAAAACTAAACAGAAGTTATTTCCAAAGATTTTGGAAAATGTTGCAAACAGTTACCCGTTTAAGAAAAAAATTCTTCCCACATTCAAATATTCTGCAGCTTTTGAATTCCTAGGTCTGGCAACGCTTTGGAGTTGCAGTTGCAATGATCGACAAGCAACACATAGGTGATTGTTTATTATTGTTTATTGTCGCTGTTTCCCCGTTAACCTAGACAGGAATCTTTGTTTCTCTTAGCTGGTTGACTCTCCCCTCAGCCCTCAGGTGTATTCAGCCTGGTATATCTGATTTCAGTTCATATAAAGATAAAAAGTCAAAATTCATCAACATTTACCAAATGTCCATGCACATATTATACCTCCGCCCGGTTTTGTGCCTGTGTATTTATCACTGTCTGTTTCGTGAGTTTGGAGCAGGCCTGGCATGCACTCTCCTCCTCCTGATGACAGCAACGGGAGTCATCGGGGCATAATTAATCTAAATGAGTGTGGTCTCGGTTGAAGCTAATTTGCTAATTAAGGCTTTCTTGGATGGTTGTGTCATTTTGGAGCCAGAGTTGCTGGAAGGTGTTCAGACTGTGATTCATTAAAGATGAGTCAGCCCAGGTGGGTTTGCTCTGAGGTCACCGTTTCCTGGAACCTCCTTCTAAAACCCTCAAAAGCCCCTCCCAGCCCCCCTCAAACCACTCCCCCCACACAGCTGCGTCATATGCATCTCTTTGGCCGATGTTTAGTTAGTGCCATTCATTTACTGGTGGGAATGAGGGGTTGATTGAGTAATTGGTTGTGTTTAATTCCAACACCCCTTTGCTGTGCCGATATTCATGATATAATACATTTTCTCGTTCAATATTGCTTCAATATCATACAGATTTATTCAGACACTGGCTGTGTCATGACCTCTTTCATTCCACGTATTTGAGCACCGCAAGTAATCTTTTCAGCTTGTGAAACATTTTGGATGTACTCAGGCTTTGTGTAATTTGCCTGAATGTGGCCAGGGTCATCTGAGGTACTGCAATGTTTCTGATGCTTCAGGATATTCAGGAGACAGGGTAGTGCTGATGTAATAAGCCTGTTGTAATAAACTGTTGTAATAAACTGGTTGGTAATATTGCTGGTTTACTACACTTCAGTTTCACTCCCTCACCTGCTCAGCCCAGATTACAGAATCAGAAGTGACACAATCTGTCTGCCAAAGATGCAAAAACCAAGAAGTGGTCAAAATGTAAGCCAGTGCTCTCAACACTGTTCATATTGGAAAAAGCCAAAAAAGAAAAAACGGACAAAACTGGTTTCTTACAACAGCTTATTCACTAAAGGAAACACAATTGTGGGTATTTCTGTTCAGAATCCTGTCCATCTTGCTATTTGAACTCAAACTGCATGTTTTTATTCAATTTCGACGATTTTAGAAAAAAAGCTCAAATAAAAGAGCCAAAATGGACAAATTTTCAATCCCACAAGTCAGTGAAAAATCAGTGACATTTCAACCAATTTAGCTGAAAAAGCCATAGCTCACAGCACAGCCAAGGATGGCATTTTGGGATTTGTTTTGTCTGTTCTCCTTGCCCGCACCCCTCCACTGTACCCCAAATCAATGACAAAGTTCACATCCAAGCCATGCCTCCAGTTCCATGTCAGCTCTCAATATTGTCCAGGCCACACCCCCTTGTAAGGTGCTCTGCATTATCCAGCGATAAAATGTTTTTACTGCAGAGGTTTGATATTGTGTTGTGTTATTGTCACCTGAAAGGCATGTGTGCTTATTTGTTTGGTTAGGTTTTTGTGTTTTTGTCAGATGTTACCATTACCAATGCCCTACAAAATTAGGTGGGCGACCTGTATTAGGTGAAACAAGGATGCCTTCTGTTTATTTGTTAATTGTTATGCGGTGCTAGCCATGACATACAGTACAATGTGTGAGTAGCGCTTCAAACAGAAGGCCAACAAACAAACAACACTAGCATTCAGCGTGGTACAGTATGCAGCAAAGCTTTTTTTTGTCTGATCTGGTCTTCTTCAGTTAGTAACTGTACTGACTGAACATTACATGTTTTATTTGTTAGTGCGCTACTGGGTTTTGATATTACTGATACTGATAGTCACTTGTTTTAAGTGTTGGTGTGCTGTTTGATGTTTCCATTACTGATAATCACGTTTAGTGTGTGCTGTTTAATACTGACAGGAGGTGATTCCCGTGTCTCTTCAGATCCCTGTGAGTTGGGCTTTTTGAAGCTGCTGTTGAGCCCCATGTCCCCACAAATGAAAGTGCTCTCTGGCCTCGTGCTGGGCAGCAGCATGCTGCTGATTGGGTCAGGAATAACTTGCATTGTTTCACCATCGGTCTGTATCCAGAAATATGTTTTTTAAAACTTTGTTGAACAAAATACTTTTGTTGGTTTTGCATATAATGCTTATTTGAGAAAAGCAAGCTGAAATTCCCCATCCCCACCTGTCCTACATGTTTATGAAGATAACAGCGTTAATAAGAGCCTAACTGAGACGGATGCATGAGGGTTGGACCCGAAATGCACGACTCAGAAACAATGACGTGAAGTAAAGACCTGCAAGGGCTTTATTAAAGGAATGTCCAGGAGACGTAGTCAAACAAAAGCAAAGTCCAATAACCAAAAAATCCAGCCAATAACCAAAGTACAGTACTGAGGGAGAAGGCAGTCTCGAACTCGGTAAACCATGCAAAAATCAAACAAACCAGAGTAGCTGTCAGCGGGGCAGAGGTACAGGAGGACTGTAGGCAGGCTCGTAGTCAGGGACGGTGCAAGAGTCAAGACCGAAGTCTGCTCTGCGGGGCAAAGGCACAAAAAGACAGCAGGCAAAACTTGTGGTACAAAACAGGCAGTGGTAACAAAACAGCAGGCAGTAGCAATGGTCAGTAAACAGGCTTGGATCGTAACAATGAAAACAAACAAGGAAAATGCCCAAAAGTGCTATAGTAAACTAGGCAACAATTTCACAATGACATGACAAAAACACAGCTATATGCAGGTGTAGACAGGTGCAGACACTTAGCTTGAGAAAACAGCTGAGGAGTGCGAAAGGTAACAAGATAATTAGTCATTGTTAATTATCCAATCGTGACCTAGCAGAAATTAGTAAATCAGAACCTATCTAATCGTTTAGTTAAATTAGTAACTCTGATAAGGAGGGGTTAAACAATGAACCTATCAATAGGGATAAGGAGGGTTAGAAACAATAGGGAGAGTGAGAGAAAGCATGAATGTAAGATTTGTGTAAATAACATGGAAAAGTGTATGTCTTAACTATGAACAGAAACGTAACAGAAGCAAGACATGACATGAAATGAAACGTGACATGAATAAAACGTGGCATGAATTACACTGAACCGTGACACTAACTGTACCATGCATTTCTTTTTTAAATCAATATTTATTCTTACTATCATGGATTTGTTCATGAAATCTTGCTATAGGTCAAACTGAATGCACAACATAATTTAAATTCAATTCAATTCAATAGAATTTTATTTATCCCATGGGGCAATTTAAATTTAAATTGTACACTGTTATTTCATGAACAGTGTAGTCTATTAACTCAAACAATATATTTTCACTGTACAAACTATTTTTTGCTAAATTATTTTAAGGGTTCAAATGGCCTGTATAATCATAATGGAATGCAGTGAACATGAGTGGTCTATTGCTAGCAGCTAGCAGTCAGTATATTACCTTATTGTGCGTATGCGGTCAGGAGGGTATAGAATGAATCGTTACAGTTGAATACAGTTTTGCTTTCAGATGCTCTGAGGCCTTCTCCCATCACGTTTAGTCATTTCTCATTTTCTTACCTCGGTTGGACCACTGCCGGTGTCTTTTTCCCGCATTATGTTGTAGGAAAGTTTTTATTTTGAACGCTGCCTAACGTCATGTCATATTTTCTTTACACAATGTACTGTTCATTTTGTTATGCCTAATGGATTAATTTATTTTGTGATGTCACTCCAAAATGTTCTTCTCCGTTGGTGTTGTTTTCCTGTGCTGTAATATGGTGTTGTGACACTCTACCTCGTTGGCCAATACCTTGATTTCCTGATCTGTAAAATGTTTTCTTTTTCTCGTTATTGCGTCTCTACTTGTGCCTGGTTTCTGCGTATGCATTTCTTGCTGTGATCTGGAGCTTCCCATGTTGTTTTTTGGACCCTTTTTATGGGTCTATCGCAAATTGCAAATGAGCCCGTTTAATTTCTTTGATTGTGTAATTAAAACCAGTCTTAGTTCATTGGCTGTTAACGCCACTATTTGTGACCGTAAAATAGCGGCAACAAAATAGCAACCTTCTTTGTGCTGCGACTATGTTATTAAATCTGGCCCAAAAATGGCAGCAGTTCACCATGGAAACAGTCCACTGTCTCATCAGAATAACAGGAATTATCTGAGGCAGGCACACCACTAAACCACATGTTTGTTACATAAAAATGCTTTGTAGCAAATGTCAGACTGAAGAGTAAAAAACAATCCAAAAAACTTTGCAATGGAGACCGTGATTCAGAAATGACAGGTGAGAGAGAGATGTGTGAACGGAAAAAGATGAACTCTTCCATCTTTCAGAAACACTGGAGAAGACAAGAAGAAGAAGAAGAAGAATGAAAAGAATTAGAGGACCAACAGAAGCATGCTAAAGTCAAAGCAAGGCTCACATGGCACCGTTCTCGTTCTTCACTCTCTCGATGAGAGTGAAGGGTCTCCCAGAGGACACCCCCCTCCCCCATCCATCCATCTCGATCCCAGCATTGCTGACAAAACTGACTGACGGCCTGCCAACCCCTCATCTCCTGGGAACGCATTAAGGATTCAGCTCAGGGAATCTGTCACTCTTTTTGCCTGAGCATCCTGAGCCCATCACAGACCAGCATCCTCACTGCCTTACAACCTGCCTCCAGCTCATACAGGTGCACATCAGAAACTCATACAGGTGCACATGAACAGCTCATACAGGAAAACATTCATAGCTGATACAGGAATGCAGCATCAGCTGACATGGCTACATATTAACATCTCAAAAAGGTACATATGAACAACTCATACAGTAACACATTAATAGCACATATAGGTACACACCAGAGGAAGATTGTCCATTGAGGACAGGGAGGACAGTCAAAAATGTCAAAAAAGCACCTTAAAATCCATACATAAAACCTTTATTCCTATACTTGAAGTCTCAACAGCGCCCTCTAGTGTAATGGAGAAATGTAGCTGGACGACGGTATCTCCTCCCTCTCTAAACCTTCATAAACCCCCATTGAAATGCATTTTTTCCAGATTTTCTCCTTTCCTATCTTTTACATGGCAAAAATGACTGTTAGGGAGGACGTCCTCCCTAAGTCCTCCTTAAGGATAATAGACCAATCAGCCATCGGAATAAAATAATGACATACTGTACATCCAATTAAAGTAGAGGGGAGGGGGTGATCCAAGTTTATCAGCACAAGCTATGATATTCAGTTGTAGACCTGTAGGAGATTTTGTGTGAAAGACACAGAGAGAGAGAGAGATTACTTTTTACAAGTAGTTGTGCAAATAGTTTTTTTAATTGAGGGTAGCAGGGCATGGAGGAGAGGTTGTAGTAATTATATTTATTATTCATTGTTGGAGGATCTTGGCAAAGAATGACGTTTGGC
This sequence comes from Aldrovandia affinis, assembly GCA_029706075.1. Classification (NCBI taxonomy): domain Eukaryota; kingdom Metazoa; phylum Chordata; class Actinopteri; order Notacanthiformes; family Halosauridae; genus Aldrovandia; species Aldrovandia affinis. The sequence goes on along the minus strand of JAINUG010000033.1, from coordinate 5,509,644 downwards.
TAATGTTAGCTTATTTGCTAGCAAGCGAACTAACAAGCTAATCAAACGGGCAGGAGAGGAGAGCTGACGAGAGTGGCTAACGTTAGCTAGCTAATTAGCAATGGCCAAAATGGTAAACACGGAAAAGGACGTGGAGAAGTTTTTATTGGAGAAGTCCATTCCACTCATTGGAATACAGAGAGACGGATTCAAATGGAAGGAAGACCGCTTCCTAAAATGACATTCACTATGAGAAACGAGAAGTTAGGAGTGTTCAGTACTTCTTGGTATGACAGGTACACTTACCTTACTGGGAGCCTCGGTACCAGTCGTTTGTATTAGTGATGAGCAGTTCACGAACAAACAAATATTTTTGAACGAATCAGTGAAGTGAACTGGGTGTACTGAATCACTGATCCTAAGTGATTCGTTTCTTTGATTCACCAGGCAGGCAGTGGCCTGCGCCAAATTCCTTGCTTTGCGAGACGTATATTGCCTGTAGAAATAAATAAATAAATGTTTGGACGGGCTTACCACTAAGCATCCTATTAGAAACTATACTGGGCATCCATACTAGATCCACATACTGGACTTCTCTATTAAACTCAACTGCGCTGACTGAATGAACTGAAGTAGGCTAACACAGTACACTGACGCAGTACAAAGAACGAATCTGGTGAACTAGCAAGCTCACTCGTTGGCTAATGGGGGTTGAAAACCGTTATGGGTAAAAAATAACAAAAATAAAACCGAGCTAGTGCTAGAGCAAGTGAATCAAGTGAGGAACATGACTGATTGGCCTGACTAACACACACACATTGCTTGACAAACAATGCAAGTGCTTGCTCGATGCAAGGTTATGGCTAGCAAATAAATTCTGAATAAATGCTTCATGTAGTTAAAGAAAGCCTAAAGTTTGGACATATTTACTTATTATTTGTTATTTAATTTTTTTAATCTCTCCCGTCCTCCCCAATTTTTGAACTCACCAGCTGCCACTGGTACACACGTACAGCTCACAGAGATATGCATAAACAGCACATTCACCTCCACTTAAACAGCCCATACTGGTACTCATCAACAGCACATACACGTCCACTGAAACAGCACATAATGGTGCACCTAAATAATGCATACAGGTGCACAATAACATCTTGTATACATGGACAGCTCAGATCCCTAAGGTCCTTTATAGAGGAGCAGTGGAGTTCTAGCTCATACGGAACCGCTCTTCCTTTTAACATTTACAGTTAACGTTTACGTTCTCTTCTCAAGGAGAGATCGTGGTGTATTGTGAAAAAAGATAGGGCATTTGCACTCTGGTCTTTTTACATTGGCGGGCAGTGACCAACCAGGAGAGCTGTGTGAACCAGACAATCTAATTAATTGACAAATAATTAAGGATTTTTAAAAGGCCCTGATAATTGCTCTAGGCATTTTTAATGTGTGAGAATTGTAAGGGTGTAGCATTCTTTACCTTCCTCTCTGGATTTCCTGAGTGCACCTGAATGTTCTGAGAGTGCCTGCTTCTCTGGCCCCTCAGCGTTAATCACCAATGCTCATGAATTATTCAAATTCGCATAAAACACTGAGAAATGCTGTGACCTTTTTTTGTGTGACCAATTTGCCTTGCCATTTGAATCCCAAGTGTGGTGAGTGTCTTTGAGTTCCACTTCCTTTGTTTATTTTAGTTGCAGTATATACACTGTTGTCACTGGTGGTCATCAACCTGCTGTGTGTAGCACACCCAGGAAGTGGAGTATAACTGAACTGGAAAAGAGTGACCAGCAACCAGTCTTCAGTATTCCTGATTGCCACCTGGTTCAGAAATCCAGGCCTTATGGTCCATGTAACAGGCACGTGACATCAGAACACAGAGAAAAGCATGAGAGAACCAGCAGTGATATCAGGAGAGAGTCTCTGAGCAGGACAAGAGAAGGCAATGGAAGGTAGCCGTGTTGGTATTTGGAGTTATCACATGATTGAGTGTCTAGCGTATAGCTAGCCACGGTGCATGGGTTGATGTGTTTTGGAATGATGTTATGGAATTAGTGGCCGGTTGCCAAGGAAAACGACTGATTGGTCTGTAGCCATATAAAATCAGACGTGCTCATTAGGCTAATGGCTTTTCAGTGGTAGTCAGGATTTTGTATGTCAGTCCAAGGGGTAGTAGAATTACTGTGCTGGAAATGATGGGTACATAGGACACAAACCTCAGGTTGACTTCAGTGGTGGACAAGTCCATTAAATATACATATCAATGCCAAGCACAAACTCAACAGGGAACAGGACAAGCAGAGAAACAAATATGTTGGTTGTATCAGATTATACAGCACTTCCTCCTTAAATGAAAACACATATCAGAAGCATTTGTAGGGATGGAGATGTTGCTGTGGTAGGCACAGGATGCTAAGCCTAAGCTTTTTAATGCATCTCAGGGCTTGCTATAATTCGGCCCAGAGGATTGGTCACCACCACTGGAACTCCCTCCATCTCCTAATACAGAAAGTTGAGGATGAGGAGGAATTGACTGGTTATAATTCAGATATCGTCTCGCTAATCCTGTTTTTACCTCCCTCCCTCCTTCCACCAGTCACCTTGACTTTTACAGTATGGAGCTTTGCTTTCATTTACCAGTGTAAAGATGCCACCTCTGACCTGTAGAACTGTAAAGATGGGGCCTCCGATAGTGTGTGATCTGCCTATCATGGTCACGGTTCGAAACCTGACTGTACCAGACTGGCCCTGTTGGGGAGCCCCGATTGGGGGCGGCATTTGGCTGTCTGCCCCAGGGGGAGGGGGAGGGTGAGCCAGCACGAAAGCTGAGAAGCACTTAAGGGTGTCTCCAGAACATGGTTGGCGAATTCTGTCTCGAAGGAAGTGGAGTTTGCTGTCCTCAGAGAATTAGCCTGCCTTATAGAGATGGGCGTCAAGTTTGTGTGGGGAGGGCAAATCTAAATAAATAGAGAGTATAATTGGCTACTAAATTGGGAGACATTTTTTAATACTAAATAACTTATTTACGCAACACACTGTGAAGATTGATGTCTACGCAATGTCTTGCACAGATTGGCGTTTTTCAGTCTGGGATTGTGTATCACTGCCATTACTGAACATGAGGTAGGCATCCTTTTGAGAGCGATGAGGTCATTTTGATGTTTTGATGTCTGACTTAGAGATCTGACCATGATAAAAACATTCTGTGCTGTTTGAGAAATGTATGAAATTGAGGAATATTTGGATTTCTGTCCACTCTGTTCTCTCCCAGGATATGAGCTTTACTATGTGTCTATAGATCACAGGAAAGCTGTTAGGTGTGTTTGTCATTGAGTAACCAAGCTTAAGATGGGACACAGCAGGCAAAAAAAAATTCTTCCAGTCGTCAATTTTCAGATTTTTGGTTATTTTGCTTATTTAACATGTCTTCTTTAACACTGATATCATAATGGTTAAAATGCACATAAATATGTTTATTTTACTATATTTGTTCTACTTACGTCCACAGATTTATCCTAACTTTATTTAGCCAATGTTAGCATTATTGAGGGAGGTATGGCTCCGCGATGTTTGAAAAAAAAAAACATACAGTGTAATTCATTGTTGTAAAGCTTGTTCTCTGTAGCATAATGTTAGCAGATCAATATATGGTCATCTTACTTGTTGTCATGACAATTGGTGAACGAACAAATGCTACTTTCTGAAATCTCATTGGCTAATACAGCTTTAAGGCTATTTCTGATGATGTGATTTGCTAAAACGCATCACGTGATGTATTCAGCAGTTCTGCAGCAAATTGAGAGACTGAGAAACAAAAATTGGAAAAACACCCAAAATGTGTGTAAAAGCTACTCAAAAGAGACGTGATCAGTTAGCTACTGCCAGAAGAATAATATCTAACGGGGAAGGTAACTGTCATCCTAAACCTGACAATGAGTCTGCCAGAAAGTCACCAGCTGTCACAGCCTCAACACGCAAAATTGACGAAATGGGGAAAGCTCCATACGATTAGGATGACAGACCAGCCACACAACTGTGGCTTATAATGCATGTGTCACATTTGAATGAGCTGCTGGATGGATTGCCATGTCCAAATTGCATGGGAAGTGGTCTACATATAAATATAGAAACCCCCAAACCAAGGGTTTTGTAGCAGTCCGTTGTTTGAATGTAGCGAATGCAAACGGCAAGAGAATGGGCACAGAAAAACCATATTCTCATCCTTGAGTCTTCAGGAGTCAACCTGGAGCAATGTAGTGTTTGATGTTAATGTCATAATGGTCCTGTTAGCACAAGAGTTAGGACTAAGATATGCTGCCCTAAGGAAGATTAGTAAAGTGTTAGCTATTCCATCACTCCACCTGTAGAAATGTCAGCGACACAGGACAGTAATGGGTATAGTAGTAAAGAGATTAGAGGTAGAAAGTCTCAGGCAATGTAAAACGATCTACCAGTGTTGGGAAGCCACTTCAAATAATGTTATTTAAAATAATTGTATTAAAAATTAAATGTATTATTATTATTGTTATAAAAAACAACTGAGCTACACTGAAAGCTAAGTTACTCCGCAACACTGCTATTTAGTGCATGTATATTTGTAATGAACTCCCAGTCCCATAATGCAGAATAATGAAGTGCAATTAGTGCTTCTTAGCTGTACTTTATATAATCCAACAAGTATTTTTACATTTTAGACATGTTCAGTAGTGTAATAGGGAATTGGGGGATGTGCTTTAATTGGTTATTGATGCTATAAACAGTGATTACTAGTCAATTAATATATTAATTCACAATATCTATCTTTAACGGCCATTTTCTGAAAATTATTTTTTTCAATACTCTGAATGAGAAATCTAAATTTCTAGAGCACTTACATAAACAAAACTTTCCAGATTCACTTTTAACACTATTCTGGAAGTTATTACAGAAGGATTTGTTCATAGCTTGCTAATTTCCTCATTTGTAATATATTTTGTTTATAAAAACATTCAGAAAATGCATTTTTAATACCTGTAGTTTAAATACTTTTGTCTCTAATATATTGTCAAAAAAACAAAAAAAATGTAAGTCTGGCTTCATCCAATATCTCGATTTTTGTTTTTTAAATATATGCAAATGTATGCATATTTAATGAGATGTTGCCTAATTTGCATATACAAATATAAATTTCAAGAAAACTTGTAATACGACATTATTTTGTAATTATGTAAGTAATCAACTGACAAAGTTTCATGGTGATATCTTTTCGTTAATTATTTTTCCCTGTTCACCTGCTGCGTCTCGCCTTAATTAAGCATGTGGAAAGTCATGCCAACTGAGGGGGGAAAACCTAATATTTCTTTCTATGTCAATTCAATTCAATGCTGCTTTATTGGCAGTACAACTGCAGCAGTGTTGCCAAAGCATATAGAAAACATACACAATATAAATGATCGAACTATGCTATAATGTTTAGCATACAAACATGTATGGGTGAACATAAGAGTGATATAATAATATAATAATATTTTGAAGTACAGGTAAGTAAAACTGATACTATCTAAACAGTTGGCACCTTAATAACTATTTTATGATATATATACTGTATATATATTGTTAAAGGATATATAGGGTTATATTGTTAAAGGATATTTCCCTTTCCTGTGAGTTTGTATTACCATCTAACAGAAAGTGCAATTTGTCTCAACCACACTGCCTTCACAGTGACCACAGAGCCTGTTCTCCCTGGCTAGCCTGTGTTGGTCCCTTTCAATGGCCAGGCTGGGATCACTTAGGCAGTGTTTGGTCAGGATCTCCTGGGTTAGGTTTTTGAGAGTGATCAAATATTCTCCCAAGGTGTATTTTCTGTTAGGGGTCCAGCATTTCAGTTTGTTTTGTGTTTTATTGTTTGTATCTCAATGGTGCAGATAAGAGTTTATTGACAAGTTAGATAATTTGGTTTCCTCTAATTGGAAGTGATCTTATGGTGCTGTCCTGAAGCTGGCTGGAGGTGGTGTTACTCAGTGAGCTTCGGGAACAGCCTGCTGAGGGGTATCTTTTCTGAGTTCTGCTCTTCATATAGCAGGGCTCCAGGGGTTGGAGTGAGTCTTAATATTAATTGGACAAAGGCCTAATTGAATCCTGCATCTTGTACAGCTTTCCCCTTGGTTTTGCCAAATTCTGAGGGTTTTCCCCATTTAGTGTAATCCGGGTTTGTGATAGACCGCACCACCCCCTCCCCCCATCTCCACTATAAAGAACAATTGGTTAAATTACACTTTGAAAGATTTTCAGCCAAATTGTAACGGCTTGTAATTGTAATTCGCCCTCCCCCATGAACTCGCCGTTTGTCACTATGGGGCAAGCTAATTCCCCGAGGCCAGCGATAATCCGCCTCCTCCAAGAGGGAACTCACCCACCTACATTGTAGAGACACCCTTCACACTTCTCGGGGAGCTCGGACAGCCAATCTTCACCCCCAAACAGGGCTCCCGGCCAGGGCTGGTCTGGCGCAGTCGGGTTTCGAACTGTGACTGCAGAAGGCAACTTGCATTCCCAAGTGAATGCTTACACCATTATGCTACCCAAGGCCCCATCATATCCATCTCCATTAAATCCAACACAAGATTGAATTTGTGTCGGGCTGCTGTGCTTCAGCATCTCATCACAGATGCTGTCAGGCCCGCTCACTTTACCTGATTTGAGGGCTTTGGGCTTGTCTTCCAGCTTCTCAGTAATAATAGGGTTGTCTAGGGCAGTGGTTCTCAACCTCAGTCCTGGGGACCCACTATGCTGGTTTTCGTTCCAACCATAATTACATTTGAATTGTAGCTTTTAACTAGCTGTTATTTGTTCTTAATTAGACACTTTTCATTTCTATTAAAGCATGATTTACTCTCTTAAGCCCATGTAGAATCCATTAGATTCCACCCGAACACACCAAATGGCGGACGTGTCCGAGTGTGGAAGGATAGCGTGTAGCCTTACCTTAGTGTTACCGGAACGGGATTAAATGGAGGTTAATTAACTCCAACTCTATCTGACTCCAATGTATTTTAGCTTTTCTCTCTGTTAACCTTACTTCTAGACTCATATAAGCAAATGAGAGACTGTAGTCTCTCGTCTCGCGTAGTGTGGCTCTGTACGTGTTGCTATCTCTATATGAGATGCAGACGTGCCTTTGGCCTGTGTAAAGCCTAGCAAGGATACGGTTGTGTATCTTGCAACGTCACTAATGTATAGGCGGCTGACTACGGAGTTGCAACGTTCTATGTGTATGTGTTAACCTTAATCTTAAAACCACAATGTGTAACTGCAGTCTAGATTAATGAGAGATGCTTTGGTATGAAAATGTTTATTAACCGGACTTGCAGAAAAACATCAAACAGAATTTGCGTAACGTAAGAATACAAAAACGGCTATACGCCAAGTTGCGCAGGAGTTTGTAGTACGAATTTCCGCTATGTATGCCACTTTTCCCCTATATACCCACACATCAAAAGAAACCATCAAACACCAAATAAGGACATAATCACTAAAAAATGGAACCACATCCTGCGCTGTTTCTGTACGCGCATCACACTGCCAGTCTCACAGACGGCCGCTGACTGCAGATCATTTGCATTTGCACCGTTCACTTTTGAAGTTCTGAGATCCTCAGTAAGCACCACCCGCACCACATCATCAATGACACCAACCCACTGCTCATTACATCAGCTCTCCAACAACACCAAACATGCTTATACTGTACATGTGAATGATGAAGTTTACAGTATAACACATTAAACTCAGTGATGTGGTCAAGTCTTGAGAACAGTCCCCACTGTGTCCTGTTTTGCTGAGACAGGATTAGTGTGGGGCCTGAGAGACGTCTGGGGCAAAACCATTGTTCTCACCCGTTGGCTCCCCGCTGGCAATACAAACACAGTTCACACTCTTTGGGGTCACTTCAGGGCATAGTTCTGTGAACTGCCCTACACCCATATTATGTCAGAAATGACTATGCATGCCATGAACAATGAATGTCCCATATGCACATCCCAAAACTTTAAATCAGTCAGATCAACTACTGCTCTCATTTTCTATAATGTGCTGTATGTCACATGAGGCTACCTTTTGATTCAATTATAGACTGGCGGCAGGTGAAATCAGTGGGGGCCTAATTGTTGAAAGTGTGGACACATGGTCACTCAAACTATATCATTTGTGGAAAATGAAGAGTTCAATGAAAGTAAATGGCAACAAGCCACACCTGCATTGTGTTAAAATAAGTTTAAGGACATTTTTTTATAACTTACACACATGTTTTCCACAGCCTTAACTGATCAAGAGATTAACTGTAACAAAAACCAGCAAATACAGTGGGTCCCCAGGACCGAGGTTGAGAATCACTGGTATAGGGGGTTCTTATTGTCTTAATTAGAGGATTCAAAAATGTCAAGTCTTTCACAAATAGAATTTTGTTGTTCCTGTTTTTTGGATGGAATTTATCTGTAAAGGCATTAAAAATGCTTTATCCAAGTGTTTCTGTTTTGGAATGATAATTATTCAATTTTTGTTCAATTTAGTTTATTCCAAGTTTCCCAGCTGTCGTTATTTGGTTTATCTCCAATTTTTTAAGCTGTATATCGATGTGCTCGTGTCTTTACTTCTGATTGTGTGAGTGTACTGTTTGAGTGCTTCACCATATCTTTGGTATAAATCTTGGTTATCAGGATAACGTTTTTAAAGTTCAGTTCAGTTATTTCTTTGTATAGTTCTACAGTCCTAAACTATTTTTCTTTATTTCCTTATTTTGAATATTTTTTCAAATGTATGATTTTAAGATTTCATGGATGCCTTTTTTAAAAAATAATGAATGGCCTGGTTTACACCTAGTTTTTAGGGTTGATACTGTTCAGGTGCCAATTCCCCCTTTGTATAATTGTGCTCTGAAGGAAGGATTGAGGTTGTACAGATTACTGTGTCTGTGTATTGGGCTGCTGTGTTCTCTTTATTAGCACAGTGATTTAACTGTCTGACAGTAAACGCATAGATAAAGGAGGGTTCTAAGTCTGTGATGGCATAGTCTATCACACTATTACCGAGATCTGAACTGTGTTGGTATTTACGGAAATAGTTCTTTCTAATCCTGCCATTCATTGTACACAGGCCGAGGATTTAATGCAAATTTTATGGTTTTAGTTTTAGAAAATTATATTGACTCCCCCAACCCCCCTCCACCCCATATAAGTAGAGGTCATTATGGCTAGCTACATTGCAGCTATTTATATGTAAGGCCATTATGGCTGCACTCTACTCAAGTGTGTGGGGAGGTCATTATTGTTACACTGTTGCTTATTTTTGTTGATTTAGACATAAGACCATTATGGCTATACTGTAAGTGAGTATGCAGTGAGATCATTATGGGTACACCGAAGCTGGGTGCGTAGTGAGCTCTACATGGCTACCCTGAGTGGTCACCACGTGTATGTTCATAATGTAGACTTTAGTGATGAGACTAAGAAATGATGCTAGCCTGCTATTAGCATCATTGCTAACTAGCAGAGGACAAAAATAATTGTTTTACCTGTGAACTGTTTTACCATGTGAAACAGCTCAGATTCTTTGTAATCATCCATCTTCAGCGAATGCCGCAGGTGTACACGCCACGATCCCATACCTCGGATGCAGCCACAAAACAAAGCACCATCATCCCTAGATGCAGCCCATATTCTCTCCCGCAAACTGTAATCCATAAAGCTGTTGACCGGATTGCAAATGTAGGTGTGGCATATGGTCTGTACCGGCCCAAATTTCTACGTGCTAGGAGTTCAAAGCGTGTGTGCACTCACACATCTGATCAGGGTAAAAGAGAGTCCTGGAGAGTTGTTCCATGAGGTTCGGGTGTGGTAACCTGCATGAACCAGTCAATTGATTCATCCCCAGATTTTTTGTATTTATCTTGCACCTTGCACTGTGGATCTCATCGTGCTTTACAGTGGGTCGTTTGCCATAAAGTGCTTTACCTCAACCCACCACCAATGTGTAGCCCCCAACTGGCTAATGGCATCTGTTTGATTCCTTAATGTTTATTATGTTCTGTTATTGACACTTTTATTGCATGATTATTACGTGTTGATCTGTGAGAATGTGTAGTTGAATGATCCTTGGCGAGCCTCTGTTCGTTTGCCTCCATGGGAGCCATAATGGTGCCAGCGCTGTTTGTTTAACATGTTGACTGCAACAGCACAGCGGTAATTGAGAATTGATTCTACAATAATGGCTTTTCATATGTCCTCCTGCATAATGCTGATTCGGCCTGGTTAATTTGCTAGAGACGGCAGTTTCACCGCATAATGAAGTCTGCGGGTGTCAGCTGCAAAAAGCAAAGGGAGCAGGAACCGACTTTGACATTCGCAGTGCAAAACTACGACCACGAGGCTGTGTGGAGGGTGCCTCTGACACTTAAAGGAATGCAGCGAGTTTGTTTTTTTAACATTTTTAAACAGCTGCACCCTGTGCACTTTCTCCTTCTCTTGTCCCCCCTCTCTTCCTCCCTACTCATATCTGCTCTCTTCATCACTTTCCCCACCTTTCTCCTCCCCCTTTTCTCTCCACTCACTCCGACTCTCTTCTGCCCTCCCCTCCTCTGTTTGGGCCATTTCTGCTGGCTTGTCCCAGCTTCTGTTTTTGGCACAGCCCTGACCTTTATTGCTTGATTAGAATGGATTAATGAGTGGCCTTTGCCTTGCCTTGGGGGTGGATAATCACACAGAACCCATCTGTGAACAGCTGGAGAGGGAGCACAACTTATACTGTAGCGGAAATTGGTTCACACCTACAGCAGGATGGCCATTCAGAGACTTTCCCTGCGGTGAGACCAGCTCCGAGCTGAGGATGGCACATGGCACATGCGCCAACACTACAGCAATTCTTTTTTTAAAGACATAGAAGAAAAGAAGAGCAACTAAATTTGTTCCAGGTATGAAATGTGAAAGTTACAACGAAAGACTTGACAATCTCTTCAGACTCAGTAAAAGGAGACTATGGGGGGGATAAGCGTAAATGAGTTCAAGGTCAATTTCAAACAATGTCAGGAAGATACTTTTTCACACAGAGTTATACATGTCTGGAAGAGCTCTCCTGACCTTGTAGTATAAGCAAGTGCTTGACACAGTGCTGGATGCTCCCTGGACAATAGGCAAAACAAGGACCATAGATGGGCTGAATGCCCTGTTCTCATAATCAAACATTTTTATGTTCTTATCTTCTAAAATCGCACCGATGCACTGAACAAGGCCATGTGTAACTGAAACATCTGTTTGCTACTTTTTAATCAGTGTGCACTTGCACACTTGCACTAGCACAGAGTCTGTGTGATATATAAGCATTATTTCCCAATGCTTATTGTTTCAATCAATAAGCATTGTTTCCCACAATGTTGCCATTTGTTCCCTTTTTTGGAGAGGTTTCCTTCTTTGTGTTAAGAAGTGTGTATGCCCTTACTCTTATTTATAAATTATAATAATTATAATAATGGATTACATTTGTATGGCCCCTTTCATCTCATTATCTCAACGCACTTTACAGTGAAGGGGGGGAGACTCACCTCAACCACCACCAATGGAAACGTGCACCAACACAAACAAACAATTGATCCAAAGTACGCACAGGGACGAAATATCAATGTTAGCGGAGCCACTGCCTCCTCAGTGGGTCCAGGTACTTGAGCAGAGGTGGTGCTTGGCTATCATGTCCTCTAAATACCATGTTCCAATTTCAGAAAGCACATCTATCGGTGATAGATGATCTTTAGACCTTTCGGTCTATGAATACTAAGGAGGCTGACTTTTAATTACAGATAGGAAATATCTTTGCAGGCACAGTTTGCCTAAAAAACACTAGATTTTTGTAGGGTGATAAAAGGTATATTAACTGTTAACTTTTACTTGTTTGCCTGGTTTTCTGCAGAACTGTCTGTTTGTATGTGTGTGAGTGTGAGTGACAATGAGGTGTGTGTGTGTGTGTGTGTGTGTGTGTGAGAATGAGGTGTGTGAGTGTGAGTGAGATTGAGGTGTGCGTGCATGTGTACATCTATGTGAGTGAGTGAGAATGAAGTGTTTGCATGTGTGCTATATATGCATGTAGGCTATGTTTGTTGTCTTTGTCACACTGCATGTCTTTTTTTATTTCTTTTCCTTTCCCCCACCTGAAGTGTACCATGATGATGATGATGATGATGATGATGATGATGATGATCCATACAGTAACCTTCCTTTCAGTAAGTACTCTGCTTCACCCCCTTCTGTTGCTCTGTTGTCTTCTGTAGTATCTGTACTGTGCCCAAATGCAGTCTCCTCTAGTCCTTAGCTCTATGTATGTGTATTTTTGTGTGTATCAGTGTGTGTCCTCTGTGATTTCCCAGCTCCAAAACTTTGTACACACTGTATGTCACCCACTGTTCCCGGAAAGTGGGTCGGTACATCAGGCCCTGTTTTTTGTGTGCAGCTTGTGCCCTTCTCTCTGGTTCCAAGCTCAGGTCCGAACTCTGGGATGAATTGTATTTCATCATCAGCTTCAAACGATTTTGAGTAATTCCTCCGACGGAGATTGCATCGCCCTGCTCTAAAGAGGGCTCCTGATTCTTTGTGCCGGTAGATTAAGAAGCCGGAACCTATTAACCGGCAGCATTAAAGAGCGTGGTTGTGTGTCGGGGGGTTGAGGAGCAGAGATTTCCATAGTTCTGTGTTATTACATTTTCAAATTCCTCTTTTCAGTCTTTTTTTCAATTTTTTTGAAACATTGCCCAATGATTCTTTCTTTTTACTTCTTTATTTCTTTTCAAATGTAAACCCTATTTATGGTGCCTGGGAAGCAGGAGGGGCAGTGGCACAGTAAAATCCCTTATTTCATCCAATGTATGTCAAATTCCACCACCAGCACACCTGGTTCAGCTAATCAATACATCATTATGTTGAATCACGTATGCTGGTGGTGGAGTTGAACAAATACATGGAGTGCCTCGAGGAGAGGTTTTAGAACCAAATCTGTGTTCTTCTAGCCATCTCACAAGATATCAATACCTTTTTGGAAAACACAATTAATTGTTGTTACTTTGTATTGTATTAATGTTTATTTGTATTGATTCTAATGCAATGCATTCTTTTTCCAAGCAATTAAACACTTACTGCCCAGATAAATAGCTTTAAAAATAAAAATTATCAGGTGGCCTAAGACATTTCCACAGTACTGTAGGTCAGAGGTCAAAAGAGCAGAGTGGCATGAAGACATCCTCTCCTCTCAGGGTCTGAGGAGATCACATGATCTGGTGACCAGTGGCGATTGTCGATTTGCATACATAAGCATGGGCAGGCTGCCAGACTTCACGTCGATGAATTTAACAAGGGACAGAACCCAAGATTCGCTCAGCAGAACAGCCAGCAGTAACCGATTGACCCACGCATGAATACAGCCTCCGCTCTGAGAGGAACTCAGGTGCACACGGATACTGAGAAGCAACGTTGGGGTGGCAACTGTTGTCAGGTGAAAGACGGACCTAGATCCAATCAATGCGCTTCTCCCACCCTGATTGATAGATCATTTCCAAGTCTCCCCAGTGACTGCCAGCATTGCAAAAGCAGAATATTGCTTACTAGATCATAAACCACACATTATGAACTTCATTAATCACAATGCTTGGCTCAAAAGCCAATTAGTCTCTCTCGCTTTGAAAGGGCCAGTGTTTTCAGGCCATTCATCACAGGTAATATTGCAATTATTTGAACAGTTGCCTTCAGAGCAGTCAGTATTGTTTCATTAGTCTGTCTGGGACAATAACAGACAGATTATTTCATTCGTGTTATTTATGAATAAGTCAAGTTATATTATTGTATTTTTATTACAATGAAAATCAATATTGATGTCTGGTGAGGCACACGCTCCATGTTGCTCTTCTGGCACGCAGTGTCCCTCAAGTTAATGCTCCTCCAAATCACTGGATCCTCATCTCGTCCTCACTGGATGAGATGAAAACAGACCTCCGGACACCGCTAACAAAAATGATACCTGCTGGTCCAACACCAGAAGCAACGCCTTTAACTTGCTAATGACGACAACAGCAACTGAGCTGACCAAGTAGCCAGCATTCTTCAGCCAAGGTTGTCTATGCACAGTGGCGATTCACATGAGAGCACAATTTTATGTTTCCAGCCAGCTAAGGATGAGCTAGTTATTGCAGATTATGATAACCTTTAAAATAGCAGGGCATAAAGTGGACTGATTTTACAGGATTCAAAGCATGTTAATGAAAATGATAACTATTCCCCTGCATCCACAAAAAAGGTTGTCTAAATTATTTTGGAGCCCGAGGGGTAGTGCGTATATTTGGTCAATATAATATAAAATAATATACTAAATCTCTGTAACGCAGCGGGTGTGCTTAGCAGGTTCCTGGCTATACTGTACCGCAGTGAAAAGGTTTCTGCATGGTCTTAAGGGAGAGTGGATCCAGTTCTGGTCAGAACCCCTGAGTCCAGCTAGTGGAGCGGCCAGTTCTACACCTCTTCTGACCTGCTAGAGGAGGCACAGCATCTTAGAGGCAGAAGACTGGATTCAATCAACATTTGCCCTTGACCATCACACACAATTCAATGATTTGTTTTCTTTTTTTTTTTTTTCATGAACACATTTTCGAGTCCAGCAATCACTAAGATTTGTGCTTGCATTAAAAAAAAGTTAAGAAAAGTAACTTGCATTGCAAGTCAAAAATTAGAGAGTGGCTCATGATTTCATGTCATGTGTTGATATGTCACATGATCAGTCACACTTATCTGTATGAAAAGGAAATTTTTTATTGATTTGTATTGCTCTTGTCTGGGGTGTTTTCCATTGCTTGTCTTCTTTTTGCTTGTTTTTACATTATTTATGTATAAAGTTGAATATTTACACAGGCAATTCAAGTTATGTACCATTCTTAGGGACACGTGTGTTACGTGCGGTAAATGCAGACCTGGACCCAAAAGCGGACTCGACACGGAGATGGTAATTGCGCTCCGCTCAGGAGGCGTTTAATCACGGAACAAATAAAAGTGACGGAAACAAGCCGTCCAAAAACAAACAGGCAAAAAACAGGAAAGCCGTGCGGCTACTAAACAAGAAACAAAATAAACACAGGCAGATTCAGGAATATTCGCGAAGTCAGGAACAGGTAACCAAATGAAAGCAGTGCTAGAAAAACTAGTACGCAAAGGCAATGGGCTAAACGAGTGCCGGGTTTAAATAGGCAAAAGCATTAACTAATAAGGCAGCGTGCAGAATGTGTTAGGGGAAAACAATGTGACAGGCTAAACGAAACGAGGGAACAAGAAACAGATTGGGGCAGCGTGCAAAATGTGCAGGGAACAACAATTGTCACAGGCTAAACGAAACGAGGGAACAAGAAACAGATTGGGGCAGCGTGCAAAATGTGCAGGGAACAACAATTTACAGATTGCGGGCGGGTTGCCCATAACACAGACAACCCAGGGAGAACGCAAAAACAGACATGACACGCAAGGAACAAAGTGGCAGAAAAACACAAGGAAAGTGAACAGGGCGGACAGCGATGTAACAGAACCCCCTCAACGTGAGCCTCCTGGCGACCCACCAGGCCTGTTCTTCTGAGGGTGGGTTCGGTGGAAGTCCCGAATGAGGGAAGGGTCAAGGATGAGCTGGCGGAAACCCAGCTCCTCTCCTCGGGGCCATAACCCTCCCAGTCCACCAAATATTGGTGGCCCCGACCCCCTGCGCCGAATGTCCAGGATGCGCCGGACGGTGTAAGCTGGGGCGTTGTCGATGATCCGGGGGCGGAGGGGAACGGCCGGAGGGCACAGTGAGCTGGTAGTGACAGGTTTGATCTTTGAGACGTGAAAGACGGGGTGAATCTTGAGGGCTGGAGGGAGTTGGAGTTTGACAGCAGAGGGTTGATGATAGACTGTACCTTGTATGGACCGATGTAACGTGGCTGGAGTTTCTTGGAGGTGGACTGGAGGGGAATGTCAGTGGTGGAGAGCCAGACTTGCTGTCCCGGAGAGTATTGGGGGGCTGCGGTGCGGTGGCGGTCCGCCAGGCGTTGAGTGCGCGCGGTGGAGCGACGGAGAGCAGAGCGGGTGTCCTCCCAAATCCGAATACAGCGCCGGATGTGGGTTTGCACAGACGGGACGGAGATCTCCTCCTCCTGGGCCGGGAACAGGGGGGGCTGATACCCTAGGGAGCACTCGAAGGGGGAGAGACCAGTGGCAGAGCTGGTTAGGGAATTGTGCGCATACTCAACCCAGGGTAGCAGATTGCTCCAGGAGGAGGGGTTCCGGTCTGTGATGCACCGCAGTGCAGTCCCCAGGTCTTGGTTGGCCCTCTCGGTCTGGCCATTCGTCTGGGGGTGGTAGCCGGAGGACAGGCTGACAGAGGCCCCCAGGGCCTGGCAAAACGACTTCCAGACGTGGGAGGAAAACTGGGGACCACGGTCCGACACAACGTCGACGGGGATCCCATGTAAGCGAACCACGTGCTGGACCAGGAGCTCTGCGGTCTCTGAGGCTGAGGGAAGCTTGGGAAGGGGAACGAAATGGACTGCTTTGGAGAATCGGTCGACAATGGTCAAAATAGTGTCGTTACCTTCAGAGGGGGGGAGTCCACAGACAAAGTCCAGACCAATGTGACTCCAAGGACGACCTGGGATGGGTAGGGGACGGAGGAGACCGCTGGCGGGCTGGTGGGATGCCTTGCTCCTGGCGCAGGTGGTGCAGGCCAGTACGAACTCCCGGGCGTCCGCGGCCATGGACGGCCACCAAAAGCTGCGTTTGAGCAGCGACAGGGTGCGCTGGAACCCGGGGTGGCAGGCCAGACGGGAGGAGTCGTCCACTGCAGGACCTGGGAACGGACGGAAACAGGGACAAACAGGTGAGGGCTGGGGTTAGGTCTGGGGTCAGGTTGAGTGGCCTGGGCCTCCTGATCTGCCTCTCAATTCCCAGGTCCTGCAGCAACCACACAGGAGGGGGACAGGATGGTGTCGGGACTCGTCTGTCCGGTTTTGGAGGAGAATTGGCGGGAGAGGGCGTCGGGTTTTAGGTTACGGGATCCGGGTCTGTATGTGATGGTGAAGTTGAAGCGGCCAAAGAACAGAGCCCACCGGGCCTGGCGAGAACTGAGTCTCTTGGCCGACTGGATATATGCCAGGTTTTTGTGGTCGGTCCAGACGATAAATGGGTGTTCCGCTCCCTCCAACAAATGTCGCCACTCCTCCAGGGCGAGTTTGACCGCCAGCAACTCCCGATTCCCAACGTCGTAGTTGCGCTCGGCGGGGGACAGCCTACGGGAGTAGAAGGCGCAAGGATGGAGCTTTTGGTCCTTACCCGAGCGTTGGGACAAGATGACCCCCACCCCGGAGTCCGAGGCATCCACCTCCACCACGAACTGACGAGACACCTCAGGATGGACTAGGACAGGAGCGGAAGTGAAGCGGTTCTTTAAACCGATGAAGGCGGCTTCAGCTTCAGGGTTCCAGGAGAAGGGGATGGATGGGGAGGTGAGTCGGGTGAGGGGTTCAGCTACCCTGCTGTAGTCCCGAATGAATCGCCGGTAAAAGTTTGCAAACCCCAGGAATCGTTGCAATTCCTTTACCGATGACGGTTGAGGCCACTCCACCACCGCCTGATCTTGGCCGGGTCTGGTCTCACCTGTCCACACTCCACGATGTACCCCAGGAAGCTCACCGACGAGGCGTGAATTCGCACTTCTCCGCCTTGACAAACAGTTGGTTCTCCCACAACCTCTCCAAGACCTGCCGGACATGGGTAGTGTGTTCCTGTAGGTTGCGGGAGAAAATTAAAATGTCGTCAAGGTAGACGAAGACAGAGCGGTTGAGAAAGTCCCGAGCACATCGTTGACCAACGCCTGGAACACAGCGGGGCGTTGGTGAGCCCGAACGGCATCACCAGGTACTCGGCGGCCCAGGGGGTGTTGAACGCCGTCTTCCACTCGTCCCCTTCCCGGATTCGAACAAGGTGGTAGGCGTTACGGAGGTCCAATTTAGAAAAATAGTGGCCTCCTGTAGAGGTTCGAATGCGGAGTTGATGAGAGGTAGAGGGTACTTGTTTTTAACGGTGATGGCGTTGAGGTTGCGGTAGTCGATGCAGGACGGAGGACTTGTCCTTCTTGGCCACGAAGAAGAACCCTGCACCGACTGGGGATGAGGAGGGTCGGATGATGCCTGCCGCCAGTGAGTCATGAATATATGACTCCATCGCTGCTCTCTCCGGCCGCGAGATGTTGAAGAGGCGACCGGAAGGCAGGGGAGCCCGGGAAGCAGGTCGATGCCGCAGTCATAGGGCCTATGAGGGGGCAACGAAGAGGCTCGGCTCTTGCTGAACACCTCCGCCAGGTCGTGATACATGGGGGGAACCGAGGACATGTCTGGAGGAACCAACCTGGCGGGAGGTGAAGCACCCTCCGTGGGTGCTCGAGCCGACTGGAGGCAAGTGGCGTGACAGTAGGGACTCCAGCTCTGGATCTTGCTGGTGATCCAGTTCAGATGAGGGTTGTGGAGTTGGAGCCAGGGTTGGCCGAGAACCAGAGGGGACTGGGGTGAGGAGATGACCAGGAGCTGAATGGTCTCACGGTGGTTGCCGGACAGGATGAGCTGTAGGGGTTCGGTGGTGTGAGTGACCTGGGCTAGGAGGTTCCCATCCAGTCCGTGGACCCGGAGAGGGACGGCCAGAAGACGAGTGGCGATGCCAGCCTGTCGCACTAGCTGGGCATCAATGAAATCTCCATCCGCCCCGGAGTCCACTAGGGCACACAGCGACAGGGGTTGACGGTTCCAGTTGAGCGTGGCCTTCAACTGGAAGCGAGACTGGGCGGTTGTGGAGCCCTGGGTGTGGCTCACCAGTAGGCCCAGTTGCATGGGCTCTTCAGTTGCAAGCCCCGGGCTGGGACCGCTGCTCGGTGGTTCGGGAGAGGAAGGAATCAGGAGGTGACGGAGAAGAAGAGCTCGCTGGGGTGAGGTGACCGGTCTTCTCCTCCGACGCTCCCGCGCGGTTGTCGACCCTGATGGCAAGGGAAACCAGAGCGTCGAGGAGTCAGGTAGTCCCTCGTAGCCAGCCTGCCCTTCACCACTTCACCTAACCCGCTCCGGAAGGCCCCTTGGAGCGACGCGTCATTCCAAGCGGATTCCGCCGCCAGGGGTTCTGAACACCACCGCCAGACTCCGCCACGCTGCGGTCCCCTTGACGGAGATGGAATAAGCGCTGGGAGGCATCCTTCCCACCCACCGGGTGATCAAAAACCTTCCTCATTTCTGTCACGAATGTGGAGTACTGGGAACTGGCTGGGAGCTGGCTGTCCCAGATGGCAGTGGCCCACTCCAGCGCCCTACCCCAAGGCAGCCCATGATGAATGCGATCCTTTGCCGGCTCAGAGCCGTATGAAGATGGTTGTAGGTGGAAGATGAGGTCGCATTGCATGAGGAACCCCTTGCAGTTCCCAAATCGCCATAATAGCGATCCGGGTGGGGAATGCGGGTTCCTGGGTTGTCCAACCGGCAGGCTGGCAGGCGGCGATGACGCAGGGGGTTGGGAGAAGTCGCCCACGCCAGAAGAGAGACGTTGGAGCTGAGTTGGGACACCTGTTCTCCCACCTGAGAAATATGGCCTCCCATACTCCCTCAGTGCCTCCATAGTCTCCTTCATGTGTCGCCCTGCTGGTCTATACGAGCCTCCTGGCAGGCGAGTAGGTGGTGGAGCGCAGTCGAGTCTGCTGGGTCCATAATGGCCTTTGCGTTCTGTTACGTGCGGTAAATGCAGACCTGGACCCAAAAGCGGACTCGACACGGAGATGGTAATTGCGCTCCGCTCAGGAGGCGTTTAATCACGGAACAACAGGCAAAAAACAGGAAAGCCGTGCGGCTACTAAACAAGAAACAAAATAAACACAGGCAGATTCAGGAATATTCGCAAGTCAGGAACAGGTAACCAAATGAAAGCAGTGCTAGAAAAACTAGTACGCAAAGGCAATGGGCTAAACGAGTGCCGGGTTTAAATAGGCAAAAGCATTAACTAATAAGGCAGCGTGCAGAATGTGTTAGGGAAAACAATGTGACAGGCTAAACGAAACGAGGAACAAGAAACAGATTGGGGCAGCGTGCAAAATGTGCAGGGAACAACAATTGTCACAGGCTAAACGAAACGAGGGAACAAGAAACAGATTGGGGCAGCGTGCAAAATGTGCAGGGAACAACAATTTACAGATTGCGGCCGCCGCCTCCCGCAACACAGACAACCCTTTACCGATGACGGTTGAGGCCACTCCACCACCGCCTGGATCTTGGCCGGGTCTGGTCTCACCTGTCCACACTCCACGATGTACCCCAGGAAGCTCACCGACGAGGCGTGAATTCGCACTTCTCCGCCTTGACAAACAGTTGGTTCTCCCACAACCTCTCCAAGACCTGCCGGACATGGGTAGTGTGTTCCTGTAGGTTGCGAGAAAATTAAAATGTCGCAAAGGTAGACGAAGACAGAGCGGTTGAGAAAGTCCGGAGCACATCGTTGACCAACGCCTGGAACACAGCGGGCGTTGGGTGAGCCCGAACGGCATCACCAGGTACTCAAGTGGCCCAGGGGGTGTTGAACGCCGTCTTCCACTCGTCCCCTTCCCGGATTCGAACAAGGTGGTAGGCGTTACGGAGGTCCAATTTAGAAAATAGTGGCCTCCTGTAGAGGTTCGAATGCGGAGTTGATGAGAGGTAGAGGGTACTTGTTTTTAACGGTGATGGCGTTGAGGTTGCGGTAGTCGATGCAGGGACGGAGTGACTTGTCCTTCTTGGCCACGAAGAAGAACCCTGCACCGACTGGGGATGAGGAGGGTCGGATGATGCCTGCCGCCAGTGAGTCATGAATATATGACTCCATCGCTGCTCTCTCCGGCCGCGAGATGTTGAAGAGGCGACCGGAAGGCAGGGGAGCCCGGGAAGCAGGTCGATGCCGCAGTCATAGGGCCTATGAGGGGGCAACGAAGAGGCTCGGCTCTTGCTGAACACCTCCGCCAGGTCGTGATACATGGGGGAACCGAGGACATGTCTGGAGGAACCAACCTGGCGGGAGGTGAAGCACCCTCCGTGGGTGCTCGAGCCGACTGGAGGCAAGTGGCGTGACAGTAGGGACTCCAGCTCTGGATCTTGCTGGTGATCCAGTTCAGATGAGGGTTGTGGAGTTGGAGCCAGGGTTGGCCGAGAACCAGAGGGGACTGGGGTGAGGAGATGACCAGGAGCTGAATGGTCTCACGGTGGTTGCCGGACAGGATGAGCTGTAGGGGTTCGGTGGTGTGAGTGACCTGGGCTAGGAGGTTCCCATCCAGTCCGTGGACCCGGAGAGGGACGGCCAGAAGACGAGTGGCGATGCCAGCCTGTCGCACTAGCTGGGCATCAATGAAATCTCCATCCGCCCGGAGTCCACTAGGGCACACAGCGACAGGGGTTGACGGTTCCAGTTGAGCGTGGCCTTCAACTGGAAGCGAGACTGGCGGTTGTGGAGCCCTGGGTGTGGCTCACCAGTAGGCCCAGTTGCATGGGCTCTTCAGTTGCAAGCCCCGGGCTGACCGTTGCTCGGTGGTTCGGGAGAGGAAGGAATCAGGAGGTGACGGAGAAGAAGAGCTCGCTGGGGTGAGGTGACCGGTCTTCCTCCGACGCTCCCGCAAGCGGTTGTCGACCCTGATGGCAAGGGAAACCAGAGCGTCGAGGAGTCAGGGTAGTCCCCTCGTAGCCAGCCTCATCCTTCACCACTTCACCTAACCCGCTCCGGAAGGCCCCTTGGAGCGACGCGTCATTCCAAGCGGATTCCGCCGCCAGGGTTCTGAACACCACCGCGTACTCCGCCACGCTGCGGTCCCCTTGACGGAGATGGAATAAGCGCTGGGAGGCATCCTTCCCACCCACCGGGTGATCAAAACCTTCCTCATTTCTGTCACGAATGTGGAGTACTGGGAACTGGCTGGGAGCTGGCTGTCCCAGATGGCAGTGGCCCACTCCAGCGCCCTACCCCCAAGGCAGCCCATGATGAATGCGATCCTTGCCGGCTCAGAGCCGTATGAAGATGGTTGTAGGTGGAAGATGAGGTCGCATTGCATGAGGAACCCCCTTGCAGTTCCCCAAATCGCCATAATAGCGATCCGGGTGGGGAATGCGGGTTCCCTGGGTTGTCCAACCGGCAGGCTGGCAGGCGGCGATGACGCAGGGGGTTGGGAGAAGTCGCCTGCGCCAGAAGAGAGACGTTGGAGCTGAGTTGGGACACCTGTTCTCCCACCTGAGAAATATGGCCTCCCATACTCCTCAGTGCCTCCATAGTCTCCTTCATGTGTCGCTCCTGCTGGTCTATACGAGCCTCCTGGCAGGCGAGTAGGTGGTGGAGCGCAGTCGAGTCTGCTGGGTCCATAATGGCCTTTGCGCTCTGTTACGTGCGGTAAATGCAGACCTGGACCCAAAAGCGGACTCGACACGGAGATGGTAATTGCGCTCCGCTCAGGAGGCGTTTAATCACGGAACAAATAAAAGTGACGGAAACAAGCCGTCCAAAAACAAACAGGCAAAAAACAGGAAAGCCGTGGCGCTACTAAACAAGAAACAAAATAAACACAGGCAGATTCAGGAATATTCGCGAAGTCAGGAACAGGTAACCAAATGAAAGCAGTGCTAGAAAAACTAGTACGCAAAGGCAATGGGCTAAACGAGTGCCGGGTTTAAATAGGCAAAAGCATTAACTAATAAGGCAGCGTGCAGAATGTGTTAGGGGAAAACAATGTGACAGGCTAAACGAAACGAGGGAACAAGAAACAGATTGGGGCAGCGTGCAAAATGTGCAGGGAACAACAATTGTCACAGGCTAAACGAAACGAGGGAACAAGAAACAGATTGGGGCAGCGTGCAAAATGTGCAGGGAACAACAATTTACAGATTGCGGCGAAGCCGCGCCCCGCAACACAGACAACCCTTTACCGATGACGGTTGAGGCCACTCCACCACCGCCTGGATCTTGGCCGGGTCTGGTCTCACCTGTCCACACCCACGATGTACCCCAGGAAGCTCACCGACGAGGCGTGGAATCGCACTTCTCCGCCTTGACAAACAGTTGGTTCTCCCACAACCTCTCCAAGACCTGCCGGACATGGGTAGTGTGTTCCTGTAGGTAGCGGGAGAAAATTAAAATGTCACAAGGTAGACGAAGACAGAGCGGTTGAGAAAGTCCCGGAGCACATCGCTGACCAACGCCTGAACACAGCGGGCGGGTGAGCCCGAACGGCATCACCAGGTACTCAAGTGGCCCAGGGGGGTGTTGAACGCCGCCTTCCACTCGTCCCCTTCCCGGATTCGAACAAGGTGGTAGGCGTTATGGAGGTCCAATTTAGAAAAATAGTGGCCTCCTGTAGAGGTTCGAATGCGGAGTTGATGAGAGGTAGAGGGTACTTGTTTTTAACGGTGATGGCGTTGAGGTTGCGGTAGTCGATGCAGGGACGGAGTGACTTGTCCTTCTTGGCCACGAAGAAGAACCCTGCACCGACTGGGGATGAGGAGGGTCGGATGATGCCTGCCGCCAGTGAGTCATGAATATATGACTCCATCGCTGCTCTCTCCGGCCGCGAGATGTTGAAGAGGCGACCGGAAGGCAGGGAGCCCCGGGAAGCAGGTCGATGCCGCAGTCATAGGGCCTATGAGGGGGCAAACGAAGAGGCTCGGCTCTTGCTGAACACCTCCGCCAGGTCGTGATACATGGGGGGAACCGAGGACATGTCTGGAGGAACCAACCTGGCGGAGGTGAAGCACCCTCCGTGGGTGCTCGAGCCGACTGGAGGCAAGTGGCGTGACAGTAGGGACTCCAGCTCTGGATCTTGCTGGTGATCCAGTTCAGATGAGGGTTGTGGAGTTGGAGCCAGGGTTGGCCGAGAACCAGAGGGGACTGGGGTGAGGAGATGACCAGGAGCTGAATGGTCTCACGGTGGTTGCCGGACAGGATGAGCTGTAGGGGTTCGGTGGTGTGAGTGACCTGGGCTAGGAGGTTCCCATCCAGTCCGTGGACCCGGAGAGGGACGGCCAGAAGACGAGTGGCGATGCCAGCCTGTCGCACTAGCTGGGCATCAATGAAATCTCCATCCGCCCGGAGTCCACTAGGGCACACAGCGACAGGGGGAAGACGGTTCCAGCTGAGCGTGGCCTTCAACTGGAAGCGAGACTGGGCGGTTGTGGAGCCCTGGGTGTGGCTCACCAGTAGGCCCAGTTGCATGGGCTCTTCAGTTGCAAGCCCCGGGGCTGACCGTTGCTCGGTGGTTCGGGAGAGGAAGGAATCAGGAGGTGACGGAGAAGAAGAGCTCGCTGGGGTGAGGTGACCGTCTTCTCCTCCGACGCTCCCGCAAGCGGTTGTCGACCCTGATGGCAAGGGAAACCAGAGCGTCGAGGGAGTCAGGTAGTCCCTCGCAGCCAGCCTGTCCTTCACCACTTCACCTAACCCGTTCCGGAAGGCCCCTGAGCGACGCGTCATTCCAAGCGGATTCCGCCGCCAGGGTTCTGAACACCACCGCGTACTCCGCCACGCTGCGTCCCCTTGACGGAGATGGAATAAGCGCTGGGAGGCATCCTTCCCACCCACCGGGTGATCAAAACCTTCCTCATTTCTGTCACGAATGTGGAGTACTGGGAACTGGCTGGGAGCTGGCTGTCCCAGATGGCAGTGGCCCACTCCAGCGCCCTACCCCAAGGCAGCCCATGATGAATGCGATCCTTGCGGCTCAGAGCCGTATGAAGATGGTTGTAGGTGGAAGATGAGGTCGCATTGCATGAGGAACCCTTGTTCCCCAAATCGCCATAATAGCGATCCGGGTGGGGAATGCGGGTTCCCTGGGTTGTCCAACCGGCAGGCTGGCAGGCGGCGATGACGCAGGGGGTTGGGAGAAGTCGCCTGCGCTAGAAGAGAGACGTTGGAGCTGAGTTGGGACACCTGTTCTCCCACCTGAGAAATATGGCCTCCCATACTCCTCAGTGCCTCCATAGTCTCCTTTCATGTGTCGCTCCTGCTGGTCTATACGAGCCTCCTGGCAGGCGAGTAGGTGGTGGAGCGCAGTCGAGTCTGCTGGGTCCATAATGGCCTTTGCGTTCTGTTACGTGCGGTAAATGCAGACCTGGACCCAAAAGCGGACTCGACACGGAGATGGTAATGCGCCTCCGCTCAGGAGGCGTTTAATCACGGAACAAATAAAAGTGACGGAAACAAGCCGTCCAAAAACAAACAGGCAAAAAACAGGAAAGCCGTGCGGCTACTAAACAAGAAACAAAATAAACACAGGCAGATTCAGGAATATTCGCGAAGTCAGGAACAGGTAACCAAATGAAAGCAGTGCTAGAAAAACTAGTACGCAAAGGCAATGGGCTAAACGAGTGCCGGGTTTAAATAGGCAAAAGCATTAACTAATAAGGCAGCGTGCAGAATGTTAGGGGAAAACAATGTGACAGGCTAAACGAAACGAGGGAACAAGAAACAGATTGGGGCAGCGTGCAAAATGTGCAGGGAACAACAATTTACAGATTGCGAAGAAGCCGCGCCCCGCAACACAGACAACCCAGGGAGAACGCAAAAACCAGACATGACACGCAAGGAACAAAGTGGCAGAAAAACACAAGGAAAGTGAACAGGGCGGACAGCGATGTAACAACGTGCAAGTGAGGGATAGAGAGAAGACTGAGGAGTGACAGGAGAGAGTGAAAGGAGAAAGAGAAGAGTGAGGCATATGAGAGGGAGAGGAGAGGAGAGGAATTAAAAAGAGAGGATAAAAGATTGAGAGAAAATTGTGAAAGTACAAGAGAAGAGGGGCCCTCCGATAGTGTAGCAGTCTAGCGCACCCATATTGGCTGTTCCTTTACGAGTGTGAGCTGCCTATCATGGTCACGGTTTGAAACCCGACTGTACAAGACCAGCCCTGGTGGGGAGCCCCGATCGGAGGCGGCGTTTTGCTGTCTGCCCCGGGGGAAGGGGGGAGGGTGAGCTGGCACGAGCTCACCGAGAAGCGGTAGGGTGACCTCGTAAACAGGGTTGGGTGATTTCCGTCTCGGAGGAGATGAACATCGCCTCGAGGTATTAGCTTGTCACCTGGAGGCGGGCGGCAAGTTCATGGGAGAGAGTAAATTGAAAACAAATAGAGGGTATAATTGGCTACCAAATTGGGAGAAAAACGGGGAAAAACCTGAAACAAAAATAAATAAAAAATAGAAGAGAGCAAGAGGTAAGGAAGAATAGAGAGACAGAGAGAGAGAGAGAGAGTTCAGCAAAAATCGGGGAGAGAGAAGCCATGCCGCCCTTCCCAGAGCTGTTAATTGATTATTCACCCTTGTACTGTTGACAATTCCCTGATAAATCACAGCTCCTGGTGAACACAGACCCCTATCGCTATCAGCAGGTTTAGATAAGAATGAGATCTGGACTGCAGTGTGTTGTGTAGTCTGAGTATATGTGTGCGCACAAACACCTACTCCTTGTCCCTATACACTCCCTTGATGCACACATACACACAAACCCTATTGGCACAGTAAAGATACATTTGTTCGGTGTACCGCGATACAGTTCATGATACATTCCCTCCCTCCCTCTCTCTCTCCCCCTCCCTCTGTGTTTTCTCTACACCCTGTGCTCTGCTCTGATTATCTTCAGTGACATGCTGTAAGAATGTGAGATGGCAGGAATTAGCCATGGGCTGGTTGTGTTTCTTGCCATGTCACTGTTGATTATATTGTCAGGTGTGAACCAAAAGAAACCACGTCTAATAATGCACCCAAAGTGTGCACTCCTTCACCAGTAACCTTTTATGATAGCAGCAGTCGAAGCAGTTGCCATAGTACTAGTAGCAATAACAATAAGCTATGTATACAGTGCTTCTAATACAGGTTTTCAAAGCACTTAATAATAGAAAATAAAATCTGGCAATAAAAAAAATAAAGACAAATTAAAACACAAGTAAAACATGATTGAGACAGCATTCAATAATTGCAATACAATACCAATACCAAACAAATTATAAAGCAGACAAAAATCTATAGTAAAACAAAAGATTGTTTCAATCAATCAAGAGTATTGGTTGATTACAATCTACTACACATGTTTAAATAGAAATACAATACCTTTGCAAGCGCTTTTATTGCAATTCATGTTGAAAACAAGCCGCTGATCGATACATGCCTTGTAAGGAGGTGGGGAAGGAGGTGGATTATGGATCGGAAATCAGAAAGATACAAGAGCAGAGGGAACGAGAGGCAATAGGAGAGGCAGGTACAGTAGAGAAACGAAAGAGCATTAGGAAATGAAGTGGTGCTGTTTAACGTGCGTCTTTAGTGGGGGCGAGAGCAGGTGACGACTACGCAGTGTCGGGTCAAACTGCTGTAACACACAATTTGCAGTAATGTATTTAAGCATTCGTTTCCATTCTGCTACTTATTTTTTGTCAAAATTAAGAAACTGCCAGACAATTTGATGGTGTTTAAGGATTCTTTAAAGAAAAAGACCTGATACTTATTTCTCAACAACTGAATAAATAGAATAGAGATGTTCCTGTGTCCACTTTTTTGTGAAATTTTTCCCCATAAAATACACATTTAAAGCATCCTCCAAAAAGGCGCGTGTAAACATTTGCTCAGTTACCTGCATGTTGCACTCTTCACACCTACTAGACAGCTGGGTGACTTACTTAATTAGTGGCCTGCATGGTCCCCATTAACTTAGTGTCACTTAGTCATCAGTGGAGAAAGGCAAATAGGATATTAGCAAATTGGATCAGAGTGGGTGGTGAGTTGCGGGGATGGATTGCTGCTCTGTCCTTAAGCTAAAGAGAATCCCTTTCCTCCCAGTGAAATGCTGTTGCTATCCCCGGCAGCTCCACAGCACCCCCAGCTGGATGAGGCAGGCAAGGCCTTGAACCCTCAAACTATTACACCTTGCTGCACTGCCCTCTCTCTCTCTCACATACACACACACACATACGAGCACACATGCACCCAACACACACACAAACAAACATACTGGCACACACGCACCCAACACACACACACATTTCCCGCACACACACACACACACACAGTGTGCCCTCACAAACTGAGGCAAACATTTTGTTTAAGTCTAATTTATGTTCATGGTGGAGAGAATGAGGCTAATGGCGCTGTAATTAAATTTGGTGATTAGTGCGGTTTGGGAGCTGGCTGGAAAGGTTACAGCTCGGCACAGCACAAGCTGTGAAAGCTCTCTACCCAGGTTTTTACCTCCTCTGGGTTACACCCACACCAGCAATGTCACCATTTAGAAATTCCAGTGTGAATGTTAAATACTTGCAGCTTAAAGGACACATATTGTAAATGATTTAATTTCTTTATACCTAATGGCAGCTGCCAGAGCCGCTGTGACCATGGGCTACAGGCTGTCAATGTGCCAGCTTCCTACTGCCAGGGCCAGCTTCCTACTGCCAGGGGTCTCTCTCTTCCAAAAGAGGTTTCAATGAGACCACCTGATTGAATAAAACATTTATAAAATAAGTTGCCTTCATCAGACAACGTTGCTAAGCTGAAAGCTTAAACTGAATAATGGGGGGGAGGTGGGGTTATTTGTTCAGTCACTCAAAACGGACTATTTTATATTGATATTTTATTCATTGGTTTCCACCCTGCTTAAGAGACATCCTTAAATGGGCATCTGCCGCAGTGCATTTATGTTCAGTGAGGAGACAGCAATGAGCGTTCCTAATTGTTGTAGTGTAACTCTGACAAGCAACAAAAACCCTTATAAACCAACTTGTGCGCTCTTCCCAATTTTAGATGATAACTAGTTATTTAATCCTCTGGTGAGAGTTGTATTTGTTTGTGTTTATTGTGTTTATTCTCTCATCTTATTTGCACCTCATTATCAGGTTAGTGGGTTTATTCTCACTTCCCCTCGGATACCTGGGTGGGTGTAGATCACTGCCATAGCGCACTCAGACACACTTCTTCTTTTTTATAATCCCAATTAGGAATCACCTCTTGTATTCAGGCCCAGGTGAGGCAAAGGCTCAATATGGGGGAAAAAACAGGACCATGCCCATATTAGGCCTCGCCCATACATGTCCCACACCAGAGCAGGCCACACCCACCATAGGTCACGCCCACC
The DNA here is from genome assembly GCA_029706075.1 of Aldrovandia affinis. Classification (NCBI taxonomy): domain Eukaryota; kingdom Metazoa; phylum Chordata; class Actinopteri; order Notacanthiformes; family Halosauridae; genus Aldrovandia; species Aldrovandia affinis. The sequence goes on along the minus strand of JAINUG010000033.1, from coordinate 5,480,512 downwards.
TTAAGACATACCCTAGATCGGGGGTGCCAAAGTTCGGTCCTGGAGATCTACTGGGTGTGCAGGCTTTTGTTCCAGCCCTTCACTAACACACCTGATTTGAACATTCATTGCCTTGACGAGCAGTTGATTAGTGGAATCAGGTGTGTTAGTGAAGTGATTAATGGAATCAGGTGTGTTAGTGTTGGGCTGGAACAAAAGCCTGCACACCCAATAGATCTCCCGGACCAAACTTGGGTGCCCCTGTCCTAGATTGTCCCACGCCTGTATTAGGCCACACCCAGACTAGGCCAAAACTACATCTGTTCAGATTTGAGCTTTCTGAGTATGTTTTGTAAGTATTTTCTGAGTATGTCTAACTGAAAAACAATAATGCACACTGGTCCATGCATAGCTATAACTGTGAGTGATTTAGTGAATAAACCTTGATGTGAATGAAAGTTATGAAAGAAAGAATAGTTTCCCTTTTATTTCTTTATCAATCAAGTACATTTGCAAGTTTGAAAGTTTGCGATTGAGGGGCCACACTCCCCCAAAAGGTGACCTGGATAGAAGTGTAGAAATCTTGAATTACGAAAAGCTTTACATTGAAATTTCCACCCACACGTGCATGTCTTATTTTCTCTTATTTACATACTGCTAATTCAAAGGCATAGTATGTATAAGAACATCTTGCATGCAGCGTAGCTGAGAGAGAAATGATTCATTCCCAGGCTAAAGTCCACCAGGAGCTCAAACAAGCCATGAAAAAATATTTGTATTTATTTTATTTGTTACCACAAGCATGTTACCCTTCATAGATTCATCGCCTGATATATAAATCAGTCCCAAAAAAGTTACAAGAATGAACAGATGACTAAGTGAAATGCCTACATTCTAGGGTCTCCCTTGTGATCGCTGTATCACTATTATATGAGAGAGAGGGAGCAGGTAAAAGTAAAAGAAAAACCTTTACTTCTGTCCATAAAGAAAACAAAAAGAGGGAGAGAGGAAAGAGGGGCAGGGAGAACCGGTGAGAGAGAGGTTAGGCTTTGGCTTGGATTCAATTGCCATTTGTCCTTACCTTACTTACAAATAAAAGCAAGTTTTCACTTTTTTTCTCACAAATTCAGTTTGGCAAGGTAATTTTGGTGATCACTGAACTTGCTAAACTGTGTTTGTGCAGAAAAGAAAATCAAAGTTACGGATAAATAGAGATTGAATCCAGGGTTTTTTTTAAATAAGTAATTTCTTTAACAGCCGTCAACAAGAGCATGATGAAAATAATAAGGAAAAAGTGCTACAGCAGAAAAAACTCCAACATCAAAGAAAACTCAAATCACACCTTATCACACTCTCATCAGCAAGACTCAAATTTGTGAAAACACATTTTTGAATCTTTATCTTTGAATCTTGAATGTTGTCCTTTGTCAACCCCACCCCTGAATTTTGTAATGTATTCCTAATAATTAAAAGCCAGTCATTCAATTGATACAAAGGCCTCTGTGAGTTTATGGTTTAGGTCCACCCCAACCCCTTAGAGGCCAAGGTAAATGGAAAAGTCATTACAGAAATACAAAGCCATTCTGAGTGATCACCTTCATCCTGTGGTGAAGCATTTCTATCCTGATGGAGTGGTCTCTTCCAGGATGGCAATTCCCCCATCCACAGGACACAAGTGGTCACTGAATGGTTTGATGAGCATGAAAACGATGTAAACCATGTGGCATGGCCGTCTCAGTCACCAGATCTCAACTCAGTTGAACACTTATGGGAGACTCTGGAGCATTGCCTGAGACAGCGTTTACCACCACCATCAACAAAACACCAAATGATTATTGTGGAAGAATGGTGTTGCATCCCTCCAATAGAGTTCCAGACACTTGTAGAGTCAATGCCAGGGTGCACTGAAGCTGTTCTGGTGACTCGTGGTATCCCAATGCCCTATTATTTTGGCAGTTGCTTGTCATTTTAACCTGGTTATATATTACTTTGTTGCGTTGAATACTTAACTTAACTTTGGGGAGAGGGCAGGTGACAGATCTTGAAGCTGAGAGATGAATGGATCGTTGTCCATAGAAAGATTTTTTCTTTTTCTTTCATCTTTTCATTTTCTCAGCAGATGCTAATATCCAGAGCTAATATCCAGCATTTTAACATACTCTTTCATCTGCTTATGCAGCTAGGTATGCTAAACACCTGAGAAAATCAAATGCTCGAGCTTAAAACAGCAATGCCCTGCCTGGGATTAAAACCTGCAACCATCAACAATCAAGGTCGCCGCCACAAGTTTGCTCAGTAACACTGTCCCCTCCCACACTGTGGCTCAGAAAACGAAAGGTCATGGGACGAGCTGCAATGTGTCATCAGTGCCGGGATCTAGTATTTGGGCATTTGTTTGGTGCGGCGTGGTGCAGCGTAGTGAGTCATTGTGCTGTCCGGAGGTGTAGGCTCCTCAGAGAAAGCTGTGACGCAGGACAGAAGTGAATGAATGTTCCAGGAATCAATGATGGGGAAAGAATTTGAACTTTTTTCCTACTCTTTTTCTCTGTTTATTGGCTAAAGGGTGGTAGTCTGCAGTACAATAACGTTTGAATAACTAACTCTGGGGATGTCAGAATGCCAAACACAGAGGACACTCAGAATTCTAAAGCTTCAAAGTACAATTTGTTTCTTTTTTTGTTTAGTCTTTTTTTGATTCCTTGAACAGCTATTTTAAGTTTTCTCCTTGGTTTCTCTCTTATACATACACACACACACACACACACACACACACACACACACACACACACATACACACATACACACATAGATGACTAACCATTACAAGTTCACTTTATGAACAATACAATAAGGAATCTTTATTCATATGTGAACTGATGTATATTCCATGATGGATTCCATGCAAACCAGTGTTTTTTTTCAGAGAGACAACAATCCTGGTTAATAAAATAAAATGAAATGAATTATATGACACACATACACACATACTGCTGCTGCGTCACATCCAAACCTCGTTTCCAGAGTGCAAAATCAAAAATCATTATAGTAAGGGTGTAGATACAGCCAGTTGGCAGTGTGACACAGTCTGGATTGGAGCTGGCAATGCCAGTATGAAGACTCCATCACCCTGCTGTGCTGAGTTTTGATGTGTCAAATTGAATGTGCTGATGGGTCTGAGCTTATTACTTCCTTAGTGATGAACATGCATGGACAGACTTTGACTTTTGAAAAGGTCTTTATGTAGCAGTTGGTATATGAATAAGAGGACAAAAAAATGAAATATGGCACTAGAAAAAAGGTTGGTAGTTTGACCAGGGATGGACAGATGGAAAGAAAGACAGGAACAAGGGATAGATACTGGAAATTATGGAAGGAGAAAATGAGGTAAAAGATCAACTGAAATGAAAAAGTATGAAGTGAACGGCACATACTGCATATCACTGGATCATTTTAAAATACAGGTAAATGATTTATTCGTACAGAAATGTACCTGCCACGCTTGATGTTTTGATTTACCCTAGACTTTCTTTGCTTGTATTGTGTATTTATATTATGTTTTTTTGTAATTGTTCTTGTGTATTGTGCCCAGGGCATTGCTGTGAACGAGGGCTCTGCTCTCAGCTGATTTCCCTGGCTAAATAAAGGATAAATGTAAAAAATCATGAATAAAAATACTGAACAACAGTCTTCTTTGCAGTCGGTCAATAAATCAGTGGATGAATCAATCAGAGGACTGACCTTGTCTTGGCAAACTGTCTGAAAAGCTCTTCAGTTCATGTTAACTGAAGCAGCGTTTCTTTTTTTAATCCTCTGCCCTTTTCCAAATACATTTTCATTGGGAAGAACCGGTGAACGGTTGCAAAAAAAGTTGTTTCTGATGAATTTTCACATGAATACATAACCACATATCTGTATGAAAGGGAATAATTTGATTAATGCTCTATGTTACGTGACCTCCATCTGCTGACACATTTGGGTGCAGTGTGTTGATTGTTCCCTGTCAATTTTGGGATGTGTCTTAGTTTCAATAGTGGGCTGTGCCCTGTTCTTTCACAGCTCTTTGAAAGGTGAAGGTTGTGTGGATTATTCAGTGCATTGACATGCTATTATAGTGCTAAACACAGCATCGAAGGACACTTACTGCATAACCGGGAATACCTTTACTGCTTCTTTCCTTTTCTGATACATTTGTAAATGTCAAATCTGGTGTCTAATGAACTGTGCTTGTACTTGTTTCTGACATCTCAGCTTGCACAAAACGTTATTGAAAAATGTTTTTTTCTCGATCATGAAAAAACTGTTCTCTTGATTTTTGTAGGGGCACAAACACATCCTTAAATCGTTTTCCTGCAGAAAGAAGAGCAATCTGGACCTAGTTACAACAGAATTGTGGTTTAAGGGCAATAAAAATGGTTGTAAAAACATTGTTATGCTACAGTGTTATTTACCACAGCTGTACTACAATCTTCTAAAACATTGAAATAATGTTTTGTGCTAACTGCAGTTCCAAGAGGACGTCCTTTGGCTTTTATACAGTTATGTCATGTCGTATGTTATGTCACTACTGGCTACTTTTGGTCAGGCAATTATTCACCAGATTAGGAGTTCAGGTTTTCAAAAATATGTCAGAAATGCTGCAGAAACTACCTAAAGTAACATTTGAGAGCTGTCTAGCTAAAGGCTCACTGAACAACTTTCAGTCGTCTCAAACATCTCTCCTCCTCCCTTTCAGGCACCTGTCACAATTATTTTTTTCCCTGCTCACGTGGGTGGCTGTCAGTCTTTTTGTTTATCTTATCATATCTCCTGCTCTAGTTTTCAAAACACCAACATCTCTTCTTCCTCCCACATATCCAAAAGGATGAAAAATTAAATAAGTGTCAAAGGAGCTAATTCTGAGAGAGAGAGAGAGAGAGAGAGAGAGAGGGAGGGAGGGAGAGAAAGAGAGAGGGAATAAGTGTTTTCTCTGTATCTCTGAGAACATATAGCTCTGAAAGAAAACTCAGGGCTCTAGTTTTGTTGTCAAAGTAAAATGTGCAGACAGTAAAGCTAATCCAGGAAGGAGATGCATTAAGGAGAGTCCTTGTCCATTCTGGTATGTTTGTGACAAGAGACAGTAGCGCACCTGTGGAGCAGTTGTAAAAGATGTTGGTTTAAGAAGAATAAATGACCAGTGGGTGTGGTGAGCATTTTGTTAATTATGGCCAATCAGATCATCCGTTTTTTCTCTTTATTACCTTTGCCATAGAACTGGCAATTTAGTCATGTCTGATGAAGAGACAGCACATAGCTTGCAAAGAGAAAGTTATGAGACTTGCTTTCACTAAAGTAAAATGGACTAAATAATTGTAGGGCATATCATGCAGCAATACTAAAGTAAATTTAATTCATGTACACTGTCTGCCAAGAGCCCTAAAAGTAGAATTGGCTTTACTTTTGAACATTTAAATTTCACGTCTGACTCATCAAGAGATTATTTTGACTTGAGTGCCCAGTCACAGGTGAATAACATAAATAGGCAGGTGTAAAACCTGCATATAAAGGTAACTCTGAAGTAGGGAGTGGCCAATAGGTGTGTCCAGGAGAATTCAGGTGTATCCAGCAGCATTCAGGTGTGTGCAGGTGTGTCCAGGAACATTGGATGTATGTTTGTCCAAAAGGATGGGTGTGTGTGTAGATATGTACAGGTATATGCAGCAGAATTCAGGTTTGTGTAGGTGTGTGCAGGAGGATGTAGGTGTATGTAAGTGTGTGTAAGATTGTGGTGCTGTGCTCAGAGTAGGTTTGTACTGGGTGTGTTAGCAGGAGCACATACATTTGTATTTCTTTATGTTCAGATGTTTCACCAAGAGTTGCTTCTGAGGGGGTCCATTTGAAACAATGTTCCTGATGCCACAAATGCAAAGGAATATTATCTGAAAAAACATTTTAGATCAATGTGCTCAAAAAATGTTTCTTCGATCTTTGAATATCACAACCATCAGTCACAACCATGCTTTGAGCCTTTTTATCTTAGCGTTGCTTCAACATCCGTTTAACTGGAGATCTCATTGCCTGCACTCGCAAGAGAAATGCTTCAGAAGTTTAAAAAAATCACAAACCTAATTGCTAATAAGAGTGCTTGACTTCGTGTTAAGCACCAATTGAGAGGCATGGAGCACATGTGGTGGTGTCTCTCTGCTATGGAGGAGCAGTGATTACACCCACGATCCTGGCACTCCCTCCCCGCAGAGTGCCGGGAAATGACACGATGCTCATCAATCACGGCCAAAGAATATCGAGCAGAGAGCAGAGATGGATTCAGGAGGAACCTCTGATAATTGGCCTCACTGCACCGGCTTCTGTCAGGGTAGGGACGGACAGGGTGGGGTGGGTTGAGTGAGGGAGGGGGTTGTGATGGATTTATATCTCTCATTCCCATTACCTCACTCTCTCTTTTTTTGGTGGGGGGGTAATGAAGGGTTAACCTTTTAGGGTCGGCTGGATCGCCACCGATCCAAGCAGCAATAAAAGTATATTTCTATTTCTAACTTCGCAAGATTTTATCATACACACGCGGCAAAAACATTGACAGAAACCTTATAATCACGACTTTCCGATTTGAGCACTGGCAAATAATATTACATTTTTTTAATTAGGTTAATTAGACAAAAAGTAAACTCAAAAATGTACTCTTTATAACTTGTGTGTTTGTAGATCTATTTACAAGCTGCATATGATACTGACCAAACTATTGATGGCATATAAATGTAGCTGTGATTGTCCTTCAAAAAAAAATATCAAACACTTTGGAGTAAGTGTGTCTTAAGTGTGTGATGAAATTTAGATAAATATCAGACGACACCAAAATCACAAAGCTTCTCTGAATTAAGCACGGACCTGTGGGGGTTAAAGTAACAAATGAGAAAATTAGGGATTAAGGATGCGCTTGGCTGGACGTTTCGAGAGCTGCTTCTCAGAGGGATTGGAGCACATCTCAGGGAAGTGGGGGAAGAGGAAGAAGAGGCCATGCTAGAGCCCTCTGGGTCTTTGTCCGCCATAAGTTTGTTCTGTGGATTAGCGGGAACGGGACATCAAACTTTACCCCAGATGCCCACATAAAAAAGGGCATCTCTTCTAAACTGTAAAAAATAATGCCAAAGGTTATTATGGATAATGAGAGGCCCACAACGTGCAGTGTGTCACTCTGTTCAAAGATTTGCTTGGATACTATCAGAAAAACCGCTCACCCCGCAGATGTACTGAAGTTGCCTGGCTCTTGGACACTAGTTCCAGTTCCAAATTCAAAGCCTGCTTTCCCTGGAGCTGAAACGCCACGCAGTCCACTAAAGATTGAGACAGAATGCTGTTGTTTCAGAAGAGGTTCCTCTTTACCAAACACTCCGCCATATTAGGAATATAATAATATGACCTCACACTCACAATTTAGGAAGCGATTATTATGACCTCATAGTACCAATTCAGGAAGACCTAATTATGACCTCACTCTTAACAGGTCAAGAGCTTTTTGTTTTGGGTGTCCATGGATGGGACACAGGCTTGAAACATTCAATGTCAACTTAAACCTGACCTGGTTTGAAAATGATCTCAGTTACACCTATTGTAAACCCTCTCCAAAGTACTGTAAAGTGCTTGCATAACTCCCAAACGAGTCAATCAACATTTAGTACCCTTGTTTTGTATGAAAAGTACATCTCTGTTTCCATCAATGTCAAAGCCTCTAAGAGAGACAAGGCTAACAAACAGAGTGAAGTGTGGAAATACAGACTCTTCAGTGTCACATGAGAGTATTAAAACATTTTAGCACAGTGGAGTGGAGAGTCTGTCACTGCTAAACGCTTTGCTACAAACTTTACTGTTTTAACATCATATTTACTGTACTTGCACAGTTGCTGGAATTACAAGGGCGAGAAAACAAAAAAGGAAACCGCCAGAGGATGTTTTTAACCATAGCAATGTGTCCCCCTCCTGACACCCACTGGGCAAACGCTGGCCCGTGCATCAGCGTTTTAAATCAGGTCACACATAATGAAACGGCAGCGTGAACTCGTCCAATGGCAGTGCACAGACGGTTGGCAATGTGCTGCACTGAAGATAGAGAGCTGGCAAATGCGGCGCATTTGATTACGGCACATCAAACGGAAGGGAGCCATCTCGCTTTCATGCCTCTTTTTAAAGCTGCATTTGATACGTTCAGCAAAAAAAAAAAAAAAAAAACTCTGCACGCACTCTGTCAGTGAAGAGGCGGATTAAAGGAGCTCGAGGGGAATAAGGTGTGCGGTGAACAACGGCTTCAACCGCTCGTGATTAACACCGACCGAGTTTCAACCATTTCATTCTAATTTTAGTCTTTCGGTTTAAAGGTACAGCAGCTCGCTCACAAGTTGGTTTCTCCCTTTTTCATACATCAGATAAATATGGGTTTTTATGAGGAATTTTAAACACTATGTGCTGGCATGCAGTGTTGAGCAATGTGATAACCCTCGAGAGCTAAAATAGCTTCAGATATCTCAGATCGCACAGCCAATTTGAGGAGCAGTGTCCGTGTATATGCACATGCAAATTCAAATGGAGGAGAGGGCGAGTAAAATGGGGTGCTAAAGTGCTACAGTAGCTGCAGCTGAATACTCTGTCCAGTGCCTGTTAGTAAGGTGAAAGCAGCATCAAAGGGTCACCTCGGTGCCTCCGATCTCCTCCAGCTGTCCCTTCCTCCCTCCCTCGAACGGCAGGAGAGGACACTGCATGCCTGGTTTTCAACCAACCCAAGTTCACACTCCACTACTTCAGGCGCCCGACAGCTGCTCCTCGCGGCCTCGCCTCTTCTCTGCCCTAACCCCCCGGTGGTGGAATGACCTTCCACACTCGGTCAGGACCGTAGAATTGCTGGCCATCTTCCGCAAGACAATGAAAACCCCCCTCTCCAGATTACACTTCCACTGAATATAATTTTTTTTTTTAAAGTAGACCTACTCTTCTCTTCTCTCCCTGTTTTATAGGTGTGGCGTAAGTCTGTATACGATGGCGTCTGTTGTATTGTATTGTTGAGGGAACTAAAGAGAGTTAAAAATAGAGGGATGATCTGATAGTTATGGAGCAACATTTGTCCACAATTAGTTATGGATAGGATAGTTATGTCCACAATTCACACAGGTTTGCCCCTGCCCACTGTATGACAGGGTAGTAGAGCAGGGCTTCCCTGCTGGTTATATCATTGCTCAGCAATGAATTGATCAATTAAAGCAGTTGATCACTCGGTCAACTCATCTCACCCGGTTTATTGGGTTTCAATTGGTTGCTGCTTTTAGGTTTAAGACAAAAAACAAGAAGAACTTGTGTCTCCACTTGTTTGTTCAGTTGATTCCAGGCCAATATAAGTTATCTGTGGAGGCCTCATCTCCAAGCCTCGAACAAAAGTGACCAAAACAATGGACAAAGTGGCCCTCCATCCGCCCTGAGCCCCGTGCCCCTACTCTCTCCTATGCTCTCCTCTCCAATGCTAATGTATTTAAAGAGCCAACAGAGTGGAGTCAAACGCAGTTCAGTTTTCATGGATACAATTAAAGATTTTCCATTTGGGGCATACCATTAAAGGTTTCGCCATTGGACGTGTACAGTTAGTTCTTTGCCATTGCATTGCTGAGGTAAAAAGAAATAGTTGTTTAGCAATGAGCTGTGTGAGCCAGCTTCCGACCGGCGAACCATCAGCAGCCGTTTCTACAAAGGATTTTGAGGAGTAGAAGTAAAGAGCAGACTTCCGAATATCATCCCTGTGCAAAGAGAAGAACTGGTCCCAGAAGAGTGTGCAAGGCATGGTCAGAGATTGACCTCTGTGTTGTTTAGACCGCTGAATATTGTCCCTGTGCAAAGTGAAGAACTGGTCACAGATCAGGGCCCAAGGCAGGTCAGAAACTGAACTCTGTTAGCTCTGTTTAGCCCACAGGTGTCACAGATGTGGTCAGGTTGAGGGCTCAGTCATGCCAGGAGAGGGAGGGTAAATCTGTCAGTCTCTTACCTATGCCCCGATTAACTGAAACACCGCCTGCAGACATATCTCTGACAGGCCATCCCCACTCGCTTGCGATGAAACCCTGTGCCTTGAGTGCTCCCGCTCTGACACATGGGCTGATTTTCACCTTGAGGACGGGCTAGAGAAGAGATCTGATCTTTGCATATGAATTATTGATTTTCTTCCTGCAAGACGAGTCTCAAGTCTCCCCCTCCGGTTGTCCTCGTAAAAAAATAAATAAATAAATTGGTCACTGCCTGGCTTCAAAGTCATCGGGAGCTCAGCAGCATCCACCGAGATCAGTGATCACCGAAATTAATGAAATAAAATTGTGTGTGTATTTGAAAAAAGTAACACATTTATTTGTAAGACAACAATAAAGACAAATGTTGCTTGAATCCAGGTCATTTTCTCTTAAAATGGCAGGCCTCTGAGCTTACCTGTACACTGATGTGACTCCGAGTAGACCTCACCTATACTATGATGTGACTGGGAGCAGAACTCACCTGTACACTGCTCTGACTGCAAGTTAAACTTCTCTCCCCCTCCCTCTTCCATTCCCTCCGTTTCTCCCACCCTCCTCCATCGCTACATTTCCCCATCTCCGTGTCAGTTACCTGTTACTCGTCCGGTTCATGGATGGTTTTGCAGTCCATTGACACCCCAGACTAATACCGATGCCCTACAGGCCATTGGAGGCTATTCACATGTGTCACCGTGAGAGATCAGAAAATGAGAGACCTGAAATGCAGCAGAAAGTGGAGGAAGGCACCGTGGAATGGCAAGTTCGCAGGGGAATGTGTGGCTTGTGGGTGACAGCTACGAAGAAAGCAGAGGTTTGGCGCATGATTGGCAGCTTACGGCCCTGTCGTCCCTTTGTGTGTAAATACACTGCATCGGATTGCGCTGTACCATCTGCATTCCTTAGGGTGACTCAGTGCCAAGTTTGTTATTAGTGGAATCGCTGCGTTTTTAAAAAGAAAACACATTTTCTTTTGTTTTGTCGTGCAAGGCCGTTTGGTGAAGAACCCCTGAGATGTTCTGAGCAGAGAAAGGAGAAACACTGAAGAGTCTCTGAATCTCTGTAAATCTGGGGGCTCACCTGGGGAGGGGGGTTACTCGTTGTGATAAGACAGTATGTCTGGATTCACCACACGGTCTGGTTCGGAATCCTGACCATGCCAGTCCCTACTGTGGTCGCCAGCATGTCCAAGGGAAGGGGGGTTTCATTGAGCAGGATTGTCCTCGTCTCATCAAGCAAGAGGGTCACCTCTGGTCAATAAGGTGCTTGCAGTCTTCCTGCGCCACCTATATATGAGGTTGTCCTCCTCGGATGCAGCAGCTGCACTGGTCTGCTGGCGGACAATGGAGAGAAAGAAGCGGCAGCTGGCAGGAAGCGGTTTGGAGGAGACTTGCATCGATGAGACAGGCATACAGGCACAGCTGGACATTCACAATTGGGAGAAAACATTTTAAATTAGGGGTTAAAAATGTGTTTAAAGCCATAAATTCATCCATGCTACTGTTGCTACAGACAGGAATACTGACCTGTATTGTTACCTGTATGGTTATCTTGGTAATCAATCGAGGGAAATTAAGAATACAAAAGATGTAACACTGATAACAGTAACTATCTAACAACTTTGGCATGAAAGGAATTCCAAGGAAGCCAGATTTCTCATATGAAAAGCTACAGGTGTTCTATGAAAAAGAGCTACAGGTTTTATGTGACTAAGAGCTACAGATGTTCTCTGAATAAGAGCTACAGGTTTTATGTGAATAAAAGCTACAGGAGTTCTGTAATTATAAAGCTACAGGTTTTCTGTGAATAAGCTACAGATGTTCTCTGAATAAGAGCTACAGTTTTTATGTGAATAAGAGCTACAGGTGTTCTATGACTAAGAGCTACAGGTGTTCTGTGATGAAGAGCTACTGGTGTTATTTGATTGAGAGCTACAGGTGTTCTGTGCTCCAAGCTGGTCTACAGCTGTAATGCTAGCCATAATCTTTGCACAGAAATATGACAATATTTAATTCATATTTTATGGATGTAGTGTTAGTTCAAATGACAAGCAATCTAGTAGATATATTATTTAGTAACATGTGGCATATTTATAGATATTTTGACATGATCAACTATTCTCACTGCAGCACACTCACCACCTGCTTGGACACGCAAATGGTCATGCATGCAAAAAGGAAATCCTAAGCAGTCTGTATGTGCTTTTTCAGTATGCACAAACTATGGTGTCAGTGTTTCAATCTGGTTTAGTGTCCCACCTGTTCCAGACATCACGTGCATGCAATGTAAATGAAGGAGTCATCTTTTTTTATTGTATTTAATACATCCTTTGTGTAGATGCTTGGAGATTGGCCTGGGGGGCGTGCTTGGGGATGAGCACATGGACAGCACCTTTTCCGTTGTTCCAGAAAAGTAATCAGCTACCTGTTAAATTCTGAGACTTTGACAGCAGTGTTATGCCCTAGATATTGCTCATTATAGGCACGAACAGGTGCACGATTACTGATAGCTTTTTTTTGGTAGGCTGTGTGCCACAGTGGCAGGTGTGGCCACCTTGTCTTTGTCTTACCTTGTCTTGTGCTGAGAGGATAAATTGGATGCGAGAATTTGCAGGAAATTGGCCAAAGGCTATTGCAAAGGCAACATATAAATACAGCCATGTACTAGAAAAACCAGGAGCCAACAAAAACCCCAATAAAGCAGCTCTGTCTATCCAAAGTCTCTCCACCAAAGCCCTGCCAGGTGTGTTTTTATAAAGGGCTTGATGAAAGCAACCAGAATCCCCTCAGGTGGTTGAGGGCTCTGCTGTATTGCTGTCCACGGTCCTGAAGGCATCCCCGGGCTTCGGAAGACAGCCCTCTCCACTCCTCCCGCATTCCTCCGATTGTCACACCTGCTAAGGGAGGAGGGTACACATTTTCAAAAGCACAAACAGATTTTACAGTAGTAGCAGTGTCTATTAAAACCTCCATCCATTTAGCACTGGTATTGGGGGAAAAAATATGTTCCTCCATGTCCATGTATTACTGTACTGAGCTTGTGTTCCAGGAAAAAGTAATTAGCATGTAGAATTACGTCAAATGCAAACCAATGAGGTGGGGGTCTGGTTTGAGTAATTCTTGCATGTGAAGGTTCACAATGTGTGTAGGCTGCAGGGATGCCTCGATTGACGGTATTATACCCAAAGCAGGAAGGATTTTTTCCACAACGCGCACTCGCGTGTCGTGTCACGGCCTTTGGGTGGTGTCACGGTATATGCACACCCCTCTGTTCTATTGCCTTGAGGCACTGAACTGACCATGTTACTAATGCAGGCTTGACAGGCGAGCTGTTCGTAAAATGGCAACTTCTCCTGCAGTAAGGTGTGGGAGCTCCTGGATATTGTCTGCTGTAATGACAAGTCTGTATATTTATATATATATATATTTTTTTTACTCCCAATTTGGTAGCCAATTACTCCCGCTGTGCTTAGTTCAGTCCCCTCCCTCGTAGTTCGCTGCCGTAGCCCTGTGACCGACCGGCAGTGACAATGGCGAAGCGCTGCCTCCTCCGAGACCGCTGATTGGTCATGCCGTTGAGGAGTGTGTCCTGTGTTTGACACCCCTTGCTTCCGGATGACCAAGGGGGAGGTGGGGGGGTGTCAGCCGACAGCAGTGGTTTGCAGCGGTGGTGCCATCGTGACGAACCCTGGTGCATTTAGCATTGTTTCCCCAGATCGACCATATGCTCTTAATGGTACCTCCCCTGGCAGCATGGGGGCCATTGTGGTGGCTGGCCTCCTGCTGGACACCAAATTGTCTCTAGGCATTCGGTCTCCTCTTTGCCTCTGAGAGCCGAACCCCAGTGTGTGTGTGTTACACCTCTCTGGAGGTGTCCCTGTTCCTCCTTCACTGTGTGAGACTGAGCTGGAGCTCCTGGAAATACGGTGTGATCTGGAGGTGTTGTTTCTGTTCCTTCTCCACGTTACATCGCTTGAAGGAAGGACTTTCACATTCCTCTGCCTCTCTGAAGTGTTCACCGCAGAACACTCGAGGTGACGGTGTCCCTGCCTGCTTCTCGTCTTCGGCAGGTGTACTGCACAGTGGATCTGGGACATGCCGAAACACCAGTAAAAGGCACTGTTTTCCCCCGTCTCTCTCTGCCTGTTTATTCCAGTTAGTGCATTCTAAACCATCGCTGTTTACTGAGCGGTTTGGTAACGATCGCCTTTCCTCCTGCTTCAAGCTGACAGAATCAATGCAATCCTCCCTTCGATCACACTGGAAGCTGATTAGCTTTTTAATGCTATGGTTGTTCCTGTTTCCCTGGGTCTTAAACCTTTGTTAAGTATTTGTTAATGAAGCCAAGGTTGTGTGTGTTTTTGTGTGCATGAAATGTAGCTATACATGAGGTATGTATTATTCCCTTAATGCATGCCTTCTGAAACTCGGTCCTGGGGAACCCTGTTTTAATGCCGGTTTCTGTTCCAGTCAAGCTCATAATTAGTTAACGTGCATGAGAACATGAATTTAGATGCTTCAGTAACCAAGTGTCTAGACTATCAGGGTTTAGGACCGTCAATCAAGACTTTAGACTTTAGCTTAATTAACAGATAAATAGACACAATAGTAACAAATCAATACAAAAATAAAACAACCTTGAAACCCCCTCAAAAAGATGGTACATCTCAAGGGGTTTTATCTTGAAAATACAACTTCTAGAAACAAAAACATATAAGATGTTGCGATGGTCCGCTTTATGGCTTTAGCTAAGATATTTAAGTCACCATGCTTTATATTTGGTGAAATGTTCTAGCTCACCTGGAACTACTATAAATGATCAGTACTATTGTTTAGAACTCAGGTCACCAGGTCACCTCTCCTCTCACATTATTTTCTCTGTTTCTCTGAACCCTCCTTTCACATTCCATGTAAATCACAGATTGTAAAATTGTAAATGCTCCAAGACCCTTAAGAGGTCTGCACCTCCATTGTCCTGTTGCTCTAATGGGCCGATGATGTTTATGATTTTCTCATTTAAATTATTTGTGTGCGTCGTGAGTGTGTGTGTGAGAGAGAGAGAGTGTGTGTGAGTGTGTGTGTGTGAGAGAGAGAGAGAGTGTGTGTGAGAGTGTGTGTGTGAGAGAGAGTGTGTGTGTGTGTGTGTGTGTGTGTGTGTGTGTGTGTGAGAGAGAGAGAGAAGTGTGTGTGAGTGTGTGTGTGTGTGTGTGTGTGTGTGTGTGAGAGAGAGAGAGAGTGTGTGAGAGAGAGAGTGTGTGTGTGTGTGTGTGTGTGTGTGTGTGTGTGTGTGTGTATAGATGTACCTCTGTGACTCCCCATGCCAGCCCTTCGCAGACTATTATGAGCATGTGTTGCAGTCTCTACTGAGGGCTGATTGATGGAATAGATGAGTACCACCAGGAATCTCAGGCTCTCAATTCCCTGGAGTTCCAACACCATAATGTGCATTAATCACCCAGCTTTAGTTCTCAGCCAGCTTTGCAAATACTGCAGCTCTAAGGACAGCCTGGTCTCCGCTTCTCTTCCCGCAAGCACCTTGAGGCTAGGTGCCCAGAACGTCAGAGGAAGGAGCGTGCTTGTCTTTCTTTA
This sequence comes from Aldrovandia affinis, assembly GCA_029706075.1. Lineage (NCBI taxonomy): Eukaryota > Metazoa > Chordata > Actinopteri > Notacanthiformes > Halosauridae > Aldrovandia > Aldrovandia affinis. Next base: position 5,464,917 of record JAINUG010000033.1, on the reverse strand, counting down.
TCAGGCTTAAATCTACCACCTTGAAGTTATAATCCACAGGAGAGAGAGAGAGAGAGAGGGGGGGTCTGAGAAATGTAATCGGGCCACAGAATCCCTTGTTTATTTTATTGTTTTGCATGTTCGTTATGATGAAAAGAATGCCATCACCATGGGCAATTCAGCACATCTATGTTGCAGAGAGGAAAAAAACACACTGCATGAAAAAAGGCTGCAGTGAAATATGTGGGGAAAATTGTGTTTCATTTGTAGTCCACGAGTGTTTGCGCAGTGCTTATGCGCACATTATGACTGCTGTCTTGCAACAACGGGCTAGAGACTTCTTCCTCCTGTGATACAATCATGAAGGGAGGGAGAAAGATAATTGTAGTTTGTGTGGGTGTCTGTGTTTTGCTGAATGCAACCCTGCCCCCAACCACCCTGAACATTTTACATTCATCACTGTTAAACCGTAAAAAGGAAAGAGAGAATTGCCTACCACCAGGAATTTGGGGTAAAGCCAGCCAATAAATTATACCCTGATTAGTGATGTCTGGATTCCCACTGATCCCTTCTCTCTGGGTTCACAGTTTGATGATGTCTAGATGTCCTGGGCTTCCTGGGTGACAGTTAATATCCAGAATACCTTCCTGCCTTGCTGTCTCCTCCTGGAGTCAGTCCTTCAGGAATTCCTTTGAAATGTTTATATATATATATAGTGTATAAAAAAAGCATTCACCACCAGTGACAATTGCTGTTCACCACTGGTCCACATCCAACCTGATGGAGCAGTAGTAATTTTGTAAAGAAGAATGAGCGAAAATGGCTCCAGATGTGCAAGGCTGGTAGAGACTTACTCAAATAGACTCACAGCTGTAATTGCAGCAAAAGGTGCTTCTACCCAGTATTAAGTCAAGGGGGGTGAATACTTATGTAATAATTATCTTCTGTTTTTCATTCATAATGAATTAGGAAACATCTTTAGAGTTGTTGTTTTTTATTGGACATTATAGAGTATTTTGTGTTGATCATGAAAAATTCCAACGGGGGTGAATACGTTTTATACTCACTGTATACACACACACACGTTTATATAAGAATGACTATAACTTTATATAACTTTTTGTTGTTACTTTTTGTGTTTCAATAATGGCTGCATGGTTTACATTCAAAATCTGAAAATCAAGAGTATCCTCTTTACGCCATTCCAGCACCTATGCAGCAATATGAAATCTGATTTGGCAAAGGACGAGACTATTCAAACTAATCCAACTAATTTCATAGACATCTGTTTACTAGTTCTTATTAAAAATACAAGTTTATTTCATAAGACATATATTTGTGCTCTTCTACCATCTTTTTACAGCGTTACACACCTGTATATATGTTTAAGCATACTAGCCCGAGGGAGGGTATAAGGACTTGTTAATGTTTGAATCCTAAATTGCTCATTTTGACATTAATAATATATGAATCCATTTTAATGGAACAGATGATGACAACACGGTTGTGGTTTGTGACTAATCAGAAGGCTGATTTATTTATTATTCATATATCATGAATAATCGTGCTGTTATGATCTATTAGCTTTTGATTCCAACAACAGCTAACCTCCCGTGCAGCTGCCTTTTGTTGTGGTATGGCGTCGTATCTTTTTAGAGATAAAAAAAACTCCCTGGTAACATGGCATTTCAGCATTTCAGGGATGAAACTTTTATCACCTGCGTTTCATATTTATAAAGGGCTTTTGTGTTGAGCGAGCTGCACATTCCATCGCAGTTTAATGAATGCCGTGTATTGTACTGCAGGCTATACAGATATAACATGTGCACATTAGCAGGTAGTTCCCTGATATTTATACAGTCGTTATTATTTGAAACACGCCTTTTCTCATAATCGTACTGCCTGACGTTCATGGTTCATAGCGCGGTTCAGAAAGACAGTGATTATGTTCCATCGGACACGTTCATTTAGCTCTTTTCCCACACGATGCAAACGCAGCTGCTGTTGAATTTTACCATCCGTTTTCACTATTTTTGACAGTTCGGTGTCTGTGTGCGGCACACTTGATTTCCTGGGTTATCAATGCGCTTTCTTTCTGTGCTCAGGGAGAATCCACAGGCAAGTGTTTAGGTTAGAGAGAGACAGTTTATTGTCACAGAGTAGTGCGGTAGATATACTGTATACGTCTTCATTGTTAAGTCATTTCTGTTTTACACCTTTTTGATTATTGTGTAGCATGTGTTGGGGTTTGCATGTGCTATGGATTAACCATCGCCATACATGATGACTCTCTTTAATCGCTCTGTGGAGGTGCCAGTCTGCGCGGTGTTCTCAGAGGAAGGTATCAGGCTGCGTCAAGAGTCTCTTCGACAGATTTACTAAGGAAATAGTCGCCGTGCGACAACAGTCCCTACACTGCAATGAGGCCCTTTTGGGGTCACAGATAACGACACATTAACTACCAATTTACCAAGACTGGTTCTAATTACGAAATCAAATAAATAAAACACTCTCGATTGCAATTTTTCAGTAGGAGACACCCATAAAAAAGGTTCCAAAATGATATGGAACGCTTGCACATCTAAATCACAATGCTGAGAAATGGGTAGGCTACAGAGCATAAAGTAATAGTCAGGGAGGTACAGCGTCACAGCACCGTATTACACCATAGGAATACAGCACCAACGAAGAGGAGAAACATTTGGAGTAACATCACAAAAAAAGTATTCATTAGGCATAAAAAACTAACAGTAGATGATGTAAAGAAAAGACGGCACATGTTCCTACAACATAATGCGGGCAAAAGGCACATGCAGTGGTCCAAACGATGAAAGGATATTAACACAGATAGAACAAAAAGGTGAAATGATCCTCATTGTAAAACCTTGTTTTGTTTGTTGAACATCTTCTCTGTCTACTGGAAAATGTATCAAACAAAAATAGAGTGCAATACAAAACGTGGATTGTGAAATTCCTGCAACCCTTAAATAGATTATTTTAAAGTCTAGTTGTGTCTTTGAGGTTTTTTATCCTCTTCAGACCATTGATTAATAAAATTAAAAAAATTAAGTTGAACTTTAAGCCCATAAGAATGAGCTCCTTATTGTGGTCACATTCTTTGAAGAAGTATGTGAGCTAGGTTATATCAGCACTATCAACAAAATACTGCCTGCCTTCAGGTGTTCTTAAAATTCTTACGCAAATAGGAGAGTGCAATTAAGGCATGATTTAGCAAAAAATTACTGTGTTAGCGTGTTCACCCCAGGTATTCGTATGCATGAACATATTTAACGATGTATCTAAAGCAATGTCGCAGTGACATAACCCCCACAAATTACATCCTAATAGCGATTTGACAAATTGCGACCATTTAGTAAATCCGATATAGATATTTAGGCCTTTTAGATATTAATGCTTTTGCATTCGAAAAGCAGTCGCAATTCTTTAGTGGATCTTTACTAGATCTTTTAGTTTTCATTCCAGCTTTGACTGAATCATTTATGATTTGAATTCAGAATTATATGTGTATTCTGTGTGCATGCGTGTGAGATTCCATGTGAGTGTTTTTATTGTGTGCATGTTTGTGTGTGTGTGTGTGTGTGTGTGTGTGTGCATATGCACTTGCATGTCTGTACAGAATGTCTGTACAGAATGTGTGCATGCACGTTGGTGTGTGAGTGCATGTGTATGTCCACTGCGTGTGTATGTGTGCACAGATGTAGTTTGTTGCCTGAAATAGCAATGTCTTAAGATTGTTTTACCGTGAAAAACTACCATTGTGAGTGTGCTTCATCCCTCCCAAAGATGGCGTGTGTCGCTCAAAAGAGCTCTGCCTCATTTTCTCTCTCTCTCTCTCTCTCTCTCTCTCTCTCTCTCTCTCCCCACAGCAACCGGGTTCAGTGAGCGCTAACTGCTGCAGCCATCCGCGTCCGCATGCAAATGTTTCTCTTTTTCTTTTCACACATCAGATGCTAATTAGGAAATATCTAATTAGTGTTAGAAGATTAATCACTCTTGGGGTACGGGGGTTTTTGGGCAGTGAGATGCGCGATGTGACAAAGACGCCAGGAGCTACGCTGCGCACAGCAACTAGTGTGGGGAGAGAGGGAGGAGGGAGAGGAAAAGAACAGATGAACTAGTGTGGGGAGAGAGGGAGGAGGGAAAGGAAAGAACAGATGAGCCCCCATGATCTCCGCTTCCACCTCCTTTTGGGTGTGAAGGGAGGAAAGAAAGCAAAGAAACCAGTTGAAGGTTACAACCATGGACTGGTCCAGACGGGGTCAGTGCAAAGCCTGAGGGTTGGTGTTTGAGTATACCGCGCTTCTTGTGGAAATATGCCACACACACACACACACACACACACACACACACACACACACACACACATGTTACCGCAGGTTGTAATGGCGTGGCCCTTTAGCTGCCTGGGGCTGTATGTATCAAGCCACTGAAAGTAAAAAATGTGTCTCAGGTGTAACTTAAGTGTAATAATTGGTGACCTTTACTCCTACACTCAAATGTAAGAATAACTTCACTTAAAAATAATCTTAACCTGCCAGGTATTTAAGAGACCTCTGGGGCTCTCTTAACTTGGCTAGGAGTAGGGAAGATGGCACAGTTGCGAAGACGGAGACATGCGCGCACCTTCCAAGACAGGAAGAATGTTTTAGAAATGTTTGATGATGCACAGTTAATCAAACGTTATCGCTTAGATCGTCAGGGAATCATCTTTGTCATTTGTGGGATGTAATATTGCCAGCAACTTTGAGAAGTAGCGTAGTTACAGCAGAGATGCAAGTTATTTTAATTTATTCTACCTTAAAGGTTTAGGCACAGTGCCTCAACTTGAATATAAAGTATAACTACATTAACCAATGCTCATCAGCAATATTGCAAAATGAAAAAAATGTGTCTCATAAATAAATAAATAAGACTACGAACCAGTGGCAGATGTTTCCTTCTTGAAAGTGGAGATTTCCTGACGCCCTTTGAATAGAACATTGTGCCATTTTTCGTTTTCGTCCAGGCTCCGAATGGCGCAGGCGAAGCTTGCATTAATGTTGTCTGCGTTATCTGCCTCCATGACTTGTAAGTGTGGGGCAAAATTTTCCCTTAATTATTTCATTTTTTGCATCTACCTCCTCTACCAACATCAACATTTCCTCCACAGTCCAATTCGGTTTTCTTTTTACATCCATTTTTCTTAGCGTAACATTAGCCAACTTTTATAATGAGGGTCTGTTTAACTTAATTGGAGAATACAAAGAATACATCATCAAAGAATACAAATTTAGCAATTTCAGCGATTGATTACCTCATCTTAATCTTTTTATGTGCGGCACCCGTGATTGTTGCAAAAACCACACTTCAGAGTTACTCTTGTGAATATTTAAAGACTTACCTATGAGAAAATGTGAGCTTCTTGATAACTACATTTTACAGACCATTTTAAGCATTTTATGATTTCACTCCAAAGTAAACTCTTAGGATGTGTGTTAAGTGTAATTCTTAAGATATTTGATACATATGGGCCCTGGTCCATGCTCCTGGTGTGGAACTGGCATATGTACAGTAAAATCGCAGGCTAATGATATAGCTAGTCACTGACTACCCGTTACCCAAGCCACATGCTCTCAGCACGTCCGTCCTCGAACCTCTCTTGGGTTTAGCCAGTCAATGCTTTCAGTGTTAAATACATACTGCACCCATTTTCATTTTTATTTTCATTCAGTTTGTCACAGTGTTCATCAGCTCTTGATGAGCCCATCCCAGGAAACACTGTCACTTTCTTAGCTATGGAAGCTCACTGAAGCAAAGTGTAGCATCACAACAAAGCTGAAAAAAACATAATGTGACCGTGGCTTTGCTCATTTTGCAAGTTTGGGAAAACAAAAAACAACCTGACTGAAATGACTAACAGAGATGAAACTGTGTGGAAGGATAAAGGGCCAGTTCTCTCTTTTTTTACATTCCCTAATTTCCTGCCAGGGCCTGCCTCCTTTCCACTTCATTTTCAGATCTACAGTATCATACAGTTATTCAAAACCAAGTCATTGTGGTGCTTTAGTGTTTGCCTCATTGTTGCATAGGATTCTGGATCTCACAGAACTGAAGTTCTTGTGCCGACCAAAAACAGAAAGCTAAATGGATAAGACAGGTAACAAAGACTATGTTAAGCATATTCTAACTGCTTTGGTGTGCTCCGCCACTTGTAACCAGGAAGGGAAGCCGCAGCACAGAATAACAGAGTAGCATAGCGTGTTGGTTTGCTATTGGCTACTTAGCAGAACCCAGCCATGTACGGGTTAGCATGTAAGAGTTGCTTGCCTTTGGCTCATTAGCAGGACTTGGGCATGCAAGCCGAGAAAAATGGTTGACTCTTAGAAAGTTAGCAAGACGGGAGAAAATGTATACACAGTGGAGCTGTTTGCCCCTGGCTAGTGAGGACGGTGGGCACGCGTGTGTTTTGTGCTTAATTGGATGGTTGTGAAATGAAACACTTCAGGGGGAGGAAAGCGGACCGTCTCTAGATGTATATTAGTGCTCGTTTGCATGCCGGCTTCGCAGGGCTGAATTTGTCACTGGCGTAATTGGTACGGGCCGACTCTCGCAGCTCACGTTTGATTGGCTGCTTCTCGTGGCAGTGGCAAAACGCCCCAGGCTGATGAGCTGGCGGCCGAGGGTGACTGGCATCTGTTGACGGCCACAGCGCCGTATCTACACCGCGATGTGGCATGATTAGCCAATTGCTGAGGTTCTGTGGCTGGGGTGAACTCAGTGGAGAATAGAAGCTGCAGACACAGGACTTTCTCTTACGATTTGAGAAGGCTGATTTATTATCATTAGTGTTTCAAAGTGTTGATACAGGAGTGAACCCCACACGAACTTCGGTAATGGGAATTTATTTTATTTTTTTAACTAAATCTCCTAGAACAGGCAGCACCAGGATTAGGTTTTTACCAACCTTCATTTTGACAGCTAAGAAGATGAAGTGTTGCAGGGATGAAACTAAAAAAGGACAACTGAGACCTTTTGAAATACATCCAATCAACATTTTATGTCATGAAACCCAATCAGTGGTTATTTTCTCTGTCCCTCGGTTACTGTAATGTAAACATAACCACCATGGTTGCTTCTAGCTCTGTCCCTAAAATTTTATTTTAAAGCTAATTGGTTATAAACCGCCTGTGGTTCTTACCAAATTTAGACATGAAAAGCCTCAGACCAGCCATCGTACCCAGGAAATACAATTATTTTTCAACTAGAAAGCTTCATGACAAGATAAAACTTCTGCACTGTACCAGTATATCCAAAGCTCCCAGCTCTGGGATATATTTCTTAATTGTGTTTATTTATGAATTCTGCTCACAAGACATATGAAAATGTATTCATTCTATCACCCATTAAAAGCAAATAACAGTCCTATTTGTTTGCTAATCAGCAAAGACCAAGTGCCAACATTGTACAATACATTACAAGTTGTAAATGCCCTTTTGTACAGTATAATGATTTGAACTACCATGGTGGGTTCTTGTAGTTTTGACAGAAAGTTCCAGGCTAAAAAATACATGAAATCTTAATAATTAATACATCAATCTACTAACATAGCTTTGGTTATCATTTTAAGCAAAGTATTGAATATGCAGACTTTCTTGTGTAAATTTAACTGCATAACATTTTTCCTCAGATTAGTAAATACTGGATGTATACGAGCTGTATTATTTTATAAAACCCAAAACACCCATTAATACGGAATTATTTATATCTGTAAATCATGGGATGAAATGGGACAGGGTTAAAAATAACACTCAGGTCCAGGAATGGAGTGGGAAAGACAGTATTTGAGTAATATTCACTTAACTTATATAATGCTATGAAGTGCCTGCAGTGTACTGTAAGAAGAGGTGTAGGTAGGTTGTAGATAGATGCGTTGAGTGGGGCTTGTTTTTCATACACCCTCTGTTGTTCCACTTTTCCTCTGATCCACCCCTTCCTGTAGTTGGCCCTAAACGCTGTAGACTTGGGACCCTACACATCTGATGTAGAAATCCACACAGGGTGGCATTTATATTTCCAGTCAGCTATTTCTGGAGTGTTATTGTGTGGATGACAAATCTGCCTTTGTCTGTTTCTATTCTCTTTTCTGCCGTCAAGTCTCAGGGGGTTGCTGCGGTCTCCGGTTAAGGTTAACCAATCTTTGCTTAAGCATTCATAGGAAGACAAATGACCGTGCTCAACCCATGGGCACCCCCCCCCCCATCCCCCATCTCCCCGCTCTTCACAACTTGTACTTGTTGAGAGCAGAATCAACATTTCCATTCAGGCCCATTTGCATCCACACAAAAACCGGAAAGCAATTTTCATTCCCAAGTCCACGTCCTGATCTTTCTTTTTCTTTTTCCATTTTCGCCTTTTTGCTGCGCACTGACTTCTCCTTTGTCTTTGTCTAATTGTTTTTCCTTATTCTTCATCTTTCATTTCTTTCTTCGCTCATTTGCTTATTACCCACACTTGCCATGAGGTGGCACCTAACAGTGACATGGGTTGCTCCGACAGTAATTATATCCGGTCGATCAAAGCCTGAATCTGATGCAACGACGCAAGCATATTTGAATGCGCTCTTAATATGGAGACGTGGTCATTAAATGCTTAATTATAGCCATGCTTCTCCTGGGAAGCTAGTGGGGTGACTGGGCCGAAAGGGGAGGGGGAGGTCAGCGCTTTGACTCTTACACAATGGGCTTGGGCCGTACACAGGAAACTCCCATGCTGGCACATCTGTGGGGGAGCGGACGTGTACATCTGTCACGCCCGTCTCCCTCTCTGACTGGGCCATGCGGTTGGTAGTGCTCACAGCCCCGGTGTTTGATCGCTCGAAGTGAATAAATATGGGATCAGACTATTCCGATTATTTCACCTGTGGTGAAGCCCCAGTTGCCACGGACTAATACTTCTACCAGTAGATAGGCTCATCTACGAATGATAGGGTGACAGATTGCCATGTACTCCTGCCGTCATTTCAGAAAAAGGGAACAGGAAGTGACCCCTGAGTGTCTGAGGGCCCTTCTGTTGAAATCCATAACCAAACCCTGAGATCTCTCTGAGGTGCCATACATCACACTGAGCCAGTAGACACGGACCAGGTCCAGTGTTAAATATAGCGCAGGGCCCTGTGGTCTCTCTGAGGTCCAGTGTTAAATATAGTGCAGGGCCCTATGGTCTCTCTCAGGTCCAGTGTTAAATATAGCGCAGGGCCCTGTGGTCTCTCTGAGGTCCAGTGTTAAATATAGTGCAGGGCCCTATGGTCTCTCTCAGGTCCAGTGTTAAATATAGCGCAGGGCCCTGTGGTCTCTCTCAGGTCCAGTGTTAAATATAGCGCAGAGCCCTGTGGTCTCTCTCAGGTCCAGTGTTAAATATAGTGCAGAGCCCTGTGGTCTCTCTCAGGTCCAGTGTTAAATATAGTGCAGGGCCCTGTGGTCTCTCTCAGGTCCAGTGTTAAATATAGCGCAGGGCCCTGTGGTCTCTCTCAGGTCCAGTGTTAAATATAGCGCAGAGCCCTGTGGTCTCTCTCAGGTCCAGTGTTAAATATAGCGCAGGGCCCTGTGGTCTCTCTCAGGTCCAGTGTTAAATATAGCGCAGGGCCCTGTGGTCTCTCTCAGGTCCAGTGTTAAATATAGCGCAGGGCCCTGTGGTCTCTCTCAGGTCCAGTGTTAAATATAGTGCAGGGCCCTGTGGTCTCTCTCAGGTCCAGTGTTAAATATAGCACAGGGCCCTGTGGTCTCTCTCAGGCCCAGTGTTAAATATAGTGCAGGGCCCTATGGTCTCTCTCAGGTCCAGTGTTAAATATAGTGCAGAGCCCTGTGGTCTCTCTCAGGTCCAGTGTTAAATATAATGCAGGGCCCTGTGGTCTCTCTCAGGTCCAGTGTTAAATATAGCGCAGGGCCCTGTGGTCTCTTTCAGGTCCAGTGTTAAATATAGCGCAGAGCCCTATGGTCTCTCTCAGGTCCAGTGTTAAATATAGTACAGGGCCCTATGGTCTCTCTCAGGTCCAGTGTTAAATATAGTACAGGGCCCTGTGGTCTCTCTCAAGTCCAGTGTTAAATATAGCACAGGGCCCTGTGGTCTCTCTCAAGTCCAGTGTTAAATATAGCGCAGGGCCCTGTGGTCTCTCTCAAGTCCAGTGTTAAATATAGCGCAGGGCCCTGTGGTCTCTCTCAAGTCCAGTGTTAAATATAACGCAGGGCCCTATGGTCTCTCTCAGGTCCAGTGTTAAATATAGTGCAGAGCCCTGTGGTCTCTCTCAGGTCCATTGTTAAATATAGTGCAGGGCCCTGTGGTCTCTCTCAGGTCCAGTGTTAAATATAGTACAGAGCCCTGTGGTCTCTCTCAGGTCCAGTGTTAAATATAGTACAGGGCCCTGTGGTCTCTCTCAGGTCCAGTGTTAAATATAGTACAGGGCCCTATGGTCTCTCTCAGGTCCAGTGTTAAATATAGCGCAGGGCCCTGTGGTCTCTCTTAGGTCCAGTGTTAAATATAGTGCAGAGCCCTGTGGTCTCTCTCAGGTCCAGTGTTAAATATAGTGCAGAGCCCTGTGGTCTCTCTCAGGTCCAGTGTTAAATATAGTACAGGGCCCTGTGGTCTCTCTCAGGTCCAGTGTTAAATATAGTGCAGGGTCCTGTGGTCACTCTCAGGTCCAGTGTTAAATATAGTGCAGGGTCCTGTGGTCACTCTCAGGTCCAGTGTTAAATATAGTACAGGGCCCTGTGGTCTCTCTCAGGTCCAGTGTTAAATATAGTGCAGGGTCCTGTGGTCTCTCTCTTAGGTTCAGCTTGGGCCACTTGGAACAGGAAGGAGCCTGGGTAGAGGGAGAGGCATGACATCATGCACCATGTGCATCATGTGTCCACTTGGAATCCCACAGTCCCCAGAGCACCGATGCAGGGGAGGGGCAGCTGGGATCTGTGTGGACTGATAACACAGCAGCCCATGGTCCTGCTCGCAGCTGGGCCTGCACTGGGAAGGGTCCCGCTAGCAGTGTGTGAGAGAGGCAGCAGGATGTGAGTAATGGTAACAGCACAGCAAAATAGGGTCTTGCAATATGTCTATGGGTCACAAAGCTCAAAATTGAACATTACCGGCATAATTGTTGCTGGAGATTTATATACAGCCAAAACGTGCCAAACGTGTTTTCAAACACACAATATTTCAATAAATCCTTAATTTCAAGAGTAAGGTCTGTGTGGGGAAAAAGGTGGAATGAAATGTGCAGTGTAATGTGCCACCACGGCATGATGGAGAAGAAAGCTCTCGCCTCCTGATGCTGGGGAGCGGCTGGCTGGCAGAGCTAAACCAAGCCCCCGTGCATTTTTACCACCGTCGTGAGCACAGTCTCCACTCGTGCATCTTCTCTCTGCTCTCTTTCTCTCTCTCTCTCTCTCTCTCTCTCTCTCTCTCTCTGCGATGCACGCGCCTTGTCACATTTCGATGACTTGCCCCCCTCCTCCCTCTCTCTCTCTCTCTCTCTCTCTCTCTCTCTCTCTCTCTCTCTTTCTCTCGCTCACTCTCTGCTGGGAGCCTCAGCCATGTACAGACCAAGAATGGAGCAGCCAGCTCTCCGCTCCTTCTCTTCACTCAGATTCAGAGGTTGAAAGGAGCTCTTTCTTTCTGAGCATCTATCCCCCTTTTCTTTTCCTCTTCCTCCTCCCCCTTTAGCCTCAACCTCTCTTTTCCTCTCTCTCTCTGTCTTATCTCTCAGAGTTGTGGCTAACCACCCCCCCCCCCCCGCCCCCTTAGCTGAGGACAAAAGCGGAGAAAAGGGGGTGGACAAAAATATCCAATTTTAGTAACTTTAACTGCAAGACAGCAGCATAGACATTTGTTTGGGTTTTTTTTTTTTTGGTTGTTATTGGTGTGCTAGCTCTTCTTTTTTTGAGTGCGTTTTCCCGGCTCTCCTGGCTGTGCCGTTGTACACCTCTCTGAAGGATTGTGTTTGGTGAACCCGGGGCGCGTGGCTGGAGGGACATGCATCACTCAGGCGTCACCAGGGCGAAAATGCTCTCCCACGAGCCAGGTAAGGCTGCGGCTCGCTCTGCCCACACCCCCCGCATCCCCTCCGGCAGCTCGGCGGTGGCTCTTGCTCACCGGTCAGGCGGCGAGAGCCGCGGGCAAGGAGAAGGGAGGCTGCAGGTGGCCGCGAACGCACGGAACGGAACCGTGCGCGAGCATTTGTGTTTGTGTGTGTGTGTGCGCGTGTGTTTGCGTGCGCTCCCGTGTGTGCGCATGTGTGCGCGAGGTGCGTTAACAACCTTGTTTATAAATCAGCTGTGCCGCACAATTAAGGCTCAGCCGAAGCCCGGGCTGTCAGGAGAACAGGAGGGCGTTTAACAGAGCCCATCTGTGCGACGTATAGCTGTATGTATGCGGCTGATCAGAGGTGCGCGCGAGCGTGCCACTGGGTGTGTGCGGAGGCAAGTTTCAAATGGATCTTGACTGGCAGTAATGATAATGACTCTGGCAACATGTTGAAAATGGCAAAGGAGACGTGCGATGCCTTATTTTGTTCACTCGTACAATTATATAGTTCTCCGTGTGCTGATATTCCCTTGGTTGTTGCAGATTTTAATTGGGTTTAGTAGTTTTATCTATTAGGCATGCTCCGTGTCAGTGAATATCACAGCGGTAATCAGTGAATGTATTTAGTGGATCTGTTTCATTTGAAGGGGAAATGAACATTTACAGTTGTATTAATGTTAATTGAAGAACAATCGAGAGTCTTTGTGATCATGAGCATGATTGTTCATAAACAGATGGCTTTACAGGATAATGAAATAAGCATAAGTGCTGTACAATGCCTGTCACATTAATTATAATTGTTTCCGATTAATATCACAACTGCCATCTCGCCAGATTTGTGGAAACTGAGTTTGTTTTTTCTGTTCGCTCCCTACGTCATCACGAGAAAGAAAAGTCCAATTAACATGACACTTTAATGCCACATACTATATTTTTACTATTTTTTATTTTTTGTTTTCATTTTCAGATATTTCAAATAATATAAACCAACAACTGCCATTGTATAATTTATTGCAGTTTTGCTTTATTGCTTGATGTATGTATTAAGGGGAAAAATATATTTTTTAATAACCAGGTAGCAGCTAAGACAATGAAGATTGTCGCTTATCCTACATTGGTTGCCTAGCTGTGCAAATCCCTGTGAATCGTTGAAAAATCATTCAAATGTAAACCATTTATGCAAATCTATAAAACTATTCCCTCCCTGCAGCAAAATAACTACAATAGCCAGAAAGCAAGTTATCTGGGATAATAGCAAAATGATGAACCAAAGCTGCTTACCTAGGCATAAAAATGGCACTAAAATTTTATTTGGCTGAAAAACTCATTCCAATTTTGGGTTCAACCAGTGCTTAGAAGTGTGAGCTGTTACCAGCCGCCTTATTGCTAGAGGGATGATCTAAACGGTTTATTGATCAGTGATCAATATCATTGATTATGTTGAGAATTGAAAAAAGGTCTCAGCCATGCTAATTTGAATCTAAAAGTCTAAAATCGGATAACTAGCATGCCTGTGTGATGTTCAACAGTTCGATTAACGTAAAAGTTTGGAGGGGAAAACATTCAGACTGGACTGAAACAGGGGTTGTAGCAGAAGGGAGCGTACACTCATTGAAGTGCACATATGGGGGTACGAGCAGCAATATCATTTGGAGGAATTTGGAGTTCAGCAATGAGAAAAACTAGCCTGCTTTGTCAGGATAGTAATGATGAAAGTAATAATTACATTCACAAGTATAATTTGTTATATAAGCAGTTATCTGCTGTTATGATCACCAGTCATGGATCATGATAGAATTCAATCATTGCTTGATTTATTTCCTTTGCAGATATTTTCATGGCAACTAACGTACAGTGGCTTATGCTTCATGAATTAATGTAATCCTTCCATAATGCTTCATGTCAGCAATGGTAGTGCAAATAAAAAATATAGGTAAGTCCAGCACTTGCAAGTTTCAAAAGAATACAAAATGTATTTTTAGGTAGTGCCTCATTCAAGACTTGAACCTGCAACCCTCTTGTTGCGAGCTCAAAATCTAAAGAAACGGAGGACGTACGCCCAGTGTTGAGAGGCTGCAGACGAGCCAGTTAACTCATAATAAAGACAAATAAAGAAGGTATCATCCTCTCCTGCACTCCAGTCCATCTAACAAAAAACAGCAATTATACCTTAAAAATGGAACTGCTTTGTGCTGAAATGTTTTTTTTGTTATTCTGTAATAAGGGTAAATTGGAGAGCCAGAGAGTGTGTGACCTTTCTTTATTTTCCTCATAATCAAACTCAATTTAAAATGAAAAATAACCCTTCACTGGAGAGAAAGTCTGTGACTGCTCCAACGCAGAATTCGTCAGCACATCCCCACTGCCCGGCAACACCTATCAACTGCCGCCATCCCAGCAGCTTGCTGTAGCGCACCGTGTGCAGGTATCATCCATCTCGCGGTGAACAAAAGAACAGGCAAGCCCTCCGCACTAATGCGAGAGAGAGAGTTGAGTTCGGGCTGGTTTCTCTTGTGAGGCGTGATCCATTCAGAGGGTCTGCTCCATGACAGTCTCTTCCAACGCTGCCAAGATCCTGTCAGCACCCCTGCACCCCCACCTCTCCACGACTGGAAGGGTGCAGTGTGGATATTGACATTGATTTATCAGGGGTTTGGCAGCAGTGCTTACACTGGCAAGGCCTGGATGTGTCACAGAGGTTGAGGGACAGGGAGTGGAGCAGCACTGTGATTCAGAAGCAGTCCCCCACACCGCCCATCCTGGCTCCATCCTTTCGTTCCAACCCAGCTCTATTCAAACGCTTTGGCTGAGCTGATAATTGAATGCGAAGATTTTGCGCCGCGTTTGGATGTAAATCTATTATGAGTCGCTTGTAAAAAAAAAAATTTAAAAAAACTCTAATGTTGGTGGTATTTGTGCTTGATAAAATATATCAAAGTAAAGGTTATTCTTGTAATTATTCTCATTAGTTTCTGGCCCTCACACAAATGTAGGCCAGCAGTCATAATTGATACAACTTAATTAGGTTTTTTTTTTCTAAGTACTTTAACAGTTAGTCAACTGAACAGTTAAATCATCTTCATAAATTGCCTCAAATGCATTCTGTTTTACTAATTTGTTTCAAGCCTCAAATGAGCAAAAACTATGTTGAGGAAACTCCAACTATCCATCTGTTTATTTCACCAAAGGACTCACTGTAGATTGATGTCAATGGAAGTGATTCCCAAGTCCAAACCTGACTAATTGTGCTCAGTTGGAAGTAATAATAGCACACATGGTATACATATATATATATATACTGTATATAGTATAAGATTGGGTGTCAGTACCCACAAGGAGAACAAATCACCACAGATGGTAAAATTGTGGACCATAAGGCAGTGTGTTACAATACTAAATTGTTACAGTAGGGGGTTTCAGGGAAAAAAATTAATCAGCTTTCTTTCTCTCGGTTCATAAAAATTGCATCAGCATATAAATGGCCCTTAATCCTGGTTGGCCACAATTCACAATTCTGTTTTATTTCATTTAACTAGTTGAAAAAAATCTAAGATTTATGTGCCATGCATGATTTTTAGAACAAACACAGTCATGCACATGAACGCTTACACACACACACACACACACACACAGACGCACGCACACTTTCTCTCCCTGCAGTTTTTGTGTATGTGCCCTGTTTGCTCAATGAGGACTGTGTGTGTGGAGAGTTCAGGAAAGCTGTTACCGCCGAGACACAAACCTCAAAATAAATAAGACTAAAGGAAGGGCACTACACCTTACCTGTCACTCCCGTGACCTCGTCCCAATAAATCCATGTCATATTAACCACGCCGAGAAGGGAAAGAGAGAGGTCCTTAATGGGGCGTCCGTATACCTACCCTAGGATCTCATACTCAAACACACACACACACACACACATGCATGCACGTACACACACACACACAGAGGTATGTATGAGCACATATGTATGCACGCATGCATGCACACACATTCATGCATGTACACACACACGCAACACTTTTTCCACCCAGACCTGACAAATCACCTCCTGACTGCACCCTGGAGGCATGTTACACTGTGACCTTTCGAGGAGAGAAGAGGTGCAGTGAAATGAGAAGAGGAGAAGGAAGAAGATAGGAAAGGAGGCAATGAGGGCGGACGGCAGGCAGAGGAGAGGAACAGGGACGGAGAGTAGAGGAGGTCGGTATAGAAAAGAGGGGCGGGAACGACGCGAGAGGGACATGAAGATTGGGAGCAGGGGTGCTAATAGGAGAAGGGAGGGGCAGGAGCTGAGGAGAGTGCGGCCATTTACCCAGAGATGAAGCGCTGCCTGCCAGCGCCAGCTGTATCAGGTGTCAGGGTCAGTCTGGGCAGGTGCGTGTCAGCGGTGAGTGTGTCCTTTCCGAAACGCAGCGATCTCCACCAGCACAGCACAGCACAGCCCAGCCCAGAGTCCAGAGGCAGTTTGGTGACGGGCGCAGCTGTATAGAGCTCTTTAAACTATACCAGCGAGAAGCAATTTACCTCAAGCCAGGGCCCCCCTGTAAACACACACTGATTGACTGGTGAGGATCTTATCGGCAGAAAGAGAGAGAGAGAGAGCTTAACAGAGAGAGCCTCGTCGTGATTTCCCGGGTGTGCAGGGTTTGACGCGGCGCATTTGTGCGTCGCCGTTCCTCCCCGTCTGCCCCGGTTCTCTAAAGGAAGATGTGTGCGTTTGCTCAATCTCGGTCCCTTCGCCGTCAGGTCGCGCGCCGTGAAAGGGGGTCATTGTGTTTCTCTGTAGCGGCAGGCGAGGTAAAGGGGGCGCGTTAAATGCCTTGCATTACACCATCTGCAACGCCTCTATGGCGGCACGATCCAATTACAGTCACCCGCGCATCCTGTTTGCATTAGGAAAAAAGGAAAGGTTTCATTTGGAAATGTTGATTCCATTAACCCTATAGCTAAGGGCCACTCACCAGGGTTTCATTAGAGGAAACGGGAATTAAAGAACACAAGGAATTCTATTATTGTTTTAAATAGGTGACGATTTATAATTCACTGGGTCTAAAGTGCAAATGTAATTTTTCAATTCAGTGTTTTTCTCTCCGTGTGGCTTGAGCAGTGGCAGCAGCTGTGCAGTATGTGAGAGCCTCTGATGAATGTGAAGTAGTGTGGAAGCACACACACACATGCACACACACACTCGCACACACATACACGGACACACACACACACACACGGACACACACGCACGCACACACACACATGCACACATAACATACATTTACACAGAAACAGATGCCCACTCATGCTGTTTGTCAGTGTATGTTTTTCCTCTTTGAGGGAAGAGAGAGATGAGAACTGAGCAGTTGGACAGTGACCTACCTGGGCCAGCGGTCCGGGTGCACCCAGCACTGCGCTCTGTGTCTGTGTTTCTCACAGGAGCAGACACAACCCATCGCTGTGGAGTTAAGGGTTTAAGACACAGCAACCACCATGTTTCCATTGTTCTGTTTAATGCTGTGTGTTTTGACAAGTGCTGCCAAAATATTTACAGATAACTGTAACAGAGCACACCACTGCGAATGCAGTTAAGGATAGACATGCAGCACCAAGTGTAACAGTCATATATAATATACGAACAGAAGTCTTTTTTAATGCTGCCCTTTCTTTTCCTGTAGGCTGTATGTGGTGTGTATCTGTAGTCTCTTTGGGTTCCCACAGCTCTGTTGTAATTTAGATCTCTGTCTGGCTCTAGTAGAGAATCTACAGCAGGCTCAGCTGCAGTGTCTCGCCATCGTTGACCGGGCACTGGCCCCACCTTCTGGGAACTGGTGGTATTGCACCCTTATAAACGTGAGCCCAGGATCCGACTTGCCCTTCTTCCACATTAGACGCGCTAACATTGGCTCATGCATAGGGACGTATAGCCACAGAATGCAGTTTCAGTGGCGCATCATAAGTGTATCTTTGTCTGTCTTTTTATCTGTTCATTTGTTCTCAACTGCAATGTGACCACCACCCCCTACACTCGCCTTTTAATTCAATAAAAAGCGCCTAGTCATCCAAAGGGAAATGCTAAGAAAAAAAGTCACTGCATTACAATTGATTCACCCCTGGATTCAATCAAGATTCCTCCAGTCAACTCCTTGTGATACAGCACGAGACTCGAGTGGGAAGGCTTGTTTGTCTGTTCGCTTTTCATTTATTTATTTATAATGTTATTGAATAGAACTCTCCCT
This sequence comes from Aldrovandia affinis, assembly GCA_029706075.1. NCBI lineage: Eukaryota > Metazoa > Chordata > Actinopteri > Notacanthiformes > Halosauridae > Aldrovandia > Aldrovandia affinis. The sequence continues at coordinate 5,446,636 of JAINUG010000033.1, read as the reverse complement.
TAAGATAACTTGGCGTATTTGACTGAATCAAGGGGAAAATGAAAATGCCCATTATACACGCCAGCGTATATAGCTTTAGCTGTGATGGCTTAAATGAGTCGCCTGCTCGACAGCCCCCCAGTCCACTCACTGTAGAATGAGCTGCAGTAAGAGGAAGACGTGTTGTGGTTAAGTTGGCTATCCATCCTTTGGTGTAAGTGAAAGAGGCATATTGACGGCCCCTGCCTTATCTTATGGGCATGTCTTCAACCACAACAATTCACCGGTGAGGGCCTCACACTAGATGTGGACTGGGTGTGAGGACATTTTGTCTTCCAGCTATGGAAGCTTCAGAGGGATGGGTACTGTTTCTACATAAAAGGTATTCACGACAACATTCACAAAAGTCAGAAGTACATTTAAAAGTTTGGCGTTGAAACATGGACAGGTAGGAGTTTTTTAGTTGCAGGCATTTTTTTTATTCACTGTGTGTGTGTGTGTGTGTGTGTGTGTGTGTGTGTGTGTGTGTGTGTGTGTGTGTGTGTGTGTGTGTGTGTGTGTCTGCATTCTGCTTGGTGCATTCTGCTTTAACTGACAGCAGAAAATATTTCACTGTCATTAATTCATTCATTATCTAACCTGCTTATTCCTGGTCAGGGTCATGGGGGGAATGGAGCCTATCCCAGCATGCATTTGGTGAGAGGCAGGAATATATCCTGGACAGGTCGCCAATCCATTGCAGGACACATACACCATTCACTCACACACTCATACCTACGGTCAATTTAGACTCTTCAATTAGCCTAATGTGCATGTTTTTGGACTGTGGGAGGAAACCGGAGTACCCAGAGGAAACCCACGCGGACACGGGGAGAACATGCAAACTCCACACAGAAAGGCCCCGGCCGGGATCGAACCTGGGACCTTCTTGCTGTGCGGTGACAGTGCTATCCACCACACCACCGTGTCATATTTCACTGTTTTTTATTATTCATATTTTTTGTCTGATGACATATTCTGTGAGGCCAGCATGTCTTTGGTTTGTGTGAAAGCGTTTGATCTCTGTGCCAGTGGAAGCTGATGATTTGGGTTGGTGTTTTCTTTTTGTCTGCCGCACACAAGGTCAGTGTGAGATCAATTCATCCCACAGTGCTCCCCTGCTGTTGTGTGTGTGTGTGTGTGTGTGTGTGTTTGTGTGTGTGAGAGAGAGAGAGAGTGGCTGAGTGACTGAGTGTGTGTGTGTGTGTTTGTGTGTGTGTGTGGAGCAGCATCCATGGTGGAAATCTGTCAGACAGGCCAAGAGGAGACCGTGTGAGAGATTGGCAGCGGTTTCACACAGACACCCACTCATCACAATCACAGGCAGTCTAGAGCTCGCCTGAGATTAAGCACTTTACAGCCCTCAGGGGTAATAAATTGATCCACCAGGAATAATGTTTAAAATGTCGGGCTGGTTATTATTATTTGAATCCCCCGTCCCATTGCTGCAACCTTCGAATCCCCCATCCCATAGCTGCAGCGTTCTCCATCGTTCGGCGTCCTCTGAATCGCGTGTAGTTGCTCACCACTCATTTTCAGCCTGCAGCCCACCAGCTGTTGCTTCTTCAGTTCGACATACAGTCTTAAGCTGCTCAGTCATGTCCCAGTGTATACTGAGGTCTCTCCTGTGTCTACTGTTGTACCTTACCCCTGAGAAAGGTCCTTACCATGGATTTATTCAGCCAGTATAAAGCTGTATATGGATGATGTTAGAAATATATATATTTATATATATATACTGTATATAGTACATATGTAATTCATCCTTGAAAAATGTGCTTGATGAGCACATAAATCATATGTAGACTAAAACAAAAGACTAAAGCTACATTTCTACTGACCTGACCTGCTTTGGCTGTAAATCAGCGAGATCTGCATTTCCACATCAAAGTGACGCAGGCCAGCGGAGTGTTGGCCAACAGATCGGACGGTAGGCTGGCCCTGAGCCCAGATGAGCCAAGTGGAAGTATGCATGTACACCTCTCGTGTGAAATGCCAGAGCCAGAATTTGTTTTGTTAGGTTTTTTTTTTTGCTACTGTAGGTAGTAGTCTTTCACAATTCATCAACAGTTCACCCAAGAGATTAAACAAACATTTTCTCACCTATGCCAAGTGCTGGATTTGCATATAATCAGCAAATCAGCATCATTCACGGTGATGTACATGCACACACACACACATATCTATATTTATTTATCCATACAGTATATATTGTATTCTCTGCAAGACAGGAACAACAAAAGCTCAAGTTTCAGGACTTCCATCATAAGCCAGTGCTCAAATCTGGCGAGTGATCTTGTTCAGTTGTTTACAAACCCACACAATACGGGTGTTGGCGGCACCGGGTAAGTTTAGCTGAAAAGGCACCCTAGGTTCAACAGATATTGAGCAGTAGATGAAACAGATGGAATGTAAACCAAAGCATCTCTCATTAGAGCAGCATGCATATGGCTAAGGTCAGTGGGAACCAGGCTTAAACCACTTTGGATAAAATAAGACAATGTAGAACAGGCTTTAAGTTTTAAATACCTTGGGATTGTATTTGAGGAATATGTAATATCCTCTGCAACTATTTATTCTGTGAAAAAAGAATGCCCAAACACAACTCCTTCCTGCCAAGAAAGAAATCATGTGAAAATGTATGTACTGCTCATTAATGTTGATTTTATCAGTAACAAGAATAGGAATAAACATGATCAATTTTATTTTAAGAGTGTATTACTTGCACTGAAGTGATTTTTACAGCATAAAAGAGAAATTAATTTAAAACCAGATCGGAATAATATAACATAAATTGAACATGTGTTATAAAAAGACGATGTTGGGGTTTATAACATCCTTTAAAGCCTTGGGCTTTAAAGAGAAATCTCATTTATTTATGTTTAAAAGTGTCCACACTTCCACAGCCTCTAACAGCACTGGGTATATTCCAGAGCTCTGTCTCCCATGGTGTTTACGAATGTTGGAGAAGGCTTCAGAAAGGTGGAGAGCCCAGGGAAATGTAGAGCTGGTCCTGCAGGTAACTCATAACTATGAGCCTGAATGATTTCTCACTCTGATGTGGTATAACTGGCAAACCTCTGGGGGATTTTCTTTGCTAATAAAGCAATGGTCAGTTACTACTTCTGAAGAATCCCATGATAGAGTGTGGGTGTGAAGTGATAAGCCTCTTAAGCCAACCAAATCCACTGTCAGAAATCTGCCGCCACCAATCAGATTGCAGGAAGCCTAGGCCTGAAAAGTTAACAAAGTTAACCAGGTGCTATATCATAGATTGAACGTCTGGGGTTGAGACTATCTGGTGTGTGACAAAGTGCATGAAAAGCCTTGTGAGTGGGGGGAAAGGGCTTGAATTTAAGCGTGTCCTGTAGGGAAAACCATTCAACAAAAGTGTGCAAAAAAAAATTTCAGCTCCCCGCAGCACAATTCTGAATGCACTGTGGCCTCTTAGTACCTATTGTTAGAAAATAATTAAATACCATTTGCAAGTATAAAAATATTTGAATACTGATCACAGAAAGTAGACCTAACTATTTTTTCTAAACTATTAAAGTACATGTTTCAGACAGTAACTCTTTTTTAAAACTATTGGAATGCAAATGATACACATGTTTAAATATTTATAAAGTAGGTCTAATTCATTTGCCTACAATATTCAGAATTTTAGCTTAATTATTATCCTGAATTCAAAGAAGGTATTTAGTCCTTATTAACCTTTCTGCTCCTCGTTTGGAATCGTCCTCAATCTCATGCAGTAATTGTTCTCATTAACTGTTTGGGAACCACTGAATATATTTAAATTCGTATTACTTATTTGAAACTTTCAAATAATATTTCTTTTTTGTGGGTCAATATTTGAATAGTAAAACAAACATTAGCTTTAGTTCACCATATTTATTTGAATTCAAATAGCCTTTTACTATTTGGTTGGGATTCACAAGTACAATTTCAATTGGCCCAGGTCCGCTAGATACAGCTGTTATAAATGCATTACCATTAGCCTGGAGATTCTATAAGTTTGCATGTGTCAATTTTTTTGTCATTTGTCAAGGATGACAAAGGAAGCCTTCAGGTCTCAGATGTCTGAATGCCCTTCCCCACCCCCCAAGGACTGCTCTCACTGACGTTAAAGTGATCCATTTAGCTTTTTTCTTATGTGCATTTGTGTGTATCCATTTGCCCATGATGTGTCAGTGTGTATGTGTGTGTGTGTGTGTACACATTGTTTGTTTTGCTTTTGCCAAGGGCCTGTACAGTAAGCTTTAAAAAGAGGGCATTGTTAAAGGCCCACTGTTAAGGTTTCTGCACGAGTCTCAGTGTTCTACAGAATCTCTGAGCCCAGGTGAGACACCACAGGTTTGGTGGCTCTTTATCTGCTAAGAGGAGTCACGGCTGGCCACTGGAGGTCACAGCTCCCAGTTTAGGAGCGGTGTGGAGCAGTGCCTGCTGGGAGACTTTCTTCCGATGATGGATCATTCCTGTCGCCCCCACATGGCCTATTCCTCCTCCTCCTCCTATGCTTCTCTTTGGGGGTGGCTTGTTCAGGTAAAAGTACACCAGCATGTAGTGGCAGCCAGTGTGGGTATGTTCAAGGGTACGGCAGCTATGCAAAGTCAGACAGATGGGACTCCCCTCCCCTGGACCACTTATCATTCCACACTGACATGGACATTTGTTTTGTGTGTGTGTGTGTGTGTGTGTGTGATAAGTGTGTGTGATAAGGGAGTCATATCTATGCATTGTATGATTCACACTTCAAAAGCTTAGTTACCCGAGCAAACAACATGAAGAAAGTCTTTAAGGGGTTTCAAACTGTCACACTGGATTATGAAAGTGAAAGCGTTGAGACTAAGGCATTTAGCCACACTGAACCTGCATCACACTAGAGGCCTGTAGCACCATGGACTATCATATCTTCAGCAATGCTAGGTAGCTCATTAGCCTGCTTAGTTTCAAGCCTATGTATTGGTGACTCAAATTTTCCAGGCACTTTGGGGAACAAAATAGGCACGTTACAGTGAAAACTTGCATACCTACCTAGAAACATCTGTAGAATCTATAGGCCCATGGATATCTAATGTTGCTAAATATATGTTTTCCTGCAAATTGCTTTGTCTTTCCAGCCTGTGAGGAGTCTCTGCCCTATAGTGCAAAATCAATGTGAGTGCAAAGTAACCAGAAAGAATGAGTCTGCTCTCTGACTTTATTAGATTCAAACCCGTATCTGGTGAGAGCTTTGTCTCGGTGAGAAAGCACCTTTGGAATCCAGAACCACGTAAAATGTAAAACATATGAGGTAACATACACGTGAGTGCATCTGCATGCGTGGATGTGTGTGTGTGTGTGTGTGTGTGTGTGTGTGTACATATGTATATGTGAAGTACATACGTGATGTATGGAGTGTTGGATGTGTACTGATCTGTCTTGTACAGATTGATGGGGACATTCATCTTCTCTGTGCTAATTGAGTCAGACATATCATGTCTGCTTTTCCTTCACCTTTGTGCTGATATTCTCTGACTGCTTACTCAATTGACCTACACGTGACATTTTACATGTGTGTTCTCTATCCTCTATCTCTCTCTCTCTCTCTCTCCATAGTCAAACAGAAAACATGAGACTAGTACACAAAAAGAATAATCGTTGCTATTAATTTACAACTGTAAAATGCATGTGAACAACGATAACAAAACAAAATATATAAAATAAGAATAAATGAGGATAACTGAGATGAAGGGAAATGTAGTCCTAGAGCTTTAAGGGGTGTTCCGAGAGGCACGTTATTTTGTGGCATGTGCTTTCCCTCAGGCTTTTACACTGGGCTGTCACTGCAACTCACCTCTGTTCCTCCTCCAGAAGGATGATAGGTAATCTATCCTTCACTTGTAGGGCTTGATATTACGGGTAGGGCAGTCTGTGATTGTGGTCTGAACACAACCTGTGCTCGCCTCATTCGCTTCTGTTGGCTGAGCTCTCCCGAGTCTGTACTCAAAAGTCTTTATTCTTTTCTGTTCATCACAGTGGTCAAGTGGTGTTCTCTGCTTTTAGGGCAAGATAGTGTTTTGTGATATGTTTTGTTTGTGTTTTTGTGTATGTGTGCGCCAAAAGGTGATGTAGCATTTCCTCTGATGTGATATCATTTGGCTATATAATTCAGTGGCTCTTACAGTCCTGACAGTCCTTAGCTGTCTGGTTGCTTCATTTTTTGTTTACTGAATTTATTTCCCTGATTAGATGTTGAATGAATTTTGTATTGACTTTTCTGTAGAGCATTGTTGGAAATACCGGGGGTTATTCATAAAAGTTAATGGCAGTCTTTCCACAACCGTCACCCAAGTCAGACACCATCACCCTGATCATTCATCCGCTACCTTTATTAATCAGTAAATATTAATGACGGGGATTTTGCGAGACGTAGCGCTGTTACCATCAATATTAATAAATAAGCCCCCAAAAAATCTCTCTTGCAGGGACAGAATGTACAAATATTGAAGCGTCTCAGAGCATAGTCTTTTTTTGTTTTTGCTATACTTTGTGAAGAAGTACCGACGGCCAGGTATGGAGAGAAGTGCATGAAGGAATAAGTACAATAAGTATTGCGGAGCGCGGTGTGACCTTGTTTTGGAGATGATGATGGAGTAGGACCTGGCTCTGGCGGAGGAGGAGCAGAGCGATGGTGGATGTGACAAATAGCCAGGAGTAAACCAGGGGGCAATGTGGCATCGCCATTCATCACTCCTGAGCAGAACCAGCCCCCAGCGCCTAGTCCTCACAACACCTGTTCCCCTAGCACACCAACCAGCTGTGTGTATGTGTGTGTGTGTGTGTGTGTGTGTGTGTGTGTGTGTGTGTGTGTGTGTGTGTGTGTGTGTGTGTTCATGTGCAGTGTGTGTGTGTGTGTGTGTGCATGTACATTTACTGTATGTGTGTGCATGTGTGTGTAAGCATGTGCGTGTGTGCGTGTAACACCTGTTCTCCTATCTGATCATTGTGTGTATGTGTGTGTGTGTGTGTGTGTGTTCAAGCAGTCTGTGTTATTCGGTATGTGTCTGTATGTGTGCAAGTGTGTGTGTATGTGTTAGTGCCATGCTAGCGCGAGTCTGTTCAGTGCACGCCTCCCTTCAACATCGCCCACACGAATCTCATACATTGTAGGAGGAGTTTTTATTTTGTGTGTGGACATTCCTGGATGTGGGCTGCGGTATGAGGATTTCTGTGCAAACACAAATGGGACTCCTTCTCCAGAGACATTGTGTTTTCAGACAGGAAACTGGAGCAAAGCCAGGATTACAGCTGAATCACCTTACAGGTGCTGGTGAAGGGCTGGTCTAGCAGAGACAAAGGCGGAGTCATCATTAGTGTACTGACTGTCTTCTCCTTACTCATCAAAGTGTGTGTCTACGTCAGCCCTCAGCATCTGTGTGTTTTGAGTTTTTCAGGGTTTTAGACTGTTGTGCATTTTTTTAAATACAATGTATATATATACAGTATATATATATATATATATATATGTGTGTGTGTGTGTGTGTGTGTGTGTGTGTGTGTGTGTGTGTGTGTGTGTGTGTGTGTGTGTGTGTGTGTGTGTGTGTGTGTGTGTATAGGAGGTAGACAAAACCTGGCCTTCTGAGCAGTGGAAGAAAATAGTATCAAGAAAGTTGTCTTTTACTCTTTTTACTACATCTTGATGGATTTATGTTTGGTAAAACCAAAGGAAGCTTGCCTGTTCGCATTTGTTAAACATGGTGATGGATCAGTTATGGTATAGGCGGCCATCTCGTGGGAGTTATTGGGACCGATTATTACTCTGCATGGCAGAACCCCAGCTAAGGAACACAAAGCCATTTTAGGTTACCAGGTGCCCCCTATGGTGCAAACATTGTTTGTTGGTTTGTAACAGTTGCACACAAATCACATTTTAATATAATCACATATATTATTATTATATTATTGATTCAGTCAAAGCAATTTCGCAGGCAAATTAAGTATATACTAAAGGCTTTTCAGTTGCAGCATAATGCTTTGCTTCTCGGAACGGGGTCACACCTGGCCACAAGGACGAGGTCATTCACAACACAGCCCCAAACCCACCCCCATCTCAGGACCACACAATGAACCATATCAAATGAAAGAAGGAGCAGCCAGAGTTTAAGATGGGGTGCCAGATGGGGTTTCCCTCCAGAATTTCAATTTAAAAGTCCCAACGACATCAACAGCTGAAGCAGGCTGTAGTTGGAGGCACAGTTCTCATGGCTACCTGTGCGCTGTGTTTGTCTTTCGGAATCAGTGCGGGGCCTGGCCTCTTACTTCTCTTATTTAGGCTTGTGGTCTCTGCTGTGGAGGAGTTTGTGGATGGTTACTCATTCTTCTCGTCCGTCGAGTGCGTTAATACGTAGACTGAAACACATCAGAGGTCAACGATGGAGGGATCTTGAGATGGATCAATGGTCCTACTCAAGGGTGGCAGATAGTGCAGTGGTGTAATGCACCGTATCTTGGCTGGTCCGATACGAGTGTGGCTGCCTATCAGGGATGCAGTTCAAAACCCATCTCTGCCATTAGTCCCGATCGGGGGCGGCATTTGGCTGTCTGCCCCAGGGGAAGGGGGGAGGGTGAGCCGGGACGAGTTCGTTGAGGAGCAGGAAAGACGTCCGTGGTCTGGTTCCGTCTCGGAGGAGGCGGATCTACCGGCCCAGAAAAAATAGCTTGTTACCCGGAGGACAGGCGGTGGACTCTTGGGGGAGGTGAATTTACATAAATAGAGGGTATAATTGGCAACCATATTGGGAGAAAAACGGGGAAAAATTTGAAACTATAAAAAAAAAAAATATATGTTATGGTGCCACTCAGAAAGACAGACAGGACTGCCCTGGGTCAATAGTCCAGTCCGTGCCATGCGCAGGCCCGCGTTTGTGTCAGTCTGTGATGTCCTTTCCTGCAGCCTACACTCAATTGTACAGCTGTGTCACTCTCACACTTTATCTGTCCTGCCTGTGAACTGGCCCCAATAAATACACTCAACATATTAAATCTGAATTTTTCCACCTTTATTTGCACATTTTACCATACAACTTCCAAGTGAAAAAGAAATTCTCAACATGTATGAACATTAATACAAAATAAAATAACTTGGATTGATAAGTCTACATCCCACTGAGTTACTTAGTACAAGCACCCTTTACTTGAATTACAGCCATGAATCTGTTTGGATATGTCTCTACCAGCTTTGCACACCTAGATTGGGCAACGTTTGCCCATTATTCCTTACAGAACTGTTCAAGCTCAGTCAGATTGCGTGGGGACTGTCGATGGACTGCGCTCTTCAAGTCATTCCACAGGCTTTCAATAGGTGATTCAATAGGTGTAGACTTTAGATGGGCACTATATATATATATATATTCATATATTCATATATGTGTGTGTGTATATGTATATATATATATATATATATATATGTATATATATATTTTATAACTACTATTAAGGACCTTTGTTTTAATAGTATAAAGATGTGTGTTCCCTTTAAGGTAGCTGTACTGTGTGTTATTTGAGTTCTGCTCTGTATTTCCTCATGCCCTGTAAGTTGTCCTGGATATGAGCCTCTGGCAAATATGCACTGATAATGACGGTGGCACGGTAAAGGCGCATGCAGAAATGTGCACGTCAAGGCCAAGAGGGAAACTGTGCACGTTATCAGCATGCTGGTGTGAGCGCTCCGCTATCATGCAAATACTCCCTTCCTTAAGCACATGGACCACAGGATTATAGAGGTAATGCTGGATAATCCCACCAGGTAGACCCAGCGACTTTCCACCAAATCCCAACTCCTCCTGGAGCAGGGAGAGGAAAGGAAGGATGGGGGCTGGGAACGAGGATGAAGGACGGAAAGAAAAGGGGAAAAGACAGCGAGATGGAAAGAGAAAGTTATATACAATATTGTATATTTCCTTACTGGTAACTCCTGCTTTGGAAATAGCGTGCATTGGGAAGCCATGGCATTACAGCAGAATTTGAATTTGATTTTCTTTTAGCAAGAGGACCACAGCAGAACTTGAATTTGAATTTGAGAGACGTGATGAAGAAGAAATAGAAACAGCAACGTTTTCGTCTTTATTTTTGATAAAGTCTGTATTTGATCCTCCCTCTCAGAGTGAGCTCTACCTGAGCTCAGCTGGACTCTCCAGCAGACAGCAGCTGCATATTACCACGCAGGCGGCGTAACGGCCATCGATCAGCCACCAGCTGTCAGCGGGAATGAATCACCGTCCCTCTGTCTCATTCCACCTCTCCTCTCAAGCTCTCTCATCTCATTATCGCCCTTTTTCCCTGATAGATTGTTGTTTTGGGGCCACACGTTCCACGTTAGGCACCTGCAGATGGTACGTAGTCTGATAACCGCGAGAACAAGATGATGCCCGACCGCGCCCTCGCTCTCTCTCTCTGTCTCTCTCTACCACTCGACCTCTCTCCCTGCCGTTCTCTCTTCCCTATATTAACTTTGTTCTGTAATGTGTGCTCTAGCTCCCTGAAGCAGACACGCTCCTTTGCCATTGTTCTCATGTCCAGTACAGCATGGTATGTGGTCGAGGCCCAGTCAGGCGTGGCCACTGTGGCAGCTGACGGATGGGGTGGAATGGGGTTTGAGCCTGGTGACAAGGCAACACGGGGGACTGCAGGCTCCCACTGTGGAGGCTAAAACAGCAGACAGGACCTCTCCTGTAATGGGTACGTAAGCAGCTTGATGTCTGGGTAATGGCTATAGAATATTGGGATCTCTGGCGGTCCTAGCCATGCCGCGGGGCGGAATCCAAAATCAAGATCACCTCACGGCTCCATCATCAGGGCACAAGCCAAGTGTTTTTTTGTTTTTTTGAGGGGTTCAGTGCATGCTGCATGTTTCCATGCCAACCGTTTCCCCACTCTCATTAGCTGAACTGTTGAATTCTCCGTTTTCTATGCAGTGTATTTGTGTGTGTGTGTGTGTTTGTGTGTGTGTGTGTGTGTGTGTGTGTGTGTGTGTGTGTGTGTGTGTGTGTGTGTGTGTGTGTGTGTGTGTGTGTGTGTGTGCATGCATGTGTGTGTGAGTGAGTGAGTGCATGTGTGTAAGTGTGTCTGCGTGTGAGTGTTTTTGTATTGTGTATGTGTGTTTGTGTGTGTGTCTGTGAGTGTGTGTGTGCGTGTGTGTGTGTGCATGTGTGAGTGTGTGCATGAGTGAGTGTGAGTGAGTGTGTGTGACTGTGCGTGTGTGTGAGTGTGTACGGGCGCAGAGGGTGTGTGCATGTGTGAGTGTGTGCATGAGTGAGTGTGAGTGAGTGTGTGTGACTGTGTGTGTGTGTGAGTGTGTACGGGCGCAGAGGGTGTGTGCATGTGTGAGTGTGTGCATGAGTGAGTGTGTGTGTGAGTGTGTGTGACTGTGCGTGTGTGTGAGTGTGTGTGTGAGTGTGCATGAGTGTGTGGGTGTGTGCATCTGTGAGTGTGTGTATGAATGAATGCTTTGTGTGTGACTGTGCGTGTGTGTGTGTGTGTGTGTGACTGTGTGTGTGTGTGAGTGTGTGTGCATGTGTGAGTGTGTGCATGAGTGAATGCTTTGTGTGTGACTCCCAGCTGCCCGGTCGCGTGCCATACCCGGGCACCCTGGAGCCACCAGCACACAGCTAATACAACTCCCCACCCCGGGCAGTCAATGGGCCAGCAAGGGGGGTGGGGGTGTCCCTCTTCTGTCTTCTGCTTCCTCTTCTGAAGTATTTCTGAGGGGCTTATCCCCAGGGGACAGGACGATGCCACCGCTGTAATCTGCTGCGGCATCAAAGTGAGGCATATTTGATCTGCCACAGACGTTAATAGAGGGGAACCCGAGGCTAATCCAGGCTGAGGGTTGGCCCTGTCAGCTTGGGGGGGCTCTTTTACTCTTTTATTCTTTTTTTTAACGTCAAGTGTTTGTTCAGGGCGTGGGTGTTTTATCTTTTTTCCTTTCTTTCTTTCTTTCTTTCTTTTCTTTTGCTTTTTCGCTGTCGCTGTCCTCCCGTTTGGCGAGGTACGTTGTGCTGCATGGATACCGATGCTGCTGCCTTAGTCCTTGTTTCACTGCACAGGTGGTTGCAGTTGGGCTGCGCAGGGCTGTTAGCTGGCGGGGTGGGGGGTAGAGGGAGAAGGAGTTGAGTGGGGACTGATGGTCCCATCTTTTCCACAACTTGGAGAGGATCTGATATGTGGGTGCAGGACAGAGCCTCAAGTAGTAAATATCATCCCATTATCTCCATGCACAAGAGAGAGTGTGTGTGTGTGTGTGTATGTTTGTGTGTTTGTGTGTGTGGGTATTTATGCTTGTGCACATGTGTGTGCGAGTGTGTGCACGCGTGGTTTGTGTGTGTGTGTGTGTGTGTGTGGGGGTATTTATGTTTGTGCACATATGCGTGTGTGACTGTGTGTGAGGAGACTCCAGAGTTATAGGGAATATTATTTTGAGAATGTTATTCATGCCATTATTAAGAGCTCTTTATTAGGCATTCTGTCATCTCTATACTAGCTGTTTTGTCTGCCCCCCCTGTATGTGAAGAGCTGGAGCATCTTGTGGAGAAAAATTGCATAAACTATATTTTATTCAAGCATAAAATTATAAATGAGTTCTATCTTTAACATTTTTGTAAAAAAAAAACTGATTTTAGCTCCAGCAATGCAAGTAATGTCCTTTTGCTAGACCTTTTGCAAGCTTAGACACATCAAATTATTTCTATGCCAAAACCTACATAGATACCATACTAATGCTTTGATATGGGACTTGAAAATTCAGAACACTTGATATCCCAAAATGATACTATCTATAAATAGAACCCTGTAATTGGAAACTCTTGATTTATGTGTGCGTGTGACCCAGCACATTCACTGTTTTGTAGATGCTGCTTGTCGGAATATTAAGGTGTTTTTATCTCAATGATTTAAATCAGTTCTGCGATTTGCTGTAGCTTACTATCTAACACGTTCTGTCACGTCAGTGGCTTCAGAGTTAATGGACCGTGCTGTGGTATACACTTTTCCTGTCATTCTCTCTTGCAAGTATTTTGTCATGGGCTAGCTAACTAGCTTGTTGCTGCACGTGCTTACACAGTAGCTAATAAAAATTAAATGACTGACTGCAATACAAAAATATTTAAAAAGTACAAATATTATCCCTCACCGATAAAATGCGATTGTCTGTTTCATAGCACTGGTTGGTTTAATATTATTATTGGCTTTTCATAGCACACCACAGTTTCTTTACTATTGGCTGTTTATAGCATTCCTCAGCAGTTTAATATTACTATTGTAATCATGTGCCTGATATCTATGGCAATTATAGGGTAACCAGTAATAGTTGGTAGCCAGGGTTGAATGCTTATTTTTCACTGAATCCATTAACATTATGCTACGTGGAAAAAAATGAACCCTATGACCTGCATTTAGATATATCATTATGTATCAGCCTATATCATAGTACTGTCTGATTAGTATTCTCCTCTGCAGCTCCAAAGAAGATACATAAAGGTGGTTGAGAGTACATTATGAAGCATATGCAATACGCTCACTTGCCTGACCGGTAATGAACGAATATGGCCCAAGGCATTTTTAAGCAAGCCATGTGCACACTAAAGCCAGTTTATTTCTTGGGGCAAGTGCACAGTGTTGCTCAAAACTTTTTTGTTGTTTTGTTTTTGTATTTTTTGTATTTAATTTCAATAAGAGTAATAGCATAACCAAATGTGTGGAGTGATATTTATACGTCGGCCTGGCAGCTGTAATGCAAGCGCTGTTTGAATAAATAAATCAATAAGCACTTCCAGTAAGTGAACTAAAGTTGTAAGGAAGTGAATCGCATAGCAGTGTGGCAATGTTAGGGCCCGGCTCTCTCCGCAGACTGTTTTAGAAAGCTGTTTGATGTCGGTCCCTGGTGGCCAGCTACAAGAGTAACTGTGCTCCCTCTGAAAGACAGTGGAGTGGTTGAGGCGGGGGGGAGGCGGATTTGAGAAAGGGGGACATTTATGTACAGAATTGGGGGAGGTAAAGTGAGGGTATCAGAATGGATTGTAATCATCCTCTCAAGCAACTCCCGTGTAATGTTGACAGTTTGTTGTAGAAAGAGTATTTGGGGGATCAGGGGAGGAGGATGAGGGAGTGAGGGAGAATTGGGGTTTCTGAAGAATTCCATTGTGAGAAACGATTTGATTTGTAGATTTTCTTTATGTTTTATTATTATTTTATTTTTGGAACCAAAAAATTTTTTGGGGAGACTCCAACTTGCAGGCTGGGGAAGGGGGAGCCTTTCCGTCTGGAATCATGGAGACCTCTCGCGCTCTTCGCGGCAGCATTAGAAGAACGGTGCTGGTTTCGGGGGACCTCAGATGAACTTTCCAGTTCCCAAAAAACAGACAGAGACAGAGCCTTGTGCCTCGCTTACCCTTTGAGTAAGGTATAGACCTGGTGCTATGCTATCTCTCCTTTTGAGCAAGACTAAGGTATAGACCTGGTGCTATGCTATATCTCCCTTTGAGCAAGACTAAGGTATAGACCTGGTGCTATGCTATCTCTCCCTTTGAGCAAGACTAAAGTATAAGTTAGACTCTCTAAATACCCTTTATTTTCTGTTCAGTCAGTCAGCCTGTTTGTGTTTTCGTCGTTCAGTGGGGGCCCACATTGCTTTGGCCATGTCCGATTAGTTCACAGCATCAGCAAAGGAGGCCATTTTCACAATCTGGTGCTTAAGCACACATCTGGGGCGGGGCAGGTTGGGGGCATTGAAATGGACATGTCGGCATGAGGACCTGCCAGATTCTTACGTGGCTTTAAATAGGGGCAGGGATCAGCCCCACAGAGCACATTTCAGACATCCATATGTCACTCCATTCCAAACTCCAGTCCAGGAAAGGCTAGTTTGGACATGGAATGGTTACCATTTATATGGAAACATCTCCATGGTTACAGAATGGTTGGCATGGACGCACAAGGATCAGGGTCACGAGGATCTGCACATATTGAATGGTTTTTACAGTTTTGCAGTTTTTACAGAGAATGCAATGGATCCCTGAGCATCCATTGAGGTCATAGAGCGCAAACTGGCCTTCTGTTGTCATCAGGTGATCAGGGCTTGCCAAAGAGATGGAGAAACTGCTTTAACTTTGCTTTTATAGGGGATTTTGGTGTGGAGAAAAACCATGGGAAATTGACCAATCGATTTACTCATTACAATTTACTCATAAAACTACACGTCCATCTCTGAACCATCTGGTACAATTTGTGTGTGTGTGTTTGTGTATGTGTGTGCATTTACAGCTGTAAATGTGTGTGTGTGTGTGTGTGTGTGTGTGTGTGTGTACATGTATGTGTGTATCTGCAGGTTTGCGTGTGTGTATGCATGCATGTGTGTGTGCATGTGTGTGTGCATAAGCAAGTTTTTTTGTCTGAGATTTTCCTCTCCCTCAGCTCTCAGTCATTATGCGTCTCTGAAGCCTGGCGGTGTGAAGGCAGGTGTAATCTGAATTCTCGCCAGAGGCCAAGGCAGAGGCAGGAAATGAATGTGACAGGATCAGAGAGGGTCGTTTCTTCTTAAGGAATCTCAATTAGAGGCGGAAGCTGAGGGAGAGAACTTTTCAGAGAGGATCTGAAATGCATAACAAGGTGCAGTCTAATGAATTCAGCCCTCTAACTCGCAGTCCTTTTCAGACAGTTTCTTTAAACCGCAAGGGTTCTTTTGCTGTTGCCTTATTTACGGAAATCCTTCACGATGCATTCAAATGAATCTAACCTCACAGTTTTATGGTTTCAGAAACTTTATTTCCAGACACAAACAAATGAATAAATGAAGTATTAAATGTCATCGAAGGTGCCTTTTTTTCAGTACATGAAAAGCAGCTCATTTGTAATTGTTAGACACACGCTCCCTTTGAGTCAACAAAGACCTAAGAGAAACAAAGCGGGACATTTAAAGGTGATGTTGATCTAATGAGGGGTCTAATCTCTTTTGAAAGCCTCCTGCTCTGTGTGCTTTGCTGTAAACCTGAAGTAAAATGCTTTCATTTGCTGTATCAGTGGCTTGTTGGTTTTAGATATAATGCCGCAGTTTCATGCCATATGTTGGCATGTTGGCTTAGGACACAGGTGCTATGGGACACTGGTTTAGAATTCAGGTTATGTGCTTCTCTGGAGCGTAGCTGATTGATTGTCCGTGGCAGGGCCAAGTGTGCTTGTTCAGTCCACACACTGGCCTTATGGATTTGCGTGCTAAGTTTTGCATTGTAACCCCTGCAAACAGGCACAGGTGGCTCACCTGCGCCCAGACCAACTTTGATGTCTTCCTTTCCTCTGCTCGGCTTTCCTCATGGAAACCATTTATATTTCATACCCTGAATAATAGTTGCCAATTTTTTGGAGCTCTGACTATGAAGATGCTGCCTAAAGGAGCTAGGCTACATAAAGCCTTCATAAGGACTGCATAACACATTCATGTATAAACGCATACCAAATCAAAATGTCATGGTAATATTGTTTGTGACATTGTGTCCATTTTGGTTGATACAAGTGTTTACTGGTGTTTTTGTTTTGTGGTGTTTTTGTGTTGTGCTTATGTGCAGTAGGTTTTATGCAGCGCTTATCAAGTGCTTGATGTATTTTTGTATTTGCATGATTGTATTTTTTATGTGGTATTATTTTCAGTTTTATAGTCTTTTTTTCTCTCTACAAAATGCAGTTACATTGTGCCCGTTTGATCCTAATGAGCTAGAGGTTGTTCATCTGTCACAAGGCCTGCGTGATGTGTGTGGAGAGATAAAGGGTTTTCTGTGGAACATGGTCCAGGGAGAGAACATTGTACCCAAGGGAGGAACGGTGTTTAGTGGATGATAATCTTCCTGCAGGGACTTCTGCGCTTTGCATTTCCTCTTTTGAGGGAAACTGTTCAGCACTCACATCTGAGCTGTTCTGGATCCCCAGCTGAATTCTGGGTCACACACCCCACCCCAACCCACCCCCCATCCCTCCACCCCGCTAATACAGAAATCTGTTAAATAAAATTGTGATGGCAAAGAGATATTCCCGACAAGATGTCACGTGACAAATCCTGAGAGAGGGGAATCGAGAGATAAAGAGACTGAAAGACAGAGGCAGTTTTTTTTATTACAAATACACACTGTGGCAAGTGTGCAATTATTCTTTTTAAATTGCTTACTTTTATCCAAACCATTCATTGGTCCTCAGTAATTTCATGCACTCATTTCATCAGGAATGAACAAAGGATCCATGCATACGCAGCATGTTTGCAATATTGACTATTATACAGATAAAGATTAGTAAAAATGTCTATGAAAAAATGTCTTTGTTGTTCATCAGCTTGATCTTACACTCAAAATATGAGAGAAATCGAACCTTTAATTGAAGAAAAATATTCAAAGAGAAAAATAAAACCTTATCAAAAAATGTACATGGCGACTGGCCCGTCGCTTTCATTTGATGCATCTATGGACTGGCATGGACTGGCGCCGGGGTATTTGTCCGATGCGCTTTGGCCATATATTCCGGCGCGTGCCCTCCGGTCGCAGGATGCAGGGTTATTAGTTGTCCCGCCCGTGGCCAAAAAAAAGGTTGGAGGTAGGGCTTTCTATTTTAGAGCTCCTTTTCTATGGAATAGCCTCCCCATCTCTATTAGGGAGGCTGATTCCACTAAAGTTTTTAAATCCAGACTCAAAACATACTTATTCACAAAATTGTATTGCTGAGTTTGGCGTACATATGCGCACGCACACACATACATACACATATACAGTTTTTAAAATTATATTAATTTGAATAAATTTTAGTTTTGCTTTGTTTTTAGTTTTTCTTTTTTTTTCTTTTCTGTTAAGCACTTTGAGACCGCTCTGCGATAAAAGTGCTATATAAATGAGGGTTATTATTATTATCTAGGGCCTGCTTTAAAAATGCTGTTTTCTTTGGCCATTTGTGTGGGAGAATGGGCCTTTTGGAGATTCAAACTTTAAACACCAGTCATCGCTGTTAGGACCTGTTAGGAGATCATCATTTGTTTCTCCCATAAGCCACGGAAGAATAAAAAAACATACCTTTGCACATGGTCCCATAGCATACATGGAGTTTTTTGAAAAGGTGAAGTTGAAGAACAGATGATCTGAACCTCACTGGGGTGCATTGTGGGTCTGCCCACATCCCCATAGCCCTCTGCAGGACTGCACAGTCCTGACTCAAGACCAAGATGAGTGGGACTGCACAGATAGGCTCTTCTGAACATTACATTTTTTGGTTAGCCAATGGCCTCATCAGGAGAAAGTCACAGAGCAAAGGTATTATCCATCTCTACAGCAGACATGTCCTTACTGAAGCAGTTTGTTGTAAGTGCTCTGTCCTCAAGCGGTGCAACGTGCAAAATCATTGCGGCAGCCTCACACAGGATTTGAACCTGCAGCCTTCTGGTAAAGACACCAGTGGCGTAAACACCACACTATTCTTACATGGTGTGTGTGTGTGTGTGTGTGTGTGCTGCAGGAAGCCGGTGGCAAAGTTTGTTGTTGTTGAGAGAGGCAGATGTTGATGCTTGCATGGAGCGGATGGATGCTTCCACTCTCCGCCCTTTTTTTGCTTTGCCCACTTAGCTTTTAGTGCTCGTTCCATCCACTCGAAAAATAATGCATTTATTTCCAGCAAATTCCCTATTTCAGTGCTGTAGACCTGATCATGTTGAACTGCTGTAAAATATGTTGTGTGTGTGTGTGTGTGTGTGTGTGTGTGTGTGTGTGTGTGTGTGTGTGTGTGTGTGTGTGTGTGTGTGTGTGTGTGTGTGTGTGTGTGTGTGTGTGTGTGTGTGTGTGTGTGTGTTTGTGTGTGTGTGCATGTCTTTGTTTTCACTCCACCATTCGACTCATAGCACAGCAAATTCATATTTTTGTTATTTATGTATTTGGAAACTTGGAAAACTTTAAATGGCACTCACTTACAAGCAATAGCATAAACATATTTGCAGCCAAATGCAAGTGACCCTAAATTGTATTATTTCAAATTCCATATTCCAGAAAATGTCATATTTTAGTGATGTAATACAACAGTGTGTGCGGGAGAGGGGGAGAGTGTGTGTGTGTGTGTGTGTGTGTGTGTGTGTGCGTATGTGTGTGTGTGTGTGTGTGTGTGTGTGTGTGTGTGTGTGTGTGTGTGTGTGTGTGTGTGTGTGTGTGTGTGTGTGTGTGTGTGTGTGTGTGTGTGTGTGTGTGTGTGTGTGTGTGTGTGTGTGTGCATATGTATTTGGCTTTGAGCCTGCACTCCACCAGTCATTCCCCTGACATCCCACAGATATTACCCCCTTCCAATATTTATATCAGAGCAATACAATCCAGATACACAAATCAGTGGGAATTCAGGTGATTCAGTGTGAGCAAATAGCAATGCCAATGCTTTTAAGTCAATGTGAGCAAATATTATATGACGTGTTAATTCATTTCCTTCAGGATACAGAAATAACACAGGAAAATGCTTTCAGTTCAAAAATGGACAAACACTAAGTCTGGTACTGTATTTATTTATTTATCATTTTCTTTATCGATTAATATTTACTTAGTTATTCATTGGCCAGAACAACAGGCAAGTTGTGAGGGTGTGAATGTGTGCATGTGCGTGTGTTTGTGTCAAACCTGTCCTTTGTGCAAATGCGTGTCTCATGCTTTGCTGCTGTTGTTTCAATTTGAGAACAGTGGTGAATGAATCATTCATGTTGAGGGAGAGGTAGAGTCCAGTGTGGTGACATAGTTCTCTGAAGGGCACTGTTTGACCTCTGCCTAACGCTGCCTCTCCCTGCAGATGAAAGAAGCCCCTTTGAGCACCATGTGATCCTTCTTAGATAACCTCAGCCAGGTGTCACGAGCGTCAAATACAAATGCGGCTAGCTGCTGCGCAGGGGTGGTTTTAATTGGACTTGTGTCTTTGTGAGGTAGGAGAGCTGTTCTGGGAGGAGGGAGATTTGAGCTCTGGGCTGCTTGAATGGCACCTGATCGTGCTGGGGACTCCCTAACCTGTCACATCCTGCCACTAGAAAAATTCATCCTCGGTGTTCCTGTGTATTGTAATTAAGGTGTGTGTGTGTGTGTGTGTGTGTGTGTGTGTGTGTGTGTGTGTGTGTGTGTGTGTGTGCGCGCATTTGTGTGCATGTAGACTATGCGCATGTGAGTGCGGGTGTGGTTGTGGGTGCGCATGCACATGGCCGTGTGTATGTGTGCACATGTGGGTGTGTTTGTATGTGTGTGTGTGCACATTTCAGAGTGGGTGTGTGCATGAAGAACCCTCAGGGCTGTAGAGTGTTCTCCTCAGGGTTCCATATTTGCTGGATCTTAAAAGCTTGTGGAGAGTAAGGCACAGTCTGACAGAGCATTGAGATTACATGCACTGTTGAGACTGACACAAATCAGTCTCATCGCATCACTATGTCTACAACTGAGAGACGGTGAGAAACAGAGGGATGGCAAGAGCGAGAACAAGGGTTATAGCAAACAAAGGAACAGATGTGGTCCCTGGCTGAACAGAGATGATGCCACCTGTTCGCCCATGCTTTACCAGTTATAGACCTCATGTGTACATGACTGTATATTACCATCTGGAGGCATCGGTATACTTACTCAAAGTACATCACTGGGAGTAAATATGAGGAAAGCTGTATTTTGGAATTTCAAAATTAAAAGATCTATTTTTCGACTAACATTAAGAAGTGAGCTCTGACAGTGAAATGAAAAGAGACAGTTCCCTAAAACAATCCCCTTCAAAGGTATATTCCTGCTGTATTTTAATTGTACCGCTCAGTCCAGGCAGGTGTTGCAATGACTTCAGTTTCACTCGGACAGCTCTCTTAATGCTCCTTCAGGAATAAACCTAAAAAAAAAAGTGGACGAGAATCAATAAATCCAGGTTTTTGGACAACCCTGTGACTTAAGAGAAAAAAATTGACCTTTGTTGCCTGCCAGCCAAGTAGCAGGCAAAGTCTGCGGTGCAGAACAGTGCAGTTTAACTTGGCCGAGCTCAACAAACGCAAGCCAGAGAAGGGTGCCAGAGACTGAGAGAGACTGTCCTTCAGCATAAGGCTTACTTCTCAGTCAGATCACATTACCACATTAAATACAATAAGTGCTCGCCCAAGCATACACCCTCACTCACAAGTTATTATTGGTTATGAATGGCCTTGATGGAAAACAACTTTCTATCTCTCTGCGCGAGAAATGCGGTCCATATTAAAACACAACCGGAATGAAGGGGCTGGACAGCAAGTGTCAACAACTGTAGCGGATTTTTAAATATTATCTTACAGTTTCAATCAAACAAAGTCAATCAAACATGATTTATATTCAGGATCACGCACTCTGGTTGTGGAGAAAAAGGCCTGTTTGTAATCCATACTGGATGTTACATTATAACGTATGACTGCTTAAATATATTTTAAATTTGAGTGTTTTACTCTCTGGACATCTGTGGTCCTCTCACACTGAATACCCACGCCCCCTCCACTAACTACCCCGTGACCGGTTTCTCAGTTCTCTGTCCCCCAGGACACAGTAATTAAGACAGATGGGGACCTCTGGTCCCAGCAGATATCGATTCTCCCAGTCAATTCTGTGGTCAGTGTAAATTGTGTTTGTACGTATGTGTGTGTGTGTGTGTGTGTGTGTGTGTCTGAGGAAGTGATAGAGATAAAGAACATGGTGGGGTGGCAGTCTTAACAAAATATTCTGGAAGAAACAAACAAGTTTTCCAGGAGCTTGAAGTGTGGGGGTTGGGGGTGGCAGCATTAATTAATATTACATTCTTCTGTAGCCTGGGACAAAATGGCGGCCTTTGGGATATTCCTGCAAATTCAAGGTTTCAAGGGAAAAACAAGGGGGGCTGGTGTTGCGTCCTACTCTGGTTTGTGATAAAGCTGCCGTTGTCCCAATGCAATAAACGAGACAAGTTTATTTTATTTTTGTCATTCTCATATGCTTCCCACAGCTGTTTGCTTAGACTGCCAAGAAATTAATAAAACATTAACAACAAAACAACATCAAAATGTGATAAAAAATATTTCACAGACATCTGTTGTTCAATTCCTGTTCTTGATTGAAAATATTTGTAAAAATCCAACAAAACTATACCTGTCAACAATTTTAGTATTCATAAGCATTTATAACTAAACAGGTTCTTGCATTCTGTGTTTATATAAGTAGCCTACATGTATCTGTATTGACAGTGTGGAGCAACATGGTTGTGTGTGTGTTTGTTGTGTTTCCCTGTATGCATGTGCTGGCATGCTTGTTGGTGAGTGAATGTGTGAGCCTGTGCTGTATCTGCATGTGTGTGCATGCATGCACGTGTTCTTATGCATGTCTGTGCATGTGTGAAGGCGTTGCTATTTTTGTGTATCTCGATCATACTAAATAGATGCACTTACCAGGACCCAATAAAGACAGCAGACAGATTTTTATTACGCCGGTGCAACTGCAGTGCGGTTATGCTCTTCATAAAAACACTCGTTACTGAACTTTTTTTATTTCCTTATGGCACTAAATTAAAACACATCTAACAGTAATCAACCCCCTCTCTCTCCCCCCCCCGAGAGGCAAGCTCCTTTGTTTGGGTCTTGGTTCTTGTACCGTCCAGCATCAATCAGTGCAGGTAGGACAGCGTGACAGGGCGAAATGGCAGAGGCTGACTGTCAGGTGGGCTCTGGTCTCCGGCCCACTTTCCCACAGTGCTGTCATAAAATAAAATTCATCCCTACAGTCATCCACATCCTTTCTTCATTTTTTTCACCCTGCCATCATCAACCCAGGGGCTTTTTCAGGGGCTTCCAGCTTATATGTCGTTTTCCTCCTAAAAAACGTGTGTTGTACCCACATCCCCACCCTTCTACACACTTTACTACCCCCCAGAACACCACCCACCCCCAGAACGTAAGCCCATCCTTCCCAACTCCCCACAAACAGGAAAATAAGGCGATACAATATGTAACATCTCCCATCCCATGTAGAATAAGTGTACCACTGAACCCTGTGTAAAACAAACATTATTAATAATAGTAATTAAGCCCCCCACCCCCACCACTCCAGTGTTTAGGCTGTTGAGCAGAGTATTCATTGAGAAAAACAGGATTACGATCCATCCATCTACCACACCGTTTGTGAAAACGCAGATATGATTGGCGAAAGGGAATGTATTTTGGTGACACTACTGTGTGTCCCACCTGACCTAAAAACTACTCTTGTTGTTGGAGGACTCACATGCAAGAGTCACACGGTTCCCTCGTTTATCCTAATTAATCGCAATTAACAGGAGCCCATGGAAGTGCTCCAGATGAATGGAAGCCGGCAGGTAATGTCTCATTCCCAGGCTGTATACTCGAGACTTCACCTACCCTTCACACGGAATCTGAATGACAGAGCCATTCCAGGAGATATGCATACTCATTTTCATTATCCGCTTATTTTAATATCATTTTCGGATGTTCGCGCCGTACAATTACATTTTCCATCCCCAAGAACTAACACAGAGAGGCCAGTGGGGTTATCTTTAAGAGCCGTTGTTCGCCTCCCCAAGATGCTTTTCAGGTTAAATTCTCTTCTTCTGAGCCCCATTGCTTTGGCTAATGATCATTATGATGGCATTTCTCACGCGTGACTGGCCAACAGTTTAAAACAGCAAAGGTGTGCGCAATTAAACCCAGTGCGACTGTATCGTCAAATCGATCTGCCGTGCGCTCCTTCTTTCCTTCTCTCTCTCTCTCTCTCTCTCTCTCTCTCTCTCTCTCTCTCTCTCTCTCTCTCTCTCTCTCTCTCTCTCTCTCTCTCTTTCTCTCTCTCTCTCTCTCTCTCTCTTCAGAGACCATTGCCCTTGCTCTCCCACACTGCTGAGCAGTTTACCCAAACACCAAAACAGAATAATTATCTCTTTAACAGCTCCAGTAATGTTGGCAGTACATAAATCCTGCTGCAGAAATACTGTGCCGTTTTTGGCTGCCATTTTCTTCCCCTTAAAGCAGGTGGGACTCCCTCACTGGGTGGGCTGTGGATTTTACTGTATCTGGGAGAGATCTGGACCCATTGACCCTATACCTGAGAGATAGAGAGAGAGAGGGGGAGAGAGAGAAAGAGAGGCTTTTGGTTCCCCTTTATTTTATTGTAATTTACTGTGGGGTTTTTTTACAAATTTTGTCATTAGCCATATCAATCAATTATTTTTGAGAGATAGAAAAAATCAATGAAAAATAAGCTTCAATAAAATGTTTAAAACAAATGAGAGAGAGAGAAGATGCTCCACCTACAGCATCTCTAAAGGCAACATTAACAGTTGCATTGCTAGGAAGCTAAATCCATCACACAGGTTACAGCATTATGTATCTTTTCATTACATGCATTAAAAAGGCTATGAAGGAAGGTAATGAAGGAGTTTTCTTGTCTCTCTTGTTCATTTCTCTCTTTTCCCACCTGTGTCTATGAGTATGCGTTTGTTTGTTTTTTTGTTAGGCGTGTGTGTGTGTTGTAGATACACAGTAGGAGTGCCTGTGGTGTGAAGGTGTAAACAGTGGCAGTACAGTAGGATGGAGGTGTATTGGGGAGCCTGTATTTGTGGCCTGGATCGATTGGCTGTACGTAGCTGTGTTTAAACCGCAGAGTACTAATGGGTCAGTATTCATATGAGAAGCACTCTCAGACACATTGTCTGATTCCAGGGCCCTCATTGTGGACCATTAGAGCAAAGCATGAGCTCATGGTGTTTACAGCGCTGAAGTGTGAGAGAAGAGAGGAGGGGGCTGGGGGGGGGCATGGAGTGCATGAGTGCATCTCTGTCTTGCTGGCCCGCCGACTAACACCAGCTCCTCTCCGCACCACTCCCCCGCCACTCCGCACAATGATTGATTTTTATGGCCGTGTGAGAACCCTCCGAGCTGGTGAGTCGGGGTAGGCCCGAGTCCCCCAACAAAAGCCTCCTTCCTGCTCACCCAAAGCCCCCCAGTAAGCACAGGAGAGAAAGCAATCAGCATGGCAACACCAGTGTGAAAAAAGGGTGTGGGGCCAGGGACAGCTTTCCGCAGAACACTCACATCCATTCATCCCCTAATGCGTTCCTCGGTCGACGGGGCTGGACACGAGGAAATTTCCCTCCGTGGGATTAGGCCGCAGCGACACGGAAAAGCCTCAAATTAGAATGTCAATCTTTCGGAAGTCAATTTTCTCCTCTCCGCGTGGCGTGCATCCCTCGTACATTCCAAGTCTGGCATAGTAAGATGAGTCATAAAAGGGCCAGGCTGAGTTAATGCTGAGCTAATGGGTAAACAGCCAGCACCTCTTGGGCATTTGGGTCGGGTGAATTCAAGATGTCGACTATTCTCCTGCTCGTTTGGTTCCAAAAAAACAAAACTGGATTCTGTAGGATTCTGTGCTTATATCAGAACTAACAGTAGCACTTTACTTCACAGCTCTGATACTATTACATTTTCAGTCTCATTATTATTCTGACATCCACACACTCTGGGGGAAGTTAAGGTAATTGCAACTTAATAGTGTGATATTACCACATTTTTTACATATTATTACCTCTTCATCCTGAATTGTAAAGTGCAACCTAACTGACAATCTATTCATACAGTCCATCTCACTGGCACCCAGGGAGCAAAAGGGTATTGTCCTAATGCTAGTAGTACACAAGCAACTTTCAAATGTAATATTAATATCTCTTCGTATATACAATTTAGTTTTTTTGTATATACAATTACAGGATTGTTAAAACAACTGTTCTGAAGTATAAGTGCTATGTAATACAGTTGCCAGGTTGAGCTTTCTGGTGAATGACAATGACCTGAATGATGGGACATCAAATCTCATAATGGGTGGACATACAATGAGCTGTCAGTCACTGACTCATGTGAAGCAATTAACTCTGATTGGTTCAAATAATTTTGGGGCTCAGGAAACAGCATTCTCCTAGTATTAGCTTACCGCATCCTGTCTCCTACCCGAAATGGGTCTCAAGCTCCATTTCTATTACCATTTCAAAAGGGATTGAATTAAGCAATTGAATGAATACATAATGCACAGTAAATGTTTAAAACAAATGATATACAGTTAACTCCACAGTTATTGAAACCCTTGATTCCATTAGTCAGAGAAAAATATTTTAGAAAGTCATATTTTTGAACAATTATTATTAACAAGTAAAATGTCACAATTGACACTCCTAATAATGATTGTAAATAAAAGCCAACAAAAATAAATTTGTTTTCTATAGTGTTTTATGAGATTGTTTTTTCATTGAGTTTCTTTATTGGAAGAAGCACACTTATGTTGAAAATGACGTACGCCTATGGTGAAATATGGTGATGAATAATGGACCTTTCAATAAGATAATTATCCCAGGCATACCTCAAAATCTAAAAAGAAATGGATAACTGACCACAAAATGACTGTTTTGCAATGCCCATCTCACTCTCCAGACTTGAAGGGGGCAGTACACAAGCTCAGACCAAAGGATCTGCAGGATCTTAAAAGACTGTATGGAGGAATGGTTAAAAAAAACTCTGATATGTTCACCCATCTCATAAAACACTAGAAAACAACATGTTAATTCATTTTTTTATCCTTATCAATGGTCTCAATAATTGTGGAGTTGATTGTATATACTAAAACATATTCATAATCCCCTTATTTACTGTCACTCCTATCTATTGTGTCTTATAATGAGCATTTTTCTCAATATATAGTAGGTCTGTATAGTATGTTTACTGAAGGAATTCAGAGTTAGGTACCTTTCTCAAGGACTCAATTCCACCTAGGTCGTGCCAGTTCGGCTCTGGCCAGGAGTGCCACTAGGGGGCGACAATTGGCTCTCTGCCCCAGGGAGGGGGGATGGAAGCCGATATGAACTCGCTGCATATATCAGTGGTCCCGTGTGCTGGCTCGGAGGAGGCGGTAGAACGCCCACTACCGATCTCAGGACTACGGCAGCAACCTCTCATACGAGGGTGGGGATAATTGACAAAGAGAGGGTATAATAGGCACCTAAAAATAGGTAGAAAAATGGGAAATAAAAGCATAAACAAAAAAGAAAAAAGAATGGATGAAAAGAGTGAAAGAGAGAGAGCACAGTTCACGGGGGACGGAGTGATATAATAAATAGCAGGATCGCCTCTGACTGGACTCGTGTTGGCAGGATCGGCCCTTTGTTGTTGTTGTGGCAGACCTTCCTTGCTCCCTTGTGCTTCCATCACTCGGCCCCAGCCGATCGATAGGTCAGCTCTATTATCAACTCCCTTTTTATTTGCGGAGGGTTTTTCTCTTTTATATCGTTTTTTCCTCTTTTAGGTTGTCATTTTTTTCCTGCAGTGTGTTTTTTTTTTCTCTCGTAAATGAGACTCCTCAGCCCCTGAGAGTGAGTTTTTTCCATTTATCTATTTATGATCTCTCTCCCTCTCTCTCTCTCTCTCTCTCTCTCTCTCTCTCACTGCATAGGGGGATGGGGAGGCTAATAGTTGATGACATGAGTGTCATGACTGACATGCATGTGTGTGTATGTGTGCGTGGATGCAAATGAAGGTGTGCTGCATCTTCCTTGTCTGTGTGTGTGTGTGTGTGTGTGTGTGTGTGTGTGTGTGTGTGTGTGTGTGTGTGTGTGTGTGTGTGTGTGTGTGTGTGTGCATACTATGTATGTACTGTATACATTATTTTGTTCTTTTTATCTCTTTATTTCTGAAAATATAAAAGGACAGATATCAAATGCCAAGATATTCCAGAATGGATATACCAGTGAAGTCTCAAATGGTCAGGCTGTAGTGACAATATGAATTCCTCCCCACCCCCCTTCCAACTATACACACACGCACACACGCACACACACACACACACAAAACACACAGACACACAAACGCGCACACACACACATGCACACAAACACACAACACGTAACACACAAGCACATACTGTACTTCCCAAACAACCCAACCCCACTAGTTTTCCTAGTTACAGTAACACAGAAGAAGAGTGAAGTTTTACCTTGTGAGCTCCTGTCTCGCTTGTGTACAACTTTGTATCCGCACCTAAATGCATCATGAGATAGCATAATGTGCATTTTAGGGGTAGGCAGGATATAAATTATAATTGTAATTATATTATTATTACTGTGCTCATGTGTGTCATTGCTCAGCACTGTGCGAACACAATAGTTTTGCCTTTTTTAAAGCATGCTGCGTGCATGTGCGTATGTTCTCTCTCACTCTTAAATGTTCAGCTCTATGTGTACACAGAAATAATTACATGCTGTGGTATACTCTTAGCACTTTCAGCTTGAGGCTTTTTTTGTCTATATCTGTATTCTTGCTGCTCCTGTGAAATGCATTTAATGCACCGCATCATGCCACAATAGCCTTGTAAGTCGCTCTGAATTAAACCATCTGCAACATAAATTAGTGATAAGGAAAAGAATAAGGATAGGGAGTGCAGTTTAATATTCAGTAATGCTGTTATGCTACACCATTCTATTTCTTTGCCTTTCTTGTACTTTATGTGCATGTGATTGGAAGTTCTTGATTTGTCTTAGGGGTACAACAGGGATTAAAGCTGTCTGGGTGTTCTTGGGTCTCTGACTCAATGTTTAAAATACAATTTTTGTTGTTTTGGGTTGTTGTGACATCCTGTTGTGAGGATGACCATTGTTGATTAGTGGGTAAGAGTTAACATGGTCAAATGTTCCTTTATGTTCAATAAGCATGCAAAAAAATTGAATGTTTCAATAGTTTTTTCTGTTTTAAAGTGTCTTTCAAGAGACAGGCCAAACTCCAGTCTTATGTTGTTTATTCAGAGTAAGGTTACATAGCAAAGACTCCTATCACAAGCTGTTCCAAGATTAAATACTATGAAGGCGGTAATGGCATATCCATTTTACTAATGGCGTATCTGTTTTTATGTGTATCTGGAGTTTACTCCACACCAGCTGCCATTTTCCCATCTGGGGGTTGAGGGCGGGGTACTGCACCCCTGGAGACCCTCTGACTGTGGGGTCATTATCTGGGTGGGGGAGGGGGAGCTACTCCCAGGTGAAAAAGCCTGTCTGACCCCAACTGTTGCTATCTGATATTCACCCCTGTCCCATGGCATTTATTCTGTGAGCTTATTTCTGCAACTCCAGGCTAACCTGTGACACACCCGTACCTTAGCCTCACCCTCACCATGCCTCAGCTAATGCGCGGCACACTCCTGTCACCCCCATGCCACCAATGCCCAGCATACCCCACCTCACCTGTAACATGCCCCTGCCACGCCCCCACCGCACCTCAGGTTCAGAACTCCACAGAGCCCGGTGATGGGCTCCCCTCCACACTCATGCCCCTGTAGCAGACACGAAGGCAGGGCCTGGAGGTGACATCACTGCGATTGGGTCGTTAGGCACCAACGAGCCCCATCACAAGCCCTCATCAGCATCTTGCACTCAGCAAAACATAATCTTGTCCCTTGCCCTCGTTTCTGTGGTATTCCGCAGTTTCCATGGCGCCCCCTCCCCCACATTGCCACCGGCATGGGCCCTGGGCCCCGCCCATCTCATCTGTCCCTCTGAAGCCTAGTCACTAAAACAGGCCGACATGGCTCCAGGTTTTAATTAAACTACCTCGGCTGGCGAGGGCACGCCATTTCCTATCTCGTCATCATCGCAGGACTGTCACCCAGCACTGGCCTGGCTCCCAGCATGCCATGGTGCTCATCTCCAAGAACACGGAGATGAGCTCCAGTGATAGGAGAATGGGGAAAAGCTATCATACCAAATAGTGACTCACTGATTTGAACCAACCATTGTGGGGGGGGTTTGCAGTGGAGAGCAAATAATAATCTGTGTTTCGCTGTGCAGAGCTAAGCTTTGTCCACTGCTTGAATCTACACTGTGCCCATGGTAGGAAGTGTAGCATGGGTAAATTGAAAAAGGCATTATATGTGTCCTTTTTTCTGAAGGTATGGGATGGTGGTCTTCAACCATGGTGATCTACCATTCAAGTTAGTTTTCCAAACTATCCTAAATCACCTAAAATAATCAACCAAAGCCTGTCTAAGAGGATCAATTAATAGATAAAAAAGCAAGATTCACAAAAAAGGCCTGTCAAGGTGACCAATGAAAAAATGGTAACCTTGGATATGAAAAAGTGTGCACATTTAACAAATCAAAGTGTGGAGCTTTCCAAAGCTACATAAATGCCAGTGTTTGATGTGGAGCAGAGAGACAATAGAGTTGCACTAAGCTTCTCACTGTGCTCTTTGTCAGAATGACAACTCAGACAGCCATGTGTCCATGTAGAACCGGTATGAGCGGGTGCAGCCATTTTGTCTTTCTCTGTTCCACGTCAAAAATGTCTCCAAAAATAAGTGCAGCCACTGCACACCTATGCACATCTGAGAGTTCGTATTCTCTGTTTGTTTTACTGTGGGTTCTGTTGGGATGGAGGTGATGAAAGCATAATTGAATCGCTGGAAACTGGAAAATCTCAAGAACTCTTTTTTTTAAGTGGCGTGATACAGAAACGTTCAATGTTTCCATATTTCTTCCATGTATTTGTTTCGGTAGGAAGACGTAGTGCGGGAAAATCACGCTGTAACTTTGGCGAGAAGGATAATAATATAAAATATCTCCCCCACTTTGAAGCTTAATGGTTGATGG
Organism: Aldrovandia affinis; assembly: GCA_029706075.1. Classification (NCBI taxonomy): domain Eukaryota; kingdom Metazoa; phylum Chordata; class Actinopteri; order Notacanthiformes; family Halosauridae; genus Aldrovandia; species Aldrovandia affinis. Next base: position 5,415,946 of record JAINUG010000033.1, on the reverse strand, counting down.
ATGATACAAGCTGTGAAGAAATGGCTCTTTTATGTCTCCTAAGGTTTGTAATTGCTGCAGAAAAAGGATACTCAGCTATATTGCTCTAATGGGATTGTTCCCGAACTGGACTCTGGCAGAGTGGTGGGAGTAATCCGATTCTCTCCAGTGTAATTCAGCGCTCTGTTTCTGATTGTTCCCCAGATTCTGATGTCTGTCTGCTGCCGCTTCTGTCCTACAGTGTGGGGGTGGGAGGACAGTCGGGGGGTTATGGCAGGGGTGGGCGGGGTCAAGGACTGGTGCCCCATCCTTGCTACTCTTGACTCATAGCCAAATCAAATGTTACAATTCAACCATCTTCTAGGGCGTTGGTTTTAAATGTCAACATTTGCCGTTTCCGGGTGTGTTGTTATGTGGCAATATTGGATGGTGGAAATAAAGATTTGAACATATGGTCTCAGGAGCTTTGATGCAACAATCCTATTCACTGCTCCAGTGTACCACATCACAATATATATATTGTATATATATGTGTGTGTGTGTGTGTGTGTTACTAACCTACTTCATACGAAAGAAGAAAAGTATTCCAAATAATTATTGACTCTGGTATATGCTGTGTGTGTGTGTGTGTGTGTGTGTGTGTGTGTGTGTGTGTGTGTGTGTGTGTGTGTGTGTGTGTGTGTGTTGTGTGTGTGTGTGTACACTAACTATATCATTTGTACAGGCTGTGGAAAATATGCGAACACACCCAGGCAAAAGTATCTTAGGAAAGGTTTGTGAGATGTATCCAGCTCATTTTAATAACCCGTGTGGCACAGAGAAACAGCCATAGTCACCCCTTCAATCAAAACATAACACAGTTGGTATTGAATTTAACTTGTGTTGCGGTAATGTCAGTGGTGATTTTTAAATCAATATAAAAGTGAAGGAAAATTGTGTCACATGACATTGAGATTTGGTTTCAAATCCTAAATCAATGTGTCACCTTGATATTTAAATTAGAGCAATTTATTTTGGTCTGTTTACCTTTACCCGCCTCAATTTTCCATTTATTGCCAGCCTACTATCTTCACTTATAAACAGTGCAACATAAACTACAAGGTCATAGAAATAATATTTTGAGTTTGAGTTTTGACATCTACTGCCTGCAAAGTAATTTACCTCTGTATTGTCTCTCATTTTCCCAAAGACAGCTTATAAAACTACAGGATTTGTGCATGGAACAGATTTTTTCAGATTTAAAAAGAAATATGGTTTAAATCCCATTGTTTTGTCTTCTGAAGAGAGTAGCTTGTGCAACAAAAAAACATTCTTGAATTTGAATTCCTATTCAAAATTTACGGATGAAAAAAAAAGGTTGACCTACATACTTCAGACACAGTAACTTTCTGTTTTTGTTGGCTGGTGGTTTCTTTTGTTGGTTTGTTTTGCCTTTTTTCAAAATTATTTCAGCAATATAATTAAAACAAAAGAGAAAGAAAGACAGACAAAAATCAAGTCTTAAAGAAAGGAAAATAAATAAACATGTACATGTAATTTGAAAATGGCATTCTTTAACATTCACATGACCTCTCCTGTAATGAAACAGGACAGTCGTCCTTCCTTGAGGAATGAAAAGAATGTATGGGATTAATTATAATTCAGTTGAGATTCGCCTATAGATGTGAAGTAATGCCTCACACATGAATATTTTTACATATTTTACATAATTTTTGATAAGCACTGTTGCTGGAGGAGATTCAAATTCCTGGTGAACTGGAGTTCATGAATACAGTTATTGCGCATGTGCACTGGCTTCCAGTCTGTACATTAATCACCGTTCATGTACACAAGCCCTTCCACTGGTTCCTTCTGCTGAAGACCTGTGTCTTTAGCCCAGCGAGCGCGCCTTGAAGTCTTGTCTGGACTTTTTGCCTCATGGTTGCAGTGGCTGTGCGTTTTATTGTTTGGATTGGACCACATGGCTTCATAACACCTGGTTAATGGAATGTGGAACTTTTTCCTCACCTGGTTTAATATATATAAAATATCAATGTGGTTATGTTATATATACTATAATTTTCCAAATTGCATTAACTGACTGTACAGCTGAATATTTACTGAAGCAATTCAGGATAGGTATCTGCTGTTCACAGGTACAATAGCAGAACCCCACCTGGGCATCGAGCCTGGTTTAAGAATGTGGCTCTTACCTGTGACATCACTACAGTCTGTTACAATAGGGACAGAAATGGAACCGAAATGCCCTCGATGACTGTGCAATCATTCATGTGGTTGGGACCAGCAGGGTGGAATCTGTTAGACCTCATTCCAGCAGACTGCATGACGGACGTCCATCGAAAAATGCTCTGCAATGAATTTTCGAGCTTTAACATTTTCCTATATGTATTTGGTGACCCTGTCTGGATGACAGAGGGAATATAATCATATTTTTCTCCCCCAACACACTGAAATGTTTTGTAGGCACATGATGTGTCAGCGGGCAGCCAAGATTGTGGGAATGTGTGAGAGTCACAAAGTCTTTATCGGAATCCCCAGATAAGGGCCCCGGCATTAAAGCGATTTGTGGAGCGGTGTGCAAAGTGTGCACTATGTTAGGTCTCAGGCCTCTCTGTGTGGCTGGCGCACAGTGATTTAACCCCCTGTGGGCTTTATCAGCGCTGCACCTGTAGAAGGGAGCTTACCTGCCCATCAGTCTCACCTGCCACCTGCCAGGGTTCACCTCCACGCATCCGCGGCGAAGAATTCAGCAAACAACGCTCCGGCTTTCCTCTGCCGCTAACCTGTCCCCAGGAGGCTTTCGTCCCACGCCCTCCCAACATTCTTCTTTCGATTTCCTCCTCCCCCCCACCCACCACTCTTCTCCTAATGAGCCCCGCGAAAGGCCGCTCGGCTGAGTGACATCCGGAAGCTTCTCCGCCGGTCCGTTTGGGCTGATTCCAGATGGGCTCAGGCCCTAGCTGTGCTTCGCGGCTAATTAAAATTTAATGAAGAGGGAGGAAAGAGGCAGGGTGAGCAGGGTCGGGACGCCAGCGCGGACTTACCGTACTGTATCGGAGAGAGAGAGACAAATTGAAAAAGTCTCTCTCATTCGCACCGGCGCGACCGAGGGGGGGCTTTGGGACCTGTAGGAGGTGGAGGTGGGGGGGCCAGCACAGCTGCAGCACTCATCGAAGAGTACTGCAGCCTGACTCCAGGTTTTATTAGCTTCCCTGGCAGTTATGGCAAAGTACATTTAGACTTGGTTCACCATGCATATCATTCAGCTCTTCCTGCTCAGAAGCCTTTAATTGCACGAGCAGCAACGGCAGATTTTTTTATTTAGGCTTGCGCTACCGACAGGCGCACAGCGGCATCTTCATGACAAACCAAAACAGGGTTGTTTGAAGCTGGCTAACACAGACATGCAGGGGTCCACTCTGACCTTACCCCTAAGGCACTGCCCCCAGACAGACAGACAGGCAGAGGCAGACCTCTGATACTGCCCCCTATTGACTCTGGAAAGTTATTAACCTCTGCCCTTTGCAAACAAATGCATAGCCAGTCTAGTCAAAGGTCAGAAATCAGAATATGACTGCTGGCTGTATGTGTATCACCCCCTCACACATACACACACATATATATTTATATACAGTGCCCTCCAGAATTATTGGCACCCTTGGTGAAGATGAGCAGGCTATGAAAAAGTTATTAGTTGTTCATCAGCTTGATCTTACACTCAAAATATGAGAAAAATATAACCTTTAATTGAAGTAAAATTATTATTACAAATTATTATTACAATGTTTCTCGTAAAACGTGCCACAATTACTTTCTTTCGTTGAATAATTTTACTTCAATTAAAGATTAGATTTCTCTCAAATCTAATGTAAGATCAAGCTGATGAACAATGAAGACACCTTTTCATAGCCTTTTTTACTCATCTTCACCACTATATACATATACAGTACCTTGCAAAAGTACTCAGACCCTTGGGAAGTTTTCAAATGTTGCTGGATTACAAATGATACGTTTACATTTTTTTACATTTAATATTTTTTTATTCAAAACTCACATGCTCAAACTGAATTTTTATAAAGAAAAAATGTCAGCAAATATTTTAAATATTCAGACCACTCGCATTGATATTTGCTGGAGGCACCTTTCGCTGCAAACAGCTTTATGTCTTTTTGTGCAAAGTTTATACCAACTTTGCACACTGGTTGGAGGTGATTTTCATCCATTCTTCCTGGCAGAATTGTTCCAGCTCTGTCAAGTTCCTTGGACATCGCTTATGGACAGCAATTTTGAAGTTGTGCCACAGTTTCTCGATTGGGTTCAGGTTCAGGCTTTTTATTCTTGAGCCACTCCAATGTATCTTTGGCCCTGTGCTTTGAATTGTTGTCCTGCTGGAAGGTGATTTTTACCCCAGCCTCAGTTTTTTGGATACTGAAATAGTTTTCCTTGCAGTATCTGCCTGTACTTTGCTCAATCCATTATTCCTTCTATTCTTTTTTTTTTTTTTTTTTTTATTCCTTCTCTTCTGGCAAATTCCCCAGTTCCTGCTGAAGAGAAGCATCCCTATAGCATGATACTGCTACCACCATGCTTCACTGCAGTGAAGTGTGTTAGTTTTGCGCAATACATAATGCTTTACATTTTGGCCAAAAAACTATTTTATTCTCATCTGACCACAAAACCACATCTTTTCCTACATCTTAGCTGGAGCACTCACACACTCTCTAGTGAACTCCAGGTGGGCTTTGAGATGTTTTGTTTTAAGTAGTGGCTTTTTTTTATCACCCTGCCATATAGGCCAGTGTTATGCAGTGCTCTTGGTATTGTTGACTGATGCACTATTACTCCATTCTCAGCCACTGAATTCTGTAGCTCTTTTAGAGTCATTGTTGGCCTCACTGTGGCTTCCCTCACAAGTCTCCTCCTTGTTTGGTTACTGAGTTTGGAGGGACAGCCTTTAATAGGGAGGGTCTGGGTGGTATGATGCAGCTTATACTCCTTGATTATTGAGCCAACAGTGTTCACTGGGATATCCAAACCCTTAGATATTTTTGTGTATCCTTCTCCTAATCTATGCCTTTTCATAACCATATCCCTGGCTCTCTGAGAAAGATCTCTGGTCTTCGTTTTTGTGCCTTTCCTTCAAATTCACTAGCTGACCAATGATCTTCACAAAGACAGGAGTTTTTAATCCTG